>OX336397.1:51214142-52414142 GCA_946902985.2 Meconema thalassinum
TATCTCTTAATTCATCATTAAAGGTTATTTAAATTTGCACGAGCATTTCACCAAACAGAAACGCTCGTTAACTTAGCACTAACAAGGAATTACGTTAAATGGCTAAATCTGGCCACTCAACTCTGTAAAGCATCTTTAAAGTGGTGAGAAACAGCTGAACTGTGCCTTGCGCATTCCACAATGGCGGTTTGTTTCCCGAGTTTCGCACGTGCTTTCATCCATATGAATATAAAATTTGTTTATGACAATGAAATTATAAAAGATCACACACACACTACTAAGTTTTAATACCAAGAAAGACGAATACGGAAATTTAAAAAAATATATATATATCCGAAGGGGGTTTCGAACTGCTCCCAGCACTGCATAATAAATCAGGAATCTGCACCTCTACCGCCTACGCTACGAAGACAACAAGGTAGCGCGTCCTAATAAGGTATCTATTCTCACGACTGCCAGTTCTCCTAAATACATTGTTCATATCATTTTAAGCTTTTGCCACGAATAAGGTCTTCTGTATTTCCCTTCCTTTATAATTATGTTCCAGAAAGTCTCAAGGAAGCATCGCAAACAATGTTCAGTGCTAGACGCTTCATGTTCTGTCCGCCATGTTCTTCAAGACGAAACCAGGTCTACGCATGCGCGAGAGTCGTAAATCTTATTTAAGTAATTGCGAACCCGAATGGTCTCGTGAAAAGCATTGAAGATAATCACGCATTAAATCTCGTATTTAAGTTAAATGGGAATTAACTAAATAATCATTAGTGAAGAGTTGGTGAAAACGGCCCTAACATTATTCAATTGATGCTTAATACAAATGATACGTTAAATTTATGTACATTACGAACTTTGTGCTAAGGCACCAATTACGAGGGCAGATCAAAAAATAAGTTGCACTTCCCAGTTATGGCCATTTATTACACCACCTATACACGCCTATAACGACATACAATGTAACGCCACTTTTCCACATAGTTTCCAAGCGACTCCAAACATTTCTGCGAACGCACTACCAACTTGTCGATGCCGGATGCATAGCGTTCTGCAACCACACTGAGACAGCGGCCTTCGCCTTCTCATCGGTATGGAAACGGCGACCACTGAGCTCCGTTTTGAGCTTACCGAACAGATGAAAGTCACATGGCGCTAGGTCGGGACTGTAGGGTGGATTTGCCAGACCTCCCACTTGAAACGCTGCAGCAGTCCGCTCGTTTGGTGGGCCTTGTGAGGTGTTGCATTATTGTGCAACAAAATCACACCGCCGCTCAATTTCCCCCGGCGCTTCTCTTTAATCGGGCAATTCTTCCGTTTGGCCCATAGGAATCGGATTGTCGCATGCACCTCATATTTGGAGTGAACGTCCAGTCCACGCGCCATTGCTTTTGACCGCTATTCACACCATACAAGACGGGACACCACAGCGACCTGCCTAACAGACTTGTGGGCAGTGTCTGTCCCTTTCTCCGCTGTGCCCACGTGTGCGACACACAGCGCGCTGCTGCTGCGCGTTAGTGCAACTAACATATTGATCCACCTTCGTAGCTAAATGGTTGAAATTAATATATATTTTGTATGTAACACTATTTGTACACACTGAATCCTCTGTGGTGTTTGAAGTTGAATACGCCAAGTTCCATATTAAATACAACAAGTACAGAAGTCTTCGACTTTAACGTAAATAGCAGTACGTAATCTCTCCAGCCTTTTATACTGTCTCTGGCTTTTATGAGGTTGTTTTTATAATCCCTCTGAAGTGATGTGACATAATTATGTACATCAAATTCCTCACCTCTTGTTATTGCCATGGAGAAGCCAAGGAAAGTTTCCCAGGCAATTCTTTGTCCCATGATTATGCCTCTAGAACTGATTGGAATTAATAACAAAAGCATTGACATCACCACCATAGACCAGTAGAAGCACTTCTGGAAGATGGTAGGCTGGGGACAGATCTAGAGATAATTCTAAACAGTTAAATTATTCATACCATACACGTATGTTTTACGAATGTTAGTATTGTAGGGTTAATTTGGGAAAGGAAAAGACTCCCTAGGCGTCGGATACCCTAATACCGTCGGGATCGGAAGGGAACTGACCAAGGGAGATCGACAGGAAAGAAGACGGGGCGGAGTCCGGGACAAGTAAGTGGAAGCAATATTGGACTCAGCTGGGGACCCGTGGTCGCCAACCCAAGTCTCACAAGTTGTGAGCCCCTGGGAGGCTTCAAAGCTATCTTTAGCCATTTTGTGTGAATGAACCTGCTCGTCTACCCTGCTGGAATCATCACTACATACACGATCATACGAGGGGAAATGTTTTATCCCGTGAGTAGAGCAGAAAGCTTTCGATGTGTTCGCTAGCGGAAGGTGGAACATCCATCACAACTCCTCCAACTGGAAATGATTGCCGCTGACATCCCGTAATGTGTGTGTGCGTGTGTCTGTTTTATATTATGTCAGCTCGGCGCTATTCTAAGCCTTGAGCAGATCTCACGACTCAAAGCGTTATCCTTACTTTTTAGGTTCATTCCCTCGCATCAGACTGAAGCAGTACGCACAGTGTTTTGTGAAATGGATGTTCACAAATGTATGGACAATGTTGGGCTGAGTGACGCAGTTGTGGGAAGGGGAGTCGTAAAGGTGCTAATCGGTTAATTTTGACATTTTCACTTTTTTACACATTAATTATATATGATTCATTCTGATTAATTTGGTATGTGTTTTATTATAATAGTCCAATATTTACTATTTTTAATATCTTTTTAATATATTATTTTAATGCTAATTGTTCTTTAAAAAATCTTGCGAGGTTTTATAAACAGCATATCTCACAAACTATTTGGTGTGGTTTAGCTTATATTTCAAAGGAAATCATCAGTTGGCCATTCTGTCGAAAAGAGTGTCAGCGGTCGATGGTCCCCTGACATCCCTGTCTAACGGGCACAATACATTTATATAGTTACTACTACTGCAACTAAATACTTTCACTCAAACCTTTAGACATAGAATTAATAGCCTAAGTGTAATGGGTCTGATGATGATCGCTTGACGAAACTGGCCATCCAAGTGTATTTATTAATTAATTTATTAATCTCATTTATTTTTTCAAGGAATAACCCATTTGCAATAGTACATTATGCGACGAGCCTATAATGGCAATAATTAAGACACGAGTATGTTTATAAAACGAGCGTATGCAAGTTTTATAATTTCCATACGAGTGTCTTAATTACCATTATAGGCGAGTTGTAAACGACTGTTTATGTTCGACGATAATTATTATTACTATTTTATGTTCGAACATAAATATTCATAAATATCTGTCGAGATTTCTCCAGTTTTATGTACTGAAAAGAGCGCTTGAGACGCAGAGAATGCCTTGTATTGGACCATGGCCTCCTCGATTACCCTACTTTGACACTAGAAGGCCGTGGAACTCAGCGCAGGTGCGATGCTATCGTTATCTAATTGGTCAGACAACTGTTTCTTGAGCTGTGATTGGTGGGAGAAACAGTTTCATAATAAAAAATTGTGTTATAATGACCATCATTATGATACAATTTTCCGACATATAATAGTCAGGGTCGAACGTAAGGAATATTAGGCCTAACATATTAATTAGTTATATTGAATTCTGTGTTGAGTGACACGGTTAGTTGTAATATTTGTAGGGTGAAAGTGAAACTGTGTGAAAATGCTTCAAAACGAAATGGCCTTACTTTAACATCAATTTTGTCAAAATTACTTTTTTTATCTTTCAAAATAAAAGCCCCGTTTTCTCATGAACTACTGGTTGTTTCTCCATAATTAGTTTGCCATATTATTGTATATTGCACACCGATACTGTGGATCCTCGAAGAGTCAATTTGTTCAAGTAGATACAGTAGTTTTAAAAAAATCTCGAAATATTTAATGAAAAAATTAGAGGTCCAATGAAAAAAGAATTCTATTTAAGTTTTCCAAATGAATGAGATCAGTACACTGAGCTAGAACCAATAAACAGTCTGTAAAAATGTTAATTCATATATCTAATAGATGCTGAGGAAATGGGACATTTATATAGTCATTTTAAAGTTGGAAATTTAGGGCTTTACGACACCCCTTAAGGGCTGGTCTTGCAAATGCAAGATAGCAGATTCGATTCTGAATTAATTCGTATTCGTCTTCTTCTTCCGGCCAGCTATGGGCCTCGTTAATTGAACTGCTCTCTTCCTCGAGCTCTTAACATTCGCCCAGTAACGCCTCATGTGTCCTCGATGCTGCTGTTTCCTGGCTCCCAGTTCACGTCTTCCCTATTGTTAGTTTAAGATTTTTCCCTGGAAACTCAGGTGTGTTTTTTTCTCTCTTTTCATCTTAAGGGGCGTACGCATCTGAATATCGTTGTAAGTAATTCCCCACTTCTTTTAAATCCCTTTCTACCACTGTGAACCACGCTCCCTTGTATTTATTTATTATTATTATTTTTATTTATTTAATCTACTCTGAAGCGGCTTTGGTGGCGTAGTTAATAGCATGTTGAACTGCTGTGCCCAAGATCGCGGGTTCTAACCTTCAAACCCGGACGAAGTCGTCGAATTGTTTAAGAGCGTTAAAATCCTTAAGGATGCCTTCCTTCAGAGGGGAAGTAAAGCTGGCGGTCCCATGTCATAGATTTATGGCGTGTAAAAGATCCTTCCACTAACTAAACTTGTGTGAAACTAAATTTCTAGGTTATATTTTGTTGAAACGCTCTATCAACGTTCACCATTAGGTGTCAGTGTCATCTGGTAGCGGATATCGGAACTACTTGGAATTGAACGGAACTTAAAGCTCACCCCATGGGTGTCAGCTTGAAGCAGCTTCAGATTCTGGTGGGCTGAACATGTCCTCGGGCACTCCCGGCACTAAAATCCATACGCTAAATAAAATAAATAAATCTACTCTAAAACGCAATTCTTGTAATAGATTAATAATTGAAGAGAATCCATTTCAAGGATGTGCGACGATAGTGTTGAAACGTACTCGTCTGCCTAGCCCCATGACATTTCCACCGTACTGAACTACACAGGCAAACAATTTTGGTCGTGGAATGTTTCAAATACAATAATAGCAAAGAATTGTAGACGGTATTGAAGATGGAAACAATCTCGTCCAGAAAAGAGTTATATAGGCTACTTGGACGCATGTACAGAGTATAACTTACAGTAGAAGGTGAGATTCTTTGAAACCAAGAGAGCACTGGTATCAGAGAGTGATAAAGCATTAAGAAGAAATAGGGATACAAGAAAAGGAATCAGCAATTGAGAAGTCCACAAGCATAGAATCACAAACACAAGAGTTTATAAGAAATGATCAGATCGGTTCCGTGCAGAAGCCACTAAAGTGAGCACGAACAACCTCCTCGCCAACTCATTAGCAGGTTGGGGAGCAAGCAGCCTGAATCTCCCTACACGTGTCCACTCCTCCCCACTGTGGCTATCCACTGCCTGCTAGATTACACAAGGCCTTGACAACCCCGGTATATTTTAGATTAAAAAGCGGTCCTTCTTTTTTTGTAGAATTTTGTCGCCGTGGACAATCTCATGTTTATTCCTAAGCCAGCTGCCTACTAGATTACACAACTCACCCACTCACTGCCTAATAAATTACAGCTCACCCACCCTCAGCCTACTAGATAACACAGCTCACCCAATCACTGCCTACTAAATTAGAGAACTCAAATACTCACTGCCTACTAGATTACACAGCTCACCCACTCATTGCCTACTAGATTACACAACTCAGCTACTCATTGCCTACTAGATTACACAACTCACCTACTCATTGCCTACTAGATTACGCAGCTCACCTACTCACTGCCTACTAGATTAAACAACTCACCTACACATTGCCTACTAGATTACACAACTCACCTACTCATTGCCTACTAGATTACACAAGTCACCTACTCATTGCCTACTAGATTACGCAGCTCACCTACTCACTGCCTACTAGATTAAACAACTCACCTAATCATTGCCTACTAGATTACACAACTCACCCACTCATTGCCTACTAGATTACGCAGCTCACCCACTCATTGCCCACTAGATTACGCAGCTCACCTACTCATTGCCTACTAGATTACGAAGCTCACTCACTCATTGCCTACTAGATTACACAACTCACCTACTCATTGCCTACTAGATTACACAAGTCACCCACTCATTGCCTACTAGATTACGCAGCTCACCTACTCACTGCCTACTAGATTAAACAACTCACCTACTCATTGCCTACTAGATTACACAACTCACCTACTCATTGCCTACTAGATTAAACAACTCACCTACTCATTGCCTACTAGATTACACAACTCACCTACTCATTGCCTACTAGATTACACAACTCACCGACTCATTGCCTACTAGATTACGCAGCTCACCTACTCACTGCCTACTAGATTAAACAACTCACCTACTCATTGCCTACTAGATTACACAACTCACCTACTCATTGCCTACTAGATTACACAAGTCACCTACTCATTGCCTACTAGATTACGCAGCTCACCTACTCACCGCCTACTAGATTAAACAACTCACCTACTCATTGCCTACTAGATTACACAACTCACCCACTCATTGCCTACTAGATTACGCAGCTCACCTACTCACTGCCTACTAGATTAAACAACTCACCTACTCATTGCCTACTAGATTACACAACTCACCCACTCATTGCCTACTAGATTACACAGCTCACCCACTCATTGCCTACTAGATTACACAACTCACCTACTCATTGCCTACTAGATTACACAACTCACCTACTCATTGCCTACTAGATTACGCAGCTCACCTACTCACTGCCTACTAGATTAAACAACTCACCTACTCATTGCCTACTAGATTACACAAGTCACCTACTCATTGCCTACTAGATTACACAAATCACCTACTCATTGCCTACTAGATTACACAACTCATCTACTCATTGCCTACTAGATTACGAAGCTCACTCACTCATTGCCAACTAGATT
Source organism: Meconema thalassinum (assembly GCA_946902985.2). NCBI lineage: Eukaryota > Metazoa > Arthropoda > Insecta > Orthoptera > Tettigoniidae > Meconema > Meconema thalassinum. Next base: position 51,221,139 of record OX336397.1, read on the forward strand.
ACACAACTCACCTACTCATTGCCTACTAGATTACACAACTCACCTACTCATTGCCTACTAGATTAAACAACTCACCTACTCATTGCCTTCTAGATTACACAACTCACCTACTCATTGCCTACTAGATTACGCAGCTCACCTACTCATTGCCTACTAGATTACACAACTCACCTACTCATTGCCTACTAGATTACGCAGCTCACCCACTCATTGCCCACTAGATTACGCAGCTCACCTACTCATTGCCTACTAGATTACGCAGCTCACCTACTCATTGCCTACTAGATTACGCAGCTCACCTACTCATTGCCTTCTAGATTACACAACTCACCTCCTCATTGCCCACTAGATTACGCAGCTCACCCACTTATTGCCTACTAGATTACACAACTCACCTACTCATTGCCTACTAGATTACACAACTCAACTACTCATTGCCTACTAGATTACGCAGCTCACCTACTCATTGCCTACTAGATTACGCAGCTCACCTACTTATTGTCTACTAGATTACACAACTCACCCACACATTGCCTACTAGATTACACAACTCACCTACTCATTGCCTACTAGATTACGCAGCTCACCTACTTATTGCCTACTAGATTACACAACTCACCTCCTCATTGCCCACTAGATTACGCAGCTCACCCACTTATTGCCTACTAGATTACACAACTCACCTACTCATTGCCTACTAGATTACGCAGCTCACCTACTCATTGCCTGCTAGATTACGCAGCTCACCCACTCATTGCCTACTAGATTGCACAACTCACCTACTCATTGCCTACTAGATTATCAGCTCACCTACTCATTGCCTACTAGATTACGCAGCTCACCTACTCATTGCCTGCTAGATTACGCAGCTCACCCACTCATTGCCTACTAGATTACGCAGCCCACCTGCTCATTGCCTACTAGATTACACAACTCACCTACTCATTGCCTACTAGATTACACAACTCACCTACTCATTGCCTACTAGATTACGCAGCTCACCTACTCATTGCCTACTATATTACGCAGCTCACCCACTCATTGCCTTCTAGGTTACAAAACTCACCTACTCATTGCCTACTAGATTACGCAGCTCACCTACTCATTGCCTACTAGATTACGCAGCTCACCCTCTCATTGCCTTCTAGATTACACAACACATCTACTCATTGCCTACTAGATTACACAAATCACCTACTCATTGCCTACTAGATTACACATCTCATCTACTCATTGCCTACTAGATTACACAACTCACCTACTCATTGCCTACTAGATTACACAACTCACCTACTCATTGCCTACTAGATTACGCAGCTCACCTACTCATTGCCTACTAGATTACACAACTCACCTACTCATTGCCTACTAGATTACGCAGCTCACCTACTCATTGCCTACTAGATTACACAACTCATCTACTCATTGCCTACTAGATTACACAACTCACCTACTCATTGCCTACTAGATTACGCAGCTCACCTACTCATTGCCTACTAGATTACACAACTCACCTACTCATTGCCTACTAGATTACACAACTCACCTACTCATTACCTACTAGATTACGTAGCTCACCTATTTATTGCCTACTAGATTACGCAGCTCACCCACTCATTGCCTTCTAGGTTACAAAACTCACCTACTCATTGCCTACTAGATTACGCAGCTCACCTACTCATTGCCTACTAGATTACGCAGCTCACCCTCTCATTGCCTTCTAGATTGCACAACTCATCTACTCATTGCCTACTAGATTACACAACTCACCTACTCATTGCCTACTTGATTACACATCTCATCTACTCATTGCCTACTAGATTACACAACTCACCTACTCATTGCCTACTAGTTTACACAACTCACCTACTCATTGCCTACTAGATTACGCAGCTCACCTACTCATTGCGTACTAGATTACACAACTCACCTACTCATTGCCTACTAGATTACGCAGCTCACCTACTCATTGCCTACTAGATTACACAACTCACCTACTCATTGCCTACTAGATTACACAACTCATTTACTCATTGCCTATTTGATTATACAACTCACCTACTCATTGCCTACTAGATTACACAACTCACACACTCATTGACTACTAGATTACACAACTCACCTACTCATTGCCTACTAGATTACACAACTCATCTACTCATTGCCTACTAGATTACACAATTCATCTACTCATTGCCTACTAGATTAAACAACTCACCTACTCATTGCCTTCTAGATTACACAACTCACCTACTCATTGCCTACTAGATTACGCAGCTCACCTGATCATTGCCTACTAGATTACACAACTCACCTACTCATTGCCTACTAGATTACACAAGTCACCTACTCACGGCCTACTAGATTACACAACTCACCTACTCATTGCCTACTAGATTACGCAGCTCACCCACTCATTGCCCACTAGATTACGCAGCTCACCTACTCATTGCCTACTAGATTACACATCTCACCTACTCATTGCCTACTAGATTACGCAGCTCACCCACTCATTGCCTACTAGATTACACAACTCACCTACTCATTGCCTACTAGATTACACAACTCACCTACTCATTGCCTACTAGATTACGCAGCTCACCCACTCATTGCCCACTAGATTACGCAGCTCGCCTACCCATTGCCTACTAGATTACGCAGCTCACCTACTCATTGCCTACTAGATTACGCAGCTCACCTACTCATTGCCTACTAGATTACACAGCTCACCTACTCATTGCCTACTAGATTACACAACTCACCTACTCATTGCCTACTAGATTGCGCAGCTCACCTACTCATTGCCTACTAGATGACACAACTCACATACTCATTGCCTACTAGATTACGCAGCTCACCTACTCATTGCCTACTAGGTTACACAACTCACCTACTCTTTGCCTACTAGATTACGCATCTCATCTACTCATTGCCTACTAGATTACGCAGCTCATCTACTCATTGCCTACTAGATTACACAGCTCACCTACTCCTTGCCTACTAGATTACACAACTCATCTACTCATTGCCTTCTAGATTACACAACTCACCTACTCATTGCCTTCTAGATTACACAACTCACCTACTCATTGCCTACTAGATTACACAACTCACCTACTCATTGCCTAGTAGATTACACAACTCACCTACGCATTGCCTACTAGATTACACAACTCATCTACTCATTGCCTACTAGATTACACAACACACCTACTCATTGCCTACTAGATTACACAGCTCACCTACTCTTTGCCTACTAGATTACACAACTCATCTACTTATTGCCTACTAGATTACACAACTCACCTACTCATTGCCTACTAGATTACACAACTCACCTACTCATTGCCTACTAGATTACACAGCTCATGTACTCATTGCCCTCTAGATTACGCAGCTCACCTACTTATTGCCTACTAGATTACACAACTCACCTACTCATTGCCTACTAGATTACACAACTCACCTACTCATTGCTTACTAGATTACACAGCTCATCTACACATTGCCTACTAGATTACGCAGCTCACCTACTGATTGCCTACTCGATTACACAACTCACCTACTCATTGCCTACTAGATTACACAACTCACCTACTCTTTGCCTAGTAGATTACACAACTCACCTACTCATTGCCTACTAGATTACACAACTCACACACTCATTGCCTACTAGATTACGCAACTCACCTACTCATTGCCTACTAGATTACGCAACTCACCTACTCATTGCCTACTAGATTACACAACTCACACACTCATTGCCTACTATATTACACAACTCACCTACTCATTGCCTACTAGATTACACAACTCATCTACTCATTGCCTACTAGATTACACAACTCATCTACTCATTGCCTACTAGATTATACAACTCACCTACTCATTGCCTACTAGATTACGCAGCTCACCCACTCATTGCCTACTAGATTACACATCTCACCTACTCATTGCCTACTAGATTACACAACCCAACTACTTATTGCCTACTAGATTACGCAGCTCACCTACTCATTGCCTACTAGATTACGCAGCTCAGCTACTTATTGCCTACTAGCTTACACAACTCACCCACTCATTGCCTACTAGATTACACAACTCACCTACTCATTGCCTACTAGATTACGCAGCTCACCTACTTATTGCCTACTAGATTACACAACTCACCTCCTCATTGCCCACTAGATTACGCAGCTCACCCACTTATTGCCTACTAGATTACACAACTCACCTACTCATTGCCTACTAGATTACGCAGCTCACCTCCTCATTGCCTGCTAGATTACGCAGCTCACCCACTCATTGCCTACTAGATTGCACAACTCACCTACTCATTGCCTACTAGATTATCAGCTCACCTACTCAATGCCTACTAGATTACGCAGCTCACCTACTCATTGCCTGCTAGATTATGCAGCTCACCCACTCATTACCTACTAGATTACGCAGCCCACCTGCTCATTGCCTACTAGATTACACAACTCACCTACTCATTGCCTACTAGATTACACAACTCCCCTACTCATTGCCTACTAGATTACGCAGCTCACCTACTCATTGCCTACTAGATTACGCAGCTCACCCACTCATTGCCTTCTAGGTTACAAAACTCACCTACTCATTGCCTACTAGATTATGTAGCTCACCTACTCATTGCCTACTAGATTACGCAGCTCACCCTCTCATTGCCTTCTAGATTACACAACTCATCTACTCATTGCCTACTAGATTACACAACTCACCTACTCATTGCCTACTAGATTACACATCTCATCTACTCATTGCCTACTAGATTACACAACTCACCTACTCATTGCCTACTAGATTACACAACTCACCTACTCATTGCCTACTAGATTACGCAGCTCACCTACTCATTGCCTACTAGATTACACAACTCACCTACTCATTGCCTACTAGATTACGCAGCTCACCCACTCATTGTCCACTAGATTACGCAGCTCACCTACTCATTGCCTACTAGATTACACATCTCACCTACTCATTGCCTACTAGATTACGCAGCTCACCCACTCATTGCCTACTAGATTACACAACTCACCTACTCATTGCCTAGTAGATTACACAACTCACCTACTCATTGCCTACTAGATTACACAACTCATCTACTCATTGCCTACTTGATTACACAACACACCTACTCATTGCCTACTAGATTACACAACTCACCTACTCTTTGCCTACTAGATTACACAGCTCACCTACTCATTGCCTACTAGATTACACAACTCATCTACTCATTGCCTACTAGATTACACAACTCACCTACTCATTGCCTACTAGATTACACAGCTCATGTACTCATTGCCCTCTAGATTACGCAGCTCACCTACTTATTGCCTACTAGATTACACAACTCACCTACTCATTGCCTACTAGATTACACAACTCACCTACTCATTGCCTACTAGATTACACAGCTCATCTACTCATTGCCTACTAGATTATACAACTCACCTACTCATTGCCTACTAGATTACGCAGCTCACCCACTCATTGCCTACTAGATTACACATCTCACCTACTCATTGCCTACTAGATTACACAACCCAACTACTTATTGCCTACTAGATTACGCAGCTCACCTACTGATTGCCTACTAGATTACACAACTCACCTACTCATTGCCTACTAGATTACACAACTCACCTACTCTTTGCCTAGTAGATTACACAACTCACCTACTCATTGCCTACTAGATTACACAACTCACACACTCATTGCCTACTAGATTACGCAACTCACCTACTCATTGCCTACTAGATTACGCAACTCACCTACTCATTGCCTACTAGATTACACAACTCACACACTCATTGCCTACTAGATTACACAACTCACCTACTCATTGCCTACTAGATTACACAACTCATCTACTCATTGCCTACTAGATTACACAACTCATCTACTCATTGCCTACTAGATTATACAACTCACCTACTCATTGCCTACTAGATTACGCAGCTCACCCACTCATTGCCTACTAGATTACACATCTCACCTACTCATATCCTACTAGATTACACAACCCAACTACTTATTGCCTACTAGATTACGCAGCTCACCTACTCATTGCCTACTAGATTACGCAGCTCACCTACTTATTGCCTACTAGCTTACACAACTCACCCACTCATTGCCTACTAGATTACACAACTCACCTACTCATTGCCTACTAGATTACGCAGCTCACCTACTTATTGCCTACTAGATTACACAACTCACCTCCTCATTGCCCACTAGATTACGCAGCTCACCCACTTATTGCCTACTAGATTACACAACTCACCTACTCATTGCCTACTAGATTACGCAGCTCACCTCCTCATTGCCTGCTAGATTACGCAGCTCACCCACTCATTGAATACTAGATTGCACAACTCACCTACTCATTGTCTACTAGATTATCAGCTCACCTACTCATTGCCTACTAGATTACGCAGCTCACCTACTCATTGCCTGCTAGATTACGCAGCTCACCCACTCATTACCTACTAGATTACGCAGCCCACCGGCTCATTGCCTACTAGATTACACAACTCACCTACTCATTGCCTACTAGATTACACAACTCCCCTACTCATTGCCTACTAGATTACGCAGCTCACCTACTCATTGCCTACTAGATTACGCAGCTCACCCACTCATTGCCTTCTATGTTACAAAACTCACCTACTCATTGCCTACTAGATTACGTAGCTCACCTACTCATTGCCTACTAGATTACGCAGCTCACCCTCTCATTGCCTTCTAGATTACACAACTCATCTACTCATTGCCTACTAGATTACACAACTCACCTACTCATTGCCTACTAGATTACACATCTCATCTACTCATTGCCTACTAGATTACACAACTCACCTACTCATTGCCTACTAGATTACACAACTCACCTACTCATTGCCTACTAGATTACGCAGCTCACCTACTCATTGCCTACTAGATTACACAACTCACCTACTCATTGCCTACTAGATTACTCAGCTCACCTACTCATTGCCTACTAGATTACACAACTCATCTACTCATTGCCTACTAGATTACACAACTCACCTACTCATTGCCTACTAGATTACACAACTCATCTACTCATTGCCTACTAGATTACACAACTCACCTACTCATTGCCTACTAGATTACACAACTCACCCACTCATTGCCTACTAGATTACACAACTCACCTACTCATTTCCTACTAGATTACACAACTCATTTACTCATTGCCTACTTGATTACACAACTCACCTGCTCATTGCCTACTAGATTACGCAACTCACACACTCATTGCCTACTAGATTACACAACTCACCTACTCATTGCCTACTAGATTACACAACTCATCTACTCATTGCCTACTAGATTACACAACTCATCTACTCATTGCCTACTAGATTATACAACTCACCTACTCATTGCCTACTAGATTACGCAGCTCACCCACTCATTGCCTACTAGATTACACAACTCACCTTCTCATTGCCTACTAGATTACGCAGCTCACCTACTCATTGCCTACTAGATTAGGCAGCTCACCTGCTCATTGCCTGGTATATTCCTTGAGGCCTGTATATGGAAACTGTTGTGAAGGCTGGTACTAAATCCTGTATGATTCTGTTCATCCTCGTCAGTACACCTGCTTTTATGAACGAAATATATCACACGCTAGCATTTCATGCACAAACACCAAGTTGAAAGAATAAAAGTGAAGGGTTGTCGTTTGAGGGTATTATTTGCAGTTGATTTGCATTATTAACGCCAAGTGGTCGTGAAACTTGCTTTAAGTAAATTTGAAAACATGCCAGGTTCTAAGATAATGCATTCCAATCAATATTTAAGATCTGATTGTAGTTGGTTATTTAACCATGATGATGATGATGATAATTGTTGTTTTAAGGGGCCTAACATCTAGGTTATCGGCCCCTAGGTTATTTAACCATACGCGTTAATAAGAAGCGTAACAAAAGCTCCAGAAAATGTTGGAATAGTTTGCGAATGGTATCGCATCCGCTTGCTGTTTAGAAGATCCTGGGTTCAAGGGTATCCAATAGTGGAAAATTTTACTTCTTTTTAATTTATTGCATCCTCCCTACCTCGTACATCAAGATTTGAACTTAGTTTTGTTCACGGTATGAGGACGATAGGGAAAGTTGCTATCTCTCATTTAAATTTCTATTTTCCCTAAATACTGTTCAAAACCATGGATGGATACTATTCCTGATAAGTATTAGAATTTTAATAGTTAAGTATCAATCTCAGAATAATTGAGAATTGAACAAGTGAAACAATTTTGTTATCTCGGTAGTTTGTTTAGTTTATCGTATGGCTTTTAGTGCAAGGAGAGTCCGAGGACATGTTCGGCTCGCTAGATGCTGTAGCTGCTTCAAGCGGACACTCACGGGGAGAGCTACAAGTTCCGTTGAATTTCAAGTAGTTCCAACTTTCGCTACCAGATGTCACTGATACCTAGTCGTGAACGTTTGGACTTTTCATAGAGCGTTCCAACGAAATCTAACCTAGAAATTTAGCTTTACACAAGTTTAGTATAATCACAGAAGACAATAGATGGAAGTAAAGAGAAGGATTGCATTGGCAAAACAGGCATTTATGACTAAGAAAAATATTTTATCCAGCAAACATATGAATATAGATGTAAGAAAATCCTTTGCAAAATAATTTGTATGGAGTACACTGCTCTATGGAAGTGAAAGTTGGACTCTGGGTAAATTGGAAAAGACTCGACTTGAAGCTGCTGAAATGTGGATATGGTGGAGAATGACAAGAACGAACTGGAGGAAAGAAAAACCAACCTGGAAGTCTAAAGGGAAGTCAAAGAAGAGAGGAAATTAATGAAGGAAATGGGAAAGAGAAAAATACAATTTATTGGACATGTCATCAGACACAACACTTTCTTCGTTAACTTGTTGAAGGGAAAATGCTGGGAAAGAAAGGAAGAGGACGGCCTAGGACGAAGTATTTGTAAGACATCAAGAATAGAATGGGATGTGACTATTACATGGAACTGAAACGAACCGCCAACGACAGAAGAGTTCGGTTGCATCGACAAGGCTTTAGCCTTTACAATATGAATGAATGTTCTGTATTCACTATACAGAGTGGTCCACCAGCCCCTTATTTTTTGGAGGAAGGCAACCCAACTAACGCATATATCATAGCCATCCTAAAAACATTAGTACCTGCTCCTGTATGGCCTTAATACAACTTTACCATTGAGTTCATAGTTGCGAATATAGTAGAAATCATTAGCGAGAGTAATATTTCAATGAACTCAACTATATTGCATGTTTTAAATGATCACAGCTCTGAATAACACCTCATTACGTTTGGACAGGTGTCTATGGGAGCTACGAATAGACTCAATACGTACCATCAATGCCCTATAACTTAATGGTTCCTCTACCCACAATGCAGTGGAGACGCACGTGGCTAGGTGATGCGATCGAGATGGCTGTGGGTTAAGCAAACACCTGCACTTTTGAAAGCCATCACAACAGAACAGAACAGAACAGGCAGTTCCACCTCGAACGTTAGTATGCGTATCAAGTCTTCAATCATGGTTTATAGTGTTCATTTAACATTCTACTATTGCAGATCACGTGGCGTAACCTATTAATTCGATTGTATTACATGTATGTGTGTTCTTCAGGGAGCAATGAATCACATGTTGGTAGAATGGTCCTGAGTATTTGGCGCGGAACTGATTAAGGTCGTTTTTCCTTTGCTAGGCCCATGGCTCAGTTTACATTGCTGTCTCACAGGCAGTGCGCACAGCAATATCGACCATCAGGAGAATTGTAATGTGAGTTGGGTTTCATAAAACTAAATAATAAGGGGCTGGTGAACCACGCTGTATATAGCAAACGCTTTTCGCACAGACATTTATTCGTGGTCCTACCCTCATAACAAATCCATTTGTTTATGTTGGCGCTATTATCTCTACCAGAACGAGAAAAGCAATCCGATCGGTTGTTGTACTCAATCTTCAAACTGCCAGGAAAAAAGGCTCCTGTTCAATTCCGTGAGTTGTATGGAAGCTATTATGGGATACAGAACCTAGCATTGAAGGTACAAATCACACAGTGCTAGACGCGTCTATACCAGCGTGTATACCCGTACTGGTAGAAGCTCCCATGCCAACGAGTGTCGTGTGATACGGGTTTAAGCGTAGAGACTGATAATATTCCCCAACTTTCCCTATTGCAGTAATTAATGAGCTGGCGCAAGCCCGCTGTTTCCAAGGAAACGAAACCTAAAGAATATAGCAGCTCATCGGACCAACATATTAGATTTATAACCTCCGCGTATGGACATAACAAACTTCTGTTGGTCTCCTGAAAGCATCCTTAGGTCTGTTTGTGGTAGAGTCTAACTCAATAAACTTAACGACAGACCGGCCATCCAGTCTCAAGAATCAATTTTCTTTGAAATAGAAGGAAAGAAGCACTGGGAAGATACAGAGGCCTACGTCCTTATACTTGAATCTGAGTGCAAAGCATAATTGCGAGATCTGTCACTTCCTTTTAATTTTTGAATTATTATTATTATTATTTCATCTCATATGTTCACCATATCGTTGGGTAGAATTCACCACTTCATTGGCATTTGTTGCAAGGTGGAGTGGAGTTCTCTATACTGGTAGGTTGAGGAATGAACGAACTATGGAGCAGGTCTCCAAAATAACTACTTTCTGCATACTGGTCTGCAGATGATGTTGGAGCCCCAGTTTATCGAGGTTGGTTTTCAGTGACTTCGGTATGATACCTGTGGAAGAGATTATGATTGGCAATACAGTGACAAATTCCTGTCGCCAAATCTGTCGGATCTCTTCAGCCAGAGGCATGTATTTGGTCACTTTCTCAGCATAACTGTGCTGGATATTATGCGAGTTAGGGACTGCTATATCTATTAGAAGAGTTTTCCTCTGCACTTTATCAATAAGAATAATGTCTGGCCTGTTTGCTGATATAAGTCTATCTGTGATCACTGACCTGTCCCAGAGTAGGTTGTGTTTATCATTCTCCAGAACAGCATCAGGAATATATTGATAGTAAGGCAGAACATTATTACTTAAGGAGTGCTTCTTTGCCAGGTTCAGGTGGATTATCTTGGCTACTTGGTCATGCCTCTTCAAATAGTACGTAGATGAAATTGTTGTACAGCCCCCTGTGATTTGCTGGATGGTCTCCGAATCGCGATGGCATCTCCTACATTTGTCATCTGGCATGTCTGCCTTAATGATGTATTTTAGGTAGTTCTTTGTTGCCACTACTTGATCTTGCATCGCGATCATGAACCCCTCAGTCTCAGAAAATAGATCCGCATGGGTCAGCCAGCTGTTCGACGCATGAATGTCGACATGTTCTTGACTGAGATCATACGGATGACGGCCATCAAGGACCACTTTAAGTCTTGTTGGATTTAACACTGAACTTGGCCTTCTTCAGAGCCCAGATTTCCCTCATTCTTTGTAAGTGGGCCTGCTTACGTTCCACTGTCTAAGGGGCACCGGTTGCTCGTCTCGGTTTAGCCCGTTCGTCAATATGTTCTTCTGGAAGAGACCTCTGTTAAGGGCGTCTTCAACTGAGATATGGGGCATTTGCAGGTCTTCATTGGTATTTCTAAATCAGGGGATCTTGGTTTTGGGGTTTGAATCAAAAAAGTGGAAGATCTCTTTAGTTAACTTTCTTATGTCCATTCTTTTCATGTGACCGTAAAATCGTGCCCGTCTTTTTGGGATTGTGTCGGTAATTTTCTCTATTTTTCTGTAGACTTCGTCATTGGATCGCTTTTAATGAATTCCATTTTTGGCCTACTTTTCACATTTTGCAAAAATGAGGAAAAATTAGACTTATGAGATCGATCCGGGAAAATGTGTGTCTGTCTGTCTGTTAGTCTGGCTGTGTGTGTTCCCCCCTCCCTATCAACTCCTAAACGGCAGCAGCTATCGAAACAAAATTTGGTAGGAGTAATATCTCAATATCTCAATGCCGTACTTGAAAATGATGTCAGTGCTACCAACTGCTGAAAAATCGCAATTGAAATTTGAGCTCCATGTTGGATATCCTGGAAAGTATGAATGGGAGCTATTTCAAAATTGGCACACGTAGAGATAATAATATTTCAGTTTAATTTCCAGGAGGCCATACATGACAGTGTTGCCAAAATGATTATAAGCCTGATCATATTTCCAATTTATAAATGCATATAACGTCTACACTATCAATTGGAATTGAACCAAATTTCGTATGTGCTATGTGTACATAAACAGATATGACTGAGCGTATTCTTAAGAGCCACCAGGGCTGCCAACTTTTAATAAATGCTCTCAATTTCTTTTATCCAAATACCAATATATCAGAAAGTATGCAAGCCGACAGCTTTAAACTATGCACACGTATAGTACCTGACATTCTATATTAATTTGGAGTAACTTATATACGTCAGTGCTACCAACATGATTCTAAGCCTGCTGAGAGGTCCAAATTTAAATACATGTAACTTCTATACTATCATTTGGATTTCAAGCAAATTTCCTATGTGCTATGTGTATCATAACAGATATGACTATACATATTCTTAAGTTCAACCAGGGCTGCCAACTGTTAATAAATGTTGTCTCTATTTTTGTTACCCTAATATCAATCGATCAGAAAGTATGCAATCCAATAGCTCTGAACTTTGCACACGTATAGTACCTGGCGTACTAGATTAATTTGGAGTGCCTAATATACGTCAGTGCTGCCAACATGATTCTAAGCCTGCTGATAGGTCCAATTTTAAAATGCATGTAACGTCTATACTAACTAATGGATTTCATTCAAAATTGGCACAACAATAGATCATATTATTTCAGATTATTTCTGACCAATACATGCATGACATTGGTGCCAACATGATTTTACGCGCGCTGTTAGATCCAATGCTTAACTGCATGTAACGTCCATGCTATTCATTGGACTTCAAACAAATTTTGTATTCTGTGCCTTAAGAGATGGAACTAAGAATATAATCAGTCACCAGGGCTGCCAACTGTAATGCTCTATTAGGCTACATTTTGCCAGGTACACAGTATTTCGAACTAATTAGAAATGTCGATATTACCAACTTCATTTGGTCATTATTCTAGATAGATCCATATAGTTTCATCATTGGCATGAATCTTAAATTTTAAGAAAAAAATAGGCTCTTTAGTTCGTAACGGAACTTCTTGTTGTAGTTTGAACCCAAGATTCCTCTCAGAATTTTGCGCTCTTTTTTTCTGCAGTTCGTCAAGGAGACCTTTGTTGGCATTTAGAGATAGGGTTTCGTATTATTATTATTATTACGACCGTTATTTTCAGTTCATTGCCTGGTCAATTACAATGCAATTGTGCTGATCACATTGAATCAAAGCATACTCATCACTAAGGTTCGGATGTTAAGGAAAAGTCATATTTTTCCTGAGCTCATTTTACCCAAAATCTGAAAAATAAGTTTCAATGACGGGTCCCTTACTACGTTTAAAGCAATTAGATGTTGCCTATAAATGCATATTTCGGCCATTTGTATTGTTTTGGTCATATTTGATTAGAATTTCAGCATTTTTGTTTAAATTGAGGCGTCGTTAACAAGGTACGTGTTATCTGCGTCGAGTTTCAAACACAGGATTTCCGAATAGTGTAGTAGATATATCTTTCTTTCTTTTCCAGTAACAGGCAGATAGCAGGTTTAGAAGACCTGATTCCAAGAAGGCGCTCCTCTTTTAGCACATCTTTCTGGACAAGTTAATTTTGACAGTAGTGAAGCATCGTCAATAAAAATTACACAGGAACTGTTTTCCAATGATTTGTCAGGACAATTAGTATGTAATTTGCATATTAAGGCTTTCACGGCCCGGATTATTACATAAATAATTCATGCTTTTGGGCTAATGCCGTGTGTATTTTTAATTTAAACCATACGTTTCGGAGAAACCTTGCCTCCTTTTTCAATGGAAATAAACAATGTGGCCAAAGAAAGTATATCAATGAGATTACAAAAAATATAGATAAATTCCTCTGTTCGTCACCAGAGAGCAGCTGCCAGTAATTTCTGTCTGTCAGTTTGTATGATTAAATGTGTCTGGTGTATTATCGCTGAACTCGTTTTTACTGTATGTAGTGATTCTCAACCTATCCCAAAATTTCATGTCATATTTCATAGTTTTTAGTTCATATTTAGCTAGTTTTAGGGCATATTTGCTTGTATATTTTGTACTTCTTTAGGCCTGAAACTTCCAAACCCTACTCATCACCTTAATTCAGATCACTGCCAATAATTTTACGAACTATTCTAGTTGTATCCAATATCATTTCTCTCTGTGTTAATTTATACAAGTCAGTGTTCAGTTGAAGCTCTTTTAGCCCTTGCAGAAGATGGTTGAGGGCCACACCAGTGCTTGAGATGACTAATGGTACAATTCGTACTCTCTTGCCTGCCATTACCTCCTGAGGCTCTACCAGCTCCAAATATCTTCTATGCCCAAGAACGCGGGTTCAAACCAGGCCGAAGTCGTCGGATTTTTTTAAGAGCGTTCAAAATCCCTCAGTATGTCTTACTTCGGAGGGGAAGTAAAGCCGGCGGTCCCATGTCACATAGATTTATGCCATGATAAATAACATTCCACTTACTACAATTGTGTGAAGCCAAAATTTGTAGGTTAGAATATTTGATAACGCTATATTAGTTCCAACGTTCGCCGCCAGGTGCTGGCTGTGATGGCATCTAGTAGCCAAGGCCGTAGCTAGGTGTCGGTGACGGTATTATTTGGTAGCAAAAGTAGGAACTAATTGAAAAATTGATCGTCTGTAGTCCTTACCTGAATTACAGATAACGCACACTAATACAGTCATCACAATTAACAACGGTTATCAGACAGATTCTACACACACCCAAAGTACACGGGGCTACGTGACCGCGTTGTCGCAGCCCCTAAACTGAGGAACCAACCAACCAACTAGTTATCTTGCCGTAACTAATCACGATACACCCGCCACTTGACCCTACCGAGGTTACGTTCTATACACCTGACTGTTCCATTTCAAGCGAGTTAAATGAACAACCCCTTCATTACAAGACACTGTCTAACCCTTTATAGGGCAAAGGACTGGGAATATAAAATAACTTTATGTTCGACCCTGTCTATTGTGTGTCAGAAAACTGTATCATATTGAGGCTCATTATAACACTATTTTTCATTATGAAACAGTTTCTCCCACCAATCAGAGCTCAAGAAACAGTTGTGTGACCAATTAGATAAGGATACCTTCGCGCATGCGTTCAAAATCCAACATGTCTATATAAATTACCGAAAGTGCACCGTCCATATATATTCGCGTAAATAAACTGGTGAATATGAGACAAGAAATAGCACTGTTCCTTAATATCCCCAAATCCAATTTCTACACAGCGTGTTGTTTTGAAACGACTTCGGTGACAGTTTTACTGAATACTGGTGCACAATCTGCACATATGGCATTGAAGCTCACAGAGCGCATGCGTCGGTCGGCCAGCGAGCTTGGAAAACAGAGATATACTACCCAGCGCAGCACCCGATCACAACATTCTAGTGACTGAACAGATATTTATGAATATTTATGTTAAAACATATAATAAAGTTATAATTATCGTCGAACATAAACAGTCGTATGCAACTCGCCTATAATGGTAATTAAGACACTCGTATGGAAATTATAAAACTCGCATACGCTCGTTCTATAAACATACTCGGGTCTTAATTATAGCCATTATAGGCTCGTTGCATAATGTACTATTTTTGCACTTGTGTAATTGGCGGTGATAGATGAGTAGGAATATGCAACAATTTTATAGGCGTGGATTCTATTTTATGAAATATGGGATGGGCAATTATTATCCCACTGCCAATACCCGACAGTATGTTTTCTTAAACGAGCAATGGGGTAATAATTTCTCATCCAAAATTATGATGATACTGTGTTTATCACTCAATAATGAGGTTTATTTAACAGGATATAGTAGCCTATATACAAAACACACAGCACGCTATTTAATTTTTAAAAACTTAACTGCCACGCAACACACGTTAAGTGACCAATAACATCTTTGCCGAAAACTGCACAAAAGATATAACAAGTAGTTCCGTGAAGAACTATACAGCCTATTTTCATATATCCTACTTATGTTAATTGCCTCTATCAACATACACAATTTCAGTTTGATTGCTATAATAGATTCGTAGATATTGAGAACCGACTAAATATTTCGGATGGTCGCCATGTTGGATTTTATATATGTAGGTCCTAGAGTTATGTACTGTTACATGCAGATTATTGTGTACGTGTAGAATTCAGACTTCAATCGCATAATTAGGACACAAGAAAAAACAAGGAGATTTAAAAATTTTCACAGCTGCCATCTTGAGGTTATGGAAACAATTGAAATAAATTAGATGCCAGTGGATTAACATTCGGATAAAGATTTACTGTACCAAGTTTCACTGCACGCGGATGGTTAAATTGCGAGAAACGTCCATGTGAATATTTATAATTCGCGTCACCGCCATGTTGGATTTGTGATCACCAGGTTATTTAAAGTCCTATAGGTGAACTTAAGTTCATAGCCCCTATGAACATTAAAAAATGCAGTTTGATTGTTAAATAGATTCGTAGATATTCAGTATCGTCTAAATATTTCGGATGGTCGCCATGTTGGATTGTTAAATGTATAGGCCATAGAGTCATGTACCATTAAAGGAAAATTATTGCGTAGGTTCATTATTCAAACTTTCACTTCGATCGCATGACTACATCACAAGAAATAAAAACTTAATTTTAAAATTCGCACTGCCGCCATCTTGAGGTTATGTAAACAATTGAACTAAATTAGATACCAGTGGATTACAATGTGTATAAATATTTCCTGTACCAGGTTTCAGTGCACTTGGAACATTAAATCGCGAGAAAGGTCTATTTAAAATGTTCAAATTCGCTTAGCCGCCATGTTCGTTGTGTAGTTAACCGATTTTTGAAAATCTTATAGATGGACTTCCAGTAGTACCCTTTATCTCCGTACAAAATTTTAGGGAGATACCGCTAATAGTTTCAGAGATATAGAATGCCGGTGAAATATTTCGCACATCCGCCATCTTGTGATTATGTAAACAATTGAACGAAGTTAGATGTCGGTGCATTACAATGTATATAAACATATACTGTACCAAGATTCATTGCGTTTGGTTGGTCAAATCGCGAGAAACGTCTATTTAAAAGTCGCAAATTCGCTTGGCCGCCATGTTGGTTTTGTAGTTGCCATGTTTTCAAAAGTCACATAAGTGAACTTACAGTAGTCCCCTCTATCACCATAGAAAATGTCAGGGTAATATCGGTAATAGTTTCGGAGATATTGAATGCTGGTGAAATATTTCGCACAGCCGCCATGTTGGATTGGTGAGACGTAACAAAATTTGAAGGGCACGGTCGAGGTCGCCCGGAATAGTACTATGAACTTACCGAGTTTCATTGAAATCTCTCCAGCCATTTCAATGTTATTAGGGGGGACACACACACACACACGGACAAAAGGTGATCTCATAAGCCTATTTTTTCAAAATTGAAAATAGGCTAAAAATGATTTTGGAATGTTAAAAGTTAGTATATTCGAATATAATTCAATAATTTCAAAATAGTTTACTAAAAACACATTTTTTAAAATCTTCTCTTCTATGGCAAACACCGTAAACAGGAATATTATTTCCTTTCTAGCTGAAATATATTAACTCAAGTGACCAAAACCATAATTAACATTATATTTACATATCTCCTATCTTTATTAAAAACACCTTCTTCTGTAAAACAATGCATTGCCTTCACTCAACACAACCGAAATGGGGAGCACCCGCACTGTGGAGACCACTGGGATATATGCTTCCCACCTTTGGGTTCTGATGACAGTATACAACAAATTAACGGGGATTTCAATATTTCTGTAAGCTTGCCACGGTGGGTGAGTGGTTATCGTGTCGGTCTACTAACCCCAAGATTGCAGGTTCGCTCCTGGCCGTAGTAAGTGATTTTTTTTTTTTTTTAAAGGCGGCAAAAATACGATACGCATGTGATGCGATGTTGGCATGTCAAATAACCCATTTGAATTCAGTAGGCCGAGTTCATAATGGCAAAATGAACCTCGGGAGTTTCCGCCAACACAAAGTTCCTCATTTCTCTACTAGAAAGATCTATAGTGTTCAAGGAGCTTAGATATCTAACATCTAACCTCCTTGACTTTTATAGTCAAGGAACAACGAAATTCGACATGCAAGCTACCCTCTGGGTGTCAAATAACAAAGCTTGCACTCGGCACCCGAGGCCATACGATATTAATATTATTATTTGCCTGTATGTGGAACTGCTTGAAATGAAAGGGGTGGGAAGATTTTGGTTGGTTGGTTCTTAAGTTTAGGGGCAGCAACAACGCGGTCATGTAGCCCCGTGTACTTTGGGTGTGTGTAGAATCTGTCTGATAACCGGTGTTAATTGTGATGACTGTATTAGTGTGTGCTACCTGTTTTAATTACTGCAACTTATATTTTTTTCAAATAGTTCCTACTTTTGCCGCCAAGTGCCACCGTCAACGACTACTAGGCCAAGTTCAGAACTTGGCTACTAGACGCCTCCGCAGTCGGCTCTTGGCAACGAACGTAGAAACCTAAGAGCGTTGTTTATATTCTTAACCTATACAATTTAGCTTCACACAGGTGTAATTAGTGGAATGTTCTTTAACATACCCTAAATCTATGACATGAGACCGCCGGCTTTACTTCCCCTCCAAAGGAAGGCATACTGAGGGATTTTTAACGCTCTTAAAAAATCCGACGGCTTCGGCCGGGTTTGAACCCGCTATCTTGGGCATAGAAGCTCAGCATGCTACCGACTATTCCACCGAAGCCGCCTGGGAAGATTTTCTCCCTAACACCGTTCTATAAATACATTGTGGGAAGATATTATCCCAACAACCTATAAAGGGTTAAGTGATTTCGTTTGATGTTACAGACCGATAAACGTGGGACGAGTGGGCGATAATGAGTGAGAATCAAAGCACGATGTGCTTACACAATGGTCATTTCAATGTTATGTACACTGCAGTAGTCCAGTCCAGTCCAGTCCTCTCTCCCCAACCAGATAACAGCCACAAACCTGCAAGACGATCATTGCTTCCCTTCTCCAGCTATTACACTCCTTTTACTCAGTGTCACTGAAATGCGATTCTGTTAACAGTAATACTGCACTCCTTGCAAATTGGACTGCAGAATTTTAAGATAGCGCTAACTGAAGAATTGAACAAAATAGTTCAGTTTGATAATATGATCCTAGCCCACAAACAGCGAGATCAACTGCCCGCAATCTCTTCATACAATAGTATAAAACAAAGTCCCCGATTTATAGATGTAACGCGTAATCTCGACAACCACTCGATATATACAGGGTCTTTCATATAAAGTAAGAATGGCAAGCGACAGTTTTGTTATTCGCTGCTGAGGTGGCCTTGGTCGAGGTTGTGGCGCGCCGTGGCCCCCTGCTGTATTATTGTAAGCGCGCGCATAGTACGTACGAGGGCTGCTCTTTTTTTTCAAGTTTCGATGGACTGTATAAAAATTACGGATTGACACCAAACTGATTTCACTACTAAATGTTTGCTTGTTTTATTCTTATGTCTCAACATAATCGCCAAACCGATTGAAACATTTGTCGTATCGTTACACCAGCTTTCCAATGCCCTCGGCAAAATATTCTGCCGCCACTGAGGTGGCTACGTCTGGACAGTCCCCTGAAGTATTTCCTTTTTGGCGAGGCGTTGCCGCCCAACCATACTTTCAATTCTAGAAAAAGGTGAAAACCATTCAGTGCTGGTTTGTATGGTCCAAAACTTCACACTTGAATTCTTTGAAAAAGTCTATCGTAAAGTGGCACAGTGCATGAATGATTTTCACCTTTATCGAGAATTGACAGCTGGTGTGTCCAGGAAAAATTACAAATTAAAGGGAACAACACAAATAAACTTACAGACTATAATAACAAATGAAATCAAATCAAATCGATTGCAAAGACTAGAATTTGGCAGTCTTGATAGCCCTGTCATTTGCCTCCAAAGATCGTCCGTGGTGCAAGTCCAGGTAGGTTTCTGCATACCAGAAGATGGTGGGGGTCCTGCAGTTCCCCACAGTCACAAAGTCCGTCCTCAGTGTAGCCCAGTGATTCCCAAACGGGGCGATTTGAAAAAATTGGTGGGCAAATCATTCAGTTTTTTGTATATACAATATGCCTATAAAAACAAGGAAGAAAATAAAAAGGAAGCTTGAAGGAAGCTTGTAGTTTAACGTGACCGTTAATCTCGAGATCATAAGCCACGGGACCTCCGTTTTACGTGGAATCCGAACCACAGGACATGGCATTTCACATCGAAAATCTCACATGCATTGACCGGGAATCGAACCCGGTCCGCCTTGGTGAGAGGCATACAGCTTGACCGCTGCGCCACCACGCCCCAGAAAATAAAAATGCAAACAAATAACTTAATTATATCAAATTATGTTTCTTTGTTAATCTATTTACAACTACAGTAGTTTATCAAATTACATTAATTAGACACAGGTATTCATGTTGTTTATTAATTAGATATAAAAATTCATATAGTTTTAATTTTTATTTTTTTATTTTATTAATTTCACTGATTGTTATTCCTTTTTTAGACATATTACTTGTAAATTTTTAGCCTACTTTTCACATTTTGCAAAAATGAGGAAAAAGTAGACTTATGAGATCGATCCGGGAAAATGTGTGTCTGTCTGTCTGTCCTTCTGTCTGTCTGGCTGTGTGTGTGTCCCCCCCTATCAACTCCTAAACGGCTGCAGCAATCAAAACCAAATTTAGTATGAGTAAAGATGTGCTCCGGAATATCTCACGTCCATATTTGAAAATGATGTCAGTGCTACCAACTGCTGAAAAAACGCACTAGAAATTTGAGCTCCATGTTGGATATCTTGTAAGGTATGCATGGGAGCTATTCCAAAATTGGCACACATGTAGATAATACTATTTCAGTTTAATTTCTAGGAGGCCAACCACGACAGTGTTGCCGAAATAATGTTAAGCCTTCTGATAGGTCCAATGTTTAAATGCATATAACTTCTACACTATCAATTGGATTTCAACCAAATTTTGTATGTAATATCTGTACATAAACAGATATGACTGAGCGTATTCTTAAGAGCCACCAGGGCTGCCAACTGTTAATAATTGCTCTCTTTATTTTTTTTATCCAAATACCAATATATCAGAAAGTATGCAAGCCAACAGCTTTAAACTATGCACACGTATATTATGACATTTTAGATTAATTTCGAGTAACATATATACGTCAGTTCTACCAACATGATTATAAGCCTGCTGATACGACCAATTTTTAAATACATGTAACTTCTATACTATCAGTTGGATTTCAACCAAATTTCGTATGTGTTATGTGTACCATAACAGATATGACTATAAGTATTGTTAAGAGCAATCAGGGCTGCCAACTGTTAATAAATATTTATTTATTTTATTTATTTTATTTATATTTATTTTACACTAATATCAACATACCAGAAAGTATGCAAGCCAACAGCTCTATACTTTGCACACGTATAGCACCTGACATTCTAGATTAATTTGGAGTAATTAATACAAGGCAGTGCTGCCAACATGATTCTATGCCTGCTGATATGTCCAATTTTAAAATACATGTAACTTCTATACTAACAATTGGATTACATCCAAAATTGGCACAACAAGATATCATAATATTTCAGATTATTTCTGACCAGCACACGCATGGTATTGTTGGCAACATCCTTTTACGCGTGCTGATAGATCCAGTGTCTAACTGCATGTAACGTCCATTGGACTTCAACCAAATTTTGTATTCTGTACCTTAAGAGATTGAACTAAGAATATATTCAGTCGCCAGGGCTGCCAACTGGAGTGCTCTATTAGGCTACATTATACCAGGTATATTTTGAACTAATTAGATATTTCGATACTACGAACTTAATTTCGTCATTATTCTAGATAGGTTCATATACTGTAGAATAATCATTGGCATGAAAAGTAGGCTGTATAGTTCTTCACGGAACTTCTTGTTAATGTACATAATTAGGCTATATCTAAATAAACATGATGTACCTATTTAGAGAAAAATGTCCGTAAAAATCCTATTTTCTCAACTTATATGTAGGTATTTGAATGTAGGTGTTAGTAATTTTAAGATTTGTGCGTTTTTTGAAATGAGGTGGGCGAAAAAAATGATAAATCTCGGAAAGTGGGCGATGGTCAGAAAAAGTTTGGGAAACCTTCAGTATCTCTGCATCGAGATACTCCGGTTCTCAGTCTGTAAACACCCCGCAGCTGGCTCTTCCTTGACATTGTTCCAATGAGCTTCGGGTAGTAAATCCCGCCATAACTGTATTCGGCGAGTTTCAGGTGATGATGGGATCACTACAGTTGACTGTATGAAGCTCTTTCTTGACCTAAGCCTTGTGGGGTGATGTAAATGTCCAAATAATGGATGTCTAGGATCAGTTTCAAGCGTCTTACCCTTCTCTACTTCTGCAGCCGTTCTTCTGCTATACCCATGATTTGGTACATTTTGTTAACAGGAGTTGCTCGCAGGCAATCTGTCACGATACGTGATTCTTGGATGTAACGGGTAATCATGAGAACCACTGGATATATTTTGATGCGGTTTTCACCATTCTGTAAAGGATTTCTCGAGGAAGGTTTATATAGAAATACATTCATTTATAACCAAAGGAAGCAGAGCAATAACGATTTCAGTAAATCTAGTCAAAGAAAATCTTGCCGTTACGCTGGGTAAACTGTTAACCCTTTATAGGTTAGTGGTCTATATATTAACCACTTAGTATGTCAAAGATGCTAATGGTTGAATCTTTCAGCCATAAACCAACAAATGTTATTTTGGAAGTGTGATGATGATGATAATTGTTGTTTTAAGGGGCCTAACATCTAGGTTATCGGAAGTGTTAATATTACTGTAAACCATAATATTATCTCATCATCTCCTTGATCTAAAGTGCATGAAACAATATTTTTGATAATAGTACATTATGCAACGAGCCTATAATGGCAACAATTAACCCTTAGCGTGTCTTTTCCGGAATATTCCGCGCGTGTCGTTTGCGATATAGGCTATTCCACAACGTAATTTACGCTCTGGTGAGGCCACATACGGAACACTCCACAGGCTATCGTAACTTTCTACACTTAATTACGGCAGATGGTGGGATGGTATTAGACACCCTTGATGAAAGCACCTGCAACCGGAAATAACTAAGTGAATCATTTCATTTACGTTTATATTTGTGAGAATATTGGTTCGGTAGATACTTGATACAACAGTATCAGCTGATGTACGATGTAAAAAATAACAAGAAGTTCCGTGACGAACTAAAGAGCCTACTTTTCTTAAAATTTGAGATCTATGCCAATGATTAATCTATATGGATCTATCTGGAATAATGCCGAAATTAAGTTGGTAAGATCGAAATTTCTAATTAGTTCGAAATACTGTATACCTGGCATAATGTAGCCTAATAGAGAACTACAGTTGGCAGCCCTGGTGACTGAATATATTCTTAGTTCCATCTCTTACGGTACAGAATACAAAATTTGGTTGAAGTCCAATGGATAGCATGGACGTTACATGCAGTTAAACATTGGATCTAACAGCGCGAATAAAATCATGTTGGCAACAATGACATACATGTATTGGTCAGAAATAATCTGAAATAATATGATCTATTGTTTTGTCAATTTTGAATGAAATCCATTAGTTAGTATAGAAGTTACATGCATTTTAAAATTGGATCTATCAGCAGGCTTAGAATCATGTTGGCAGCACTGATGTATATTAGTTACTCCAAATTAATCTAGAATGCCAGGTACTATACGTGTGCAAAGTTTAGAGCTGGAGAAGTATAAATTCTGTCCTAAAACTTCCCCATACGGGAGAACGAAACGCGTCAGGCGAAAGCCTGGCCAAAATAACTACTGTGGTCAAGAAATTTAGACTGAAACGGTGCGGGGTTATTGAGCATGAAATACGTGACTAGAAAACCAATATAGGGAGCAATGCATTAACAATTTTTATTCCTAATAATAAATTTATAATGAACAAACAAATTGCGCTTAAGTGCTTATTACAGAAATTAACAATTATAAATGTAGCAAAGTGTGAGGGCCTGATTACAGAACCCAGATTATAGAAAGGTCCATGAAAAGCTTGCTTGATTGAAGAAAAGTTGAGCTTAATATATAAAAAATGCAGTTTATAAAAAGAGAGAACCATAAAAAATAATTAAGAGTGTAATAACTGGTATGATATAAGCTCTTTATATAATTGAACTTATCTTTGAAGAGAGTTGAAGAGAGTTGAAGAGCCAGCTCCTTAAAAAGTTCCAGCTATCACACGTTGATTTAAAAGTCTTCACAGTTTACTTGAAAGGAGGCGTACATGGCCTAGAGTTATGTGCACCATCGATAAAATGTCAACTTTCTTTTCTTGCGCAGGAATGACATTTATAGTTTCCAAGAGCTGATCCAAAGATATTTTGAAGGACGATTCCAAGTATCCCCTCTAAGGTGATGTTGAAGAGTACAGCGGCTGGCAATTATTCTTGCCATCTTGAGCAATACGTCATGGTGCAGATCTTGTGACGTAACTGCTCGCTAGCGTAGATATCAGCGATGGTGTCATGAGAGGTAGCGGTGACCAGCGGGTTGAAGTGGTTCAGAAGTGGCGGTTGATCCGAAGTGATGAAGAACGCCAGCAAGCGGCGTCTTAAATAGGGACCATAGAACTCTCTCGAAGGTTGGAGATCGCCCGACCAGACAAAGACCTGCCATTGGTCGAACGAAAGTCAGGGTGACGTCAGTCGACACTACTCAGCAGACAGTGGATCAACCAGTAGATGTCTGGTATGGCATGAGTGAGGACGCCTGAGATAGCGAGACTGAAACACTCGAGGTGAGAACTATAATATCTATGAATAAGTGATTGATAACAAGATTATGCATATGGTTCAAGCAATTAACAATTGTAAATAAATAATTACCATTCGGGGATCTCAATAACAATAAATAAAATTTGACCGACAAATGGGCCAAGCTAAACATTGAAAATATCACAAAAGTTATCATGCTCCGAGAACACCGAATGAAAACAAACAAAAGAATCAGTCAAAGCAAAACATGGATAACAGACGAGGAGAAACTAAGACTCGAAAGGCAAAACAGAAATAGCAGAGATGGGTCTAGTATAACGACCTTTACTAGTTAAAACATCAACAACTCTGACACGTTTATCACGGCCAAGGTGGCAGTGAATAACTCTACCTAGGTTCCACACGAGAGGCGGAGATGGGTCTCGAAGAAGAACCATGTCCCCCACTCGAACATCTGGTTGAGGAAGCCGCCATTTGTCACGCCTATTTAGCAATCTGAGATATTCTAACTTCCATCGGCGCCAAAAAGAACAGCGCAAAGATTCTACTTTTCTCCAAAAGATAGGTAAGTTAGGATCACAGCGTCGAACCAGCAAAGGTGGAGTAGCAGCAAGCGAACAGCCAATCAGGAAGTGACTGGGTGTTAAAGGTAAAAGATCCTTAGGATCGTTTGAAAGAGGGGTCAGAGGTCTGGAATTTACAATACCTTCAATTTGAATAATCAAAGAGTTGAATTCCTCATAAGAAAGTATGGTAGGACCGAGAGTTTTCTTAAGCTGTCTTTTAGTAAGTTTGATGCAGGACTCCCATCGGCCCCCATGATGGGGAGCGTAAGGCGGGGTGAAATGCCATTTGAAACCTTTAGAATAGGAAAAGTTGGAAATTTTTTCTTTAGCAGATGGGGAGCTTAACACTTTTTTCCAGAGATCAGAAGCGCTTACAAAAATTTTTGCATTATCTGAAAAAACTTCAGATGGAACACCCCTTCTAGCAGCAAATCTAGAAAAGGTGGCCAGAAAGTAGGATACAGAAGCGTTCGTAACCAACTCAAGGTGGATAGCTCCCGTCACCATACATACAAATAACGAGATGTAGAGTTTACCTAAGATTTTGCGCTTAGATGAAGAGGGATTGGTCTGATATATGTAAGGACCTGCGTAATCGATCCCAGTAAGAGCAAAGGGCTTACTAGGTTCCGAACGAAATGGAGGTAAATTACCCATAATCTGCGTGGCGGGCCTTGGTTTAACTTTGAAGCAAGGTATACACTTTTTGACAACAGAAGAAACCTCATGAACGCCATTGATGATCCAGTAGAGTTCACGAATTAGACAGAGCAAGGTGCGAGTGCCAGCATGAAGGTGTTTATAATGAAACTTTTTTATTATAAGGGTAGTGATAGGATGCTTTGAAGGAAGGATGATGGGATGCTTTTTCCCATCCTCACAACTAGACATAGCTAATCTTCCACCCACACGTATTATGCCGTCCTGGTCTAGAAAAGGAGTGAGTGGTGAAAGCCTGCTAGACTTGGGTAAATCTTTACCACTTATAAGAGCTTGCTTTTCAGGAGCAAATACTTCCTGCTGAACAAGTAACAAAATCTTGCAAGTAGCAAATTCTAACTCTACTCTGGAAAGAAAGGGTTGAGGCTTCAATGGTTGATCAATTACTAAATATTTCCATCGGAAGATATAAGACACTACACGAATCAATTTATCAAATGAAGAGTATCTATGAAAAAGGCTAGTAGAAGTAGAAGTAAGATGCGACGTGACAAGGTCATTACGGGCATCAGGTATTTCTTCTGCAGATTGATTAGCTAAGCGAGGCCAGCAAGATGATTCCTGACTTAGCCAAGGAGGACCATTCCAGTACAGGTCTGAAGAAATCAATTTTTTAGGTGTGCAACCACGTGATATTATATCCGCGGGGTTTTCACGGCTAGGAACATGTCTCCATTGTTCAGAATGGGAGACTTCATGAATCTTAGAAACGCGATTTGCCACAAAGGTATTCCAATGAGAAGAAGGCTTGGAAATCCAAGCTAATACAATAGAAGAATCGCTCCAAAAAAATGTGCGGGAAAATTTTAACTTTAAACTGACATTTAGTTTAGTAGCTAATTCTGTTGCCATTAAAGCAGAGCATAATTCTAATCTCGGCAATGATACTGTTTTAAGTGGAGCAACCTTAGATTTAGCGCACACTAAATTAGAAAATCCAGGGAAAGTGTCTGAGGAACGTCCTACTATGTATGCACAACAGCCATAAGCTCGTTCTGAACTATCAGAAAATACATGCAGGTCATACTGCTGGTATAAGGGATTAGAAATTAAAGGGCGGGGTATAGAAACCTTGGAGAGATCCAGCAAACTGCTGCGATACTCTAACCATTCTTCTACAAGAGGAAGGGGGAGATTTTCATCCCAGTCTGATTTTAATGACCAAAGCTTTTGCAAGAACATTTTTGCAACAATAACTATAGGAGCAATATATTGCAAAGGATCAAAGATCTTTGCGATTTCTGACAGAACTTGTCTCTTAGTTACAGGGGGAGATTCTGACAGATGTACCTGATAAGAAAAGGTATCAGAAGAAGGACGCCAAAAAACACCCAATGCTTTTACGGCTGCTTCATCAGTAGGAATGGCAACAAATTCATCAACTGGGACCTCTGATGAAAATTTTGATATAAATTCAGTGGAATTTGAAGTCCATTTATGGAGCGGAAACCACCTCCTAGGAGTAGGGATTTCAAATCTTCGCACACAAGGAGCGCTTCAGAAATATTAGGGAAAGAGCACAAGAAATCGTCGACATAAAATGCCGTTTTTAATGACTCAGAGGCCAAAGGATGATACAGATGACCATCTTGCTCGGCTAACATGTGGAGAGACCGAATCGCAAGAAAGGCTGAAGGCTTCAGGCCATATGTCACAGTCTTCAATCTAAATATCTTTATGGGTTTGGAACTCTCATCTCGCCACAATATTCTTTGCAGATCTTGCTGCACAGAATTTACGAGAATCTGCCGATACATCTGCTTAATATCTGAGATTACAGCAATAGGAAACCTTCGAAAATTAAGCAAAACAGAGGTGAGATCTGTTTGAATCGCGGGACCACATTGCAAGGTATCATTTAAAGAGATTCCATTGGAATCTGGTGATGAGCCATTGAAAACTACTCTTATATTGTCCTGTGTTAAGGAATTTTTCCATACCGGATGATGATTTAAATAAACTATTTCATTTAAAGGATGGTCAATTTCTTCTGATTTAGAAATTACCTCCATGTGATTGGATGATTCGTATTCCTCCATAAAGGGAGCATACTGAGTTTTGACAGAAGCATCTTGTTTGAACCGATTTTCAATAGCAAATAGTGCCCTAAGTGCTCTGGAATGCGAGCCCGTAATGGCGGGAGGATTGGGAATACGTGGAAGAGTTACTATAAATCTGCCTTCAGTATTACGGACAGTGGTTTCTTTATATAACTTTTCACAAATTTCGTTAGAAGAAGAAGAAGAAGAAGAAGTAGCCTGAACATTCTCAAGATCCCAGAACTTGGTTAGCTCTTGGCTCAAATCGGTACCAACAAAATAACAATTCGATACAGTTTGAATAGGATTACGGTATATTTGGCCAGTAGCAATCCAACCAAAATCAGTTTCGCGGAAGAAAACATTAGGAGCAATTTTTACTTTATTGGAATGAAGACATTGCCAAAATACGCTTGAGCTGAAAAGAAGCTCTACGGGTGAAGCTCTGTTGAAATGATGGTCAGCTAGCTGGACAAAATTCGGGATATTCCAACTTTGAATAGGATAAGAAGTGCCAGGAATATTGTTGCCTATAGACTTGATAATCAAACAATCTAATTGCAACTGCGTACCAAGATTATTAGAGTCCTTCAGATCCACTTAAGCAAAGCTTAAGGATTGTGATTTAGAGCAGTTTATTCCTGTAACCTCTATTGAGGTAGGATGTTTTGGAAGGCCTAACTTTTGTACCAACGATTCATTAATAAAATTGTTGGTAGCGGCATTATCCAAAATCCCCTAACAGATACCCATTTTCCGTGAGAATTTTTCAATAGAACCTGCACGGTAGATAATAAAACCTGGACTTTGCCAAGCGAGGTAGAACTTTGAGCATACGACTGCGCACTATTTTGAGAAGTCTCCGAGTTAGACTTGGTATTGGAACTGCTTGGTCCTGATAACCGTGGTCTTTCATGCCTGTGCAAAAGTGAATGGTGTCTTGCCCTACAATGAAAGCATAAACGTTGTGAACGGCAATTGTTTAACATATGCGTTCCTGACAAACAGTTGAAACAATGTTTTTTGTTCGTAATGAACTTTCGTCTTTCATCTACTGATAAAGATTTAAATTCATCACAATTGTATAAATTATGCGATTGCTGACACAGACCGCACGTTTGCATTTGGTTAGGTGACCGAGCATCAAGAGGAAAAGCCTGTGATCTTAAAATTCTTTGATTAGAACTGCTAACCTTATGTTTCGAGAAGGCTTTTGAATCTGAACTACTAGTTTTTTGATTAGCTATGGCGGAAAAGACTTGGCTTCTGGCCTTCAAAAAGTTAATAATTGCCTCATAAGTGCATTGCAAATTCTGGGAAAGTTCTGTTTCCCAGGCTTTTAATGTATTTGCATCCAATCTTGCAGAAATGAGGTGAACTAGAAATAAATCCCAGTGATTTACAGGTTGGTTTAAATTGGACAATGCTCTGACGTGTAACTCAGCGGTGTCAATCAACTTACGAAGTGATAAACTGTTATCTGCTTGCACGTTAGGTAACTCGAATAAGCTTTGTATATGGCGTTGAATAGATAAACGAATGTTCCCATATCTATCCTTAAGAAGATTCAGAGCAACTTCATAATTATCACTGGTCAAAGGAAGTGCTTGAATCAGGTTAAGTGCGTTGCCTTGAACTGCCAGACGCAAGTAGTGAAATTTTTGTATTACTGGTATAGAAGTATTCTCATGTACTAAAGAATTGAATAATTCAAAAAATGGTTCCCATTCTATGTCTTTACCAGTAAATTTGGGTATTTCTAATTTGGGTAATATAATGCGTGAAGAAGATGTAGAAGATGCTGCAGAAGTTTGATCTTCTTGTTTTTCTTTTAATGTTAAAGCCCTAATAAGCTGTTTAGCTTCAGCAAATCCCTGATAGTATAATTTTTCAACTTCCAACCTATCACTTTGCTGGTCCGGATGCTGAGTTTCTATACTGCATTGTATCTCATCATATTTCTCAAAGGCTTGTTCATAATCCTTAAGCCTCTGCGAAATTATGTCAAGATTATGCTCTTGGGGTTCGAGTTCAGTTAAGAAAGTACGAAACCGTGTGAGCTTGCCCTTACAAGAGGCTCTGGAGTTGCTAAGTTTTTCATCAAGGTTAGGCATATTACAAGTTGTTTGTTACTCACGTCAATATTGTGACTTCGAGTACTGGAAGTCAGAGGATGACAGCTTGCTATGTAGTAAGGTTTAGTCTGATGCGGAAGAAACCGGCTTAGCTTACGTTTCTCTCCTCTGCCGCACATGCGCCTTAAGCTGAAACGTACAATGTGAATTAGTGTTGAAACACAATGAACAAAAATTGTTAATGCAAAATTCACAATATTAAACTTATATAGGGATCCAGGGTGCAACAGATATGTTTCCCGGGGGTGAGGCACCAATAAAATGTGCAAGAAAATTTGACTGAAACGGTGCGGGGTTATTGAGCATGAAATACGTGACTAGAAAACCAATATAGGGAGCAATGCATTAACAATTTTTATTCCTAATAATAAATTTATAATGAACAAACAAATTGCGCTTAAGTGCTTATTACAGAAATTAACAATTATAAATGTAGCAAAGTGTGAGGGCCTGATTACAGAACCCAGATTATAGAAAGGTCCATGAAAAGCTTGCTTGATTGAAGAAAAGTTGAGCTTAATATATAAAAAATGCAGTTTATAAAAAGAGAGAACCATAAAAAATAATTAAGAGTGTAATAACTGGTATGATATAAGCTCTTTATATAATTGAACTTATCTTTGAAGAGAGTTGAAGAGAGTTGAAGAGCCAGCTCCTTAAAAAGTTCCAGCTATCACACGTTGATTTAAAAGTCTTCACGGTTTACTTGAAAGGAGGCGTACATGGCCTAGAGTTATGTGCACCATCGATAAAATGTCAACTTTCTTTTCTTGCGCAGGAATGACATTTATAGTTTCCAAGAGCTGATCCAGAGATATTTTGAAGGACGATTCCAAGTATCCCCTCTAAGGTGATGTTGAAGAGTACAGCGGCTGGCAATTATTCTTGCCATCTTGAGCAATACGTCATGGTGCAGATCTTGTGACGTAACTGCTCGCTAGCGTAGATATCAGCGAACGCCAGCAAGCGGCGTCTTAAATAGGGACCATAGAACTCTCTCGAAGGTTGGAGATCGCCCGACCAGACAAAGACCTGCCATTGGTCGAACGAAAGTCAGCGTGACGTCAGTCGACACTACTCAGCAGACAGTGGATCAACCAGTAGATGTCTGGTATGGCATGAGTGAGGACGCCTGAGATAGCGAGACTGAAACACTCGAGGTGAGAACTATAATATCTATGAATAAGTGATTGATAACAAGATTATGCATATGGTTAAAGCAATTAACAATATTGTAAATAAATAATTACCATTCGGGGATCTCAATAACAATAAATAAAATTTGACCGACAAATGGGCCAAGCTAAACATTGAAAATATCACAAAAGTGATCAAGAGCTATTGGCTTGCATACTTTCTGATATATTGATATTAGGGTAACAAAAATAGAGACAGTATTTATTAACAGTTGGCAGCCCTGGTTACTCTTAAGAATCGGCATATACATATCTGTTACGGTACACATAGCACACACGAAAGTTGGTTGAAATCCAAATGATAGTATAGAAGTTACATGTATTTAAAGTTGGACCTCTCAGCAGGCTTAGAATCATGTTGGTAGCACTGATGTATATAAGTTACTCCAAATTAATGTAGAATGTCAGGTACTATACGCGTACATAGTTTAAAGCTGTCGGCTTGCATACTTTCTGATATATTGGTATTTGGATGAAATAAATTGAGAGCATTTATTAGCAGTTGGTAGCCCTGTTGGATCTTAAGAATACGTTCTGTCATATCTGTTTATGTACACATAGCACATACGAAATTTGGTTGAAATCCAATTGATAGTGTAAAAGTTATATGCATTTAAAATTTGGACCTGTCAGCAGGCGTATATTCATTTTGGCAACACTGCGATGTGTGGCCTCCTAGAAATTAAACTGCAACATTATTATCTATACGTGTGCCAATTTTGAAATAGCTCCTATTCATACTTTCCAAGATATCCAACATGGATCTCAAATTTCAATTGTGACTTTTCAACAGTAGGTAGCACTGACATCATTTTCAAATATGGGCGTGAGATATTCAGGTATAGATCTTTACTCCCACCAAATTTTGTTTCGATTGCTGCAGCCGTTTAGGAGTTGATAGGGGGGGGGGGCACACACACAGCCAGACAGACAGACAGACACACACACATTTGCCCGATCTCATAAGTCTACTTTTTCCTCATTTTTGTCAAATGTGGAAAGTAGGCTAAAAATGGCGGGCACTTAGGATAAAAATGTGGCTACGATTTCAAAGTATTTCGACGAATCGGTCATTGTTGAAGAGAATAAGGGTTTATCATCAAGTGATTGATGGAAATAGTAGCAGTGGTGATGCAGATAGAATAATAATAATAATAATAATAACAATTCTAAGGTATGCCTGCTTTCCACGATACAAATTCCATGGTTCCCTGAACTCGTCTCCTTCTAAATGTCTTCTAAACAATATAAAAAATTAGGCATAAATAAATACATTTCTCAGTGACACTGGAAGGGTTAATACACGAGTATGTTTATAAAACGAGCGTAGCGAGTTTTATAATTTTCATACGAGTGTCTTAATTACCATTATGGGCGAGTTGCATACGACTGTTTATGTTCGACGATAATTATTATAACTATTTTATGTTCGAACATAAATATTCAAAGATATCTGTCGAGATTTTGCCAGTTTTATGTACTGAACAGAGCGCATGAGACGCCGAGAATGCCTTGTATTTGACCATGGCCTCCTCGATTACCCTACTATGACACTAGGCCAGGCAGTAAAATTTAAATTAGAAGGCTGTGGAACTCAGCGCATCTAATTATCTAATTGGTCAAACAAATGTTTCTTGAGCTCTGATTGGTGGGAGATACTGTTTCATAATGAAAAATGGTGTTATAATGAGCCTCATTATTGTACAGTTTTCTGACATATAATAGTCAGGGCCGAACATAAAAGCAATTTAAATTTAAAAGTTTTAAAAATGGTAGGCCTAATTAAATTATAATTAAAAATAAATAAGCTCAAAAAATAAAATTATAATACTTTTATATCCTTAATTTTTAGAACATTAAAATGTTAAAGAAAACACCTACAGTCAGTCTGAAAGACTAGACATTATATCATTTTAAATGCTACAAATGCTGCGTGAACTCAAAGTACGTTAGCAAAAAAAAAAAAAAAACGCAAGTGAAAACCAAGGTCAAAGGAGGTAGATGGCTGGATGACGTCACGCTCACCGGAGCGCGCGGGAAAACGAGGAAGCTCAAGCAGTACTATGACGCCACACCCCTCAGTGCATTCTCGGTACATTTCGTCCCGTCACCGTAACGTAACACCAGACCCCAGCGAAGTCGACCTAATCATTTAAAATAATAAAATTAAAATTAAAACTAATAATAATTAATATTAGGTAAAACAATTAAAATTAAAATGTAAAAACAATGATAATAAAATTAGAATTAAAAACAAGATGTTCAGTAAAGAACATATAGCCTACTTTCTCCTAAATGCATGGGTATTGTTATAACTCTTTGTCCTTTTCAAGGAGTATAATTGAATGTTGGTTGTATAAAGGTACAACAAACAAAAGAACCCTCGGCTACTTTGGTTCGCGCAGCTCACATCGGCTCGTCCTGATCTCCCCCGACAATCTCTACTTAGTATAAAACAGAGTCCCCGATTCTTGGATGTCACAGGTAATCTCGAGAACCACTGGATGGATTTTGATGCGGTTTTCACCATTCTGTAAGTATTTCTCGAGGAAACTTTCTGTAGAAAATAACTTATTTATGATCAAAAGAAGCCAAGCAGTAACGATTTCAGTGAAAAGGTCGGGAAAAGAACTTTGCGTCCGTGCGCTTCTTAAGCTTACGCTGGGCAAACCGTTAAAAATATCAGTATACTATGAGCGTAAGAATTGTTCAGCATGAAAAGTTCTACAGAAAAGTCCGGGAGAGCATATCTCTATCTTCAATACATCGCCCACTATAAGTGTTTTTAGACTGGATAGAAGAGGCCTTTGTATTCCATGCACCTCACCATTCTTAAATTACGTCTGACAAGAATCCGTTGCACATGCTATCTCCATGATAATATAATTAATAGCCCAGTCAGTGATTTTCACCCATCATGCCGAGACGTAAAACGGATATACAGTAGGTCGTAGTTCATTGACATCGAAATAAAAAGGCGCTTATCACGTAAAGCATTCGTAACTGTTCCCGGGCGCGGCTGGCTGTCAATCGCCATCACATACCATATCGTAAGTACCTGCAGCCAGCTGTTCGATTGAGGTTATTCCTTCATTAAAGCTGCAAACGCAATGCAATTAAAAGAACGAGAGTAAATGTAAAGTGACCGAGAGTATTAAGCGCGGAGTTAAATGAAAATACAGTATTTATGATTTCCTAGTTGTAAACTATGTTTTAAAGAAATATACTGTTCCAAAAAGCGTACACACACAGAGGCTATAATATCAACAACACGAAATAATGCATCAGGTGTAGAAAACTGCAGACGACCCTTGGCCATAGACGTTTTCCCTTCCGCTATTATACGCTTCACGAATGACTTTGAAACACCCGTTGCTTTACTTGTTGAAGCCACAACATTACAATTGAGTTAATGAACGGTTTTCTGTTCTCGTAGGTGAGCAGTTACGTTGTAGACTATTTCTCTACATTGTCCCCTTAATGGTCGTCCAGATTTGCTACCATACTTCGAAGTAGAAGCCATAACGAAACTCAAATGATACTACAGTATTACTAGAATAGCATGGTACACAACACTATATACATAAACACATTTACAAATAAAGTACACGCTATACGACAAGGGATTATAGGACTACAATAAAGAAAACGTATATAAAACTGAGAAAATAATAAGAGTGCGAAAATGGATTGGCCTCGAAGCTCTTGTCAGCGTATCTCCGCAGTGTGTTCGGTAAGGCAGCCAGACAGCATGTGACCCCCTCTACCGCTCCTCTGTGACGTCGCACATCAACTCAGATTGAATGCGCGGGGAAGTGGGCTTTGCGCAGGTTCTTTGGATTGTTGCCCCCTTATAGTAGCTTGTTGAAATACAACGTGTTATACGGATATTAAACATGAATATGAGGTGCCCCTTGATAGTGCTACCTCTGTACAAAATTTCATTCAATTCGGTTTCATCGTGTTTGAATTGATATGGCGAATCAATTTGCACACATACATGGCCACTATCTGCAAACTATTGGGTTGATGACCTTGTAGTTCAGTCAAAAGATGCTTCCCACAAAAATGTATGTTGTTGCGAAATTTGGTAGAGATCAAATAATTAGGTTGGACAGACATTCAGAGTACACACACTCACTCACACACACACTGACAGACACACAATTTTTAGCCTATTTTCAATTTTGAAAAAAAAATAGGCTTATAAGATCACCTTTTGTCCGTGTGTGTGTGTGTGTGTGTGTGTGAGGTGTGTGTGTGTCCCACCCTAATAAAATCTAAACGGCTGGAGCGATTTCAATGAAACTCGGTAAGTTCATAGCGCTATTCTTGGCAACCTCGACCGTGCCCTTCAAATTTTGTTACGTATCACCAATCCAACATGGCGGCTGTGCGAAATATTTCACTAGCATTCAATATCTCCGAAACTATTAACGATATCGCCCTGAAATTGTGTACTGTGATAGAGGACACTACTAGAAGTTCACCTATGAGACTTTCGAAAACCTGGTGACTACAAAACCAACATGGCGGCCAAGCGAAGTTGAGACTTTTAAATAGACTTTTCTCGCGATTTAATTATCCAAACGTAATGAAACTTGGTACAGCAATTGTTTATACACATTGTAATGCACTGGAGTCTAATTTAGTTCAATTGTTTACATAATCTCAAAATGGCGGCTGTGCGAAATATTTCACTGACATTCTATATCTCCGAAACTATTACAGATATCACCCTGAAATTTTGTACGGTGATAAAGGGTACTGATATAAGTGTACTTATGTATATTTCATAAACCTGTAAAGTACAAAACCAACATGGCGACCAAGCGAATTTGAAATATTTTAATAGCATTTTCTCGTGATTTTACTCTCTGATCGCCGTGAAATGTGGTACAGTAAATGATTTTGCAGTTTGTAATGCACTGCCATCTAATTTAATTCAATTGTTTACATAACCTCAAGATGGCGGCTGTGCGAAATTTTAAAATTATGTTTTTATTTCTTGTGTCGTAATCATGCGATCGAAGTGAAAGTTTGAATAATGAACCTAGGCAATAATTGTCCTTGAATGGTGGATAACTCTATGACCTATACATATAACAATCCTAAATGGCGAGCTTCCGAAATATTTAGACGGTTCTCAATATCTATGAATCTTTTACAGCAACCAAACTGATTTTTTTTTAATGTTCATAAGGACTATGAACATATGTTCACCTATAGGACTTCCAGTAACCTGGTGAGCACAAATCCAACATGGCGGCGACGCGAAGTATAAATATTTAAATGGACGTTTCTCGCGAATTAGCTATCCGAGTGCCGTGCTGCTGTGCATAATTTTAAAATCTCGTTTTTACTTCTTGTGTTCTAATCATGCGATTGAAGTTTCTATACCACACGTACACAATAATCTTAATGTAATAGTACAAAAATAAAAATCCAACCTGGCGACCATCTGAAATATTTAGACGGTTCTCAATATCTACGAATCTGTTACACCAATTAAACTGAAACTTTGTATGTAGATAGAGGCAATTAACATGAGTAGGATATATGAAAATGGGCTGTATAGTTCTTCACGGAACTACTTGTTCGCCCTGTGTTGATCTCTTAAGTCTACTTTCATTTTTTGCAAAAGTAGGCTAATAATTAAGCATATAAAAATTAGAAATCTACTATTTTATAATCTTAATTTTAAGAACATTAAAGAAAACAAAAATTAACCTTAATAGGTCTAACCACAACCGCGAGTTGTACACTCGCGTAGAGAAAATAACTGACGTGATGAGGGAAAGGAGTATTTATTTTTATGGACATACAACCCGAATGAAATCAACACGGCTATCCAACAGAATATTTGCTTTTCTCCGTGAGAAAAGGACAAAGGGGTCCTGGTTCAGTGAAGTAGAGAAAGATCTGTTGGAGACTGGGATAACACGTGAAGATATCCAGGAGCGTGGCCCACTTAAGGGAAAACTTCAGAAACTTCGGAGTTTCAACTTAAGCCGAAGCAAAAAAAAAAAAACGGGAAGGCGTGGACGACGGAGAGAAAGGTGCAACATCGATTGCGAATGAAAGAGTACTGGGCCAACATTAAAATGCAGAAGAAACAGTTGACATGACGTGGTCCTTAGTTGGTCGTAATGAAGGAAGAAGAAAAAGAAGAATAGGTCTAATAATTAATATTAGGGCAAAACAATTAAAATTAAATAAAAATAAATACAAACAAAAGATCTGCAATAATATTCTGCCCTATAAAGGGTTACAGATACCGGGCGAAGGCGGGGTGGGGTGCCAGTAAATTTTAAAAATCCCTCTCGGGACGACGGAAGGCGGAGGTAAATTTCCCCGGGCAAAGGAAAAGCAAGATCGCGCAATGCAGGGTTCTGAGAAAAGGGTTCGCGAGTCCAAAAAGGTTTCGAAACACTGGTCTGGAAGGAGAATAATAATAATAATAATAATAACGAGTTAGAGAAGAATAAGAAGGAGAATGAGGACAAGAATACAGCGGAGTAGGAGAAGAGGAATTAAGAGGCGAATACAACGAAGTAGGTTACTAGATTATCGGCCCAGGAGGAGAAGGAGAACAAGACGAGGGGAGAGAAGGTACAGAACAAAAAGACGGAAGAGGTGAAGGAGGATAAGGAGAAGGAGGTCGAGGAGGAGAAGAAGGAGAACAAGAAGAGAGAAAAGGAGGAGGTAACGAAAAAGGAGGAGGGAAAGGAGAACAAGAAGAGGGGAGAGAAGGTACAGAACAAAAAGACGGAAGAGGTGAAGGAGGATAAGGAGAAGGAGGTCGAGGAGGAGAAGAAGGAGAACAAGAAGAGAGAAAAGGAGGAGGTAACGAAAAAGGAGGAGGGAAAGGAGAACAAGACGGGGGGAGAGAAGGTACAGAAGCAGAAGGAGGAGAAGGAGAAGAAGAGGAAAGAAGAGAAGGAAAAGGAAAAGAAAAAGGACGAGGAGGAAATGGAGAACAAGAAGAGAGGAGAGGAGTAGGTAAAGAAGCAGAAGGAGGATAAGGAGGAGAAGAAGAAGAAGAAGAAGAGGAAAGAGGAGAAGGAAAAGGAAAAGGAGACGAAGAGGAAAGAGAAGTAAGAGATGGAGGAGAGGAAAGAGTAGATGGTAAAATGAGGGAGA
Source organism: Meconema thalassinum (assembly GCA_946902985.2). NCBI lineage: Eukaryota > Metazoa > Arthropoda > Insecta > Orthoptera > Tettigoniidae > Meconema > Meconema thalassinum. Next base: position 51,260,034 of record OX336397.1, read on the forward strand.
AGTAGGAGGAGATGGAAAAGAAGAGGAGAAGGAGGGGTGAAGAATAAGGAAAGAGATAAGAAGATAAAGGAATGTATGTCTAAATTTGAAGGTGATACGTTTTGCCGACAATCTGAAGAACTGGTAACACAAGATAGAAGGGTCCACGCAGGCTGAACTGCTACTGAAATGTAATTGTGTCTCCAGGGATGTTCTACCATTAATCAATTAAGTGTTATTCATGTCACGTCACTCGTAAACTCGAGGCGAATCTCGTTACAACAATCGATTGAAACACTTTAGCAAAGAAAATGATTTCATACGATGATGACTGCGCCTCGGTAACTCAGTCAAATAAATTTTCAGCGTATTTTCATTTTATGACAAAAAAAATAGGCTTATGAGATCACCTTTTGTCCGTGTGTGTGTGCGCGTGTGTGTGTGTTGGTGTGTGTGTGTGTACCCCCTAATAACTTCTAAACGGCTTCAGCGATTACAATGAAACTCGGTAACATCATAGCACCATTCTGGCCGACCTCAACCGTGCCCTTCAAATTTTGTTGCGTCTCACCAATCCAACATGGCGGCTGTGAAAAATATTTCACCGGCATTCAGTATCTCCGAAACTATTACCGATATCGCCCTTAAATTGTGTACGGTGATAAAGGGCACTACTAGAAGTGTACCTATGAGACGTTCAAAAACTTGGTAACTACAAAACCAACATGGTGGCCAAGCGAAGTTGAGACTTTTAAATAGCATTTTCTCGCGATTTAACCATCCAAACGTAATGAAACTTGGTAAAGCAAATGTTTATGCACATTGTAATGCATTGTTTACATAACCTCAAAATGGCGGCTGTGCGAAATATTTCACTGACATTCTATATCTCCGAAACTATTACAGATATCACCCTGAAATTTTGTACGGTGATAAAGGGTACTGCTACAAGTTCGTCTATGTAATTTGCATAAACCTGTACAGTATAAAACGAACATGGCGGCCAAGCGAAGTTGAAACATTTTAATAGACTTTTCTCGTGATTTAACCCTCTGAGCGCAGTGAAATGTGGTACAGAAATGATTACACATATTGTAATGCACGGACATCTAATTCAGTTCCATTGTTTACATAACCTCAAGATGGCGGCTGTGCGAAATTTTTTAAATTAAGTTTTTATTTCTTGTGTCGTTATCATGGTGATCGAAGTGAAAGTTTGAATAATGATCCTAGGCAATAATTGTCCTTGAATTGTACATAACTCTATGGCCTATACATATAACAATCCAAAATGGCGAGCATCTGAAATATTTAGACGGTTCCTAATATCTAAGAATCTTTTACAGCAATCAAACTGACATTTTTAATGTTCATAGAGGCTATGAACATATATTCACCTATAGGACTTTCAGTAACCTGGTGAGGACAAATCCAACATGGCGGCGACGCGAATTATGAATATTTAAATGGGCGTTTCTCGCGAATTAAATATCCGAGTGCAGTGAAACGTTGCACGTTAAATGCTTATACAAATGTTAATCCACTGGCATCTAATTTATTTCAATTGTTTGCATAATTACAAGATGGCAGCTGTGCGAAATTTTAAAATCTCGTTTTTACTTCTTGTGTCCTAATCATGCGATTGAAGTTTGAATACCGCACGTACACAATAATCTTAATGTAATAGTACAAAAATAAAAATCCAACCTGGCGACCATCTGAAATATTTAGACGGCTCTCAATATCTACGCATCTATCACAACCTTCAAACTGAAATTTTGTATGTTGATAGAGGCAATTAACATGTGTAGGATATATGAAAATAGGCTGTATAGTTCTTCACGGAACTACTTGTTTGATATAATGTGTGTATATCGTTGCAATTCATGTTCTCTGCATTGAAGAAACATACGGGTTGTTCAAATAAAGTATGGGGCAGATGACCTCGCGGTTCCACCTCCTAAACAACAATAACTAATTTCAAATGAAGTATAACCTAGTATTAAAAACAATTACAATCTTCTTCTGCTTTAGCGTTTGTCCCGCCTCGTGGCAGGGTCCGCTGTGTGAATCCGCTGTCTCCACTTTACTCGGTCATGGGCCATGTCCGGATGTTTTTCAGATCCCTGTGCAGTGTATCGGCCCGTGGTCTTTTCCCGGCGACCTCCAGTGTGTAGCCCTGTTTTGCAATGGTGTCCGCTCCTGACCGTAGCACATTTCCAAACCATCACAGACGATCCTCACGCATTTTGTTATTGATTGCTGCTATACCAAATCGATCCCTTATTCTTTCATTGGGGATGTGATCCAACCTAGTAATGCCTGCTGTCCATCTAAGCATCCTGGTCTCCATGGCACTTAGCCGACGTTCTGCTTCCTTGGTGGTCGGCCAACATTTACCACTATATAGCACCACGGGCGGTAAATCTTCGATTTTAGGTGGTCTTTCATCTGGCGATCGCACATGACACCTGTCGATGTTAGCCACTTAATTTTCGCAGCATTAATTCTTACATTGACCTCCTCGGTGAGACGACCTTCAGCAGTTTCTTTCATCTGGCGATCGCACATGACACCTGTCTTTGTTCACCACTTCATTTTCGCAGCATTAACTCTTACGTTGACCTCCTCGGTGGCAGTTATCGTAGAGCCAAGATACTTAAATTTTGTCGTTCGAGGCATATCATCGCCGTCGACAATAACAATATGATGATATATTACCTTTCATGGCCAGTGAATTAAAACTCAGCAATATTCTTCTAGGTTTGTGCCGTGTCTCTGTTTTCGGGTTTCGCCTAGCCTCAGTATGGAAATAGATATATAAACGTTGTGGTGGGGGTAAATTTAAATTTCTAATAACACGGTAGGATACAGGAACATTGGGGAATTACAATGACCTATAAATCATGGCTTAAAAAATAAAAATATATACAGGGTCATTATTTATTGTGCGCACCGGTAATTGCGGCAAACTATGGCGTCATTTGGCTGGCCAGGTGCGGAGCGAGTGGACCTCCCAATGCCCTGCTCCACTGACTCATATCGATAGTTCACACGTGTTTTGTCTTTCATTTGGACGTGTATCTGCAAAGATTAGACGATAGTGTTGCACGTCTAGTGAGTATTGTGATTACTATGATTATTGGTTATGCCTAGACACCAATTCACATTATGCGAATGTGTTGTACTCGTATATGTAAATGAGCTTGGAAATATTCGTATTTTCAAAAGTTTTCTAACTGGCCAATGTTAAATTATAGCGACACTGGAATCAAGCCACGAAACTGGTTTGTACATCTCGCCGAGTTAGCCAGTTAACCGAGCCGACCCATGAGAAAATTATTTGCAGTCACGTGAGCGACTTAGCACTAGGCAGCACCGTGCTAAAAATGATGGAACTAAGATGCACGGAGATACTCGAGGACTTCCGAGCCGAGCCGAAAGACGCACGCGAGGGAAGTGTGACTAGAGGTTCGGAGGAGGAGAGACTCGAGTTTGGCGCATGTCGAACAGCCAATGAAAAGCGACCTTACTTAGATAAGAGCAAACAACGAAAATAGCATAGCTAATTACCAGCATGATTTTAACACATCGTAATATCATAGAAGATATTAAATAATAATTAAGAACTATTTATTAACATTGCACCTGATTAAATGTTTAATTAAGGATTATTACCATCATCGCTAATAAGGAACCAATCAGATTCATGTTCTAAAAGGTGACGCTAACTTGAGTATTGACGAGGGGAATCAGAGAAGAGAATCGAGGCTCTTAACAATTACGACTTCATGAGAAGAGGACGTGTCAACCAAATACTCGACAATCGAACAAAGCTGATAGAGATTATTATATCTTTGAAGAAGATGAATATGGCACGCAATTAGCAACGAGAACGAAGGCACTTAGTTCGCGCATGAATATCAAGTCGACATACGACTATATTTAAAGCTTAATGAAATTAATCTACATATTTCTACCATGTCGAAATTGCTGAAGTTGAGGGAGGAAAATACGACTGAATCTTCAGAAGAAGTAATGACGAACTAAAATGTTCATGGGAACAGAACTATGATGACAGCGAGAGTATTCGAAATGACATAACATCAATCTCGTGGGAGAGATTAATATCTCTTCTCACCCATGTAAAATATTCTACATTTACAAAGTCATATCACCACCTAAAATGACGAATGCTTATATTAGAAATTTGGCGAAAGAAGACAGAAGAATTTCACGAACGAGGGCGGCTAGGGGTTTCCCAGCGTCATCAAGAGAGAAAGGGTTTCCCATCTCACACAAGAAGATAGCCTAGCAGAAAGGACGGCTACACGAAGATGTTCGAGTTCGAATCCCGTACCTGACCGCATGGAAACTTCTGTAGGAGATCGAAGAGGCCCACACGACATCATGGAGTTTCGAGCTATCAGAAACAATCCATTTATGAGGGATAGCGAAGAAAGCCCACTTCTAGTCATCTATAACGCAACACAAGGTAGTCTCATGACCAACGATATATCCCATTTTGTAGAATTGTAGAAAGTTTTGAGAATATCCGACAAATTTTTATTAATGCCATTTTTCTACGTTTTCATAATATTGTTATAGTTTCGATGTTATATTTTCATAACTACGTCATATGGATGTTTATTCCCGATTTTCGTCGATTTTGACAACTTAGATTTTATTTTTATTTTGCGACTTTCGAAATTTGAATGAGGAGATTTTACCGTTTAGTTCAGACTATTTTTATGGTCAAGTTTAAATGTGTTTAGATCACATTTTGTCAGTTTTGAATTGTATTATATCGTTCTTTGACAAATATGATAATATTGGAAATTTGTTCCAATAATGTTATACAGAAGTATATTGTAGAGAATGCGATTCTTAAAGATCTTATTTGAAGATCCATGTGAAGTCACGATCTGATAACTTATTAGACAGATCTGGTTATAAATATTCGGTGGCATAATTAACAAACATAAAGTATAAACGTTTATGAGAAATATATTAAAGAAAGAATGTATAAGAGATTGTAATGTGAAGTTAGTAAATACGAATTGCAACGTATTATTGAAACAATAAGAGATTGAAGAACTACATAAATGAAATATCACAGCTAATAGGAAGCTTTATGGAAATGTGAGTGATATAAAAGAATAATATTGTTATTAGAAGACTAGTATTTTATCGTATTACATGTTAAATTAATTCATCGACAGAACCAGTATTTATATTACATATTTTATTAAGGGTGGTGAAACTACGAGAAGAATTTTTTAAATAGAAGTTAGTTGAGAATAATATGTTATTGGAAGAAACTGCGAAGTATCTCTAAGAGAGAGATTTATTTATTCCCGTGATAACGGAGGTATTTGTTGTATGACAATGAGCAATTGTTGAAGGAATGTCTTTAGTGACAGACTTGCGCATATTTTGATGTTGGAAAATATGTTGTTTTAAGAAGAAGCAGTATTGTTGGTATTTATTAATATTTGAAGTTATTGCAATAGACTCCTAGTTGAAACTCCTTGAAAGCATTAGGACAGCGAATCCTAGTTGAAGTTGTATCTGAAAGAAATTATAGGATCAATGGATCTTTGTTGAAACTGAGAGTAAACTGAGTTATATTTAAATGGTTTTAATGAGAGATTGAATTTACGGTAATTATTCAACGAATTAGAAGATTATTTTATTAAGTGTTTTATTTGGATGACAGACCAGTTATAGGAGGTCTATGAACTATGTATTTACTTAATTGCATGGATTATAGAATCCCGAATTGTAACAGTTTCCCGAATAAGACATATTATGGTGAATGAAAAAATTCTTGAGTCCGTTGAAATATGAGTGAAGAAATAGGAAGACAATTTACGTCTATATTGTCTGTAAAGAAGGCAGTTTGCCCGTTGTAAATATTTTATTTTAAATTGAGGACAGCAGTCATTCGAGCTGAAGGATATGAGAGAGAAGCTGGTATTATGAAAGGTGTAAGGCAAGGCTGCAACTTATCACCCATACTTTTCAATCTTTACATTGAACAAGCAATGAAGGAAATTGGAGAAAAATTTAAAGTGGGAGTGAAGATTCAAGGAGAAATAATTTCAACTCTGAGATTTGCTGATGACATCGTCATCTTGGCCGACAAGCCTGAGGATTTGAATGAGTTTTTGAATGGTATGGATTCCGTCTTACGGAAAGAATTCATGATGAAAATTAATAAATGTAAAACAAAAATACTGGAATGCAGCCGAAATAAATCAGAAACCTCTATGGAGATCAAATAGGCAGGTGACTAGCTGAAGGAAGTTGGAGACTTCTGTTACTTAGGAAGCAAAATAACCAGTGATGGACGAAGCAAAGAGGATATAAAAAGTAGGTTGGCTCAGGCAAGGAAAGCCTTTCTACAGAAAAGGAATCTGTTGACATCGAATAGATTTAGGTATTAGGAAGTCATTTTTGAAAGCCTTTGTCTGGAGCGTGGCACTCTATGGAAGTGAAACTTGGACTATTGGTGCAGCAGAAAAGAGGAGAATTGAGGCATTTGAAATGTGGTGTTACAGGAGAATGATGAAGATCAGATGGGTAGATAGGGTTACAAACGAAGAGGTATTAAGGCGAGTGGGAGAGGAGAGATGTTTCTGGCGACGGCTAATGAAGAGAAGAGATAGGTTGGTAGGACACATACTAAGACACCCAGGAATAGCAAGCTTAGTTATGGAAGGAAGGGTCGAGGACAAGAACTGTAGGGGTAGACCAAGGTTAGAATATGTTAAACAGATTGCCTCGGATGTAGGGTGTGGTAGCTATGTAGAGATGAATCGATTAGCTCAGGACAGGGAGGCATGGAGAGCTGCATCAAACCAGTGAAAAGACTGAAGACTCAAACAACAACAGTTGCTGAACTACAGCGCCGATATTTGTGTTGTACATAAATTATATTTAGGATTTATGCTTATTGTAATTTTTAATTTGGAATTTAAATATGAGTAGAGATTTTTTTTCGCTTCCATGAGAAGGAATAGTTTTTGTATTGAAGGAGATCTTCGTCAGGGGTTATTCATTTTATTTTGGGGATATTAATTTTAATCTTTATAACATTTTATTTTGTTATAAAACTCCCGTTACCTAGGGAACAGCAGTTGTTTGCTACGATTTAATTTATCATAATTATTTGAGCTTATGAAAGCTTCTATAAACCATTTTATCGGTTTCTAGAAGGAACAGATAAGAGTTTAATGTAACAGAGTAATGACATTTCGTCATTTAATTTAATTGAACGTTAATAATGCATATTACGAATGCAAGTGTTAGGAAACGTGTATTTGTTAATGTCAATAAATATGACAGGCACGTTTTTACGATTCCCTGATCTTTTATAGAATTTTAGGCATTGTCTTTGTAGTTAAATGGTAGTGGAATGTGCTATAGGTTGGAAGTTCCCGAGGGACCTTATCCGCATCTTTACGCCCGAGATTTACATGGATTCTCGTCTTTCCTGAGCAGTTAGAGAACTCTATTGTTCTGTAGTTTGATACTATAGCACATTCTGTTTGAAAAATCCCTGTTCCTTATTCTGTGTGTTTTCGCCAAGTAGCACTGTGTTGTTTTTAGCCAGGACTTCAAGATGCTACAATCGATTATTTTTCCAGCGTTGGATGTTTGTGGATCATCCAATACAAGGGTACAGCGAGTATATCCATAATTCGTATATGAAAAGCAGAAAGACTTGTTCTGAAACAGGATGAAAATTTCGAATCTGTTTCCAGGAAGACCTGTGCCTAATGTCAGTACAATTAGGAGGTTCGCTAATTGATTCAAGGAAACAGGCTCCTTAAATACGAGTAATAAAAGAGTTGACATACATTCTTTCATCAGAAGATGTCAGGTGTGTGTTACAGAGAGGGAGGACATTTTCAGCATCGGCTATGAGCACTGTAAATACATATTATCGACCCTGTTTGGAAAAATGTATAAAAGTGCGCGTCAACCACTGATTGAACAGTGTACGTGCGCCCGCGATCTGCGCCAGTCAAGGGGCGCACAAAGATAATGACCCTGTATTAAATACTTAGTTCGAAATATTCCTTGACTGACTGACATCAATGTCAACTCTCGTGAAAGTGTTTTCTTGTATATTTTTATGAATGTTTATTTCGAATACTGTCTTCCAAAATATTGTTTAGGAATGAAGTTTTAACCCATTATAAGGCAGAATATTAATAAAGATATTTTATTTGTATCTATTTTAATTACATTTTAATTATATAAGCCTAACTATAATTATTAATTTAAATTTATTTTTCTTCAAGATCTTAATGTTCATATTCATTTTGATAATTTTCATTCTATCTATTATTTTTATAATCTCAAATTATTATAATTTAATTTTTTGAGTTTATTTATTATTAATTCTAATTATTATCATATTTCATTTTTCACTCATAATTGTTAATGTTATTATTTTAAAAGTAATTATACCAAGCAACTTAGGTACTCTACAGTATTTAGTTTTCATAAATAACCACTTTCAAAATAATAATAATGGAATGAAAATCCACAGCCTGCTTCCAGTCTCCGACCGGGTCAGGAATGGAACGAATGAAGCCCCCATCTAGCGGCGAGGATATGAACTGTGCCGGCTGCCGAGACCTGACGCACTCCTCTGGGGCAATGATTAAATGAATGACAGATGAAATGAAATGATAGTGGAGAGTGTTGCTGGAATGAAATTGTGACAGGGAAACCGGAGTACCCGGAGAAAAACCTGTCTGCCTCCGTTTTGTCCAGCACAGATCTCACATGGAGTGACCGGGATTCGAACCACGGACTCAGCGGTGAGAGGCCGGCGTGCTGCCGCCTAAGCCACGGAGGCCCTCTTCAAAATAATAATAATAATAATAATAATAATAATAACTGTTACGTGCATTGCCCGTTCCAACGTTTTCAAAAATGTATCTTCCCTGGATGTGAATTCACGACCTTTGAATCGACCGCCTAGTGACTTGGTTCCGATTTTGAACACGAGATGACAGTATCTGTCGGACTTCGGCGCTGCTAGCCGTAGTTCCTTCTTCTTCACCACTAGAGTGTGTTGGTGGTGCCTTATAAACTAATCCTATTCGTGTCATATTTGAAGGCTATTATGATTCTACGTCATGAAACAAAGGACTGTGTATACATGATACCGCCAAATTAATTACTTAATAATCACATTGTTGCTTGAGGTGTCAAGCTGTGATTGGACAATTACATTAACATGAATGCAACGCTGTTTTTGACGTGTGATTCTACGCCATGTTGTGAATTGTCTATCGTCTAGGAAGCAACTAGCCAGCTTGTGTGACAGAGTATCTCTTCGTCGGCTGGGGGCATTGGCCCCTAGCTTTTACAAAATATGAATACCAATTCAACTAAGAAAATGCCTGTGCTCGTAAGATTTTAATTTTCATCGTTTCGCCGTGAAGAGGAAGTTTGAAATGCAAAACGCATCTAGATACAAACAGGAGTGCTTGTGATACCAAAACGGCGCATGACTGGGTAGGCCATTTTCAGGCAATTTAGTGCCGTATAATATTTTATTTAAATTGTGTGTTGATTAATTTATTTTTATTGTGTCTCCACTGAGAAGTTTTTTAAGGTACGTAATGTTATTATAAACCTTTTATATTTTATTTTGGGAGCTCCTATATTGGCCTTGTATAAATGTTTGATCTTGTGTTTTGTTTCGCCTGGTAGGCCTAATTTATTTCTGTTTTAATAATGTTACCAGATATATATTAATTTTGTTACTTATTTCTTCGTACCTTCTGGAGACACTTTCTAGTTTATTTTACGTTGTAAGTTATTATTTATTTTCTTTTGGCAATCTTGGGATTGGCATATTATTAAACTGATTTACGATCCGATGCTCCTGCCTCATGTTAATAGTATTTAGATGTAATTGTTTTCCTCCTTTCATTTCTTTCGGGTGATTTTAAAATTTAATTTTGCTAATTGTTTGCCGTAATTCGATCGGACATGTGGTCTCCCTTTTTTTTCGTGGCCATGTTTGTTTTTTGTTTTGCCGCGGTGCATCCTGGTCTCGAGGGCATTCTCTTGGCGTCCAGCGGAAAACTCAAACGTGTTGTGGTGTTAGCTTAATATGTTTTTTTATTAATCTTGTTGGTTTAACTTTGTGTTTTTGGTGAATGTTCCTGTGTTTTTCTCCGTCATGCAAATTATGGATTTATTTTCTGATCCAATTTTATTTTATTAATTTAATTTTAAATTTTTCGTTTTATGTCGTGGCCTGGATCTCTGCATGTCGGATCGGTATTGCATTCCCTTGTAAATTATCAAGCCCTTTCTCATTAAATTATGCCTGTATATTTTTTTAAAATCTTTGGGCTTTAATATTTTAATTTTAGTTTAATTCTTTTCTTTTGTTTGCTTTGCAAGCAAACATGTTAAGCCGTCTCTTGCCTTTATTGTAATTTATGCTGGCGGATGCATGTTCTGTTTTCTGGTGGAGGCGTTCTTTTAAATTTTAACAATTAAATTTTTATTTTACATTTTTAAGCAACTGTTGTGGCATTATTTCGTCGGCAGCAGTTCTGTTGGTTATTGGGGGGTGTCTGTAGAATAGCCTGTGCGTTCCCCTTCTCCACTTTCCTTCCATCCCTTTTGGTGTTCTTCTGTTGGGACATGTCATCTGGAGGTGATTTTGCAATGGAAGCGAGGCGGACCTCTTGAAAAAAGGTAAGTTGGCCCATCCCGTTCCCATAACCAGTTCCCGTGAGTGGTCCAATAATAATAATAATAATAATTAAGGATATAGAAAAACAGGAAAGGAAAATTCTCAGAAAGATTTACGGGGCAGTTAATAATAAAGGTATTTGGATGAAGAAACCTCAAAGCGAACTCTACCAAAAGATCCACACGATAACGGAACTAATCAGAAAACGCCGAGTACAGTTTTATACACACACTAGCAGACCCGGCAGACGTTGTCCTGCCTATCAAGGAATGTGTTGTAACTTTGTTCCTTGAAGTGTTTTTGGATACACAATATTTAAAAAAAAAAAATTCTGTTGACTGCTTCTAATGTATCGTGGCACCTTTTGTGTTCCAACTGCGATTAAAAGTATTAAAGTATGAATTAGAAATTCCAAACCTACACGAATTAACGTAAGATAGTACGACGAAAGTGATGTTATTGGATTTTATGTAGGCCTTTTGGTTGCTTCACGGGCCACCTTCAGGCTCGGGTGCGCATAATGTTTTGGTCGACAGTAGTTTGTCTTGCTTGGTCTTTTCTTATGATTAATGATCTAAGAAAAAATGTGGTGTTACCGTAACTTTTTATAGTCCTATAAAAGTACAGTAAGTATGTAGTTAGTTTTAGTTGTAAGTAGGTAGTTAGTTTGTCTATTAGATATATGTCATTGTTCTATTAGACTGTGGTGTGTGAGTGTGTCTGGTAGCAGTTGCATTGTTTATTAGTTATAGTTCATTGTTTCAGTAGACTGTGATGTGTGAGGGTGCATGTGAGTGTGCCTGTTGACAGACTGTTTTAGTGGTAGTATTTGTTGTTGGTGGAACTTAAGTTTTTTGTTAGTAGAGTTTTGGTATTTAATTGTTAGTACGGTAGAAGGTTAGTATTTTTGTTAGTAGAATTGCTCTTTACTTATTCTGAAAGGGAGTAGCAGCCTTTCAGAATAAATCAATTCTTTACTAGTCTTATAGACGGTTAAGATATTGATAATATAAGCCAATAATGGCTACACTGCGTCCTGCTGCATGGCTGAAAGCAACGGGAAACTACAGCCGTATGCTATTCCCGAGGATATGCACCTCTCTATGCATAATTACATGTGATGATGGCCTCCTCCCTTGTAAAATTTCAATCCGGAGGTAAACTAGTCCCCCGTTCGGATCTCCGGGTGGGGACTACTCGAGAGGGGGTTAACATCACAGAAGTGACAAAGAGGAAATCTGACATTCTACGGATTGGAGCGTGGAATGTTAGAAGTCTGCTAGGAAGTGGAAGGTTAGAAAACTTAGAAAGGGAAATGGATAGGTTGAGGTTGGATTTGGTTGGGATTAGTGAAATGCGCTGGCAGGAAGAACAGGACTTTTGGTCAGGAGACTATAGGGTCATTAGTACTAAATCAAACAATGGCCAAGCAGGGGTTGGCCTCATATTGAGTAGGAAACTTGGACAGCGGGTGGAATATTATGAGCAATATAGTGAACGGATTATTGTAGCAAAAATCAATACAAAACCTACCTGCACTACAGTGGTACAAGTCTATATGCCTACCAGTCAAGCTGATGATGAGGATGTTGAAAAGGTCTACGAAGAAATAGACGAAATTCTGAGGTATATCAAGGGTGATGAAAATGTTATAGTAATGGGAGATTGGAATGCTGTGGTAGGAAAAGGGAGAGAAGGGAAGATAGTAGGAGATTTCGGATTAGGTGAAAGGAATGATCGAGGAAGCAGGCTGGTAGAATTCTGCACCGAGCATGAATTGGTCATAGCTAACACCTTATTCAATAACCACAATAGAAGAATATACACATGGATGAGACCAGGAGATACAGGGCGTTACCAAATCGACTTCATTATGGTCAAGCAGAGGTTTCGAAACCAGATTTTGGATTGTAAAACATATCCTGGTGCTGACATAAACTCTGATCACAATCTGGTTGTAATGAAATGCAGATTAAAGTTGAAGAAACTGAAGAAAAGTCAAAAGCCAAAAAGGTGGGCAATAGACAGACTGAAAGAGAAGGATGTAAACGAAAGATTCAAGAAGAGTATAAAGGAAGGACTAATGAAAAACCCTAAACAAACTTCAATTGCAGACGAATGGGCACTTTTGAAGAATGAAATAACAAAATCCGCAGAAGAAAACATTGGTAGGAAAGAAAGAATAGGTAGAAAACCGTGGATCACTCAGGATATACTAGAATTGATGGATGAAAGGCGGAAACACAAGAATCTAAGAGATGAAAAGGGGAAAGCAGAATACAGACGTCTGAGAAATGAGGTTAACAAGAAGTGCAAGGAAGCGAAAGAAGAATGGTTGAAAGAGAAATGTGCAGGTATAGAAAATTGTCTGAAATTAGGAAAAGTAGACACAGCTTATCGAAGGATTAAGAATACTTTTGGGGAAAAGAAGACTAAGTGCTGTAATATTAAGGACACAAATGGAAAGCCTCTAACAGATAGGGAAGAAAAGGTTGAGAGATGGAAAGCTTTCATAGAGAGTTTGTATAAGGGAAAGGAGATTGAGAATCATGTAATGGAAAGGGAGGAGGAAATTGATGAGGATGCGAAAGGAGATTTAATATTGAGATCAGAATTTGATAGAGCTTTGGAAGACTTAAGCAGGAACAAAGCACCAGGCATAGATGATATACCGATTGAGTTGCTACGCTGCATAGGAGATGAAGGTCTGATCAGGTTATTTCACTTGGTGTGTAGGATTTATGAGACAGGTGAGGTACCCCCTGATTTCAAGAAGAATGTAATCATCCCTATACCAAAGAAAGTGGGAGCTGACAGATGTGAAGATTACCGTACAATCAGCTTGATTACTCATGCTTCAAAGATCCTGTCTAGAATAATTTACAAGAGGATTGAAAGCCAGATAGAAACGGAGTTGGGTGAAGACCAGTTTGGTTTCAGGAGAAATGTAGGAACAAGGGAAGCTGTACTAAGCCTTAGGCTGATTTTAGAAGGTAGAATAAGGAAAGATAAGAGAACGTTCATGGCATTTGTAGACTTAGAAAAGGCTTTTGATAACGTTGATTGGACTAAATTGTTTGACATTTTGAAATCAATTGGAATAAAGTACAGGGATAGGAGGGTGATATACAATCTGTACAGAAACCAGACAGCAGTCATTCGAGTTGAAGGACATGAGAGAGAAGCTGGTATTCAGAAAGGTGTAAGGCAAGGCTGCAACTTATCACCCATACTTTTCAATCTTTACATTGAACAAGCAATGAAGGAAATTGGAGAAAAATTTAAAGTGGGAGTGAAGATTCAAGGAGAAATAATTTCAACTCTGAGATTTGCTGATGACATCGTCATCTTGGCCGACAAGCCTGAGGATTTGAATGAGTTTTTGAATGGTATGGACTCCGTCTTTCGGAAAGAATTCATGATGAAAATAAATAAATGTAAAACAAAAATACTGGAATGCAGCCGAAATAAATCAGAAACCTCTATGGAGATCAAATTGGCAGGTGAAAAGCTGAAGGAAGTAGGAGACTTCTGTTACTTAGGAAGCAGAATAACCAGTGATGGACGAAGCAAAGAGGATATTAAAAGTAGGTTGGCTCAGGCAAAGAAAGCATTTCTACAAAAAAGGAATCTGCTGACATCGAATATAGATTTAGGTATTAGGAAGTCATTTTTTAAAGCCTTGGTCTGGAGCGTGGCGCTCTATGGAATTGAAACTTGGACTATTGGTGCAGCAGAAAAGAGGAGAATTGAAGCATTTGAAATGTGGTGTTACAGGAGAATGATGAAGATCAGATGGGTAGATAGGGTTACAAACAAAGAGGTATTAAGACGAGTGGGAGAGGAGAGATGTTTCTGGCGACTGCTAATGAAGAGAAGAGATAGGTTGGTAGGACACATACTAAGACACCCAGGAATAGCAAGCTTAGTTATGGAAGGAAGGGTCGAGGACAAAAACTATAGGGGTAGACCAAGGTTAGAATATGTTAAACAGATTGCCTCCGATGTAGGGTGTCGGAGCTATGTAGAGATGAAACGATTAGCTCAGGACAGGGAGGCATGGAAAGCTGCATCAAACCAGTCAAAAGACTGAAGACTCAAACAACAACAATGTATCGTGAAATTAATTAACTAATCTAGAAACATTCGTGGGAACGTGCACAACAACTCTCCAAAGTTGCATTGCAATCGGATAAATGGCATATAACGCATACGGGATTTTGTTTAAATGATTCGTGCGCTGTTACTCATTTGTTGAATCCACTCGTGCTCTACCAACTTTGAAATGGATGTACCAAGTTAGAAAGCTTCACGTAAGTGTACACAACAACTCATCAAAGTTTCATCGCAATCGATGAATGGTATATGAACGCATACGGGATTTTGTTGGAAAGCTTCGCGCGTCGTCACTCATTTCTTACATCTGCTCGTGCGCTACCAATATTGTAAAATGGATTTACCAAGATGAACACCTTCCCTGGCGTGTACACAACAATTCATCAAAGTTTCATCGGAATTGGAGCAGATGACCTCGTAGTTACGCCCCTTAAAACAACCTCTAACTCTCTAACTTTCATCGGAATCGGATGAATGACACATGAACGCATACGGGATTTTCTTTAAACGATTCGCGTGCCGTCACTCATTTGTTGAACCTACTCATGCGCTACTTATTAAAAATGGATTTACTAAGCCAGAAACCTTTCCTGGAGTGTACACAACAATTCACCAAAGTTTCATCGTAATCGGATAAATGGTATATGAACACATACAGGACTTTGTTGAAACGATTCGCACGCCATCGCTCATTTTTTGAATTTACTCGTGCGCTACTTATTGTAAAATGAATTTACTAAGCCAGAAACCTTTACTGAACTGTACACAACAATTCACCAAAGTTTCATCTCAATCGGATAAATGGTATATGGACGCATACGGTACTTTTCTGAAATGAATCGCGTGCCGTCACCCATTTGTTGAATCTACTCGTGGGCTACCTAATGTAAAATGGATTTATTGAGCCAGAAACTTTCCGTGGGTGTACACAACATCTCACCAAAGTTTCATCGTAATCGAACGAATTGTATTTGACCGCATACGGGACCGTATTGGAACGCTTCGCGCGTCGTCGTTCATTTGTTGAATCTACTCGTGCGCAACCCCCTGTGAAATGGATTTACTAAGTTAAAAACCTAACATAAGTGTACACAACAGCTCACCCAAGTTTCATTGCAATCGAATGAATGGTATATGAACGCATCCGGGACTTTGTTTAAACGTTCGCGCGTCATCGCTCATTTGTTGAATCTACTCTGCGCTACCTAGTGTAAAATGGATTTACTAATCCAGAAGCCTCTCCAGGAGTGTACACAGCATCTCACCCAAGTTTCATCGCTATCAGACGAATGGTATTTGAACGCATACGGGACTTTCTGAAACGCTTCGCGCGTCGTCGCACATTTGTTGAATCTACTCGTGCGCAACATCCTGTGAAATGGATTTACTATGTTAGAAACCTTCACGTAAGTGTGCACAACAACTCATCAAAGTTTCATCTCAATCGATGAATGGTATATAAACTTATACGGGATTTTGTTGAAACACTTCGCGCGTCCTCTCTCATTTGTTGAATCTAGTCATGCACTACCTGTTGTAAAATGGATTTACTAAGCCGGAAGCCTTCCCTGGAGTGTACACAACATCTCACTCAAGTTTCATCGCTATCGGACGAATTGTATTTGAATGCATACGGGACCTTGTTAAAACGTTTCGCGCATCGTCGCTCATTTGTTGAATCTACTCGTGCGCAACCTCCTGTGAAATGGATTGACTAAGTTAGAAACCTTCACGTAATTGTACACAACAACTCATCAAAGTTTCATCGCAATCGATGAATGGTATATAAACTTATACGGGATTTTGTTGAAACGCTTCGCGCGCCATCGCTCATTTGTTGAATCTACTCGTGCGCTACCTGCTGTAAAATGAATTTACTCAGCCTGAAGCCTCCCCTGGAGTGTACACAACATGTCACCAAAGTTTCATCGCTATCGGACGAATGGTGTTTGAACGCATACGGGACCTTTTTGAAACGCTTCGCGCATTGTCGCTCATTTGTTGAATCTAGTCGTGCGCTATCTATTGTAAAATGGATTTAGTAAGCCAAACACCTTCCCTGGAGTGCACTCAACATCTCACGCAAGTTTCATCGCAATCGGATGAATGGTATATGAACGCATACGTGTCTTTGTAACGCTCTAACGTGCAGAGACAAACAGTAGGATTTGACATTACTGCCACCTTTGCTACAAAACACAACTTTCCGCCACGGGCGGAGTGTATGTTATGGCGGTAGTTGCACAGGTTGCGACCAGGTGGCTCTAACGTGCAGAGACAAAGAGTCCAAATGCATCACTTTTCACTAAGGCTAGCGGTTTCCATGACGACTGTTTATGACTGTATATTGTGGTTCTAAAATTGTGTGTAAATTGTGGTTCTAAAATTCTAAAGTTCCACCTACCTGGCCAAATTGTGAATCTAAACCATACATAGATCCACCCTAACATACAGGGTCATTCATATAAAATAAGAACGCCAAGCGGCAGCTTTGTTCTCCGCTGTTGCGGTGACCTTCACCGAGCAGGTGGCGCGCCACGGCCCCCTGCTTTAAGCGTGTGTACAATGCTGAAATCTTACTTCAGTTAATTAGTTAGTTATTGTTGTTTTAAAGGGAGGAACTACGTGGTCATCTGCCCCTCTTAACACAGATTGAAGTATACAAATTTGGAATTAAATTTAAAATTTAGAGGTGGAAAGACCGAAAATTAATGAAACCAAAAAACTAATAATTATTAAAATAACTAAAATTTACGGAAAAACAAAAATTCATCATTAAAAACGAACAAGTCGTTGAGTCTTACCTTATAAAAGATGTTGGAAGTGTCGTCCTTCCTGGGTTATACAGGCATTGTATCTGATAACCACATTCTGGCTGACCCGAGCGAGTTTTGCCACTGTAATATTCCTAATTGCCAGCGTAATGTTTTTTTTCAGTTCCTCCAATGTGTGAGGATTTGTACGATACACTTGTTCTTTCAGTTTACCCCACAAGTAAAAATCACACACTGTTAGATCTGGAGAACGAGGGGGAAATAGACCAACACTGATCACTCTGTCTGCAAACACTTCCGAGATTGTAAGAAGGGAATCTTCTGCTGTATGAGCAGGGGCTGAATCTTGTTGAAACCACCCTCGCGATTTTTCTTCTTCCGTTAACTGATTGAAGAACGGCTTCAAAATGTTATCTTGGTACCTCTCTGCATTTACTGTCGTCTCGAAAAAAATTGGCCCTATTATTCTTCCGGCACGAACAGCACACCAAACACCTATCTTCCTATCATAATGAGGGACTTCATAAACACCATTAGGGTTTTCTGCACACCAATAGCGAGAGTTATGACTGTTCACACGCCCATTAAGGTGAAACCAGGCCTCATCCGAAAAGAACACAAGCTGTGGGTCAAATAAACGATCATTCAATGATGCAAGATACCACTCACAATATCTCACTCTTGTGGCTGGATCAGCAGGTTTTAAACATTGGGCCCGTGTAAACTTGTACGGTTTGATATGTAACAGCTTTGTAGCTCTGTATGCAGATGAAACCGAAACCCCTACTTGTTGTGCTAATTTTGTGAGTGATTTATTCGGAGACCGTTCAAGATTCTCGCCAATGTCATCTAACTTATCCTCTGTTAAAACTGTTCGTGTGCGCGTATGTTTTTTATTGAGCACCGAGCCAGTAGTGTCAAACTTATTTGCAATTACGTGAATCTGTGCTAGTGAAGGTGGCACTTCATCAGGAAATCGCTGAACAAATGCTTCACGTACCCGCCGAGCCGACTCGTACTTAAAATACGTTTTACATAAAAAAATACGATGTTGCAATGATAACTGTCTCACCATGTTAGCACTTGAGGTTTAGACTGGCGACCTGCACGCTTATTGCAAGGTCAAGTTTGATAATGTCAATCTGTTATTTTTATACAGTCCATCGAAACTTGATTAAAAAAAGAAGAAAAAAAACCAGCCCTCTTATGGTGCTATGCGCGCGCTTTCAATACTACAGAAGGGGGCCGTGGCGCGCCACCTGCTCGGCGAAGGTCACCGCAACGGCGGAGAACAAAGCCGCCGCTTGGCCTTCTTATTTTATATGAATGACCCTGTACATACAAAATTTCATCGAAATCGGCCCAGCCATTTAGGAGGAGTTCACTCACATACACACGTGTCGAAGAATTATATATATAAAGAAGATTTACAGGATGGAAAATTTCAGAACACCGAAGAAATTGCTCAACGTTATAACACGGAGTAAGGGTGGCACGGAGTGGCTGACAGAGGTTCAGAGGGACCTACAACAGGTCAACATTGAAATTTTTTATGACCGCACCGAGTGCAGGAATAAAATCAAAAATGTTAAGTTTGATCATAGACCATCACGACAGCCTGGAAGAAAATGGACAGCTGAGTGGAAGAAGGAGCATTCTGAGAGGATGAAGAGGTTTTGGGAACAGAAGCGGGAAAACGCCAGAAGATGAAATCATGTATTCAAGTTCAATCGCTCTCCTAAAGGGGAACAATCGATTAAATAAATAATAATAATAATAATATAACTTAATAATAATTTAATATTATTAATAGTAATGTGGCTGAAAGATTCTACCATCAGCACCTTTGACAATGTAATTTGTACTTATTGTAGGTGGTTAATATACTGACCACTAACCTATACATGATTAAGGTGCTCCTTAATACCTTAGAGGACGGAAAAGGGCAAGCGTTGACTATATTTGCTAATATCCTTAAAATTACTTTGGAAGGGAATAATCTAATTCTTATCATTGGTAACGACTTGAACTTTAGAAGCCCGTAAATAGATATCATAAGGCTACTATCCTGAACACGATAGCTACGTCCCCACTACTGTGCTCTGTCTGTCCCTAAAATCACATTGTAGGGGAACTAACTCTTATCTCATATCTGGAAAATATTTGAATCTTAGAAGCCCGTAAATAAATTATACAATCCTGCTGAACACGATAGTTACATCTCAACTACTGTGCTCTATCCGTTGACAACACCACCACTCCACTTAAGGCCACTGAAATGTACTCGTGTCGACATCCATCTCAAGTGGATGTTACATCGCTAATCAATTAACCTTATTTGTGTCACGTCACTCACCAGTCTTGTTAGAGCCACTACAAGGATCGATACTAACCCATTTGATTGAGAATGAGGAAGGTAATTCTTTTCTTACTGCTTCATTGTGAGGATCATGCCCGCTTTCCTATTAATCTAGTAAGCCAATAATATCAATAAGAAACACATGTTTAACTTTCATAACTGAAGAACATAGTTTCGAATCAAGACTTGATACTCTGAGTAGGATGATAGGTTGTTTCAGTTTCTGGGGGTTTGACTACATGCGACGTTCATCTCCGTTGTGCAACTACTTTAACACTTTGCTAGTTACTTTGAAGATACTGTTTATATTCAGCGGGACACATAATAACCAATAATTTTACCAGATGAGGAACATTTACCAAAAAAAAACATAGATATTTTTTCAAAAGATGAACACCTGAAATTGTCTATATATTTACAAAGGATTATTTAATAATACAAAATTTTCATAGATAGTTTCAAAGGATGATTTTTTTCTTAGTTATCTCTTAAAACGTATTGTAAGGATATCCATTTTCTTAGTTTAAGTCTCCTTAGGATAAGTTCTGTTACTGTGCTGATGAAGAAACCAACGTGTTTCGAAACATGTACACATAGTCTATAAAATATGGACATTTAAGTGTTTTTAGTATTGATTTGGCGAATATATACCATAAGTGTTTTTAACATAAATATACACTGTGTGCTTCTAAATTCTCATGACACACTTTGAGGGCTTGTAGTGGGAACCAAGGCGGTTAAGTTTAGCATAGGAACTTGTGTCCGGAAACGTACCGTCTACTCGCTACAACCACAGCACACGTTCATAGCTCCCACATTTCGGTGCTCTGTCCGACTCCTGCTACTTGTCGTCTGGGTCCAATATTACAGGTGGGGCTCGATGTGACGACCATGTTCTGGTACACACCACCACCAATCCCTGGTCCTCCAACATCCACCGCTGCCAAAACCAGCGCCAGTAGGTCTACCTCGGATTCCACAGAGGTCTCGTAAATCAAGGTTTCCATGTGACCCCACAGGTGTCAAGTCGGGTGAACGTGCAGGCCAAGCAATCGGGCCACCACGACCTATCCAATGTTGCCCAAATCTGTGGTGCAGATGATCTCAGACCGGAAGTGAAAAATGAGGTGGAGCACCATCGTGCTGAAACCACATGTTTTGACGCACATGCAGTGGCACATCATCTAAGAACTCATGCAGTACGTCTTTAAGGAATATAAACTACGCGGCACCTGTGAGATTTCGTGGGAGAAGGTATGGAATGTCAACAAATCTGTAGGGGATATGGGACATGAGGTGATCGTTCAATGACGTCGGTGGTGCTGAAAATGCGGGAGATTTGAACGTGTGCTCTAGGAACTTGGTATTACACCATCGTATGCCCATTACATTTTAAGAAAAGCTGAAGATACGAATAGTCGCACACTCTAAGTGAAATTGAAAGTGGCAGCGAATTGAGACAGCATGAATGCATTTGGAGTAATATGAGCATGTAGGTGAGGCCTTTCTTCGTCGCGTTATCACAATGATGAGATATGGGGGCGTTCATATAGCCTGCACATGAGCTGTAACGACAATCAAGCGAATGGCGACACACAGAATCACCACGCCCAAAAAGATGTCGAGCATTGCTGGATCCTTTGAAACTGATGATAATTGTGTGTCATGATTATGAAGGCATAATCTTGGTACATATTGTACCTCATGGTATAAAAGTAAATGCAGACTACTACTTGCATTACTTGGAACATCATTTGCGTCCATCATGGCGTCGTAAATGACCACAGGCCATTGGGAATGCTACTGTGTTACATGACAATGCTCGTTGCCATGTTGCCGCAACAGTGAGGAATTTGTTTACAAGGTGGAGCTGGGAAGTACTCGAGCGGCTTCGGTGGCGTAGTCGGTAGCATGCTGAACTTCTATGCCCAAGGTAGCGGGTTCGAACCCGGCCGAAGCCGTCGGATTTTTTAAGAGCGTTAAAATCCCTCAGTATGCCTTCCTTCGGAGGGGAAGTAAAGCCGGCGGTCCCATGTCATAGATTCATGGCATGTTAAAGAACTTTCCACTGATTACACCTGTGTGAAACTAAATTGTATAGGTTAAGAATGTAAACAACGCTCTTAGGTTGCTACGTTCGTTGCCAAGAGCCGACTGCGGAGGCGTCTAGTAGCTAAGTTCTGAACTAGGCCTAGAAGTTGTTGACGGTGGCGTTTGGTGGCAAAAACAGGAACTATTTGAAAAATTCAAAGTTGCAGACCTTACTTGAATTTAAAAAAAAATACAGTTACACACACTAATACAGTCATCACAATTAAAACCGGTTATCAGACAGATTCTACACACACCCAAAGTACACGGGGCCACATGACCGCGTTGTTGCAGCCCCTAAACTAAGGAACCAACCATGGGAAGTACTCGAGCATTCACCAAATTCACCTGACATGAGCCCTTGGGATTGCGACTTATTCTCAAAGATTAAAGAATCGTAGAGTTGTTCGATTTCAGAGAACTCTAGATCGATCAGTGAGAGAGATATCCTGCAATGGTGCTTCAGATGGAGTGCGTCGTATTCCAAAGATTAGGCAACGTGTTGTTGCTATAGCAGGAGACTAAATGAAGTTTATGTTCGACCTTGGCGAAATGTAAATATTATATGTCAGAAAACTCTGCTTTAATGAGGCTCAAAATAATACAAGTTTTCATTATGATGCCGTTTCTCCCACAAATGAGAGCTCAAGAAACAGTTGTGTGACCAATTAGGGAAGGATAGCATCGCATTTGAACTGACTTCCACGACCTCCTATTTTAAATTTCACTGCGTGGCTCCTGTCATAGTGGGGTATTCGAGGAGGCCAAGGTATTCTCCGCGTCCCATGCGCTCTGTTCAATACATAAAACTGGCAAAATCTCGACAGGTGTTTATGAATATTTATGTTCGAACACAAAATAGTTATAATAATTATCGTCGAACATGAACAGTCGTATGCAACTCGCCTATAATGGTAATTAAGGCACTCGTATGGAAATTATAAAACTAGCTTCGCTCGTTTTATTAACATACTTGTTTCTTAATTATTGCCATTATAGGCTTGTTGCATATTGAACTGTTTTAATGTCAAAATCAACCAAATAATATCCTTTGTGATGTTATAGCAGTGTTGCCATTCCTTATCGAATGCTCTAGTATAAGAATGAATGTCCTTGATAGTTTGTTTGCCTATTTGTCCTGAATGCACTCATATACCATTCACACGATTGCGATGAAACTTTGGTGAGTTGTTGTACACACTCTCGTGAAGGTTTCTGAATTACTAAATCATATTTTAATAGGTACTATGTGAGGTTATTCAACAAATGAGTGTTGACACGCAAATCGTTTCAACAAATGAATTTTGGTTATAGTCTTTCCGTTTGGCCATGCTACCCAGAGGATTAAGGGACTTCACTGACGTCACTCACTCACCCTCCCGACTCGCTCACCGGACCGGCCCGTGGTGCGCAATGACTCACCTACTGGCGCTGTCCCACAGGTCTAAATCTGTTCTTATTTCAAGTTTAAGTTTACTATTTTCAAGTTTTTTGAATTCTACATAGATTTCTAAAATAAATGAATCTAAACTTGGACACTTTACTTCTTAAACTGTCATTTATGATAGTATTGCAACAGATAACTAGGACTCATTTTCTACAAGCAGTTACGGCACGAAATACGTCACCAATTTTGACCGACTATCAGACCGTCAATATGAAGCATTTCAGTCGCGTTTGGACTCATTTTCTTTAGAATTTTATGTAGAATTCAAAAAACTTGAAAGTTGTCAACTTAAACTTGAATGGTGCACCAGAAGTCCCAGGGCTACATACTCCCTGGAAACTGCCTCCTTTAGGGCCTTGGCCAGAAGGCACGAGATAACATGTTAAGAAAAGGAAGGCTGACCCCTCGCAGAAGGAGGGTATAAGGAAAAATGAGACAAGGACCAATGAAGGCGGGAAAGGAAGAGACTCCCTAGGCCTCGGATACCATAATACCGTCGGGGTCGGAAGAGAACAAGAGTTGAACAAGAGAGGTCGACAGGAAAGAAGACGGAGTGGAGCCCGGCACGGGTAAGTGGAAGCAGTGCCGGACTCAGGTGGGATCCCGTGGTCGCCAACCCACGTCCCACTAGATGTGAGCCCCTGGTGGTCAGTGTGATAGACTATGGTTAGTCTGAGTCTGGCGAGAATGAAGACTGATTGATGGTGACGTGTTGGCCGCCCATTGGCTGCTCGGAGGCTGAACAATGGCCGCCACTAATTGGGTCTCACGACATCGAGGGCGTAAATCCTCACGATACAATGACTTCATTCACATAAAATTGGATATGTCAAAAACTGAGTCGAGCGGCTCTTCAATTAGACAGTATAAGAGGATTACGTAGCCTAGTCATTACCGCTACCATGAATGGTTCAAAGCCAACCATACTTTTGTATGTTGTCTCGATGGATGTAATGATGATGATAATTGTTGTTTTAAGGGGCCTAACATCTAGGTTATCGGCCCCTAATGGTTTGGGTGATAGTGAAAGATGAGATGAGAATGAAAACTATAACTAATACTAACTACAAACTTACATACTAGAAGAAGAAATGAAAGAAAAAGGAACAAGGGACACAAAAGATGGGAGGAAAGGGAATGCCCTCAACCCTCGAAGAACGAGAATTAAGGGACTTGGAAGGGAGGAGAGCCAGGAAAGGCAGATAGGAAAGTAAAGAGGAGAGTGCCTGCCCCAAAGGCAATGGAAGAAGGAGAAAAACCGGACCCAGCTCAAGAACCCCTCGGGGTTGCCAATTCCTGAACTCACCAAACGTGAGCCTTGAGGGTATATTGAAAAGAAAAAGAAGGTTGATCCCTCGAAGGAAGGATCGGGAAAGATGAGAGAAGGGCCAATTAAGGCAGGAAAGGAATAAACTCCCTAGGCCTTGGATACTCAAATACCGTCGGGGTCGGGAAACAACAAGAGTTGACCAAGAAAGATTGACAGGAAAGAAGATGGAGAGGAGCCCGGCACAAGTAAGTGGAAGCAATGACGGACTCAGCTTGGGTCCCATGGTCGCCAACCCACGTCTCACTAGATGTGAGCCCCTGAGGGAAAGACAGTCAGCTAAGAACAATAACAACAGATGACTATTTATGACAATAGAAATACTGTACATGAAAAAATGGGGTACTATATCTCGAATTTTCGATTGCTCGAAGTTTTTTTTTTCTCCGAAAGCACTTGGAGTTATCCTAGGTACACCTATTGTAACATATATTATCGCCCCATGTTGGTATCGACAAGTGTAACGGTTTGGCTGCCCCTAACTGTTGGGTGATAAAGTAACTGTTTACCTTTGCCTAAGCTATGTTGTTTTAATGGGCGCCAAGCCCTCAATGCAATGCTGAAATCTAAATTTGTATTTAACAACGTCTAGCCCTGGTAGAACACCTTCAAGAATCTATTCACTCAGATCGTGGTATGATTTGATCATTAACCCAACAAACAATTGTATCAGGAGAAGGAATTGGTCTATATCTAATGCTACCTACTGAAAGCAAAGATTGCATTGTAAAAGAATTGAATTTATTATATAAAACAAGTATAGCAAAATTAATAATAATAATAATAAGTATAAAATTTAAATTGGAGCGTTACGATTTTAATATTACCGATAGAAAATTACGTGAAAACGGAGTCTGATAAATTATTGATTTTACTCTTATTCCCAAGCTATGAAGTTACTGAAATATGAAATATAAAACAAAGAGAAATGAGAGATTGCGTATTTCTGCGTCATTCGCGCTTACCACAGGAAATTGCAAAAGCATTTCCCTCGTACTGGATGATGCTGTGTGCTTCCCACAGTCTCCTGGACGTCGTCATCTCCGTCGATATTTGATGATATACTTGTAGATTTTGTGACTTTATGGTCCTAACAACGGAGCCATACACTCGTACAACCACACTGGTTAAGTTTTAAAGAGATAATTCTCCACTCCACGGAACATTGGAGCGACACACACTTGCAACCGAACTAGTCAAGTCTTTCACAGATTCTCCCCCACTCCACGGAACATCGGAGCGACTCCCGCGTGCAAACATACTCGGCAAGTTCTATACAGATTGTCCACGTTCCACGGTGCACCGAACGATATAAGCCCCTCTCGGCTCCCCACCTCGGTACCCACTTCCAGCTTACGTGGTCTCCACTGATTGGCTGCTCCCCACGCGCTAATTCCCCTTCTCTGGCTCATTACACACGGCGCGCGGATGATGAAGTCGATTTCCGTTCCAACTATCCGCCTTTTCTCGACGCTGCAACCCCGCTTGCGTAATACTTCTTGACAAGAATCAGCCCGTATCTGAATTTCCAGTGAGTCATGTCTCTCATAATATCCTAACTGACGAAACTCCGTAAAATTCGGTAATCACATAATTTTCTATGATATTGTCGTTCGTAATAATTTGCTTGATAGCGTTTTCTAAGACATAGAAAACCTATCTGTATGCTTATAATTTTTATAAAATGCTCCGAAAATACCTTAATAATAATTATAATAAATTAATAATAATAATAAATGAACATGAAAAATTCTCTTGGCTGAACAATTTGCCGCGTAAATAAATATAGAATGGCTTCCTACTGACTTATGCCAGTGGCATAAAAAAAACCTCGAAAAACACGTTACACTATGAAGATTATGTTGTGTATAGTGTATACTCCCCTCCCCCCCTCCCCCCACCCTCGGCTGGCGGCATGGCTCAGCCAAAACGTCTCGCTTGCTGTGCCGAAGGTTGCAGGATTGAATCTTAGCACAGTCAGCTGGCATTTGAGGGTGCACAAATGCGAGTGAGCCGTGTCAGTCGATTTCTGACACGTTAAAGATCCCGTTTGGGGCAAAATTCCGGCACCCCAGCATCTCTAAAAGCCGCAGTTGTTAAAATGGACGAAAAACCAATAACATTATTATTATTATTATTTTCGTTTCGGTCGTCTGGGAACCACGAGCCAATTTCAATGCGTTGTCCTTTGCTGTTCCTTCTTCTTCCTCTAGTATTCCTTCATCTCACTGTGTTTCCTCTTCCCTTCCTCGCACCATTTCGAGCCGGGTTTCTTTCCCTTCCTCCCTTGGAAACCTTCTATGTTTAACACTTTTCGCCTAAAAATATCTCTCTGTGGTGTATCTTCATCTCTGATATTGTTTCTTTCCAAATCCTTTTTGACCTGTTGTACCCAGGTTGTTGTTCCACAGGAATGTTAACCTACTGACATTCATCCTGTAGCAATCTCCTCTTCCGTATTGTTTCTGATATGTTTTCTATTTTTCGATATATTTCATCATTACTTCCTAATTTCCAGAATTCTGCAGATTTTAAAGTACCGAGTATTTTGCATATAATTCTTCGTTCTACATTATTATTATTATTATTATTATTATTATTATTATTATTATTATTATTATCATTATTATTATAACCTCCCGTATGGATTATTGTTGCAGCCATGAT
This sequence comes from Meconema thalassinum, assembly GCA_946902985.2. Lineage (NCBI taxonomy): Eukaryota > Metazoa > Arthropoda > Insecta > Orthoptera > Tettigoniidae > Meconema > Meconema thalassinum. Next base: position 51,287,532 of record OX336397.1, read on the forward strand.
TGGCATAAGGTTGTCGTGTGTGTCGTGCGTGTGAATTGCCGTTGAATTAGTAATTAGCTGGATTTGTGTGTAGCCTTTCGGCATCGAAACAGGTTGGTGTTAGTCCCAGTTCATGGTACGTATATTGTGTATCATGAGTTCTATTCTCTTCTGGGACTTTATTGAGTGTTGAATGGTCGTGTGTCGTCAATTTTAGGTTAAGGTTTTGCCATAGACTATTGAAATCATAGAAATTGCAGTGACGACATTCATACTTCATGCGCTAGTGAAATCCAAGGCCATCTGGGTTGAGAGTAATTCTGTGGTAACCTTAGGCCTATAGGTCTCGTCGTTAGGGGGTAGATAGTAGGTCTGGACTACTTGGAGACAGCGGCCATTAGAGACCCGCTACATTGAGTAGGCTACTTAGCAACCATCCTTTTATACTATAGATTTTCGACGGTATTTGTGTTTTGCTGTCGGCATCAGTTTATTTTTGGGAAATCTGCCATCATGGATTCTATTAGTAGCTCGAAGGATACAAGTGCAGACGCTACTCCAATTGATAAGGCTTTGACAAGATGCATTGATGTCATCAGAAAGATGAAGCTTGCTACAGGAAGACAGAAGAATATATCTAATGACGTGAAAAATGGAATAGCGGAGATAGAGGAAGCCATCGATATCATTATATCGTGCAGGGACAATTGGCTTGAGAAGCAAGGAGTTCTGCCTGCAGTGGAAGAGCATACCTTAGGCCATGAGAAGGTGATAGTGGCATTGGATAGCCCTGATAACCCCATTCAATCGCCTCTAGTAGATTCCGATAAGCAGGAGGAAAATTTGTCAGAATGGACGACGGTCCGACGGAGGAGGTCCTCCGGTATCGCTGTGTCGTGGTCAGAAAGCGCTTCTCTGTCGTCACAAAGGGCGAAACCACCAGTTCGGGACAGCAAGACTCGGAAATCCCATAAACGATCACGACCCAAGGCTGTGCTGATCCAACCAGCAGCTGGGAAGACTTATGCAGAAATTGTGAAGAATTTGAGGGAGAAGGTGAAGCCAGAGGCCTGCCATCCGGAAATTCGATCGATCCGTCAAACTAGATCCGGTGACGTTTTACTGGAGTTTGATACGAAGGCTGATAAGGACTGTCGAGAAATGTTCAGCAGCACTTTGAGGGAAACTGTTGGTCATGCAGGATTGGTGAGGACATTGACTCCTAGAACTGTCTTGGAGGTACGAGACATGGATATTGTAACTACTGTAAGTGATGTCGAATTGGCTCTGAAACGAGACATAGAGGGTTTTATAGATGAGCTGAAAGTATCCGTCACTAAACCCAACAGTAGAGGGCAGAAAATGGCAATTGTGGAAATGGATATTCAGAATGCTGAGAAATTATTGGAGACTGGCCGTATTAAGGTCGGTTTCATATACTGTAGGGTGAGGAGAAGAGCGATGGTAACGCGCTGCTTTCGGTGTCTGGGTTATGGCCATATAAGGAGGAATTGAAATGGCCCGGATAGAAGCGGTCTTTGCTACAGATGTGGTCAACTGGGTCATAAAGCCGCAGGATGTACGTCAGACATGAAATGCGTGCTGTGCTCTGACTGTAATCGGGAGGGCTTAAACATAAGTCACATCCCTGGAACAGGTTCTTGTACAGTGTTTCGAGAGGCACTCGCGAAGATTAAAGAAAAAACACAATGACGAATGTCCTACAAGGGAACCTGAAACGAAGCATAATCGCTAATGATCTTTCGATACAGCTAAAATTTGAAAGGAAAACAGATATTCTCCTGATCAGTGAGCAATATCGAAACTTGGACATGCTGGGCTGGTTTTCGGATCCCCTAGGTACGGCTGCTATCTGGATACCGGATCTGAGCAAAATCCATGTGGAGGATCACGGATCCGGAGAAGGGTTCGTTTGGGTTAAGAGTGGTGGGATTACGTACGTAAGTTGCTATTTAACTCCGAATGAACATATTCAGTACTTTCAAAGGAAGCTGGACAATTTGGAAGATACTGTTCGTGAGATGGAAGGTGTTATGGTAGTTGCCGGTGACTTCAACGCTAGGGCATTGGAATGGGGTATGCCACGTCAAAATTCGAGGGGACGATGAATTTTAGAGATGGCAGCCAGATTAGGATTGGTCGTGGTGAATACAGGGACCTCAACGACATTTAGACGACCTGGTTATACGGAGACTAAACCAGATATTACGCTGGTGTCGGATCGTCTGGCAGCCTTGGTAGTAGAATGGGAAGTGATCGAGGATTATACTGCTAGTGATCATCAATATATCACCTTCCGGATTTTACGAGATCAGCGGCCTCAGAGGCACAACACATTGAAGACAACACGTTGGAATGTATCGCGCATCGACGAGGAGAAATTTGCCAATGTACTCGAATCAGTACATTCAGGCACTAGTAACATTGTTGAGGAATTAGATCTAAGAGTTTCTGTTGAGGAACAGGTGGGGGTCACTATGCGTCTCTTGCACCTAGCCTGCGAAGCGTCAATGCCCCGAAAGCGTCTTCGAAACAATAGACGTCCAGCTTATTGGTGGACTGACGAAATAGCTGATCTTCGAAGAACTTGTCTTCGACTCAGAAGAAGAGCCCAACGTTCAAGACATCGACCAGAGGCTGATTTAAGATCCGCTGAGCACCTTGCAGCTAAGAGAACCCTTCGAAATGCCATCAGAAGACGTAAGACTCTGATGTGGCAGTTGTTAGTTAAAGAAGTAGACGTAGATCCTTGGGGATTAGGCTACCGAATTGTCACCAAGAAACTCGGCTCCATGTCCACGTTGGATGCACGGACGATGGATGATATTGTAAACGAGCTATTCCCTACTCACCCTGTGCGAATTGATGTGGGTGACGTACTTGAGCCGGAATTCATTCCTCTATTTACCATAGATGAGCTGAAGGAAGCAGTAGGCTCCCTTCGGAATAAGAAGGCTCCAGGCCCTGACGGGATACCCGCGGAAGCTATGAAACTAGTTCTCATGGTTTGTCCGCAGCTACTGCTTGAAATGTACAACTGTTGTCTGAGAGCAGGTGTCTTTAGTGCCCGTTGGAAAATGGCTCGACTAGTGCTGATTAAAAAAGGAAAGGCAGTCGGGAACGCGCCATCGTCCTTCAGACCACTATGTATTTTAGACATTGCGGGAAAAGTGCTGGAGAAGCTATTGAAACCTCGCGTACTGTCATCTATTCAAGCCGCAGGAAATCAGTCTGACAGGCAATTTGGCTTCCGCCCTGGGCGATGTACAATAGATGCAGTACGCCTAGTAGTTGAAACTGCGAATCAAGCCCAGGAAGGTAACCACTATTCTAGGAAAATAACACTTCTGGTAACCTTGGATGTGAAGAACGCCTTCAACTCAGCTAGGTGGATAGATATGGTTGAAGCTCTTCAATTCACCTTCCAGTTGCCTGCATATCTCCTGCGTATAATGAAAGATTATTTGAAGGACCGTACCCTGTTATATGACACTGCAGACGGCCAGAGGAGGAGAAAAGTCACGGCAGGAGCAGCGCAAGGATCTATCCAGGGCCCGGATTTGTGGAACATGTTGTACGACGGCTTACTGCGCATGGAGATGCCCGAAGATACATTCCTTGTTGGGTACGCTGATGATATTGCAGCGGTGATTGTAGCCCGAGATGCGGTTCTGGCTCAGTGGAAACTCAATCAGGTAATGCGACGGGTGAGTGGTTGGATGAACACTCATGGTCTGAATTTAGCTATGGCGAAAACTGAAATAGTCATGTTAACTACGAGGAGAATGGACACTATAATTTCCATGAAAGTTGGAGAGGTGGTCGTTCGAACTGGAGTCACTGCGAAGTACTTAGGGTTTACTCTTGGACACGAAACTGACATACTGGTCTCATATACGGAAGGCAGCAGACAAGGCGGAAGTGGTGACAGCTGCCATTAGTAGACTCATGGCTAATGTGCATGGTCCTAGAGAAAGCAAACGTCGACTACTGTTGTCCACAGCGCAGTCTATTCTCCTGTATGGAGCTGAGATTTGGTCTGATTCGCTGAATATAGAGAAGTATAGGTAACGCCTAGCTGCAATTCAGAGGAGAGGAGCTCTGAGGGTGGCGTGTGCTTACCGTACAGTTTCGGAACCTGCAGTTCTGGTTGTCTCAGGTGTTGCGCCAATAGACTTACTCGCGCAAGAACGTTAAGACGTATACTTCCGACGAGTAGAACTGGGCAAGGCTCAAGCCCGGAAGGAAGCCGTAGCACGCAAGATGGAGCTTTGGCAGCAGAGGTGGAATGACGATCACAGAGGAAGATGGACAGCTCGGCTGATACCGAGTCTGGTCGAGTGGACGAGTAGGAAACACGGAGAAATAAATTACTTTCTGACACAGATGTTGACAGGTCATGGCTACTTTCGGTGTTACCTTCATCGTATGGCCAAAGTAAGGAGTCCAGTTTGTATTTACTGCGAGAACGAACGAGATGACGTTTATCATACGTTTTTCGTCTGCGATCGTTGGGCAGCGGAAAAACAACAACTTGAAGCTGAGGTTGGTCCAATAACTCCGGACAATATAGTTGGCATTATGCTGAGAAACGAGCTCAGCTGGGATACGGTCGCTTTCTTTGTTGAGGTGGTCCTTCGTCAGAAGAAGTCGGATGGGGACTTGCTCGATTTAGTCGATTGAGTCTGCGATCCGCGGGCTATGAATGGAGAAGTAAGATGGTGCTTGTGAAGCAAAGAAAATGACTCCATCCTGAAGTAATACGAAAGTGGCCCCGGGATGGGTTTTGTCAAGAGGACAGGGTGTGGTTTTTTAGTGGGTAAGAATCCCACACTCTTGAGAAGTGCGGACCCTTCTCAAGGTCTTATGCAAGATTTTTCCACTTCCCTCGTAAAAAAAAATTACCTCCCGTATGATATATTTGCATTCCTGTCTTGCACGTCACGGCACGGCACGGGACGGCACGGGACGGCACGGGACGGAACGGGACGGAACGGGACGGCACGGGACGTCACGGATACTGTCCATGACTGCATTTGTTCCAATTTTTGTAGTAATAATGTTAACGGCTTCGGTGGCGTAGTTGGAAGCATGCTGAACTGCTGTGCCCAAGATAGCGGGTTCAAACCCGGCTAAAATCGTCGGATTTTATTAAGAGCGTTATACATCTTTCAGTATGTCTTCCTTCGTAGGGGAAGTAAAGCCGGCGGTCCCATGTCATAGATTTATGGCATGTAAAAGATCCTTCCACAGACTAGACTTGTGTGAAGCTAAATTGTTAGGTTAGATTTCGTGGGAACCCTCTTTCAAAGTTCCAACGTTCACCACTAGGTATCATTGATATCTGGTGGTGAAAGTTGGAACTACTTGAAATTGAACGGAACTTGTAGCTCACCCTAAGTGTGTCCGCTGGAAACAGCTATAGACTCAGGTGAGCAGAACATGGCCTTGGACACTCCCGGTTCTAAGAGCCATTCGATAAGTAAATGTATGTCTACCCCTTATTATTCCCGTTTTTCCAACGGGGTTGGGGATGAGATGCGATGGAAGTCATTGTGGCGGTGGTTTTTACGGCCGGATGCCCTTCCTGACGCCAACCTCATGAGAGGAGTTAATGAGAGATGAAATGAATGATGGTGAATGAAACTGGGCAAGGATGTGGAAGGAAGCGGCCGTGGCCTTTCAGAAGGTAGGGGAAGGGTGGGCATAGTGGCCACGGCGGGCATAGTTGCCACGGGCTATTTTTCTACTGTACAGTGTTGCTACCTGGCTGCAAGAGCCTCAACTACTCCACTAGACCGCCATTAGTGTTGTGTTGAGCCTTGAAGCTGATCAGATTACACTTTTAGAAGTTGTCATCAATTTTGTTGTTTTTCAAGTTGCTGATGTAAGGTAAGTGTACTGCATTAACTGTTATAACTAGGTATATGATACAAGTATGTATTGATGACAGTAATACCTGAAACAAGTGTGATTTAGGCTTAAAATTCATCTTTGAAAGTAAGTGCTGCTGTAACTGGTTGGGCCCGCGGAGTCACATTTACATAATGGCGTAAAAAAGGGCAAAGTGGCCACGGCCATGGTCACTTTGCCCGACACTACATATTATATTTTTAAGTAAAGTATTTATATGAAGCCTAGAGCAAACAAAGTTTGTGCTTTTAAATGGGATACATATTGAACGTTTTAAACATCTCCTTGCATGAGCAGGGTGGTAGCGCAGTCAGTTAAGCGCCGGCCTTCGGAATTGTGACATGCTGATGGTTCCAGGATCGAGCCCCGCTGGGCTGAGGTGATAAAAAGGTGATACAGAAAGAAGGTATTCAGGAGAAAAGGAAATCAAAAGTGGCTAAACGTGCTTTGTTACTAAAGGAGATAGTAACTCCGATAGTGACGAGAGTGATACAAATTGCCCTTACTGCCAGAACTTATATTCAAAGTCCAAAAGCAATAAAGGGTGGATCAGATGCTCTAGTTGCCTGAAATGGGCACACGAAGATTGTGCTGGGTGTGTTGAGGAAGACATTGAATTCTTATGTGAAATGTGCAATTAAACAAAAATAGGCTAAACACAATATCCATAAAATGTTTTGAAGCATTTCAACGTTTGTGTTTTTAATTGTACTCAATAAAAATATAGAAATTAGTTTGATAAAATGATAGGGACCTTTAAGAAGGTGTGGAGAATTATAACAATACTTTAATTTGTAAAAAAAATATGCTCATAAATTTTTGTTAAATGCATTTGCAGTGTTATTTGTAATATCGGGTATAGTGGCCACCTAGTGGCCATTTTGCCCTTCCCCATAGGGCAAAGTGGCCATTTGGTAGAGGTTTGAAAAAACATTTATTGTTCAAAAAGTAACTAAGATATAGTTAAAATGATTTGTTTAAAGATGCATAACTGAATAAGCTAGAGTATGGCCAATTTTCATTTGTTTTTAACAATTTTAACAAATTGAAAACAATTTTTTCCCGTTAGCGTGGCCACTATGCCCACCCTTCCCCTACTGTCCCAGCATTTGCCTGGTGTTGTAAATGGGAAACCACGGAAAACCATTTCAAGGACAGCCGACGGTGGGGCTCGAACCCACGCGTCTACCGAGTCAGCAGAGAGCTTGGTCCCATGACCTAACGCTGCGCTTTAGCCAGCTGAGCCACTACTGTCGGTCAATTCGATAAGTAAATAAATAAATAAGAAATAATGTTATTGTTTTTGCGTCCTTTTTAACTACTAAAACATTTAGAAGACGCCGGGGCACCTGAATTTTGCCCCGAAAGGGATCTTTGACGTGCCATTAAATCTACTGACACGACTCCCTCACATTTTCGGACCCTCAAATGCCAACTGACTGCGCCAGGATTAGGCACACTAACCGAGAACGTAACCACAACAGCACCCCAGTTGTGGGTTAGTCCTCTTAGTTTTAGACTTGAGTGTACCTCGTCACATTAGCCAATCATGTTGCGATGGTTAACCAATAACCACTCATGAGTTACACACCTGGTGTCAAACATTGGATTCTACTCATCGATCAAAGCTGTCCGTATCAGCTTTTTTTTTTTACATGCATCAGCTTTCTCTTTTTTCCTTTTTAATTTGCATAGTGACGTCAAAATATTTCCCAATACTCATCACGCGTAGAATTATGTTGGCAAAACTGTCATAAAATTAATCCGCAAAACTATCGTCTATCGCAAAACTATGCCAAATTTTGAACCATATGACTGCATACATTGAGACTGGGGTTCAAAATAATGGAGAGCATTTACTGTATTAACAGTTGGTAGCCCTGATGACTCCAAACATATGCCGAGTTATATACATTCAGATATACATTGCACATAAGGAATTCGGTTGAAATACAGGGTTATTATCTATGTGTGTCCTGATAAACACGGCAATCTAAGCCGGCTGTGATTGGTGCAGATCGCAGGTGCGCGTACGAGGTTCAGCCGGTGATTGGCGCACTCCGCTGACTCGTATCGTTAGTTCACACGTGTTTTGTCATTCATATGGACGTGTATCTGCAAAGATTAGACGTTAGTGTAGCACGTTTAGTGAGTATTGTGATTACTGTGAATGTTGGTCTTGCCTAGACACCAATTCACATTGCGCGAACGTGTGTATATCCATAAATCGTGTATGAAAAGCAGAAAATCTTGTTCTAAAACGAGACGAAAATTTCGAATGAAGTTTCCAGGAAGACCTGTGCCTAATGCCAGTACAATTAGCAGGCTCGCTAAACGATTCAAGGAAACAGGCTCCGTAAATAATAAAAGAGTTGACAGACATTCTTTCATCAAAAGATGTCAGGTGTGTGTTACAAGACAGGGAGGGCATTTTCAGAATCACCTACGAGCACTGTAAGTACACATTATTGAACATGTTTGGTAAAAGTGTGAAAGTGCGAGCCAACCACTGGCTGAACAGGGTACATGCGCCCGCGATCTGCGCCAGTCACAGCCGGCTTAGCTTGCCGTGTTTACTCGCGCGCACATAGATAATGACCTTGTACATATACTATTATGGAATTTGCATGCAGTTAAACGTTGATCCTATACCGTACGCTAGGGCAGAATCATGTTGGCACCACTTTCGTATATCAATATTGAAAATTGTTCTATTATTTCAGGTACTATGCGTGTGCAAAGTTTATAAATGTGGCCCTGCATACTTTCTGATACATTGGGATTAGAATATAACAATATACAGAGAGCATTTATCAACAGCTGGCAGCTCTGGTGTATCTAAAGAATTCCCTAAGCATAGTCATACATGTTACGGTACAGAAAGAACATACGAAATTTGGTTGAGATCCAATTGATAGTATGGAAGTTACAAGCATTTAAACATTGGACCTAACAGCACGGGTAGAATCATGTTGACGGCACTGTCATATATAGGCTCCTAAAATCATTTGAAATATTTTCATTTATATGTGTGCCAATTTTGAAACAGTTCCCATGCATACTGTAACTTCGGAAGTATTCAACTTAGAGCTCAAATTGCAATTGTGAGTTTTCAGCAGTAAGCAACATTAACGTCATCTTCCAATGTGGCAGTGAGATGTCCTGGTATAGATCTTAATCTATATATATAACAAGTAGTTCCGTGAAGAACTATACAGCCTATTTTCATATATCCTACTTATGTTAATTGCCACTATTTAACATACACAATTTCAGTTTGATTGCTGTAATAGATTCGTAGATATTGAGAACCGACTAAATATTTCGGATGGTCGCCATGTTGGATTTTATATATGTAGGTCCTAGAGTTATGTACTGTTACATGCAGATTATTGTGAAAGTGTAGTATTCAAACTTCAATCGCATAATTAGGACACAAGAAAAAACAAGGAGATTTAAATTTTTTTCACAGCTGCCATCTTGAGGTTATGGAAACAATTGAAATAAATTAGATGCCAGTGGATTAACATTCGGATAAAGATTTACTGTACCAAGTTTCACTGCACGCGGATGGTTAAATTGTGAGAAACGTCCATGTGAATATTTATAATTCGCGTCACCGCCATGTTGGATTTGTGATCACCAGGTTATTTAAAGTCCTATAGGTGAACTTAAGTTCATAGCCCCTATGAACATTAAAAAAAATGCAGTTTGATTGCTAAAATAGATTCGTAGATATTCAGTATCGTCTAAATATTTCGGATGGTCGCCATGTTGGATTGTTAAATGAATAGGCCATAGAGTCATGTACCATTAAAGGAAAATTATTGCGTAGGTTCATTATTAAAACTTTCACTTCGATCGCATGACTACATCACAAGAAATAAAAACTTAATTTTAAAATTCGCACTGCCGCCATCTTCAGGTTATGTAAACAATTGAACTAAATTAGATACCAGTGGATTACAATGTGTATAAATATTTCCTGTACCAGGTTTGAGTGCGCTTGGAACATTAAATCGCGAGAAAGGTCTATTTAAAATGTTCAAATTCGCTTGGCCGCCATGTTCGTTTTGTAGTTAACCGGTTTTTGAAAATATTATAGATGGACTTCCAGTAGTGCCCTTTATCTCAGTACAAAATTTTAGGGAGATACCGCTAATAGTTTCAGAGATATAGAATGCCGGTGAAATATTTCGCACATCCGCCATCTTGTGATTATGTAAACAATTGAACGAAGTTAGATGTCGGTGCATTACAATGTTTATAAACATATACTGTACCAAATTTCATTGCGTTTGGTTGGTCAAATCGCGAGAAACGTCTATTTAAAAGTCGCAAATTCGCTTGGCCGCCATGTTCGTTTTGTAGTTACCAGATTTTCAAAAGTCACATAAGTGAACTTATAGTAGTTCCCTCTATCACCATAGAAAATGTCAGGGTAATATCGGTAATAGTTTCGGAGATATTGAATGCTGGTGAAATATTTCGCACAGCCGCCATGTTGGATTGGTGAGTCGTAACAAAATTTGAAGGGCACGGTCGAGGTCGCCGGGAATAGTTCTATGAACTTCCCGAGTTTCATTGAAATCGCTCCTGCCGTTTGGATTTTATTAGGGGGGACACACACACGAATCACACACACGCGCACACACACACGGACAAAAGGTGATTTCATAAGCCTATTTTTTTCAAAATTGAAAATAGGCTAAAAATGAAATACTGTTCGTTAGTCTCGCTAAAACTCGAGAACGGCTGGACCGATTTGGCTAATTTTGGTCTTGAATTATTTGTGGAAGTCCAGAGAAAGTTTAAAAGGTGAATAAATATGAATGTTGTAGCGCACGAGTAGATTCAACAAATGAGTGACGGCACGCGAATCGCTTAAACAAAGTTCAATTGTTCAATTTCATCCTCCAATTTTATTGTTGTTGTTTTTTTTCACCTTTTCCACCTTTGACCATACGCTACGAATGTATTTATATTAAATGTTTAGGAACAGGTACATGCCTTTAGTACAACAGGTCTGGTTGGGTAATGGTGCTATGATTGTATTAACGCTTGCTCATATCTGGTCATTAGATGCTCAATTCAGCCGAGAGTCCGAATAATTGATACACTGGATATACTGGATATTATGGCGCGTATTGATAGTAGTGGTGATGAAAAAAGTATTAGGGAGGATTCGAGCAATGGATCCAGATATATATTCAGCATATCGTGAGATGTTAATGTCACCCCTTTCCTACGCAAGTTAGTAAAATTCAACCCTGTTGAAATTAACAATAGAAGTAATAGATAGTAAATTGTAGCTATATAGGTGTTCCCAAATTATACAGGAGAAGAACAATACTTTTAAGGAGAGCCGGAATACCAAAAAACTTCAAAATATTTGAATTTTTTTCTCTTACGCCATATTTCAAGGAGAAATAATTTCAATTCTGAGTTTTGCTGATGACTTCGACATCTTAGCCGACACACCAGAGGAAGATTATGATGATAATTGTTGTTTTAAGGGGCCTAACATCTAGGTTATTGGTCTCTACTGGTTTGGGTGATAGTGAAAGATGAGATGAGAATGAAAACTATAACTAATACTAACTACAGACTTACAAACTAGAAGAAGAAATGGTAAACAGTAAAGGATAAGGCAAATAAAGGACAGGAAGAAACGAAATGCCCTCAACCCTCGAAGAATGAGGATTGAGGGACTTGGAAGGAAGGAGAGCCATGAAAGGCAGATAGAAAAGGGGTGAAAAAGGGGAAAAATCGAACTCAGCTCAGGAATCTCTCGGGGTCGCCAAATCCCAAGCTCACCAGCCCTGAGCCCCTGAGGGTGTAGCAATACCCAGGGTGCACCAGAAGTGGTGGGACTACATACAGCCTGCCTCCTTGAGTGCCTTGAGCAGAAGGCAGGATATGTCATGAAAAGAAAATGAAGGCTGACCCCTCGCAGAAGGAGGGTATCAGGAAAGATGAGACAAGGGCCAATTGAGGCGGGAAAGGAAGAGACTCCCTAGGCCTTGGATACCCTAATACTGTCGTGGTCGGAAGAGAACAAGAGTTGATCAAGAGAGGTCGACAGGAAAGGAAACGGAGAGGAGCCCGTCACAAGTAAGTGGAAGCAATGCCGGACTCAGATGGGGTACCGTGGTCTCCAACCAACGTCCCACTAGATGTGAGCGCCTGGGGGGGGGGGGGGGGGGGGAACACCAGAGGATATGAATATGTGTTTAAATGGTATGGACTCCATCTTGAGGAAAGAATTCATGATGAGAATTAATAAATGTAAAACATACTAAGTGGAATGCAGTCGAAAGAAATCAGAAACCTCTATGGAAATCGAATTGGCAGGTGAAAAGCTAAAGGTAGTAGAGGACTTCTATTACATGGGTAGCAAATTAACCAGTGATGGACGACGCAAAGTGGATATAAGAAGTAGGTTAGCACAGGGAAGGAAAGCATTTCTACAGAAAAGGAATCTGTTGACATCGAATATAGATTTAAGTATTAGGATGTCATTTTTGAAGACCTTTGACTGGAGCGAGGCGCTCTATGGAAGTGTCACTTGGACTGTTTATTGGTGCATCAGAAAAGAGGAGAACTGAAGTGTTCGAAATGTGGTGTTACAGGAGAATGATGAAGATCAGATGGTTAGATCTGATTACAGATGAAGAGGTATTGAGACGAGTGGGAGAGGAGAGATGTTTCTGGCGACTGCTAATGAAGAGAAGAGATAGGTTGGTAGGACACATACTAAGACACCCTTGAATAGCAAGCTTAGTTATGGAAGGAAGACAAGAACTGTATGGATAGACCAAGGTTAAACTGATTGCGTCAGATGTACGATAAGGTAGCTATGTAGAGATGAAACGATAGCTCAGGAGAGGGTAGCAGGGAAGCTGCATCAAACCAATCAAAAGACTGAAGACTCAAACAACAACAACAACAACAACAACAACAACAACAACAACAACAACAACAACAACAACAACAACAACAACAACAACAACAACGCCTTATTAATCTCCAGTCCCTTAGGTTTCTAAAACTACCTTCATTTTTTCATAGTTAATTTCTATGGATTTTTCTCTATACGTTCCGACAATCATGATTCCTATTAGTGAACATAGATTTCTTTCTTTCTTTCTCTTTCTTTCTTTCTTTCTTTCTTTCTTTCTTCTTCTTCTTCCTCTTCTTCTTCTTCTTCTTCTTCTTCTTATTATTATTATTATTATTATTATTATTATTATTATTATTATTATTATTATTATTTTCGTATCGGTCGTCTAGGAACCACGAGTCAATTTCAATGCTTTGTCCTTTGCTGTTCCATCTTCTTCCTCCAGTATTCCCTCATCATCCTCGGACCATTTCGAGACGGTTTTCTTTCCCTTCCTCCCTTAGAATCCTTCCATTTTTAGCACATTTTGCTTAAAAATATCTCTCTGAAGTGTATCTCCTTCTCTGATATTGTTTCTTTCCAAATCCTTTTTGACTTCTTGTTCCACAGGAATGTGAAGATCTGCTGATATCTTAATTATATAGAGATTAACAAAATTAAGAAAGTAAGACGGGTGTTGCGGTGTCAGAATGTACCCCATCCTAAAACACTTTTTGTTGTTGTTGATTCTTTAGGGGATTTGCGACATCGTGATAATGTAGCCCCGTTTACTTGTATATGTGTAGAAATTGTCTGATAACCTGTATCACTGTTATGCCTGTACTAGTGTGTGTACTTGTAATCGATATAGGATTTTGGGTAGGAATCGGTCGTGGCCTTAAATTAGGTACCGCCCTGGCATTTGCCTGAAGTACAAGTGGGAAACCACGTAAAACCACTTCCAGGATGGCTGAAATAGGAATCAAACCCTCCTCTTCTCAGTTTTAACTCACGAGGCAGATTGTACCCCGTTCCAGCCCTCAGTTCAGAATTAGATTCCTTGGCAGAGTCGGCAATTGAACTGGGACCTCCGAGGCGACAGCCAAGCATGCTAGCCACTACACCAGGAGGTAGTCTGACCCCTGGAAGAATGAAGGTATCAGGAAAGAAGAGACAAGGGCCAATTAATGCAGGGAAAACGAAATACTCCCTAGGCCTCGGATAGCCTAATACCGTTGTGGTCAGAAGAGAACAAGAGTTGACCAAGGGAGTAACTTGACTTAATTCCTTAAACTCCTGTTGAGGAGCATAGGGCCGAACAAGGGTTCGCCATCTGGTTCCGTTGCGTGCTGTGCATTTTATCTTTCCCCACGAGTATCCAAGCTGCTCGCTCTCTTACTCCACGTATCTCCTCCTCTCTTTCTCTTCTCCTCTGGCCCTGAGGATTCCACTCCATGGATTGTTTAGCAATGCTGTCATCAGATCTGCGGCGCAGTGTATGGCCTATCCTTTGCCACTACCTTCTCTTGATCTGCTGTTCGACTGACAGTTGATCTGTCCTCATCCACCATTCCACATTTGACACCACATCTGGCCAGTGTATTCCTAAGATGTTCCTAAGACATTTATTTATAAACTAGCATCCTGCCCCGGCTTCGCCCGGGAACAGTTGTGAATGCATTACGTGATAAGCGCTTCTTTTCGATGTCAATGAACTACGATCTATATCCGTTTTACGTCTCGGCATGATGGGTTAAAATCACTGACTGGACTATTACTGTAACTATGTTATCATGGAGATGCATATGCAACAAATTCTTGTCAGACGTAATTTAAGAATGGCGAGGTGCATGAAACACAAATTTCCCTTCCGTCAATCTAAAAACACTTATAGTGGACAATATATTGAATATAGAGTTATGTTCTCGCGTACGTTTTTGTAGAACTTTTCATGCTGAACAATTCTTACACTCATTGTATGTTGATATTTTAACGGTTTGCCCAGCGTAAGCTTAAAAAGCGCACGGACGCCTGGATTTCTTTTGGACTTTTTCTCTGAAATCGTTACTGCTTTGCTTCCTTTGATCATAAATAAATTATTTTCAACAGAAACCTTCCTCGAGTTATCCTTTACAGAATGGTGAAAACCGCATCAAAATCCATGCAGTGGTTTTCGAGATTACCCGTTATATCCAAGAATCAGGGACTTTGTTTTATACTAAGTAGAGATTATACGCCAATCAGTATAATTTAATATAATATAATCCCCTTCCGTCCAATCTTAAATTGACTGTGAATTTTGAGGAACGAAAAGTTCACAGGCGAAATGAGAGTTTCACTTCCAGGAAATGGCGAGGTGAATGAAACTCAAATCCCCCTTCCGTCCAATCTTAACTTGATTGTGTTTAACAGGCGAAATGAAGAAAACCCGAGTTGCACTTCCAGGGAAACTCCAAACACAACCACCCTTCTCAGAAGTCTTAACTCGCTGCTGGGGCAATAGGTTCGCCCACTAGCTAGGCTGTAACAGGGATGATAGACTCGCCCTTAGCTAGCTCGTAAACTGTCGCCTCAGTAGTTGAATGGACATGGATGGAAGAATTAAAACGTAAAAACACTTATAGTGGGCGATGTATTGAAGATAGACATATGCTCACGCAGACTTTTTTGTAGATCTTTTCATGCTGAACAATTCTTACACTCATAGTATTTAGATATTTTTAATGGTTTGCGCTTACAAAGCGCTCGGGCACCAGGATTTTTTCGACTTTTCCCTGAAATCGTTACTGCTCGGCTTCCTTTGATCATAAATAAATTATTTTCTACAGAAATCATCCTCGAGATATCCTTTACAGAATGGTGAAAACCGCATCAAAACCCATCCAGTGGTTCTCGAGTTTACCCGTAACATCCAAGAATCGGGGACTTTGTTTTATACTAAGTAGAGATATCTGGATCTCTCGTGTCAAGGATTTGGTCACATTCCAAGTTTCACATGCAAATAGCAGCACCGACTTGACATTGCTATTGAAAATCCGTAATTTTGTTCTCTTACTGAGTTCTTTGCATCTCCATACGGGACGAAGAGTTGCAATAGCGCCCCTAACTTTATTCAAACGGCTGTTAACGTCTTCTGTCCCTCCATTCATCGTTACGATTCTTACTAGATAGGAGAAGCTATTCACCCTTTCTATGAACTGTCCATCGAGTTGCAATGGTGTACTGTTGCGGTTTCTTACCCGCATGTCTTTGGTCTTATTACTGTAATATTAATCTGAGTCCGACTTCCTGTCCTTCAGCTTTTAGATCATTGAGCTTAGTTTTCATACCTCTGAAAAGATTAAAGATGAAGAAGAAAGCCCAGCTCAAGTAAATGAAGTAAATGGAAGCATTGCCAGACTCAGCTGAGATCCCGCCAACTAATAACTGTTTGCCCTAGGGGTTGGATGTCAGAGAGGGGATTCACTGACTGGCAACATAGTAACATTCGCGAACTTCAACAGAATTGGATACACGCAGGATATTTCCAGGTGGGTGGGAGGCAAGTAATATTTCTTATTTCATTACCTACCTGTCACTAGGCGATGATAAGACGTACACCCCCAGCAATTTTCGTTTCATTTCTTACTTGCTTCGTGATTCATTATTTGGCTGCTCTGAAACCGCTGGGTACATTATATTTATGGCATGAAAGAGATGAATTGTTTTTTTTTTAACTTCAGAGATTTTGTCCATAGAACTTTGCATTTCTTTGTGAATCATCGTCATAATGTTCATTTCTTAACAACGGGTAAACAGTAGTTGTATCACAGTGTATCGACAAAAATAAAAATCTAGCAGTTCATTAAAATGCTAATGTTAATCCAGTTCATGGATTTTCTAAGTAACTGGAGAGTTTTTGAAATATTCCCAAATTACTAAGTTAAATAAAACTAAATAATAATCCCTACATCTAAATCAGTTAACTATCAGTAATTTCAATTTATGACTTCAAACTTTAAATTATACGCGAATCATTACTTACACAAATATATATATTGCCTTATATCTTATACATATAAAAAAGGGATGTTCGTTTGTTTGTCTTGTATGCATTAATAAACCATTCATCAAATTCTGGTGAATTGTTGTGAACACTTCCGAAATTCAATTTACAATCGACAGCGCGCGAGTATTTTAAACAAATGAGTGTTGGCGATACGTTCATATAGCCTACAATTCATCCGATTGCGACCAAATTTTGGTGGGTTGTTTGGCACACTTCCGGGATGGTTATAGGCATAGTTAATCCAATTTATAATAGATAGCGCGCCAGTAGTTTAAACAAATGAGTGTTGGCGATGCGTTCATATACAATTCATCCGATTGCGATCAAATTTTGGTGAGTTGTTGTGCATACGCCAGGAAAAGTTATAGGCGTAGTAGATCCAATTTACAATAGGTGGCGCGCGAGTAACTTCAACAAAGTGCCGTGCGTTTGTTTCAACAAAGTCCCACATGCGTTCGTATGCCATTCATCCCATTGCGATGAAACTTGGGCGAGTAGTTGTGTACATTTCAGGGAAGGTTTCTGGCTTAGTAAATCCACTTTACAATAGGTAGCGCACGAGTAGATTCAACAAATGAGCGACGGCACGTGAATCGTTTCATCAAAGTCCCGTATTCGTTCATATGCCATTCATCCGATTGCGATGAAACTTAAGTGAATTGTTGTGTACACCCAAGGAAAGGTTTCTGACTTAGTAAATCCATTTTACAATAGGTAGCGCACGAGTAGATTCAACAAATGGGTAACGGCGCGCGTATAGTTTAAACGAAATTCCGTATGCGTTCATCTACCTTTCATGCGATTGCAATGAAATTTGGTGAAATGTTGTTTCCACTCCCGTGAAGGTTTCTGATTTAGTTAATCCATTTTACAATTGGTAGCGCACGAGTAGATTTAACTAATAAGCGACAGCGCGTGAATCGTTTCAACAAAGTCCCGTATGCGTTCATATAATTCATCCGAGTGTGATAAAAGTTTGGAGAGCTGAGTACAGTCCTGCGAAGGTTTATGAAGTAGTAAATCCGTTTTTCAATGGGTGGCGCACAAGAAGAATCAACAAATGAGTGACGGCGCGAATCGTTTAAACAAAATCCCGTATGCGTTCATATGCCATTAATCCGATTGCGATAAAACTTTGATGAGTTGTCGTGTACACGCCAGGGAAGGGTTTCGACCTACTTAATCCATTTTACAATAGGTAGCGTACGAGTATATTCAACAAATGGGTGACGGCGCTCGAATCGTTTCAACAGTCCCGTATGCGTTCATATACCATTCATTTCATTGCGATGAAACTTTGGTGAGTTGTTCAGCCCGCTCCCTTGAACGTTTCTGAGATAGTAAATCAATTTTATAATACTTTAGTGGTTGTTAACGGAAAAAGAAGAAAATATTGGGAATCCAAAAGCACTTCAACTAACAAAGTCACAACACTTTCTTTTATTGGCATTGCAACGCATGCCGGGTACAGCTAGTATTATATAAGGTGCGTTCAAAAAGTACCGAGCCAGAGGCTGTAATGCGCAAACCGATGACGACATCAGCTAATCATGGCGTGTGTAACAAGGTGTGTTTCCTACCACAGCGTGGAAGGTCACACGCACACCACGATTAGCCGCTGTCGTCACCGGTTTGCGCATTCCAGCCTCCAGCTCGTTACTTTTTGAACGCACGTTATAAAATAATAATTGTGCTATCAATGGCAGATGTATTTGCATTCTATGAAGGAGCCAGCCTCAATTAAGAATTACATTTTCTACTTTATTAAGATACATTTATTTCATTAAACAATGCTTAACGTTACATCTCATACCTAAACACTCAAAATCAGTACAAATGAAAGAAAGATTACAATTAATATTACATTGTAGGGATATCCATTTTAGCCTATTTTCATTTATTAAATAATAGGCTTATGAGATCACCTTTTGTCCGTGTGTCTGTGTGTGATTGGTGTGTGTGTCCGCCCCCCCCCCCCCCCCTACCTAATTCAAGCTAAACGGCTGGAGCGATTTCAATGAAACTCGGTAAGTTCATACCACTATTCTGGACGACCCCGACAGTGCCCTTCAAATTTTGTTTCGTCTCGCCAATCCAACATGGCGGTTGTGCGAATTATTTCACCAGCATTCAATATCTCTGAAACGATTACCCATATCACCCAGGAATTTGGTAAGGTGATAAAGGGTACTACTAAAAGTTCACCTATCTGACTTTCAAAAACTAGTTAACTACAAAACGAACATGGCGGCCAAGCTATGTTGAAAGTTTTAAATAGATTTTTCTCGCGATTTAATAATCCAAACGCAGTGAAACTTGGTACAGCAAATATTTATACACATTGTAATGCACTGGTATTTAATTTAGTTCAATTGTTTACATAACCTCAAAATGGTGGCTGTGCGAATTTTAAAATTAAGTTTTTATTTCTTGTGTCGTAACCATGCGATCCAAGTGAAAGTTTGAATAATGAACATACGCAATAATTTTTAATTAATGGTACATGACTGTATGAATATCTATGACTTTAGTCATTATTCTAGGTTTTCCCGTATTGATTTTGATATATTATACCAATATACACTTTACTATACAACAATTTTTTATACGATGTCCTTTCACTATTTGATACATGTTTCTGCTCTGTGAGCCTTCTTCAGTCAAAACATATTAATGATCCTCATATGACAGTCTATGTGTTGATCTTGTTTAAAAAACATTGAACAAATATTTTTACAATCGTCAAAGTTATTTAAAAATAGACATAAAATGCTTAAGGAATTTGACTATATGCCAAAGTTCAGGTCATAGGCCCTTCATCGTTGAAATCCTAAGTCAAACACAGGACCCCGATGAACAAGTATCTTGTAAAGAACGTCTAGAGAAATCCTTGTGGCTACGAGTGAACGGACGTTACTTGATTAAAACTTAGTCAACAACCGTAGAATTGAAGACGCTAGAGATAAGACCTCAATCTTAATGACTCTATGGCCCCAACATTTAACAATCCAACATGGCAACCATTCGAAATATTTAGTCGGTACTCAATATCTACGAATCTATTACAGCAATCGAACTGAAAGTTTGTATGTTGATAGAGGCAATTAACATAAGTAGGCTATATGAAAATAGGCTTTAGTTCTTCACGGAACTACTTGCTATTATTTTATTTCATCCTTTTAATTACAATTTATCACAAAATAGTACATTATGCAACGAGCCTATAATGGCTATAATTAAGACACGAGTATTTTTATGAAACGAGCGTATGCGAGTTTTATAATTTCCATACGAGTGTCTTAATTACCATTATAGGCTCGTTGCATACGACTGTTTATGTTCGACGATAAGTATAACTGTATTATATGTTTTAACATAAATATTCATAAATATCTGTTGAGAGTCAGCTACTGGAATTTTGTGATCGCAGAGCGAGCGTTGGGTGTTATATCTCTGCCTTTCAAGAGCTTTGAACGGCCGACGCATCGCTCTGTGTGTTTGCAATGCCATATGCAAACCATATGTTTACATCTGCCGTCCCTCAGTAATATTGTCACCGGAGTCGTTTGAAGGCAATGCGCTGTGTAGAACTTAGGGTTGGTGATATTAAGGTACCGGTACAGTGCAATTGCTTGTCTCATATTCGCCAGTTTATTTACGCGAACATATGGACGGTGCGTATTCCATGTCGGTAATTTATTATAGTTCGATGTTGTGTTTATGTCCGACATGTTGGATTTTGAGCGCATGCGCGAAGTTATCGTTACCTAATTGGTCAATGAACGAGCTCTGATTGGCTGGAGAAACTGTATCATAATGGAAAACAGTGTTATAATGACCATCATTATGATACAGTTATCTGACACATAATAGTGAGGGTCGAACATAAAAGTTTTCATATCAAACACACATTGGACTTGAGTACATCTCTAGAATTTTATTTTTATTCTTAATTGAGCTGAAGAAGACCTCAATGTCAGGTCGAAACATGTACAATATATAATAGATAAGTATTGATTGGTGTATAATTTCACCCTGCGTTACTCGCGCACGGTCTCACGGTCCGGGTGTAGGTTGTGTTTGTTGGCAAAAAGTGCGGCGAGCCGGTATAGCTTCCGTTTTCAACCCCCCAAACCGACCCCTGCTCATTCGTTCAGTCTGCGGTGTGACCTTGAGTTTCCCCCAAGTCCGGTTTGTCATTCCGTGCGTGAGTAAATGTGTTTGTGCTTTTTCAACATTTATCATTTCAAATGATCTTGTCGACTTCATCGTTATGCTTTGGTCTACCGTTATGCGTTACGGTTACGGCGTGTATGACGTCATCATGTTGTTCAGTGCATATGCACCGAGTCTGAGTTTACTCCTGGGGTCTGGCGTTATGCGATACGGAGACGGCGAGTGCGTGACGTCATGAAGCAGAGTGCACCGCCCGCTCTCCGTTCCCCGCGCGGGAAGCCTAAGTTAAAGGGTAATGGAGTCTGTTGAGTCTGAGTTTACTCCTGGGGTCTGGCGTTATGCGATACGGAGACGGCGAGTGCGTGACGTCATGCAGCACAGTGCATCTCCTGCTCCCCGTTCCCCGCGCGGGAAGCCTAAATTAAAGGGTAATGGGGTCTGTTGAGTCTGAGTTTACTCCTGGGGTCTGGCGTTATGCGATACGGAGACGGCGAGTGCGTGACGTCATGCAGAACAGTGCATCTCCCGCTCTCCGTTCCCCGTGCGGGAAGCCTAAGTTAAAGGGTAATGGAGTCTGTTGAGTCTGAGTTAACTCCTGGGGTCTGGCGTTATGCGATACGGAGACGGCGAGAGCGTGACGTCATGCAGAACAGTGCATCTCCCGCTCTCCGTTCCCCGTGCGGGAAGCCTAAGTTAATGGGTAATGGGGTCTGTTGAGTCTGAGTTTACTCCTGGGGTCTGGCGTTATGCGATACGGAGACGGAGTGCGTGACGTCATGCAGCAGAGTGCAACTCCCGCTCTCCGTTCCCCGCGCGGGAAGCCTAAATTAAAGGGTAATGGAGTCTGTTGAGTCTAAGTTTACTCCTGGGGTCTGGCGTTATGCGATACGGAGACGGCGAGTGCGTGACGTCATGCAGCACAGTGCATCTCCCGCTCCCCGTTCCCCGTGTGGGGGAGCCTAAGTTCAAGGGTAATGGAGTCTGTTGAGTCTGAGTTTACTCCTGGGGTCTGGCGTTATGCGATACGGAGACGGCGAGTGCGTGACGTCATGCAGTACAGTGCATCTCCTGCTCCCCGTTCCCCGCGCGGGAAGCCTAAATTAAAGGGTAATGGGGTCTGTTGAGTCTGAGTTTACTCCTGGGGTCTGGCGTTATGCGATACGGAGACGGCGAGTGCGTTACGTCATGCAGCACAGTGCATCTCCCGCTCTCCGTTCCCCGCGCGGGAAGCCTAAGTTAAAGGGTAATGGGGTCTGTTGAGTCTGAGTTTACTCCTGGGGTCTGGCGTTATGCGATACGGAGACGGCGAGTGCGTGACGTCATGCAGCACAGTGCATCTCCCGCTCTCCGTTCCCCGCGCGGGAAGCCAAGTTAAAGGGTAATGGAGTCTGTTGAGTCTGAGTTTACTCCTGGGGTCTGGCGTTATGCGATACGGAGACGGCGAGTGCGTGACGTCATGCAGCACAGTGCATCTCCCGCTCCCCGTTCCCCGCGCGGGAAGCCAAAGTTAAAGGGTAATGGAGTCTGTTGAGTCTGAGTTTACTCCTGGGGTCTGGCGTTATGCGATACGGAGACGGCGAGTGCGTGACGTCATGCAGCAGAGTGCATCTCCCGCTCTCCGTTCCCCGCGCGGGAAGCCAAAGTTAAAGGGTAATGGAGTCTGTTGAGTCTGAGTTTACTCCTGGGGTCTGGCGTTATGCGATACGGAGACGGCGAGTGCGTGACGTCATGCAGCAGAGTGCATCTCCCGCTCCCCGTTCCCCACGCGGGAAGCCTAAGTTAAAGGGTAATGGGGTCTGTTGAGTCTGAGTTTACTCCTGGGGTCTGGCGTTATGCGATACGGAGACGGCGAGTGCGTGACGTCATGCAGCACAGTGCATCTCCCGCTCTCCGTTCCCCGCGCGGGAAGCCTAAGTTAAAGGGTAATGGAGTCTGTTGAGTCTGAGTTTACTCCTGGGGTCTGGCGTTATGCGATACGGAGACGGCGAGTGCGTGACGTCATGCAGCACAGTGCATCTCCCGCTCTCCGTTCCCCGTGCGGGAAGCCTAAGTTAACGGGTAATGGGGTCTGTTGAGTCTGAGTTTACTCCTGGGGTCTGGCGTTATGCGATACGGAGGCGGCGAGTGTGTGACTTCATGCAGCAGAGTGCATCTCCCGTTCTCCGTTCCCCGTGCGGGAAGCCTAAGTTAAAGGGTAATTGAGTCTGTTGAGTCTGAGTTTACTCCTGGGGGCTGGCGTTATGCGATACGGAGACGGCGAGTGCGTGACGTCATGCAGCACAGTGCATCTCCCGCTCTCCGTTCCCCGTGCGGGAAGCCTAAGTTAAAGGGTAATGGAGTCTGTTGAGTCTGAGTTTACTCCTGGGGTCTGGCGTTAAGTGATACAGAGACGGCGAGTGCGTGACGTCATGCAGCACAGTGCATCTCCCGCTCTCCGTTCCCCGCGCGGGAAGCCTAAGTTAAAGGGTAATGGGGTCTGTTGAGTCTGAGTTTACTCCTGGCGTCTGGCGTTATGCGATACGGAGACGGCGAGTGCGTGACGTCATGCAGCACAGTGCATCTCCCGCTCTCCGTTCCCCGCGCGGGAAGCCTAAGTTAATGGGTAATGGAGTCTGTTGAGTCTGAGTTTACTCCTGGGGTCTGGCGTTATGCGATACGGAGACGGCGAGTGCGTGACGTCATGCAGCAGAGTGCATCTCCCCCTCCCCGTTCCCCGCGCGGGAAGCCTAAGTTAAAGGGTAATGGAGTCTGTTGAGTCTGAGTTTACTCCTGGGGTCTGGCGGTATGCGATACGGAGACGGCGAGTGCGTGACGTCATGCAGCAGAGTGCACCTCCCGCTCTCCGTTCCCCGCGCGGGAAGCCTAAGTTAATGGGTAATGGAGTCTGTTGAGTCTGAGTTTACTCCTGGGGTCTGGCGTTATGCGATACGGAGACGGCGAGTGCGTGACGTCATGCAGCACAGTGCATCTCCCGCTCCCCGTTCCCCGTGTGGGGGAGCCTAAGTTAATGGGTAATGGAGTCTGTTGAGTCTGAGTTTACTCCTGGGGTCTGGCGTTATGCGATACGGAGACGGCGAGTGCGTGTCGTCATGCAGCAGAGTGCACCTCCCGCTCTCCGTTCCCCGCGCGGGAAGCCTAAGTTAATGGGTAATGGAGTCTGTTGAGTCTGAGTTTACTCCTGGGGTCTGGCGTTATGCGATACGGAGACGGCGAGTGCGTGACGTCATGCAGCAGAGTGCATCTCCCCCTCCCCGTTCCCCGCGCGGGAAGCCTAAGTTAAAGGGTAATGGAGTCTGTTGAGTCTGAGTTTACTCCTGGGGTCTGGCGGTATGCGATACGGAGACGGCGAGTGCGTGACGTCATGCAGCACAGTGCATCTCCCGCTCTCCGTTCCCCGCGCGGGAAGCCTAAGTTAAAGGGTTATGGAGTCTGTTGAAAGAGCCCTCCTGAGCCTTTCTAACATGTGTAGCATTTGTAGCATGCGTCATTTGAAATGATATAAAGTCTAGTCTCTCATACTGACTGTATCTTTTTGATATACTGTTATGTCTTAATCCTAAATAAAATGAATCATAATTAGGAGAATAGGATTTTTCGTCTACTATGTGAAGTATCATGTGAACCTGATATATTTGACGTTCTTTTGGAAGAAACATATTCAGACTAAAAAGTGTCAGTGTGTATGTGTAAAAGTGTCAGATGTTTACAGAGTTGACATTATGCCAACCAAACAGATTTATGTACATTCACGTTTTCTAAGATGTCATTTTCAAAACCAATGTTGTTTGATAAGCTATTTCCAGTAAAAAGGTCTTTCAGTTATTAGTTCTTTAGTTATACGTTTTTAATTGCACTTATTATCGTAGGCTTGTACTTAGGTAAAACACGCAAAACCACTAGCATACTTCTATACTTCTTATGTAAATTAGAGTTTGCCAAAAATATCAAAATTTGTTCATTATAACCAAATTTTAACAATAAAGAGGAAACACGGTCTCTGAGTCCGTGCGTGGGCATTGGTGTGACTGTGTTAGCGTGGATAACGCAGGGTTAAACTTTGAATTCATCTATTAATACGAATATCTACAAACATTTGTGCTATGAATGTGAAATGTATCTGCATTCAATTTATAAAATAAACTGGTGTGACAATGAGCTACTGAAATATTCTCGGGATTCCATGAGGGTGGGTTACGTCCCTCCTTGCTCCCCTCCTTTTGCGGGTGCCCATGTATTCATTGACGATGCTAATCCTTCAATACTGCTCAACTTGAGGCAGACTTACTCCCTACTGAAATGAGGGCAAGACATTCTGGACTCGGGAGATAACAAAGCTCTTTGTCCAGCTTGCAGCTGACGGTCAGCGCGTCTTCCTTTCAATGGTCATCACGTGACACAGTGTCCTGGGAAGTCGTGAGTTATCTTCCACTAGAGAGAGCTCTGAAGACACATTCCAGTGTTGCCTTATTGATAACACAAAACATTTTTTTTAGTCTATTATTTAATGCATATATGATGATGATAACTGTTGTTTTAAGGGGCCTAACATCTAGGTTATCGGCTCCTAATGGTTTGGGTGATGATGAAAGATGAGATGTGAATCAAAACTATAACTAATACTAACTACAGACTTACAAACCATACTAGAAGAAGAAATGGTAAATAAAGGACAGGAAGAAAAGAAATGCCCTCAACCCTCGAAAAATTAAGATTGAGGGACTTGGAAGGAAGGAGAGCCATGAAAGACAGATATGAAAGGGAAAAGAGGAGAGGACGCAACCCAAGGAAAGAGGAAAAAGGGGGATAAACGGACCCAGCTCAGGAATTCCTCGGGATCGCCAACTCCCAAAGTCCCCCAGCCATAAGCCCTTGAGGGTGTAGCACTATCCAGGGTGCCTCCTTGTGGGCCTTGTGCAGAAGGCAGGAGATAACATGAAAAGAAAGAAGGCTGACCCCTCGAAGAATGAGGGTATCAGAAAAGATGAGACAAGGGCCAATTAAGGCGGGAAATTGAAAGACTCCCTAGGCCTCGGCTACCCTAATACCGTCGGGGTCGGATGATAACAAGAGTAGACCAAGAGAGGTCGACAGTAAAGGATATGGAGAGGAGCCTGGCACAAATAAGTGGAAGCAATGCCGGACTCAGTTTGGGTCCCGTGGTCGCCAACCCACGTCCCACTAGATGTGAGCCCCTGGGAGGACCCCTCGAGGAATAAGGGATCAGGAAATATGAGACAAGGTGATGATGATGATGATGATAATTGTTATTTAAGGGGCCTAACATCGAGGTTATCGGCTCCTAATGTAATGAAATGGCTAGAAATGAAAGGATGAAGATAAAAACAGCTCCCTGCCATGGATGAAACGAAAATAGTTTAGATAAAACAAAGACAGTGAGCCCCAACACATATGCCTTATTTGAATAAAAATAATAAAAGGGGGAAGGTAAAAAACAATAAAACAAATAAGGCATAGTGAACAATAAAATAGATGAACACAATAAAAAACATAAAACAGACTTAACCTGAATTAAAAGTCTTAACTTACATTAAAACTTAAAAAAGTAACCACTCTCCCTCATGAACTGGATGATGAGGTCTACTGACGGTCCGTCATCACGAAGAATAAGGGAGAGGGTATTAGGCAGTTGAAGAGTCTTTCGCAGATGGGCCAGGTCCACACACTCCAAGAGAATGTGTGCCACGGTAGGTGGGCGCCGCACGTACACACAGGGGGGTCTTCTCTCGTTAGCAAGTGGGAGTGCATAGCAATCCCATGACTGATCCGGAGTCGACAAAGTACCACAGCTTCCTTCCGGAGAGATCGGAAGGAAGATTTCCATACCTTCGTTGTCTCCTTGATGCCTCTTAGTTTGTTGGGTGGAGGCGTGGCACGCCATGCTTTCTCCCAATGCGACAGGATCGAATGTCGCAACTGAAAGCGCACATCACATGCAAGCACCGTGTACGGTAGCGAGGGCAGTGCGACGCTGCCTCTCTCACCGCCTGATCAGCAAGCTCGTTTCCCGCAATACCCATGTGGCTAGGAAGCCACAAGGTCACCCCGGTTCCAGCGTTGAATGCACTGACGAGCAGATCGTGCACACGCTGGACTAGCGGGTGCTTCGGGAAACACACATCGATCGCTTGCAGCGCACTCAGAGTGTCAGTACATACAAGAAAGTGCTGATGGGACAAGGGCCAATTAAGGCGGGAAAGTGAAAGACTCCCTAGGCCTTGGATACCCTAATACCGTCGGGGTCGGAAAGGAACAAGAGTTCACCAAGGAAGGCCGACAGGAAAGATAACAGAGAGGAGCCCAGCTCAAGGTAGTGGAAGCAATTCCGGACTCAGCTGAGGTCCCGTGGTTGCCAACCCATCACCTTAACTCTGCCCCGTATGAGGGTGTTCTTGATGTGGTCTTTCCTCGTAACACCATACATCCATATCAGCATTTTCGTTTCGGCTACATCCAGTCTCTTATTTTGTGAATGAATCAATCAATGAATCTCAAAATATTCTGAAAGAATGGTTACTTTATACATATAAACCATCCATCTACGAAAATGTTGGCCTACTGAAGATCAATTCTCAACAAAGGGGAGTTCTTGTTACATGCAATTGCATCCGGATGCCCACTGTCACCTGTCATTATATCTGACATATCGCTATATGACGGGATTGCCTTCATCCCTCATGATTAATCAACGTGACAATCGACATGACAGTATAAGGCAACCATCCACATACGTGTTGAAACTTAAGTGATATACATGTTAGATTATCATTTCATATACTTCAATAATGCGTTATCGATTTGCAGAAATAACTGTATTATTCACTGTTAACTTAGGTATTGGAGGAAAAATTTGTTTCTCTCTTTTCATGTTTTGGGTTCTTAGCATATTATATCCCTCCCTAGAGTATATTATTCTGCTAAGGTCCCATTCCAGTTTTGTACCGAAAATAAGGTCCCATTAACACCAACCTTCACATATGGGGTACCTAGAGGTTCAGCATAACCCAATGCGTAAGCGAAACGCACTAACTTAATCTTTAAATGCCTCACAATTAAATAAATACCTTAAAACATGTATATTTACAATGAAATAATGAAAGAATGCAACACGGTATCCATGGTAACAGAATCTCACAGGCCCATCTATTTCTGTAAGACGCAATGCAATTCCAATTATTACATTACTGTGAAAGTTTCCAGACTGTTATAAGGTTATCACTGAACCAAATTAAGGTGTAAAATGCATCAATACATACAGTATAATGCGCTTAAGGGGGTCAAGGGGCACTCTAGAATTTTTTCACGCAATTTTCACGTGTGAGTGTGGTACAAAAGGCCTTTTTTACCCTACTATAAAGGGTCTCCGAAAACCACATTTAAAGGCCCTGAAATTAACAGTGTCTGTGATATTCCCAGTAAACTAACTATGAAGGAATGACAAACCCCTAACCACTGCACCAGTAGCTGAATTGATAAAGTCTGATTATTCATACCAAGGTTAAATCAGTCATAGCATTCATGATTGAGATTTTGCTAAGTGTACTCTTTACGACCAGAATATTCGCGGGCGAAGCCGCGACGGGTAATGCTAGTCTCTTATTATTTCATTCTCCCGAATAGTGACTTTCCTCATGACACGCACAGCACAGTCAGTGGCACGCGCGCGGGCCTCTGTGGACGCCCATCCTGACCTCGGTAGCGCGGCAGTCATGAGCCTTCATCCCCCTATCAGTTATGGTAGGATTTACTACCCGAAGCTCATTGGAACAATGACAAGGAAGAACCCGCTGCGGGGTGTTTTCAGCCGTGTGTCATCAACAGACTGACAACCGGAGTATATCGATGCAGAGCTAGTCTCAAGACATGGGGCTACACTGAAGATGGACATTGGGACTGTGGGGAACTGCTGAGACCTACGTGAGATTTGCACCACCGACGATCTTTGGAGGCAAATGTCAGGGCCATCAAGACTGCCAAATTCCTGTCTTTGCATTCCGTTTGATTTCATTTCTTCTTCTTCTTGTTTCGAATAGGCCATCTAAGGAACACGACGTTCAACTGTTACATTTGGAGTGGGCTTTGATGTATGTCCAGTAGTTACGCATCCTCTGGCTGTGTTGTTCCCTCCTCTCCTGGGTCCAGAGGGCAACTGTTTTCTTTCTTGGCGATTTGTCCGGAACCTCAATTGCTGAAGCATCTTCCTGAGAGATGTCTGGTCTTTTAAGTCTCTTTCCATCCCTCCAAGTTCTTGCAGATCTTTGCTCACTTCCCACAACCATGGTGACTTGGTCTTCCGTTTTTGCCAGTAACCGAGGAGCTGGTTGGATGCATCCTGTAGACGTGTCCATAAAATGCTAGACGTCGTTTCCTAACAACATCCGTGATTGTTTCACAGTACGTGTAGAGCTCTTGATTAGGTCGCCTTCTGTATTCATTACCTTCCTTAACAGGCCCCAATATCTTCCTCATTATCTTTCTCTTCTGTACTTCGAGTATGTCGGCGAGTCCCTTCCGGTTGAATACTAGACATTCTGAAGCATATATGGCTTCAGGACGTATAACTGACTGGTAGTGTCTCATTTTAGTCTTTCGGGAGAGACACTTCTTATTATATGTGTTCTTGGTTAGTTGATAAGCCATTTCTAACTTGTTAACTCGAGTTGATAATGCCCTTACTTCCGAGAGATTCGGTTCCAGCAATTCTCCTAGGTACTTATATCTGTCAGGTTTCTTGATCTCTCCCTGGTCCAAATGCAGTGTACAAGGAGGTTCACTGATGTTTGTGATGTACTGATTTGATTTAATTTGTTATTGTTACGTGCAATGCCCGTTCCAACGCTTTTAATTATGTATCTTCCCTGGATGTGACTTCACGACCTTTGAAACGACCGCCTGGTCGCTTGATTCCGATTTTGAACACGAGATGGCAGCTGCTGTCGGACTTCGGCGCTGCTAGCCGTGGTTCCTTCTTCACCACTAGAGTGTGTTGGTGGTGCCTTATAAACTCGTCCTAATCGTGTCATATTTGAAGGCTATTATTATCCTACGTCATGAAACAAAGGACTGTGTATACATGATACCGCCAAATTAATTACTTAATAATCACATTGTTGCTTGATGTGTCAAGCCTTGATTGGACAATAACAATTTACATGAATGCAGTTCGGTATCTGACGTGTGATTCTCCGCCATCTTGTGAGCTGATTGTCGGTCGTCTAGGAAGCAACTAGCCAGCTGGTGTGACAGAGTATCTCTTCGTGGGCTGGGGGCATTGGCCCCTAGCTTTTACAAAATATGAATACCTATTCAACTAAGAAAATGCCTGTGCTCGTAAGGCTTTAATTTTCATTGTTTCGCCGTGAAGAGGAAGTATGACATGCAAATCGCATCTAAATACAAACAGGAGTGCTTGTGATACCAAAACGGCGCATGGCTGGGTGGGCCATTTTCAGGCAATTTAGTGCCGTATAATATTTTATTTAAATTGTGTGTTGATTAATTTATTATTATTGTGTCTCCGCTGAGAAGTTTTTAGGTACGTAAGGTTATTCTAAACCTTTATTTATTTTATTATGGGAGCTCAAATATTGGCTTTGAATAAATGTTTGATGTTGTGTTTTGTTTCACCTGGTAGGCCTAATTTATTTCTGTTTTAATAATGTTACCAGATATATATAAATTTTGTTATTTTTTTCTTCGTATCTTCTGGAGACACATTTCTAGTTTATTTTACGTTTTAAATTATTATTTATTTTCTTTTGGCAATCTTGGGATTGGCATATTATTAATTTAATTTACGATCCGTGCAGCCTAATATGGATTTTGTCAATAACGTTAAAGTGTAATTCCTTCCTCCTTTTAATTTCTCTCTGGTTATTTTTAAAATTAATTTAATGCTAATTGTTTGCCGTAATTTCGATTTGACATGTGGTCGTCTGCTCCTGTGGCCATGTTTGTTTTGTTTTTGTTTGGCCCGAGTGCATTCTGGTCTTGGAGTGCAGTCTCTTGGCGTCGAGCGGTAAACTCAAACGTGTTGTGGTGTTAGTTTAATATGCTTTTGTTAATGTTGTTGGTTTAACCTTATGTTTTTGTTGAATGTTCTTGTGTTTTTCTTAGTCACGAATATCGGGAATTTCTTAATTGATCATATTTTATTTTATTTATTTTATTTAAAATTTTTCGTTTTATGACATGGCTTGGATCTCTGCATGTCGGATCGGTATTGCAGTCCCTTGTAAATTATCAAGCCCGTTCTCATTTAATTATGCCTGTATGTTCTTTTTTTAATCTTTGGGCTTTAACATTTTAATTTTAATTTAATTATTTTCTTTTTGTTTGCTTTGCAAGCAAGCATGTTAAGCGGTCTCTTGCCTTCTTTGTAAATTATGCTGGTTGATGCATGTTCTGTTTTCTGGTGGAGGTGTTTTTTGTTAAATTTTAACATTAAATTTTAATTTAAATTTTTAAGCAACTGTTGTGGCATTATTTCGTCGACGACAATTCCATTAGTTATTGGGGGGTGTCTGTAGAATAGCCTGTGCATTGTCCCCTTCTCCACCTTCCTTCCACCCCTTTTGGTGTTCTTCTGTTGGGGCATGTCATCTGGAGGTGATTTGCTGTTGAAGCGAGGCGGACCTCTAAATAAAGGTATTCACCCTGGCCGTCACCCGTGTCAGTTATTATAGTCTGTAAATTTATTTGTATTGTTCGATTTATTTTGTATTTTTTCCTGGACACGTAAAATAAATAATTCCCCCAATCCTCCAAAACCCGCATGCCCTCACAGACACAACCCCGTAAAGGAAGGCCCCCCTCTCCCGAGCACCCCCTCACACAACTATCCCTTTGCCAAGCATCGGCAAGCCTACCGGAGAGGGTAGCGGTCTAAACAAGATGTTGAAAACCTAGAACATCAGAAAAGAGAATATTGCATTCTTCAACTGAAACTTAAGTAAGTGCCACCTTTAAGCCATGTTTTGTACTGTAATTGTAATTGCGCAGTGTTCCTGTATTGTACATGGGTTGGTTTTTTAGTTTTGGCACCTTAGTTATAACTGGATTAATAACTCACTTAGATGGTTCCAAGTTTCACAGGCCCTCGATGTAGTCCCCATCGTTGCGTACAACGTGTTCCCAGCGATGCGGAAGTCGTTAGATCCCGTTGGCACTGCCCAATCTATTGATGGTACGAAGAGAGCGCTTGGCAGCCTTCTTAACGTCTTCAATGGTACGGAAGTGCTCCCCGCGCATTGTCATCTTCATCTTCGGGATGAGATCATAGTCTCAGGGACTGATGTCGGGAGAATATGGGGGGGGGGGTGATAGAGGACCTCCCAGCCGCAGCGATCCAACAATGCCGACACAACGCCTGCTGTGAGTGCCCTAGCATTGTCATGCAGAACGATGGGCGGTGTAACCATGTGGTGGCGCCGTTTCCTTCTCAGAGCTCCTCGGAGATGGTCTTGCAGAAACGAACAATAGTACGCCGCATTAACGGTTTGACATCGGGGAACAGTATGGTGAATGATCACACCACCCCAATCATAGGCAAGAATCAACATTACCTTCACATGGTCCTCTATCACCCCCCATATTCTCCCGACATCAGTCCCTGCGACTATGATCTCATCCCGAAGATGAAGATGACAATGCAAGGGGAGCGCTTCCGTACCATTGAAGACGATAAGCAGGCTGCCGAGCGCTCTCTTCGTACTATCAATAGATTGGGCAGTGCCAACGGGATCCAACGACTTCCGCATCGCTGGGAACACGTTGTAAGCAACGGTGGGGACTACATCGAGGGCCTGTGAAACATGGAACCATCTAAGTGAGTTATTAATCCAGTTATAACTAAGGTGCCAAAACTAAAAAAACAACCTATGTATTAAGTAATTACAAGTTTTAATTTACACCACCACAATGTTTATTTGGACATTTTCGTGCTGAGCTAAATTATAAATATGAAATGGCGGCATTGTGTTAACTGAAGGGCAAAATTGCATTTCTATTTTTCTTGTGTATTTCTCATATTCTCAAAAGAGGGACAGCAGCTAAAAGAGACATCAACCCTTTATGTTCAACCCTGACTCGTATATGTCAGAAAACTGTATCATAATGATGGTCATTATAACACTATTTTTCATTATGAAACAGTTTCTCCCACCAATCACAGCTCAAGAAACAGTTGTTCGACCAATTAGATAAGGATATCATCGCTCCTGCACTGAGTTCCAAGGCCTTCTAATTTAAATTTCACTGCGTTGCCTAGTGTCATAGTGGGGTAATCGAGGAGGCCATGGCCACATACAAAGCATTCTCTGCGTCCCATGCGCTCTGTTCAGTACATAAAACTGACGAAATCTCGACAAATATTTATGAATATTTATGTTCGAACATAAAATAGTTATAATAATTATCGTCGAACATAAACAGTCGTATGCAACTCGCCTATAATGGTAATTAAGACACGTGTATGGAAATTATAAAACTCGCATACGCTCGTTGTATAAACATACTC
Source organism: Meconema thalassinum (assembly GCA_946902985.2). Taxonomy (NCBI): domain Eukaryota; kingdom Metazoa; phylum Arthropoda; class Insecta; order Orthoptera; family Tettigoniidae; genus Meconema; species Meconema thalassinum. Next base: position 51,321,087 of record OX336397.1, read on the forward strand.
GTGTCTTAATTATTGCCATTATAGGCTCGTTGCATAGTGTACTATTATGGGATAGTGGACTCTATATTAACCACCTATCATAAGGACAGTTAATGCTTTCAATGATGCTATACTTTAATCTTTCAGCCAAAGTTTGGAGAATTTTCATGTCGAAGAGCTAGTATTTCTAAAAATCAAACAGTATATACGTATCTAAATGACGTAATGTGGTGGATAAATTTTTTAAATGTTTAAAACTAAAAACATTAACAATTAAAGTGTAAAGATAAAATACTATAATAGGCATAAAAATCATAAGAATAAAATTACAATAATAAAAGCAATATAAAAATTAAAATAATAAACACAACTACGAGTATAAAAAATTATGAAAATAATTATTGCAAAAGACAATTTAAAATTAGTTCAATAATAACATCAAAATTAAATCTATATGAACATAAATTGAAAATTAAAAATTAATAAGTATATAAACATTAGAATTAGAGAAACAAAAAACAATCCCTCCCTATAGACTATTATTCTGCTAAGGTCCCATTCCAGTTTTGTACCGAAAATAAGGTCCCTTAACACCAACCTACACATATGGGGTACCTATAGTTTCAGCATAACCCAATGCGTAAGCGAAACGCACTCACTTACTCTTTAAATGCCTCACAATTAAATAAATACCTTAAAACATGTATATTTACAATGAAATAATGAAAGAATGCAACACGGTAACCATGGTAACAGAATCTCACAGGTCCAGCTATTTCTGTAAGACGCAATGCAATTCCAATTATTACATTACTGTGAAAGTTTCCAGACGGTTATAAGGTTATCACTGAACCAAATTAAGCTGTAAAATTCAACGATACATACAGTATAATGCGCTTAAGGGGGTCAAGAGGCACTGTTGAATTTTTTCACGCAATTTTCACGTGTGAGTGTGGTACGAAAGGTCTTTTTCACCCGACTATAAAGAGTCTCCGAAAACCACATTTAAAGGCCCTTAAATTAACAGTGTCTGTGATATTCCCAGAAAACTAACTTCGCTCTGATATACCTATGAAGGAATGACAAACCCCTAACCACTGCACCAGTAGCTGAATTGATTAAGTCTGATTATTCATACCAAGGAAAAATCAGTCATAGCATTCATGATTGAGATTTTGCTAAGTGTACTCTTTACAACTAGAATATTCGCGGGCGAAGCCGCGATGGGTAATGCTAGTTATTAATAATTATAATAATTAAAATGAATAAAAATGTAGAAACATATAAAAATAAACAATAGTTTTGCCCTATCCAGGGTTAAAACCCATATCATACGCTGTTATATACAATATCCCATATTTATGGTATTAGTTTTCAAAAAGGCTTCATGTAGAGGTAAAATACATTTTAGCTTCCACATAATACAGCAGCAGGTAATACAGGCACACAATGTAATTGGCTTATTGAAGCTTCATTAATTCCTGTCTCTATTCATTTTATTTCGCGGCGTAATTCAGACAATTTATTATTCATTCTGTATATCAGCCCAATCACCAGCCCCCATTTTATAAATTCCATAATTAGCTGCTGATCATGAGCGATCAGGTGACAATGGCAGCATCCAGGGACCAAACACAATATTCGTATATCCATTAACTCTATCCACTCTCATGGATTATTTCACATTAGCAATATCCTCGGGTCCTCGGGTCCAGTCCACAGTTACTTGCCATTGTTTACAAAGATTTACAAAGATCATCTAAATTACATATTGAACCCGCTGGTTCATGTCTGATGATCCAGCAGTTTACGTCAAGTTGGGAACATTCTTCTGGAGGCAGGAATGCACCGTGCATGCTTTGAGCCGGTCACCACATGTCATTTTGACTACAGCAGAATGGATTTTTGCTCCTAGGACACGAGTAGATATTTTCCATATTCAAATTTCACTTCTACACTTTGGGTACATTTTTGAAATATTTTGCAATAATTCTACGTTAATTTCTGAATTTTTACGGTAAGCAAAAGTTATTAGCATCGTAGATATGCGTAGGGAACAATTTACAATTGCTGCACAAGTTCATATTTTGACTCGAACACTGTCCTTCCGTGAAGGAAGCCATTGCTTATTATGTCTCCCGACTTGTGGGAAGTGTGCGTGCAATTATCACTATGTGAGTGAGATTGTACTAAACTACTACAAATCTGACGTATTACTAATGTTGGTTGGTTCCTCAGTTTAGGGGCTGCGACAACACGGTCATGTAGCCCTGTGTACTTTGGGTGTGCGTAGAATCTGTCTGATAACCGGAGTTAATTGTGATGGCTGCATTAGTGTGTGTTATCTGTGATTCAGGTAGAAGGACTGCAGACGATTAATTTCTTCAGGTAGTTCCTACTTTTGCTACCAAATGCTACCGTCCACAACACCTAGCTATGAACGTGGCTACTAAATGCCATCGCAGTCACCAACTGGCTGCGAAAGTTGGAACTAATATAGCTTTATCAAACTAACCTACAAATTTTAGCTTGCACAAGTATAGTTAATGGAAGGTTCTCTTACATGTCATAAATTTATGACATGGGACCGCCGACTTTACTTCCCCTTCGAAGGAAGGCATACTGAAGGATTTCTAAACCCTCTTAAAAATCCGACGACTTCGGCCGGGTTTGAACCCACGATCTTGGGCATAGAAGCTCAGCATACTACCAACTACGCCACCGAACATATGTTGAAACTAATTTCCAGTATAATTAGAAGTGCTGAAACCCATTTAAAACTGTGCAAATGGCCACATGGTTGGCATGTTCTTCACTTGATGCCACGAGTTTGTCTTCTGAAATACTATTTAAACTGGGCAATCCTACCATTTTATGTGACCAAAGCCACGTGTTATAAAATTTGCATTATTTTGCTACATTTGTTGTCAGCGATTGCCACGATATTCCGTGATACTATGAGTATTACCTTCAGTGTGCGTATGCATGAGTCTGTGGCAGATCTCATGGTCATTTTTTTTACTGTCTGCACAAGTGTAAATTCAGTGCAAAATGGTCTATATTTACTGCAATTCAAATCCGTGCTAATCGCCAATTTATTATGGCTAATCTACGATAACACGAGGAACTGAATCTTCTGCCGTTTAAGGCCATGATGGAGGTGAGATAAACACTTTATGCTGATGGAGATGCCCGCATCCAGAGCCATTCGAGCAGTATGAGAAATAAACGGCGATGGGATTATCGACGCCAAGGCTCGAACACTGGCCCTGCCACGGCCGTGGCTCGATGGCAGGTTGCCAACTACTACGTTGATATGTGAGTCTTATTACTAACACTTCTTCCTTTTCTGTTCAGGCATGATCTCGTGTTGATCAGTTACAGGTGACCGCACCGAAATAGTATCAACCAGATAAATTGTATTAGATTTAAGTATATTTCCCTATTGTGACATGCTTCAGGCGGAAGCACCATTTTGGTCAATCCTGACCAGTTAAAACCAAGCGTAACATAATGAATCACATGGTATGCCAAAGTTAACCATGTTCTAGTCTCTACTGTTAATTGAATGTGCACTAAGTTACTCACGCGATCACATCCATGAATCCCAGAACTAAAAGCACCAGTACTTACCTGAAAGGAATAGAAACAGGGCATTAGTATATTTGTACAAATTATAACAATTGAAAATAATAACCCTTGAACACACATTATTGAATAAATGCAATCGATATCACTGATGTTTCTCATTTTATTTTGATCTAGTGGACCCATGCAAGAACTCGCATGTTCTGTAACACCAGCAGTTACCATTCCTCGCCTCATTTTTTGAATGGCACGTCGCAATTTCCACTGTATTTCACAACAGTGTTCCGCCATTTCGAGCCCCTGCTACCGTGCTACTGACACCAGGCAGGACCTGTCCGGATGGCATATGCTTGCTACGTCATAGATCTGTTACGCATGCGCGAATTTGCCACTTAAATACGTTTACTTTCAAAGAAAACAATTAGAAAGCTTATTTTCTGGGCGCACCTTGTACTTATACCGTTCACGAGCCTCACGCTTGGCAATCTGAAGCACCCACTTCTGACACCATACATTTGGAAGAAATCGGTGAAAATGACTAGGTGCGGTGCCCTTGTAAATGAGGTGATAAGTAGGGTAGTTTGCCAATGCTTTCCTCACTACTTTAGTACAGTACTAGTCCTATAATCACACCCATGAATGTGATTGATGATGATGATGACGGTGATGATAATTGTTGTTTTAAGTGGCCTAAGATCTAGGTTATCGGCCCCTAATGGTTTGGGGGATGGTGAAGATGAAAATGAAATGTAAACTATAACTAAAACTAACTACTAACTTATATACTAGAAGAAGAAATCGAAAACAAAAGGAGAATAAGGCAAATAAAGGACAGGAGGAAAAGAAATGCCCTCAACCCTCGAAGAATGCGGATTGAGGGACTTGGAAGGAAGGAGAGCCATGAAAGGCAGATATGAAAGTGAAAGAGGAGTGGGTCACCCCACAGGTAAGGGACAAATGGGGGAAACCGGACCCAGCTCAGGAATCCCTCGGGGTCGCCAACTCCCGAACTCACCAGCCGTGAGTTCCTGAGGGTGTAGCAATATCCAGGGTGCACCAGAAATGCTGGGGCTACATACACCCTGCCTCCTTGAGGACCTTGAGCAGAAGGCAGGAGATAACATGAAAAGAAAAAGAAAGCTGACCCTCGCAGAAGGAGGGTATCAGAAAAGATAAGACAAGGGCCAATTAAGGCGGGAAAGGAAGAGACATCCTAGGCCTCGGATACCCTAATACCGTTGGGGTCGGAACAGAACAAGAGTTGACCAAGTGAGGTCGACAGGAAAGAAGATGGAGAGGAGCCCGGCACAACTAAGTGGAAGCAATGCCGGACTCAGTTGGGGTCCCGTGATCGCCAACCCTCGTCCCACTAGATGTGAGCCCCTGGGGGGAATGTGATTGAAACATCGATGAAAGTTACATTTTACTCTAGCGTGTGCCTACGGAAAAATGATGCATTAATCAAGAAATCAGAAACCCCTATGGACGTAAAATTGAGAGGTGAAAATCTAAAGAATGTATGAGACTTCTGCTACTTAGAAAGGAAAATAACCAGTGATGGACTTAGGAAAGAGGATATAAAAAATCTTGATGATAATTGTTGTTTTAAAGAGCCCAACATCTGGGTTATCGGCCCCTAATGGTTTGGGTGATAGTGAACATGTAAATGAAATTAAACTAACCCTAAAACTAACTACATACTTACAAACTATAAGGTGCGTTCAAAAAGTAACGAGCCGGAGGCATAATTACAGAAACCAGTACCTGTATGTGCCGGCCCCGTGGTGTTGGGGTAGCGCGCCTGCCTCTCACCCGGAGGCCCCGGGTTCGATCCCCGGCTCCGTCAGGGATTTTAAAACTGACGTGAGGGTTGGAACGGGGTGCACTCAGCCTCGTGAGGACAATTGAGTAGCTGTCTGACAGTGAGACAGCGCCCCGATCACGAATACCAAGATTAACGGCCGAGGGGACCCGACGCACTGATCACGCGTCACCCCAATATCTGCAGGCCAAATGGCTGGGCAGCGGTCGCTTGGTCGGCCTTAGCCCGTCATGGGCTGGATAGTGCCAGGGGTTGTTGAGTACCTGTATGTAAGAAGTATTGGCCCTGGCTGTTGAGGCACTTGTCCCACTGCGACACGAGGCGGTGAATGGCTGTCTCATAAAATTCCCTGGGCTGCGATGTGAACCAGTTCCACACGTACATCCAAGGTGAATCGTTGGCCCCCCAGAGCCCTTTTCAGGGGACCAAACATGGCGTAATCACAGGGAGAGAGGTTGGACTGTATGGAGGGTGACCGAGCACCTCCCATTGAATTTCTGCAGGATTGCCGCGACTGTGTTGGCCGTATGAGGTCATGCATTGTCGTGGAGCAGAATGACCCCACGGGTGAGATTGCCTTCGCTTGGCGAAGGGTGGTCAACGTTTGCAAGTAACGCTGGGCAATCACTGTTGTCCCGTGCAGCATGAAGTGTATCAGAAGGGAGCCATCTTGTTCAAAGAAGAACGTCAGCATTACCTTTCCTGCACTCGTGGGGATGGCCTTGCCTTTTCTTGGGTGGTGGTGACCTTGGATGCTTCCACTGGAGACTTTGTCGTTTGGATTCTGGTTTGAAGTAATGACACCATGACTCATCTCCAGCCACCACTCGTGCCAGGAACCCATTCCCTTCCCTCGCATAGCGCTGCAGATGACCAAGACAGGAGGCCATTCGACATGCTTCCTGGTGTGGTTGAAGACTGTGGGGCACCCATTGGGCACACACTTTGCGCAAGTGCAGTCGTTCCTTCATGATGGACGCTTCCGACGCTCAATCCGACACGGCGGCTATGACGTTCACTGTCACTCGGCGGTCCTGGGTACTGGGTGCATCAGCCAGCTGGACGATGTCATCGGTATTGCAGAGGGGTGCCCCAGACCGGGCATCATCGACTAACGATACCCGTCCTTCCCTGAAGCGCTTGTGCGACGCCTTGACCCTTGCAAGGGACAGATTGCCGGTGATCGAGGTGGAAACTATTCTTTGTTTACTTGTGTCACACGTCAGCCTGCTTTGTTGATAGGTTATCGTTTAACTGTCCGTGGTGACACTAGCTCATGTGACGCGCAATGCTGCTTGACTTATGTGCATAATGCACTCTGTCATCTCTGTGTTCCCCGCTTCACCCCGCGGAATAGCTGCTACAATAAACAACAAATGGGTAAAGGTTAGTAGGCCACATGATACTAAGACACCCAGGAATAGAAAACTCAGTTTTGGAAGAAAGGGTGGAGGACAAGAATTGTAGGGGAAGACCAAGGTATGTTAAACAGATTGCCTTGGATGTAGGGTGTGGTAGCTATGTAGAGATGAAACGATTAGCTAAGAACAGGGAGGCGTGGAGGGCAGCATCAAACCGCCAAAAGACAGAAAACTCAAACAAACATAAGGTGATGGCAAGAGGACTTTTATTAATCCTGTATAGGATAGTGGTCTATATATTAACCATCTACTATACAAAGAGTTTGTAGGCTGTTATCAAAGGTGCTAATAGTTGAAACTTTCAGCCTAATTACAACCAATTGTCTTGTAGATTCAGTATTTCTGATAAACAAATATTATCAGTTGAATGGTGCTGGATAAATTTCAACTAGTAAATATAATAAAAAATATTAATATTAAACAACAAAATAAAACAAAAATATACAAATGTAAATAAAACACACTAAAAATTAAAATAAAATTATGGTTATGAAATTAAAGAACTAATATTATAAAATAAAAAATAATAAATAATAGATATATTTTTAAAATTTCATTTAAAAAATATCCAATAAGTTATTAAAAATCAGAATTAAAATTAGAGCTGAAATGAAAAGTTACATTTTAAAAAATTAAAGTAAAAATTATTAAAAGATAGTCTACCCTATAAAGGGTTAAAATATGTATGTATGTTAAATACAGACGTCCCTTATGTACTGTACCACTCCAGTGTGTGATTGTTCAAACAAACCCACTCAATCATACGCCTGGAAGTAGAGCAGCCCCCAGTACAGCGCTCCGCGGCAAGCTGTGTCCTACTTGTGTGTGTCTGTTATCGGGGAATTGAGTGAGCGAGGGAAGGGGATTAGCAAGCCCTAGTGACGTCACATGATGGAGCAGCCCAAACCTCACATGGAGGATTCTCACCATTTTGTACTTCTCTCACACAAGCGGCTAATTGTCAGGGATTACTGCCGATCACAACTGTTCAATATTGGAGGAGTTGTTGATTCATTGAAGTGCTTTGCGTCATGTATCCCCGTGTACTTGGGTGTGTGTGATGAATTTGCCTGATAACCTCTGTTACTGGGATGGCTGTATTAAAGTGCAAGTTGTAATAATGCAGATGAAGATTTGAAAGGAGGGGGCCGCGGTATTAATATAGCAACCATCCCGGCCTTCACCTGGAGTAGAAGTGGAAAACCACGGAAAACCACGGAAAACCAATTCCAGGATGACCTCAGACCAGAATTAAAATTCTTGGCAGGGCCGGGAATCGAACCCGGGCTTCTTCGGTGACGGTAAAGAGTGCTCAATACTACTGTTGTTGTCGTAATTTCATTAAGAGGCTTTGTGACATCGTGTTCATGTATCCCCGTGTACTTGGGTGTTTGTGAAATTTGTCTGATAACCTGTGTTATTGAGATGGCCGTATTAGTGTGTGTATTTGTAATTCAGATGAGGATTTGGAAGGAGGCAGCCATGGCCTTAATAGTGTAGAGTAGAAGTGGGAAACCATGGAAAACTAATTCCAGATGCCCTCAGACCAGAATTAAAATTCTTGGCAGAGCCGGGAATAGAGTAACTCCTATTATTTAAATCTTTTTAGGGCACAATATTAATGAAGATATGTTATTTGTTTTTAGTTTAATAACATTTTAATTATATTAGCCTAACTATAATTAATAATATTAATTTATTTTTCTTCAACATCTTAATGTTCATATTCATTTTGATCATTTTCATTTTTATCTATTATTTTTATAACCTCAAATTATTATAATATTAATTTTGTTGAACTTATTTATTTTAATTCTAATTTTTATTATCATATTTAATTTTTTCACTCTTTAATTTTAAATATTATTATTTAAAAATTAATTCTCTCAAGCAACTTGGGTATACTATTTGGTTTTCAGAAATGAACACTTTCAAAACAATAATAATAATAATAATAATAATGATAATAATAATAATAATAATAATAATAATAATAATAATAATAATAATAATAATAATTGACACGGTGGGTGGCCAGACATGCCCCAACAGAAGAACACCAAAAGGGGTGGAAGGAAGGTGGAGAAGGGGGAAAGGCACAGGCTCGACTACAGACACCCCCCAATAACCAACAGAACTGCTGCCGACGAAATAATGCCACAACAGTTGCTTAAAAATTTAAAAGAGAATTTAATTATCAAAATAGGTCAAGGGAAAAAATAAAATTTAACAAAATCATTAAAAAGGGAGAGAAAACTCTATGGCCACAACATCATGCATATGGCTTAAGGCCAACATAAGTAATTTACATGAGTAGGCAAGAGACGGTTTAGCATGCTTGCTAAGCGAAATGAAAACATATACTTTAAAATTAAAAATAATGCCCAACAGAAAAGAAAAAAGGAATACAGGTATTATTAAATGAGAAAGGGCTTGATAATGTACTAGAACGCAATACCGATCCGACATGCAGAGATCCAGGCCACGACGCAAAACGAAAAATTTAAAATTAAATTAATAAAATAAAATATGATCAATTAAGAAATCCACACATTCGTGACTGAGAAAAAACACAGGAACATTCACCAAAAACACAATGTTAAACCAACAAGGTTAATAAAAAACATATTAAGCTAACCCACAACATGTTTAAGATTCCCGGTCGGCGCCAAGAGACTGCACTCTCAAGACCAGAATGCACTCGGGCCAAACAAAAAACAAACAAGGCCACAAATAGATGACCGCATGTCCGATCGAATTACGGCAAACAATTAGCATAATTAAATTTTAAAATCACCAGAGAGAAATAAAAAGGAGGAAGGAATTACGCTTTAACACTATTGACATGAGGCTGGTGCATCGGATCGTAAATAAATTAATAATAGGGAAATTCCAAGGACTGCCAAAAACTAAATAAATAAAAATTCAAAACGTAAAATAAACTAGAACCGTGTCTCCAAAGGTACGAAGAAAACAATATTTTTTTTTATATCTGGTAACATTAGTAAAGGCGAAAAATTAGGCCTACCAGGTGAAACAAAATACAGAATTAAAACATTAATATAAGGCCAATATTGGAGCTCCATAACAAAATAGATAAAAATTAATAACGTACCTTAAAACTTTTCTGTGGAGACACAATAAAAATAAAATAATTAACACATTTTAAATAATATAAAAGATATGAACTGCCTGAACATTGCAGCGGAAGTACACCCAAGCTGCTTCGATCATCCACGAGGCTTTCCTTGTTGTAGGCAGTAAAATACGCAGATCACACGTCATCTTCCAGGCAAATTATAAAATAATAGCCTAATAGCACATGCATTTCCTTAGTTTTGAATAAAGTCATGTTTCGTAGAGGCTAGGGGCCACAGCCCCCAGCACACGGAGCAATACTCTTGGACCAGCAGCCGGCTTGTTATCTTGACAACAGACAATGAAGAACACAAGATGGCGGAGAATCACAAGTCAGATGCCGAACTGCATTCATGTAAATTGTTATTGTCCAATCAAGGCTTGACACACCATGTAACAATGTGCACATAATGTAATTATTTTGGCGATATTATGTGTATACCGTCTTTTGTTTCATGACCTATAATAATAATATTTTTAAATATGACACGATTAGGACGAGTTTAGAAGGCACCACAACCACACTCTAGCGGTGAAGATGGAACCACGGCTAGAAGCGCCGAAGTCCGATAGATGCTGTCATCTCGTGTTCATAAACGGAACCAAGCCATGAGGCGGTCGTTTAAAATGGCAAGGAACACAAGTATACAGGGAAGATGGATTTTAGAAACGTTGGGACGGGCATTGCACGTAACAATAATAATAATAATGAAAATGAAAATCCACAGCCTGCTTCCAGTCTCCGACCGGGTCAGGAATGGAATGAATGAAGCCCCCATCTAGCGGCGAGGATATGAACTGTGCCGGCTGCCGAGGCCTGACGCACTCCTCTGGGGCAATGATTAAATGAATGACAGATGAAATGAAATGATAGTGGAGAGTGTTGCTGGAATGAAATTTTGACAGGGAAAACCGGAGTACCCTGAGAAAAAACCGTCTGCCTCCGTTTGGTCCAGCACAGATCTCACATGGAGTGACCGGGATTTGAACCACGGGCCCAGCGGTGAGAGGCTGGCGTGCTGCCGCCTAAGCCACGGAGGCTTCAATAATAATAATAATAATAATAATAATAATAATAATAATGATAATTCGTTGAAATATGGCTGAACGATTCAACCATCACCATCTTTGGCAATATAAATTGTGCTTATAGTTGGTGGTTAATACGGATGGTTGGTTGGTTCCTCAGTTTAGGGGCTGCGACAACGCGGTCAAGTAGCCCCGTGTACTCTGGGTGTGTGTAGAATCTGTCTGATAACCGTTGTTAATTGTGATGACTGTATTAGTGTGTGTTATCTGTAATTCAGATAAGGACTGCAGACGATCAATTCGCTATCAAATGCTACCGTCCACGACACCTAGCTGTGAACGTGGCTACTAGATGCAACCACAACCAACACCTGGTGACGAACGTTGGAACTAATATAGCGTTATCAAACCTAACCTACAGATTTTAGCTTCACACAATTTTAATTAGTGGATGGTTCTTTTACATGCCATAAATCTATGATATGGACCCGCCGGCTTTACTTCTCCTCTGAAGAATATCATACTGAGGGATAATTAACGCTCTTAAAAAATTTACGACTTCGGTCGGGTTTGAACCCGCACTCTTGAGCGTAGAAGCTCAGCATGCTACCAACTACGCCACCGAAGCCTGACTGTATGGAATCTAAAAGGCACATGTTCCTGTGATGAAGATGATGATGGTGAAGGCGCTTCTATGAGGAACTGGGTTGCGTGCTAGCAAGTAAGAGACAAGCCATTAGCATATTCATTATCTTGAACACGGGCACCGGACGCTCAGCGCTAATTAAACAGCAATTACATTTCATTAATAATAATAACAAGAAACAGCAGTCGCTGGATTTCTCATTTTCCAGCTCGGAAGTCGACGTAATCAAATCACAAAAGCAGACAAAGGAAGAAATTATGGGTGCGCTATTTTAGCGTATAAGACGGTCAGAAATAGCTATTCGACCACCTGGAGAGAGAAACGGAGTGATAACTCAGTAGGAAGCAGACGAATAGGAAGATGGAAATCTCCGATGCTGAAGACAATTAGGGGAGTGCTAATTTTAGTTGAAGTCTTTCTAAGACAGGAAGCATTTATTGAACGTCCGTTTCTTCATGAGAAGAATTACGGCTTTAACCCTACAATACTAACATACGTAAAATTTACGTGTATGAATAATTTAACTGTTTAGAATTCCCTCTATATCTGTCCCCAGCCTACCATCTTCCAGAGACAGTATAAGAGGCTGGACAGATTATATTTGTTGTATTTAAGATGGAAATAGCGTGTTAAACTTCAAAGACAACAGAGGAGTCAGTGTATATGAATAGTGTTTTATACGAAACTAGCAACCCGACTCGGCTTCGCCCGGGAACAGTTATGAATGCATTACGTGATAAGCGCTTTCTTCAATGTCAGTGAACAGCGACCTATATCCGTTTTACGTCTCGCCATGATGGCTTAAAATCACTGACTGGACTATTAATTATATTATCATGGAGATGCATGTGCAACGAATTCTTGTCAGACGTAATTTAAGAATGGCGAGGTGCATGAAACAAAAATCCCCCTTCCGTCCAATCTTAACTTGACTACGAATTTTGCGGAATGAAAAGTTCACAGGCGAAATGAAGAAAAGCCGAGTTGCACTTCCAGGGAAACTCCAATCACAACCACTCTTCTCTAAAGTTTTTAACTCAACACGACTCGACAGTTTGCTGCTGGCTGTATCTGGGGCAATAAGCTCGTCCGCTAGCTAGACTGTAACTGGGGTGATTGACTCGCCCCTTGCTAGCTCGTAAACTGTCGCCTCAGTAACTGAATGGAGATTTGTTGGAAGAAATAAAAACGTAAAAACACTTATAGTAGGCGATGTATTGAAGATAGATATATGCTCTCGCAGACTTTTTTGTAGAACCTTTCATGCTGAACAATTCTTACACTCATGGTATTTAGATATTTTTAACGGTTTGCCCTGCGTAAGCTTACAAAGCGCTCAGACGCCAGGATTGTTTTTCTAATTTTCCACTGAAATCGTTACTTCTCGGCTTCCTTTGATCAGAAATAAATTATTTTCAACAGAAATCATCGTCGCGATATCCTTTAAAGAATGGTGAAAACCGCATCAAAATCCATCCAGTGGTTCTCGAGTTTACCCGTAACATCCAAGAATCAAAGACTTTGTTTTATACTAAGTTGAGATATATATTATTAATTTCAACCATTTCACTAATTGGTGCCTTAGCACAAAGATCGTAATTACGCAAATTTAACGTATCATTAGTATTAAGCATCAATTGAATAATGTAGGGTTAATATTTTATCAAGATGGAATGCAATCGGAAGAAATCAGAAACCACAGTTGGCATCCAATTCCTTTGGTTGTCACCCCTGAAATCTGTGTTCGATTAACACCAATATTACCAATATATTTAATTCTGGTCTGAGGGCTAGAAAAACTGAGGTGATTCCTAACGTCACTCTATAGTCACCTCCTGCGCAATCCTTACCTGAATTACCGACACTTCTACAGACACCATAATAACACAGGTTATCACACATGCCAAAGCACACGGGGATAAATGGCCCTCAAATAAAACAACAGTAACATGAATATAGCACAGGTTATCAGACAAATTATGTAGGCAGTACACCCATGTACACGTGGCTATGATCACGATTGGCAAGCCTCTCAAATGTAACAACAATAGCAACTTAACAATAACACAGGTCATTGCAGGGTGACAGATAGAATCGCCAGGTTGATAAAATAATAATAATAATATCGTATGGCCTCGGGTGTCGAGTGCAAGCTTTGTTATTTAACGCGCAGAGGGCAGCGTGCATGTCGAATTTTGTTGTTCCTTGGAGCACTATGAAAGTAAAGGAGGTTAGATATCCAGCTCCTTGACACTATAGCACTTTCTAGTAGAGAAAGGAGGAACTTTGTGTTGGCGGAAAATCTCGAGATTAATTTTGCTATTAAGAATTCAAATGGGTTCTTTAACATGCCTACAACGTCTGACATGCGTACCATGATTTTTGTCGCCTTTCAAAAATCTCTTACCCCGTCCAGGAGCGAACCTGCAAGCTTTGGGTTGGTAGTCCAACACGATAACCTCTCACCGCTCGAGCGTAGCCGTCACCTGATGACGTCATATGTTTAACAGTTGTGGTTCACTTTTAAGGTATTTCTGGACACTTGCGACCCTAAGTGTCCTATATCAAATTACTTGTCTCAATGCCATCTACGTTGCTATAGAGAGTTTTAAACGTTAATAAGAATCACCCTGTTTAGGGCAAACAGAAAGACGAGTTTCCATTAGGACACCGGAGCATATTCGAGACACAAAACAGATAAACTACAGATCTGCAATAGCTCAACATCTGACGTCACGGACACGCCATGGAATTCGATGAGGTTGAAACTGTAGCTTAAGTTCCTAGATATCAAAACAGGATAATTAGAGAATGAAGATTGTAGTTTTGCGTGACCGTTAATAGCGAGATCATAAGCCACAGGACCTCCTTTTTACGTGGAATCCGAACCACAGGACATGGCCTTTCACTTCGAAAATCTCACGTGCATTGTACGGAAATCGAACCTCGTCTGCAGTGGTGAGAGGCCAACAGCTTAACCACTGCGCCACCACGCCCCGATAATTAGAGAGGCTATAGGGATCGTGAAAAATCTTGATGTTGTTGTTGATTCTTTAGGGCCTTTGCGCCCACATGCAGCCCCGTGTACTTGGATGTGTGTTAAATTTGTCTGATAGCCTGTGTTTTAGTGGTGAGTGTAATAGGCTGTGTAACTGTATTTATTAGCGTAGGGATTTCGGTGGACTTGAAATAAGGCACTCTCCCAGCATTTGCATGGAGGAATTGTACATAACGACAGGGGGAAGAACGTTAAGGGTAGCTATTGTCAGCACCGGGACTCAATCTCCAATCTACTGAATAGACTTATACGTGCAGCCTCATCGCACGTGTTATTTCGGTTATTCTTCATTCGCTTTAAGAAAGAAAAAAAGAAAGAAAGAAAAGAATAGATTAATAAATAAACAAACAATTCAATAATTAAGAAACAAGCAATCCAAAAATCAAATAAATAAATAAACAAGTAGTTCCGTGAAGAACTATACAGCCTATTTTCATATATCCTACTTATGTTAATTGCATGTATCAACACACAAAATTTCAGTTTGATTGCTGTAATAGATTCGTAGATATTGAGATCCGACTAAATATTTCGGATGGTCGCCCTGTTGGATTTTATATATGTACGTCCTAGAGTTATGGACTGTAACATGAAGATTATTCTGTACGTGTAGCATTCAAACTTCAATCGCATGATTAGGACACAAGAAGTAAAAACGAAATTTTAAAATTTGGCACAGCTGCCATCTTGTGGTTATGGAAACTATTGAAATATATTAGATGCCAGTGGATTATCATTTGTATAAGGATTTACTGTACCAAGTTTCACTGCACTCGAATGGTTTAATTGCGAGAAACGTCCATGTGAATATTTATATTTCGCGTCACCACCATGTTGGATTTCTGATCACCAGGTTATTGAAAGTCCTACAGGTGAACTTAGCCCCTATGAACATTAAAAAATCAGTTTGATTGCTATGATAGATTCGTAGATATTCAGAGCCGCCTAAATATTTCAAATGGTTGCCATGTTGGATTGTTATATGTATAGGCACTAGAGTCATGTACCATTAAAGGAAAATTATTGCGTAGTTTCATTATTCTAACTTTCACTTCGATCGCATGATTACGACACAAGAAATAAAAACTTAATCTTAAAATTCGCACAGCCGCCATCTTGAGGTTATGTAAACAATTGAACTAAATTAGATCCAGTGCATTACAATGTGTATAAACATTTCCTGTACCAAGTTTCATTGCGTTTGTATCATTAAATCGCGAGAAAGGTCTATTTAAAATTTTCAAATTCGCTTGGCCGCCATGCTCGTTTTGTAGTTAACCGGTTTTTGAAAGTCTTATAGATGAACTTCCAGTAGTGCCCTTTATATCCGTACAAAATTTCCGGGTGATACCGCTAATAGTTTCAGAGATAGAGAATGCCGGTGAAATATTTCGCACGGCCGCCATATTGAGGTTATGTAAACAATTGAACGAAGTTAGAAGTCGGTGCATTACAATGTGTATAAACATATACTGTACCAAGTTTAATTGCATTTGATTGGTTAAAACACAAGAAACGTCTATTCAAAAGTCGCAAGTTCACTTGGCCGCCATGTTGGTTTTGTAGTTACCAGGTTTTCAAAATTCACAGAGGTGAACATCTAGTAGTTCCCTTTATCACCGTAGAAAATTCCAGCGTGATATCGGTAATAGATTCGGAGATATTGAATGCTGGTGAAATATTTCGCACAGCCACCATGTCGGATTGGTGAAACGTAACAAAATTTGAAGGGTACGGTCGAGGTCGTACGGAATAGTGTTATGAACTTACCGTGCTTCATTGAAATCACTCCAGCCGTTTAGAAGGTATTAGGGGACACACACACACCATCACACGCACACGCACAGACAGACACACGGACAAAAGGTGATCTCATAAGCCTATTTTTTCATAAATGAAAATAGGCTAAAAATGAACCAACCAATAAATAACGAAATGTAAAGAAACATGCAATGTAGCTGCTGATTCTCTCTTCTCAGGCCATTTCCTCCATGCATCATGTTCTTTGTCTCGCTAGCCCGGCATGTAATTGTGTGATATGGCCACTGATACCATCCTGAAGACAGAAGACGTGTTCGTTCCAGTGCTGGTCTTTATAATCGAATTTGTGTGACATCTCCTAGATCACTCGGTCTTTTTACTTCAATGTTCCATCGCCTTTTAACACTGCGAGCATTGCATTGTATTCCACTTCAGCTTTCCTATATTTCTCTCTCTCTTAATATGTGTGTGTCTTTAGTTTTTGTTTTGCTCAGTAACGGCTTGGCCAGTTGCCAGCTGCATTGCACCGTACTTCCAACCTCCCTCCATGTTCCTCCACACCATTACAGTGCCTACCCCCCCACCATCCACATTTCTTGTTAGTTTAAAAACAAATTGCCTCTATACGAATCAAAAAAGAATTCAATGCTTCATCCAATTTGGTTCTATGACAAGTTGAACCAGTTGGATGGCGATAATAAACTAAATCACATCACAGAAGACGTAAAGAATGACACAAAAAAGGCTAACCTATTTTCTATTGATAGAAACAACAATAACATAACGTAACATAACTTAAACATAGGTATCTGTTCATACGTGGTGCAGTCATTAAGTTCTGAGACTGACTGAATGACGGCGTTGTGGGGCACTATAGCGCATAGGTGGCGCCATGGTATGGTATCCTGTCAGTTAGTCTCTCTTCCCTGCAAGTGACAGTTGAGTAGTGATGGGTTGCGAGTGGACTCGCGAAAAATCGAGTCTGGAACCGTAAAACTCGAAGTACTCGAGTCCGGTATTGAGGCCGAGGACGCTGTCAGCGTTATCTCTGAGCCATGTATGGAAACAACACGATGTATAGTAATGTCGGTATGCCTAGGCCAAGTATTTCATTCGTTTCCCATTAATGCACAGTGATATAACAGAATATTCAAAATTAAAAACCGGCAAGAAGTGGACTGATGACTGATACACTAAAGAGAAATTTCCTTCAACGTGATCATTTGCTTAGCAGTAGTAGGGTATGTATCGCTGTTAATAACGCAGGTATCCTTACCGAGATCTTGGTTGAGTGGATAACGGTGCTAACTATCACCCGGCGGGCTGGGGTTCGATTACCGGCGAGGAGGTTTTTTAATTTGATTTTTATTATTTTTCTTTCTTTATCATTACTTAGTCGTTATAATATGAAGCATACCGTAGTGTTCATTTTGCAAACGATTTCTCTTGTAAATCACTAGTAGAAAAGTCGTTTGCAAGTTAAGCGAGTGTTGGGAATTTGGCCACATTGTGTCCTATATCGTAAGTACGGATTGTGACGTCACCGTGGAGACTCGAGTCCTTCGCACGGATTACTCGCTCGGACTCTGACCCGCAGTCTCGATTCTCACGAGTCCAAGCGTCACTCGCGCACATCACTACAGTTGAGTGCATTCACTGGCAGCAAACGTACGGTTGTTGTTGTGAAGGTGATTTGAATGCGCCAGTCGGACCTTATGATGATCCGACGTTTCTCAACCGGATAATGACGGGAGACGAAAGATGGTGTTTCCTTTACGATCCGCAACTGAAACGACAATTAGCCACCTTAGAAAACGCCATCATTACCACGGTAGAAGAAACCACAAGACAGGTCAAAGGCAAGGTGATGCTGGAACTGGTTTTTGATTCAAATGGAATCGTTCACATGGAATTCCTACCAGACGGTGCAACGGTGAACAACACCCGCTACAAGGAGATCCTTGGCCGTTTTCGCGATGCAATTCGCCGGGTTTTGGCGTGCAAAGTATTGGCTATTAATACACGACAACGGCCCTGCACATCGCTCTGTCCTTGATCAAGAGGAACTTTCAAGGCAACAGGTGACAGTTCTGTTCTCGCACCATACGATTTTTTTCTCTTTCCTCGCCTGAAAGCACTCCTACGTGGGCTCAGATTTCGGTCGTCCGAAGAGGTCATGATGCACACAAGAGAAGCAATACGGGACCTTCCTGCGAACTGCTTTCAGCGGTGCTTCAAGCAGCAATACCAACGTTGGCAAAAGTGCATAACGGTCAACGGCGACTATTTTGAGGGTGGATGTGGTTCTGTGTAAGTGTACGCCGGGTAATGCGGCAGCGTGTGCAATATACAGAGTCGTGTGGTGGCCTATTCTCCAGGCGTTAAGCCTCAGAACTTAATGACTGTATTACGTATATCAAAGGTACATGTTTCAAGGTAGCAATGAGGTCTTCTTTTGCCAACATCAAGAATCAAAATCTATGTCTGCTAACTAATGTCGAATAAGTAAAAGTATTAAGTATAAGATAATGCAATGAAATGGACATCGTTACAAATAAAATAAAATAATTTAAATATACTGTAATATGGGGATTCTTACGAAATACATGACTAACATCAGTGAAGGTCTAGAATGGTTGTTAACAGACCATGGAATGATTCGAAGAGTCAAGAATTTTAAATACCTGGGTGAAGTAATCCAAGAGAATGGGTTAGAACAAGAAGCGACCAATATCCGCATCCTGAAACTAGAGCGAGCGTTCCAACTGTCTAAAAACATCTACAATAAGAAGATGCTGAGTATAGGAGCCAAACTAAGGCATTACAGCTCTGTTGTCAGACCAGAAGGTTTATATGCTTCGGAGACCTTGTGTATGAATCGAACAGGGCAAGTCAATCAGCTACTTAAAAGAGAACGCAGACTACTAAGGAAGATCTAGGGCAACAGATGGGTTGACGGACAGGTTCGACTTATATCAAATAAAGAAGTATACAGCAAGATGGAACCGATAACAACAACAATTAGAAAACAAAGATTGCTGTTTTATGGGCACATCTTCCGTATGAATGATGACCGGCTCACAAAGAAAATCTGGAATTTTCTTAAACCGAAGATCTCCAAATTGAAATGGTTCCAAGAGTGTGAGAAAGATATGAGACAGGTGGGCATTACGGAGGATAAAATCAAAGACACGAATAGTTTGAAAAAGATGGTGAAAAGCTATCAGGGATTTATGGTGGAGGCAGAACCCAGAAGACGGAGAGGCCCTTTAACAGATGGGCTCAAGAGATACTGGCAAGATGTTAGCAGCATGCTGAGCTTCTATGCCCAGTGTCGCGGGTTCAAACCCGGCCGATGTCGTGGGAATTTTTAAGAGTGTTAAAAATCCCTCAGTATGCCTTCCTTCGGAGGGGAAGGAAAGCCGGCGGTCCCATGTCATAGATTTATGGCATGTAAAAGAACCTTACACTAATTACACTTGTGTGAAGCTAAATTACAGGTTAGATTTAACTAACGCTGTTAGATTCCAACGTTCGTCGCCAGGAGCTGACCGCGGTGGCATCTAGTAACCAAATTCAGAACTAGTTGTCGTTGACAGTGGTGTTTGGTAGCAAAAGTAGGAAATACTTTAAAATTGAAATCTACAATATTTACTTTAACTAAAAACAAATAACACTCACTAATACAGCCATCACAATTAACACCGGTTATCAGACAGATTCTACACACACCCAAAGTACACGGGGCTACATGACCGCGTTGTCGCAGTTCCTAAACTGAGGAACCAACCAGACAACCTCTACTTAGTATAAAACAAAGTCGCCGATTCTTGGATGTCACGGGTATCTCGAGAACCACTGGATGATTTTGATGCGGTTTTCACCAATCTGTAAAGGATATCTCGAGGAATGTTTCTGTAGAAAACTATTTGTTTATGATCAAAGGAAACCAAGCATTAACTATTTCAGTGAAAAAGTCGAAAAAAGAACCTTGCGTCCGTGCTCTTTTTAAGCTTAAGCGTGCTAAACCATTAAAAATATCTATATAATATGAGTGTAAGAATTGTTCAGCATGAAACGTTCTACAAAAAGTCCGCGAGAGCATATCTCTATTTTCAATACATCACCCACTATAAGTGTTTTTACGTTTTCATTTCTTCCAACAATCTCCATTCAATTACTGAGACGAGAGTCGACGAGCTAGCTTTCGTGTTCACTGCTGGAGGGAAAACGACTAATGTTGTATACAAGAAAATCTTATAAGACCTGGGTTAAAAGTAGCCTATCAACTAGCATTCATAACTGTTCCCGGGCGAAGCCGGGGTGGGTTGCTAGTAATAAAATAAATGAGTGAAAAAATGAATAGACCAATAAAGAAAATAATACACTCAAGTTTGGAGCAAATTCAAGTCACGACATTTGCGTCTAATGAAGCTGAGTGAGAAGCGTGACATCATATTTCACAGTTTGAATTCCGCTCATTTTGAAGGAAAAATACGTCTTTGTCTGAAGAAAAAGAAAAGATCTGTAGACATTACTGAGAATTGGCACGTCAGCGCTTGTGATAGGTTGAGACACATTCCATTGTTTGGCTGCTGACAGCTCCATTCAGGCCCGCAGACACAAGTCATTTATAATTTAACTGACACTCCGCATTAACTGCATGGTATTGATTCCAAAAGTGAGAAGGAACTGTTCTTCTTTTGCTCGGTGTTAGTTACATAGTAAGCAGAGCGATGCTTGGTTAGTAAGCGCTCATTTTTTAATGAATCGACTGACCATCCATTCGATTAGTTGACTGATCGATTCATCGGCTAACCAAGGAATCGATTAATTGATTAGTACATACGAGATAAGAAAAGAAATTTATGTTCGACGATGTCGAAATGTAAATAATATATGTCAGAAAACTGCATCATAATGATGGTAATTAAAGTACCAGTTTAGCGGCTTCGGTGGCGTAGTTGGTAGCATGCTGAGCTTCTATGCCCAAGATCGCGGGTTCGAACCCGACCGAAGTCGTCGGATTTTTTAAGAGCGTTAAAATCACTCAGTATGCCTTCCTTCGGAGGGGAAGTAAAGCTGGCGGTCCCATGCCATAGATTTATGGCATGTTAAAGAACCTTCCACTAATTACACCTGTGTGAAGCTAAATTGTATAGGTTAAGAATGTAAACAAAACCCTCAGGTTCCTACGTCCGTTGCCAAAAGCCGACTGCGGTGGCGTCTAGTAGCTAAGTTCTGAACTAGTTGTTGTTGACGGTGGCGTTTGGCGGCAAAAGTAGGAACTATTTGAAAAATTCAAAAGTCTACAGTCCTTACTTGAATTAAAAAGAACAGATAACACACACTAATACAGTCATCACAATTAACACCGGTTATCAGACAGATTCTACACACACCCAAAGTACACGGGGCTACATGACCGCGTTGTCGCAGCCCCTAAACTGAGGAACCAACCAGCCAGGCTGTTTAGCCTTCCTTTGACCAGTCTAGTCTGCAAGCCTCTGTGTGCGAATAAGTCACCTCCATTCTCCCCTCTTAGCAGTTAGCATTGCGGCCTCCTCTGCTTCTACACCTCTCACTTTGAAATCTAACCATCGCCTCCTAGGTCTACCTCGACTTCTCTTACCCTCTACAGCCGAACTCATTAACCTCTCAGGTAATCTCTCCTCCCCCACATAACCCCACAATCTGAGTCTGCTCATAAGAACAGCTTCACTTAGCGTGTTCATTTCTAACTTAGCCTTTATCTCTTCATTACGAGTACCTTCCTGCCATTGCTCCCATCATATCAGTTAATAATAATAATAATAATAATAATAATAATAATATCGTATGGCCTCGGTGCCGGGTGCAAGGTTTCTTATTTGACACCCAGAGGGTAGCTTGCATGTCGAATTTCGTTATTCCTTGAAGCACTATGAATGTCAAGGAGGTTAGATATCTAAACTCCAAAAACACTATAGCGCTTTCTAGTAAAGAAATGAGGAACTTTGTGTTGGCGGAAACTCCAGAGATCAATTTTGCCATTATGAACACGGCCTACTGAATTCAAATGGGTTCTTTGACATGCCAACATCGTATGACATGATGTCGTAATTTTTGCCGCCTTTCAAAAATCACTTACCACGGCCAGGAGCGAACCTGCAAGCTTAGGGTTAGTAGACGGACACGTTAATCACTCACCCACCGTGGCAAGCTATCATATCAGTTATATCTAGCTTATGTATCAGCTCTCACTTCCATACAGCAAGCTCGGTCTGAATACTGAGTGATGTAGGGAGAGTTCCATGGCTACACTAATTTCTTTCTTGCAGAATACTGTAGATCGCAACTGAGAATTCGCGGTACTAGTCCTTTCTCACACAACCATCCTGAGTGATTTGATATTGTGACTTTCTGTCGGTAAACACAAAATAATTCAATTACTGGAATAATAACCTGAACTATATTACACAAGATTGAGATCTATAAATATTGTTGTAGACTATTGAAGAAGAAGACTAAGGGACATGTTTCGGTCGTCAAGCGAGCATCATCAGATCCAAATGTGCAAGACAAATAGTTCTACCAAACCTACAGTGATACCCACAGAAAGTCTCTGGTCTCAAAAAGCAAAATACAACAAAAGCCATCAGATAACTTGGTAACTGTCTACTACTAGTGTGTTGAACCCGCATCTTGTCAGTTTGGCCTCACGACGCTGAGTGCACCCCGTTTCACCCTTCAGACCAGAATTAAAATTTCCTAGCAGAGCTGGAATCAAATCCGGACCTTGGGAGGTTCCACAAGAACGAGAAAAGAAGAAGTTAAAATGAGGAACAAGGAAAAGAGGAGAAAGAAGAAGAATAAAATCAGGAGAAAGAAGAAGAGGAGAAAACTTAGGAACAAGAAGAGGAAGAAGGAGAAGAGAAGGGAAGAAAAAGGAGAAAATGAGGATAAACGAAGTAGAAGGAGGTAAATGGAAGAATAAATAGAAGGTGAGGTAGAAGAAGAAGAAAATGAGATACCAGAGGATTGAGAAGATGAATAGGGAGAAAGAGAAAGATGTAAAGAATAGGAGGAAGAAGGAGAAAAAAGGAACAAGAAAAGAAGAGGGTGGAGAAAATGAGGATAAAGTAAATAAAGAAATAGAAAGAGATTAAAGAAAGAATAAATTGACGAAGAAAATAAAGAAGATGAATAGGAGAGAAAAATGGAAAAGAGGAGGAAGAAGAGGAAGGAGAAGAAAAATGAGAAACAAGATAAGTAGAACGAGAAGAGATGGAAGAGGATGGAGAAATGAGAATAACGAAAATACGGATGTAAAAAGAGTTGAGAGGAAGAATGAATTGAGGAAGAAGAAAAATAGGTACACAAGGAAAGATAAGATAAATAGGAGAGAAAGACGGAAAAGAGAAATATGAAGGAGGAAAACACCAAGCGCTTACTAATTGAAGTGAAGTAGGCGAGGAAACAGGCGCAATATTGCTGAAGTATGAGCGCACCGGACCGGAGCAATGGCCTGTTTACTTTAAGACCCACATAAAATTCCCCTTTCCACGTATTTGAAGTAATGTTTATTACGGCTCGCTATTAAAAATTCAATTACATTTTACGGTTCTTGGCACAACATGAGGAGTCATTGTGAGAAGGGAAAAGCACCCTCATTCTCCGAGAATTGACTTTGATGGTTATTTTATGACTTCATATCTCTTCTTGGTCGTACATTATAATGGTGTGTTAACAGCGTACGTAAGCCTATGGTTCCGTGCGATGTGACAAGTGTTGTTCTAAAGGGATAGAACAGCAAGGTCATCGGCCCATGTGGAGTATGAAGACAGGCAGCCTGTAGTATTACATGAACGTTAATATCGCGATCATAACCTAGGTTGGTTGGTTGGTTCCTCAGTTTAGAGGCTGTGACAACACGGTCATGTTGCCCTGTGTACTTTGGGCGTGTGGAGAATCTGTCTGATAACCGGTGTTAATTGTGATGGCTGTATTAGTGTGTATTATCTGTTTTTAATTCAAGTAAGGACTGAATATATAAGATTTTCAAGTAGATTGCTACCAAACGCCACCGTCAACTACCAACTAGTTCTGAAATTTGTTACTAGATGCCACCGCATTCGCACCTGGCGACGAACGTTGGAATCTAAGAGCGTTAGTGAAAGATAACATTTAGCTTCACACAGGTGTAATTAGTTGAAGGTTCTTTATCGTGCCATAAATCTATGACATGGGACTGCCGGCTTTATTTCTCCTTCGAAGGAAGACACACTGAGGGATTCTTAACGCTCTTAAAAAATCTGAAGACTTCGGCAGGCAAGCATTTTGACCACTGTGCCAAAAGCCCCCACCCCCTCGCCTATATTACGTGGAAGAAGATGGGAAAGACAACTGCTAATAACTTACACATATGAAAATTGAGGCTCTCACAGCCCGGAATACTGTTAATATTATCCATATTTAGGGGAATATGCCATGTGAAATAATAGAAAATTAAAACGATAAGAAAATGAAGTACCAGAAGATAAAGATAAACAGGAGAGAAAGAAGGGAAAGAAGAGGAAGAAGAAGGTGATGTTAAAACAGAAGAAGACGGGGTTTCTTGACCAGTGGCTCCAACACTGTCTCCTGATACACTTTGGCCGACGTTTTGACCCCTTTCTCACAGAAATGGAGGTCCGTGGTATCTTTATTGCCTACGCCCCACCACATGAACGATGATGGCCCCTCTCGATCCTTGGAGTCTTTTCAGCAGCTTGTGCAGAGCATGTGGCATACACCCTGTCATTTTGGGCATTAAAAGTCTCCGCAACACTGACATTTTTTATCATTTTAAATCATCTTGTCGACTTCGTCGTTACGCTGGGGTCTGGCGTTACGTTACGGTGACGGGATTAAATGTACCCAGATGCACTGAGGTGTGAGACGTCATGATGCATGTGTACCCCGACAATCTCTACTTCGTTAATACAAGACAAAAATCCCCGATTCTTGAATGTCACGGGTAATCTCGAGAACCACTGGATGGATTTTGATGCGGTTTTCACCATTCTGTAAAGGATATCTCGAGGAAAGGTTCTGTAGAAAATAATTTATGTATGCTCAAAGGAAGCCAAGCAGTGACGATTTCAGTGAAAAAGTAAAAAACAAACTTGGCGTCTGAGCGCTTCTTAAGCTTACGCTGGACAAACCGTTAAAATTATCAATATACTATGAGCGTAAGAATTGTTCAGCATGAAAAGTTCTACAAAAAAGTCCGCGAGAGCATACCTCTATCTTTAATACATCGTCCACTATAAGTTTTTTTAGACTGGATGGAAGGGGCACGTCCCCGCGCGCTCTGGTGAGCGTGACGGCATCCCGTGCGCTTGACCTTGCTTTGCCCTTGGTTTTCCTCCAGCCTTTCTAGCATTTTTCAGCATTTGTAGCATAAATGATACAAAGTCTAGTCTTTCAGACTGACTGTCACTTTTTTATCAGTAAAAAGGATTTTTCGGTGACCATTTGCTGCGTAAATCGACAGTAATCGTCTTGATTTTAAGAGCCTCTGTTCCTTCAGCGCATTTGTGAACAGGTGTCCTTTCCATCGTTTATAAGCACGAAGTCAAAGGTCACTGCTCAATGTGCGAGACAAAGACATTTTGGAAAATTTCAGCCATCACAGACTGTCTCCGTACCGAATTTTTCGCACACGAGCCACCACTGCTTTCACCAATTCAGGAGTTCGCACAGTGCGTGGTCTACCTACTCTGTCTCGGTCTTTCACAGTTCCAGTCTCGAGGAAGTGCTGTATTTTGAGGTACACGAACCTTTTGCTCACTTTGAGTTTCTGGATAATTTTGAAAATCTCACCTGTGGATTTGCCTACCTTGTGCAACGCAACCACAGCTACACGATTTTCGTGATCACCCCATTTCATTTTCAAAATTAACTTTTTTTTGTCCTAGAGAACTGAAACTTGGTTTGTGGGTAGATGGGCTATATACGTTTCATATATGAGAAATACACCTTTTGGTAAAATTCTTAGTTTCTTAAATATAGCCAATTTCAAATTTGAACTTTTTTCAAAAATAATGTAAAAATTCCATGTTTTATTCTCACGGTAAAGAACATAGAGAACATTCTTTTAAGCCTATATAACACTATTTTGATGTTTTGGTTTTCGAAATATCGCCTACTTTTTGGTTTTTGTCCTGGAGATCTGGAACTTAGTTTGTGGGTAGAGGGGGTAAAGACCTATCATTTACGTCAACTACACATTATTTTGTAAAATTCCTAATTTTGGAAACATAACCCATTTTCAAACTATTTTTGGAAAAAATTAAAAATACAATATTATTTTACAAAAATGACTTTCCCAATTTAACTTTTTAGGAAAAGTTTAAAATTATATTGTTTTTGACTAGGCGTTGGGGTAGAGGTAAGAGTAAGAGTTGAGAGTCAATGAATAACCTTAGAGTACTTTGGATTTTTGGAATTTTTAGTGTGTTGTTGTTTACAAACATAGTGGTAAGCATTATACTGTTTTTAAAAGGACTAGAATAATTTCCAAGACCAAAAAATAAGCCGCAAAACGAACACACACAACATTCCACTACTGCAGCTGCACTCGGAATGACTCATAACTAGTGCTACAACACAGGAATGTGGAGGCCCTTACAAAGAGGGAAAGGTACAGCCACCCTCAAAAGTTGTGACAGTATTTATGGTAAGAATAGATACACACACTAGTACAGTCATCACAATAACACAGGTTATCACACACCACCCTTCGTGGCTTAGGCGGCAGCACGCCGGCCTCTCACCACTGGGTTCGTGGTTCAAATCCCTGTCACTCCATGTGAGATTTGTGCTGGACAAAGCGGAGGCGGACAGGTTTTTCTCCGGGTACTCCGGTTTTTCCTGTCACAAATTGTATTCCAGCAACACTCTCCACTGTCATTTCATTTCATCTGTCATTCATTTAATCATTGCCCCAGGGAAGTGCGACAGGCTCCGGCAGCTGGCACAGTTCATATCTTCGCCGCTAGATGGGGGCTTCATTCATTCCATTCCCTGACCCGGTCGGTAGACTGAAAGCAGGCTGTGGATTTTCATTTCATTACACACACCGAAATACACGGGACTACAGGACCACAAGTTGTAGCCACTAAAATTAGCAATATCAACAACACGGTGTACAGAAAGTTTGCACCTCAGTTTGCACCTGTGAAATTTCACGTGTTTGAGAGACCCTGATATATATAAAAGAGAAGAAAAAGGAAACATCCTTCCATTTAAAACTCAGCAATTCTTCTAGGTTTGTGCCGTGTCGTGTGTGGGGTTTCTCCTAGGACACCAAGCTGATTCATCAGCGGGCTCTTGGTGTCCCCGCCCGGACACCCACAGGAGTAGCGAACTGCGCACCACCTCCCTTTATATAGAGTGCAACTGCACTGCTTGACTGCGAGAACTAAAAGTTTAAGCAGCCTCAACCTCCCTATGAAGGCTTCCAAAAAGATGGTATATTGGCTTTCACGGCCGGTGAATTAAAACTCAGCAATTCTTCTAGGTTTGTGCCGTGTCGTGTGTGGGGTTTCGCCTAGGACACCAAGCTAGGCTCATCGGCGGGCTCTTGGTGTCCCCGCCCGGACCCCCACAGGAGTAGCGAACTGCGCGCCACCTTCCTTTATATAAGGTGCAACTGCACTGCTTGACTGCGAGAATTAAAAGTTCAAGCAGCCTCAACCTCCCTATGAAGGCTTCCAAAAAGATGGTATATTGGCTTTCACGGCCGGTGAATTAAAACTCAGCAATTCTTCTAGGTTTATGCCGTGTCTTGTGTGGGGTTTCACCTAGGACACCATGCTGGCTCATCGGCGGGCTCTTGGTGTCCCCTCCCGGACCCCCACAGGAGTAACAAACTGCGCGCTACCTTCCTTTATATAGAGTGCAACTGCACTGCTTGACTGCGAGAACTAAAAGCTCAAGCAGCCTCAACCTCCCTATGAAGGCTTCCAAAAAGATGGTATATTGGCTTTCACGGCCAGTGAATTAAAACTCAGCAATTCTTCTAGGTTTGTGCCGTGTCGTGTGTGGGGTTTCGCCTAGGACACCAAGCTGATTCATCGGCGGGCTCTTGTTGTCCCCGCCCGGACCCCCACAGGAGTAGCGAACTGCGCGCCACCTCCCTTTATATAGAGTGCAACTGCACTGCTTGACTGCGAGAACTAAAAGCTCAAGCAGCCTCAACCTCCCTATGAAGGCTTCCAAAAAGATGGTATATTGGCTTTCACGGCCAGTGAATTAAAACTCAGCAATTCTTCTAGGTTTGTGCCGTGTCGTGTGTGGGGTTTCGCCTAGGACACCAAGCTGATTCATCGGCGGGCTCTTGTTGTCCCCGCCCGGACCCCCACAGGAGTAGCGAACTGCGCGCCAGCTCCCTTTATATAGAGTGCAACTGCACTGCTTGACTGCGAGAACTAAAAGCTCAAGCAGCCTTAACCTCCCTATGAAGGCTTCCAAAAAGATGGTATATTGGCTTTCACGGCCGGTGAATTAAAACTCAGCAATTCTTCTAGGTTTATGCCGTGTCTTGTGTGGGGTTTCGCCTAGGACACCATGCTGGCTCATCGGCGGGCTCTTGGTGTCCCCGCCCGGACCACCACAGGAGTAGCGAACTGCGCGCTACCTTCCTTTATATAGAGTGTAACTGCACTACTTGACTGCGAGAACTAAAAGCTCAAGCAGCCTTAACCTCCCTATGAAGGCTTCCAAAAAGATGGTATATTGGCTTTCACGGTCGGTGAATTAAAACTCAGCAATTCTTCTAGGTTTGTGCCGTGTCTTGTGTGGGGTTTCGCCTAGGACACCAAGCTGGCTCATCGGCGGGCTCTTGGTGTCCCCGCCCGGACCCCCACAGGAGTGACGAACTGCGCGCCACCTCCCTTTATATAGAGTGCAACTGCACTGCTTGACTGCGAGAACTAAAAGCTCAAGCAGCCTTAACCTCCCTATGAAGGCTTCCAAAAAGATGGTATATTGGCTTTCACGGCCGGTGAATTAAAACCCCCACACAAGACACGGCACAAACCTAGAAGATTTGCTGAGTTTTAATTCACCGGCCGTGAAAGCCAATATACCATCCTTCCATTTGCTTAGAAATGTCCTACTTGTCATTTTTTTCTTTCGCCTTCTTCTGAGATGACAAAGGGAAACACATCCTCGTGAATATTGGCGTACGCCAGTCATCTGCAATGCAAACCATCCTTACTTCTTATTTTGCTCGATCTTATCTGGAAGACTTCCCAGCTCCGCTTCGATTTCCCGTTTCATCCCGTTGAGTGTCGGTTCGGGGAGATTTATGTCGCAAGCCAAGAGAAGCTGTAGTAGACCTTATACCGGTACATCCAGAGAGCATAAATCCTACAACATACTGCATTTTATATTTACGGAACAATTTTAATATATTGTCGTAATACATTTCCTGTTTGTTGGTTATTGGGGACAAACTTGCACTGAATGGAGAGCTTTAAAGGTCTCCTACGATACGCAAAACTGTAATCTTGTTTCCTATTGTACGATTCTCTCGTCTTGCCCAATATCGATCGTCAATCCAATCGCTCTCGACCGACAACATTCTGCAGCGAAGGTACAGGAGGTTTCATAAACTCTGCATCAAGTATTATATTATCATGTTTGAAATGCACGAGTATGCACAGTTGGTTTTGTTTTCGCCTTCGTATTTGTTGTTGTCCTCTTTGTTGCTTTTGTCTCTATTTTTGTTGTTTTTGATGTTTTCTTTTGTTGTTGTTTTCTTTCTTCGCTTTTGTTTTTTCGCTTTCGTTTTCGTTTTTGTTTTTGTTTACCCCCCTTTCGTTGTTTTGTTTTTGTTTTCCATTTCGTTGTTGTTTTGTTCTTGTTGTTGTTGTTGCTTATTGTTGTTTTTGTCATCATTTATTCGCTTTTGCGTTTGCGATTGGGATTGATATTGAGAGCGCGTTTACGTTGGCGCTAGAGTTGGCGTTTAGCGTTTGTGTTGTTTGAGTCTTCAGTCCATTGACTGGTTTGATGCAGCTCTCGAAGAACAATTAAAATTAAAAAGCAAAAAATTAAATAAAATAAAAATTAGATTTATAAATAAATATGATTATAAAAGTTACAATTTTATTAATTTTACGATCTTAAGAATGAGAAAATTAAAATAATATAAACAATTAAATTATAAAAACAAACATCAACATTGAAATGTGGTTAAAATGAAAATCCACAGCCTGCTTCCAGTTTCCGACCGGGTCAGGAATGGAATGAATGAAGCCCCCATCTAGCGGCGAGGATATGAACTGTGCCGGCTGCCGAGGCCTGACGCACTCCTCTGGGGCAATGATTAAATGAATGACAGGTGAAATGAAATGATAGTGGAGAGTGTTGCTGGAATGAAATTTTTGACAGGGAAAACCGGAGTACCCGGAGAAAAACCTGTCTGCCTCCGTTTTGTCCAGCACAGATCTCACATGGAGTGACCGGGATTTGAACCACGGACTCAGCGGTGAGAGGCCGGCGTGCTGCCGCCTAAGCCACGGAGGCTTGTGGTTAAAATATTTAAATTAAATGTCAATCAATACAAATTACCGTAACCTTAATAATATTCTGCCCTATAAAGGGTTTATAATGAAAACGCAACAATCTTAGAAGTGAGCAATAACTTACTATCTGTAAATAAGTAAGAAGCGCTACACAAACTTAAGAACTGTAATCTAAACATTGTACATATATTTGTGACTAGCAGTAGTGGCCGGCTTCGCCCGGTGGATTTATTTCTTTGTCTAATGGACGATAATGAATACTACTGTAATGCATTTAAAGCTATCACTAAGACGATACAATCCGGGAGGGCGCCATTTCATAGGAATTTTCTATGAAAAGTAATTTATTTTTATTTTCGAGTACGAGAACACACTCATCCCCAAGGGTGGTGTGTTTCCAACACCAACCAAGACACTTCAGTAAATAAGGGCAATTAAGATAACATACATAACATACATATATTTCATACGGTTGCTACTTACTTTAATGATGAATAGGGAATGTATAAAGATTGTGATAATAATCCATTCTCCATAAAATATAACTTCCAAATCACGTAGCACCATTTGCCATCTCTTTATATTCGTTAAAAAATCGGAAGAGCTTTATTTGAAATATCAGCCATATAACCATAAAGATCCTGCGAAGGATATAGAATAACTTTACTTTTACTTTCTTTAACAAATATATATATCATATGTGTGCATTCAATTTGTTTCGATATTTCATATTATCTATAACCTCTAACAAGTCCTTTGTCCTCGTTCATACACACTATTGACATTCTTGTCCCTACCATCTTTGCTATTCCTAGAGTTGTCACTTCATATATAAGTTCATGTTCTCACCATTCTAGCGCTCCATCACCACCAAAGAACACAACACATCATGGTAACTCAAGACCCTATAACTAATACACTACTACTGAACTGACTACTGCTACAACACCGAGATATTTCTGACACGGTTGGTTCTAGGGTCGTAAGACGTGGTTTTCGGGCCCATTTGTCTCTCTGTTATTTTATATAAATCTACACCGTTTCAGTAAACTTGCCAAATTAACATCCAGTATTTTGTTTCTTGCATTGCGAGGCTTAATTTGAGCCATGTTTAGACAAAGCTACACCTTTTCACCGAACTGAGCCAAATTTTAAGTAGAGAGCTTTGTTTTATACATTGCAAGGCTTAAAATGTGCCTAGAGGGCTCCTTCGACTAATTCGATATTTCGTCCAAGTGGCCTAAATGCAGGGAAAAGGGAGGTCTGTCCGAAATTTCAAGTAAACAGTGTTACTCACAGGGTTCCATAGGGTCAGTACCTAGGTATATAAAATTTGGTTCTGATTGGTGAAACAGTGTTGAATTTTGCCAAAGGGCCTAAATGCAGAGAATGAAGAGGTCTTACCGAAAATTAAAAGCGAACCGTGTTACTCACAGGGTTCCTTAGGGTCACTATATACAATTTGGTTCAGACCGGTGAAACGTTGTTATTTGTATACATAACAAACAGACAAATATTGAACTTTATATATGTTACAGGGAAAGTCGATTCCTAGTAAGAGTTGACTCTCTCTAGGCAGAGTCAACTCTTACTAAAATTATCAGTAATAGTTGATTGAAAACAATCAGATCAACGTTTCCTAGGGAGAGTTAACTATGCCTGCTGTGGTTCAGTAAAAGTTGATTCACAGATGCTGCTTTGTTATGATTATTAAAATATTGCCATTGTACTTCCATTATTGGACCGACCGTCATCGATCTGAACATTTCTTTGTTTTATTACCCCACCACACAACAGGCAGTTGCCATTCGTCATTACTCGACTCTTTATTGTTGTGCAATAGTGACACAAGATTCATTTACGTTTAAATAATTAGTTTAATAATTATGTCAGACACCACGGCAGAATTTTTTCGTGAAAAACTGCAGCAGGAACGTTCGTATTCCAAGGTAAATTCACTGACATTGACCAAATTGAAATATGATAGCTGCAAACAAAAAGTGAAAAATCTAAAAACTGCAATTAAAAAAGAAAATAACGATATCAGGTTTTTAAGACGATATGACATTATTGAAGTAAATGGTATTACAAATCTAATACACCCTGTAAAAGATCAAGACAGCATAAGGTATTATGTTTTTGATGAAGAGTTGTTTGGAGTTCTTAATGAAGCGCACATAGCCACTGGACACGGAGGAAAGATCGTATGATTCAGCAATTGAAAGGGAAATTTCAAAATGTTATTACAAAGGACATTTTACTATTTTTAAGCTTGTGCGAACCTTGAGATCAAAACTTGAAACATATAAGGAAAGGACTGGTTGTAAAGCCTTTGTAATTCAAGGAAATGAATTCACGCTGTCAAGTGGTCTTGATTGACTTTCAGTCGCAACCTGATAAAGACTTCAAATTTATAATGGTGTACCAGGACCATTTAACAAAGTTTGTTGTGCTAAGACCACTGAAATCAAAGACTGCAGACGAAGTGTGTAATAATATCGTTTATATTTTTACTTTGTTAGGCGCTCCTTGTATTTTACAATCAGACAATGCGAGAGAATAGTAAAATTATTGACAGTCTGGTTAATACATGGCCGAACTTCAAAATGGTGCACGGCAAACCAGGACATAGTCAAAGTCAAGGTAGCGTCGAAAGAGCCAACCAGGACATAGAGAATATGATAACCACCTGGATGCAAGACCACAAAACATCAAAATGGAGTGTAGGGTTAAAGTTTATTCAACTCATGAAAAATAGTGCCTTGCATAGTGTGATAAAACGATCCCCGTATAAAGCAATGTTCGGTTGCCCCCCGAGACACGGCTTATCTAGTTCAAAACTACCAACTGAGGTACTGGCAAATTTAGAAACAGAAGAGGATCTTCAATGCGCTATTGATCAAATTCAGCAACAACAAGAAAACGAAATTGAAAATAACGGGAATGTCAATCCTGATGAAAATGAAACAAAC
Organism: Meconema thalassinum; assembly: GCA_946902985.2. Lineage (NCBI taxonomy): Eukaryota > Metazoa > Arthropoda > Insecta > Orthoptera > Tettigoniidae > Meconema > Meconema thalassinum. The sequence goes on from OX336397.1 coordinate 51,355,059, forward strand.
CAATATGTATCAAGTGGTGAAAAGTTCGTAGATGATAGTGATTATCTCCTCACTGACCTGGACAAGTCTACTGAGGGCATCAAGAGACAGAGAAATGAAGCTTTCTACTCTCTAGAACAAGCTAAACGCATGAAAAACCCTCAGATCACATTCATCCGCCAGTAGAAAAGGGAGCATCAGTTCGAGTTCCATTCCCTGATGTTGACCGTGGTAGAGGAGATGCTCGATCTATCCTTGATGTGGTACTGGAGGTTGTCGATGATGGATTTTATCGAATTGGAACGTGAAATGGGATTCTAAAGCAGCTTTTCTCAACGTAAGTTTTCAAAGCTAAAATAAAAGATATATATATCTCTCTCTCCTCTCTCTCTCACTGCCCATAGTATTCAATTGTTCAGATTTCAATGATTACATTTTTTCAGGTCTCAATTCATTATATGTCCTACGAACATTATCCAAGAAAATGAAGTTCCTATGGATAAAACAATAGCTGTGAGGACTGTTGCAACTTCACAATCACTTGGAAGTTGACAAGTTTTTTTCAAATGTTCTTGCAACACTAAATGCGAATCCATGAAGTGATGTGCAAGAAGAAAAGTGTACTTTGCAACTCAAAGTGTCACAAATCTTTACCTTGCTGTAATAAATGATAAATATTTCTATCTCTTTATGTATTTTAAAGGTTTTTCATTTTTATTAGTTTCTCTTAAACATTTCTCTCTCTTTATGTATTGGTTTTGCCTTCTTATTTGTTCTTTATTAGCTAGTACCGTTTCCTTGCAAATAGTCAACTGTTACTACCTCAAGACAGTGAGAGTATACTTTCCCTAGGTATAGTCAACTCTGACTAGTAAGTGTTGATCGAAATTGAACACTTGCCGCTTTTAATCAACTTTTACTGAAAAGATCAGTAAGAGTCGACTTTACCTAGGGAGAGTCAACTCTTACTGGAGAATCGCCTTTCCCTGTAACATATATATGTTACAGGGAAAGTCGATTCTTAGTAAGAGTTGACTCTCCCTAGGCAGAGTCAACTCTTACTAAAAGTATCAGTAATAGTTGATTGAAAACAAACAGATCAACTTTTCCTAGGGAGAGTTAACTATGCCTGCTGTGGTTTAGTAAAAGTTGATTCACAGATGCTGCTCTGAAAATGTAACCACGCGCGCCAAACCTTTGTTATGATTATTAAAATATTGCCATTTGGACTCGTACTTCCATTATTGGACCGACCGTTATCGATCTGAACATTTCTTTGTTTTATTACCCCACCACACAACAGGCAGTTGTCACTCGTCATTACTCGGCTCTTTATTGTTGCGCAATAGTGACAAAATATTCATTTACGTTTAAATTATTAGTTTAAGTGTGTAATAATTATGTCAGACACCACGGCAGAACTGTTTCGTGAAAAACTGCAGCAGGAACGTTCGACTTAAAAGGTAAATTCACTGACATTGATCAAATTGAAATATGATAGCTGCATTCAAAAAGTGAAAAATTGTAAAACTGCAATTAATAAGAAAGTAAGGATATGAGGTTTTCAAGACGATATGACATTATTGAAGTAAATGGTATTACAAAACTAATACACCTTGTCACAGACCAAGACAGCATAAGGTATTATGTTTTTGATGAGTTTTTGGAGTTCTTAATGAAGCACACATAGCCTATCCACTGGACACGGAGGAAGAGATCGTATGATTCAGCAATTGAAAGGGAAATTCCAAAATGTTATTACAAAGGACATTTTACTATTTTTAAGCTTGTGTGAACCTTGAGATCAAAAATTTAAACATAAAAGGAAAGGACAGGTTGTAAAGCCTTTGTTATTCAAGGAAATGAATTCTCTCTCTTTATGTACCGGTATATTAAAGGTTTTTCATTTTTATTAGTTCCTCTTAAACATTTCTCTCTCTCTTAATGTATTGGTTTTGACTTCCTATTTGTTTTTATTAGCTAGTACCGTTTCCTTGCAAATAGTCAACTGTTACTACCTCAAGACAGTGAGAGTATACTTTCCCTAGGTATAGTCAACTCTGACTAGTAAATGTTGATCGAAATTGAACACTTACCGGTTTTAATCAACTTTTACTGAAAAGATCAGTAAGAGTCGACTTTACCTAGGGAGAGTCAACTCTTACTGGAGAATCGGCTTTCCCTGTAACATATATACACCGTAGAATAAGTGTAATTCATAAACATCCTACACTAATAAGCCCAAGTGAATAGCACCTGACGATGAACGCTTGACATTTGAAACCTACCCCTCCCCCCCCCCCCTTCCATGTTGTACATAAAAAGCGTGTTAGTTTGTAATAACTAGGGCTTGGATTTTTAGCTACTAAAAATCGGGAAAATGTTGATGTTTTATGTTTTAAAAATACCTGAAATATGTGACCAAAAAGTAACAAGAAGTCCCGTGACAAACTAAAGAGCCTACTTTTCTTAAAATTGAGATCCATGCCAATGATTATTCTACACAATATGAACCTATCTAGAATAATAGGGTAAAATATAGACAGCATTTATTAACAGTTGTCAGCCCTGATTGCTCTTAAGAATACTTATAGTCATATATGTTGTGTTACACATAGCACATACGAAATTTGGATGAAATCCAACTGATAGTATAGAAGTTACATGTATTTAAAAATTGGTCATATCAGCAGGCTTAGAATCATGTTGGTAGAACTGACGTATATAAGTTACTCCAAATGAATCTAAAATGTCAGTTACTATACGTGTGCTTAGTTTAAAGCTGTCGGCTTGCATACTTTCTGATATATTGGTATTTGGATAAAAAAGAGAGAGAGAGCAATTATCAACAGTTGGCAGCCCTGGTGGCTCTTAAGAATACGCTCATTCATATCTGTTTATGTACACATATTACAAACAAAATTTGGTTGAAATCCAATTGTCAGTGTGGAAGTTATATGCATTTCAATATTGGACCTATCAGAAGTCTTAAAATTATTTTGGCAACGCTGTCATGTATGTCCTCCTGGAAATTAAATTGAAATAGTATTATCTACATGTGTGCAAATTTTGGAATAGCTCCTATGGATACCTTCCAAGATATCCAATATGGAGCTCAAAATTCTAGTGCGTTTTTTTCCTCAGTTGGTAGCACTGACATCATTTTCAAATTTGGGCTTGAGATATTCCGGTATACATCTTTACTCATACTAAATTTGGTTTCAATTGCTGCAGCCGTTTAGGAGTTGATAGGGACACACACACACTCACACAGCCAGACAGACAGAAGGACAGACAGACAGACAGAAGCACAGACAGTTAGACAGACAGACAGACACACATTTTCCCGGATCGATCTCATAAGTCAACGTTTTCCTAATTTTTGCAAAATGTGAAAAGTAGGCTAAAAATATTTAATTATATATATAATTCTTCGACACGTGTGTATGTGACTGAACTCCTCCTAAACGACTGAACCGATTTTGATGGAATTTGGTATGTATATTAGGGTGGGTCCATGTATGGTTTAGATTCACAATCTGACCCGGTAGGTGGAATGAACACAATTTTAGAACCACAATTTACACACAATTTTAGAACCACAATATACAGTCAAAAACAGTCGTCATGGAAACCACTAGCCTTGGCCTTCGTGAAAGCTGATGTCTTTGGAAGGTTTGTCTCTGCACGTAGAGCCACCTGGTCGCAACCTGTGCAACTACCACCATTACATACACTCCGCCCGTGGCGGAAAGTTGTGTTTTATACCAAAGGTGGCAGTGATGTCGAATTCTACTGTTTGTCCCTGCACGTTAGAGCGTTTCAAAGTCCCGTATGCGTTCATATAACATTCATCCGATTGCCAAGGAACTTGGGCGATATGTTGAGCGAGCTCCAGGGAAGTTGTTTGGCTTAGTAAATCCATTTTACAATAGATAGCGCACGAATAGATTCTACAAATGAGCGACGACGCGCGAAGCGTTTCAAGAAGGTCCCGTATGCGTTCAAATACCATTCGTCCGATTACGATGAAACTTGGGTGATGTTGTGTACACTCCAGGGAAGGCTTCTGGCTTAGTAAATAAATTTCACATTAGGTAGCGCACGACTAGATTGAACAAATGAGTGACGACACGCGAAGCGTTTCAACAAATTCCCGTATAAGTTTATATTCCATTCATAGATTGAGATGAAACTTTGATGAGTTGTTGTGTACACTTAAGTGAAGGCTTCTAACTTAGTCATCCATTTCAAAGGAGGTTGCGCACGAGTAGATTCGACAAATGAGCGGCGACGTGCGAAGCGTTTCAACAAAGACCCGTATGCGTTCAAAAACCATTCGTCCGATAGCGATGAAACTTGGGTGAGATGTTGTGTACACTTACGTGAGGGTTTCTAACTTAGTAAATCCATTTTACAATATGTAGCTCACGAGTAGATTGAACAAATGAGCAACGACGCACGAACTTTTAATCAAAGTCCCCTATGCGTTCATATACTATTCATCCGATTGCAATGAAACTTGGGTGAGATGTTGTGTACACTTACGTGAGGGTTTCTAACTTAGTAAATCCATTTCACAGGAGGTTTCGCACGAGTAGTTTCAACAAATGAGCGACGACGCATGAAGCGTTTCAACAAGGTCCCGTATGCGTTCAAATACCATTCGTCCGATTACGATGAAACTTGGGTGAGATGTTGTGTACACACTACGAAAGGTTTCTGGCTTAATAAATCCATTTTACAATAGGTAGCGGACGAGTAGATTCAACAAATGTGTGAAGGCACGCGAATCATTTCAACAAAGTACTGTATGCGTCCATATACCATTTATCCGATTGCGATGAAACTTTGGTGAATTGTTGTGTACACTCCAGGAAATGTTTCTGTCTTAGTAAATCCAGTTTTTAATAAGTAGCACACGAGTAGATTCAACAAATGAGCGACGGCGTGCGAATCGTTTCCACAATGTCCCGTATGCGGTCATATATCATTCATCCGATTGCGATCAAACCTAGGTGAATCATTGAGTACACGCCAGAGAAGGTTTCAGGCTTAGCAAATCTATTTTACAATAGGTAGCGCATGAGTAGATTCAACAAATGAGTGACGGCACGCGAATCGTTTAAAGAAAATCACTTATGCGTTATATGTCATTCATCCGATTGCGATGAAAGTTTGATGAGTTACTGTGTACACATACGTGAAGCTTTATAACTTAGTAAATCCATTTCACAGTTGGTAGAGCTCGAGTAGATTCAACAAATGAGTGACAGCGCACGAATCATTTAAACCAAATCCCGTGTGCGTTAAATGCCATTTATCCGTTTGCGATGAAACTTTGGAGAGTTGTTGTGCACGCTCCAGCGAATGTTTCTAAATTAGTTAATTCAATTCACGGTAGTTTAGAGGCAGTTAACAGAAATTTTAAAATAATGTGTATCCTAAAGCACTTCAAGGAACAAAGTTACAACACTTTCTTTGATTTGCAGGACAACGTCTGCCGGGTCAGCTTGTTTAATTATAATTTAGTTGATTAATGTAGATATAAATAACATGCAGTACTCACGAATGCAATTTATGCTATGTCTGTCTGACTGCTGAAGAATTACAATACACAACGAGATACGTCTTCAGGTTGTCTCTCACAAATCACCATCGATTATCGCGAATCACTTATTCTGAAGGCGCGAAACTGCGGCAATATATTTCTTGCCCTTGAGGTGTTGAGTAACTTGAGATCGCTGATCAGCCTTGATTGCTTTCCCACATGGTTGACCGAACAGAATTCCCCCATCAAAAGTAAAATTATCTTTAAATTCTGCAACAGACGATAACTAGCAGTTGTTTTTAGCCTACTTTTCACATTTTGCAAAAATTAGGAAAATGTAGACTTATGAGTTCGATCTGGGCAAATGTCTGTCTGTCCGTCCTTCTGTCTGTGTGTCTGGCTGTGTGTGTGTGCCCCCCCCCCCCCCCTATCAACTCCTAAACAGCCACAGCAATTTGGTATGAGTCAAGATCTATACCTGAATATCTTGGGCCGGCCCCGTGGTGTTGGGGTAGCGTGCCTGCCTCTCACCCGGAGGCCCCGGGTTCGATCCCCGGCTCCGTCAGGGATTTTAAAACTGACGTGAGGGTTGGATCGGGGTGCACTCAGCCTCGTGAGGACAATTGAGTAGCTGTCTGACAGTGTGACAGCGCCCCGATCACGAAAACCAAGATTAACGGCCGAGGGGACCCGACGCGCTGATCACGCGTCTCCCCAATATCTGCAGGCCAAATGGTTGGGCAGCGGTCGCTTGGTCGGCCTTAGCCCGTCATGGGCTGTATAGTGCCAGGGGTTGACTAGAAAATGATGTCACTGCTACCAACTGCTGAAATATCTTGTTGGATATCTTGGAAAGTATGCAAATTTGGCACACATGTAGATAATAATATTTCAGTTTAATTTCCAGGAGACTATGCATGGCGGTGTTGCCAAAATGATTCTAAGCCTGCTGATAGGTCCAATTTTTAAATGCATATAACTTCTACACCATCAATTGGATTTCAACCAAATTTCGTAAGTACTATGTGTACATAAATATATATGAAAATGAAAATCCACAGCCTGCTTCCAGTCTCCGACCGGGTCAGGAATGGAATGAATGAAGCCCCCATCTAGCAGCGAGGATATGAACTGTGCCGGCTGCCGAGGCCTGACGCACTCCTCTGGGGCATTGATTAAATGAATGTCAGATGAAATGAAATGATAGTGGAGAGTGTTGCTGGAATGAAATTGTGACAGGGAAAACCGGAGTACCCGGAGAAAAACCTGTCTGCCTCCTTTCTGTCCAGCACAGATCTCACATGGAGTGACCGGGATTTGAACCACGGACCCAGTGGTGAGAGGCCGGCGTGCTGCCGCTTAAGCCACGGAGGCTTACATAAATATATATGACTGAGCGTATTCATTAAAAGCTACCAGGGCTACCAACTGTTAATAAATGCTCTCTCTCTATTTTCTTATCCAAATACCAATATATCAGAAAGTATGCAAGCCGGCAGCTTTAAACTATGCACACGTATAGTATCTGACCTTCTAGATTAATTTGGAGTAACTTATATACGTCAGTGCTACCAACATGATTCTAAGCCTGCTGATAGGACCAATTTTTAAAGACATGTAAATTCTATACAATGGATTTCAACCTAATTTCGTATGTGCTATGTGTACCATAACAGATATGAAAAATGAAAATCCACAGCCTGCTTCCAGTCTCCGACCGGGTCAGGAATGGAATGAATGCAGCCCCCATCTAGCGGCGAGGATATGAACTGTGCCGGCTGCCGAGGTCTGACGCACTCCTCTGGGGCAATGATTAAATGAATGACAGATGAAATGAAATGATAGTGGAGAGTGTTGCTGGAATGAAATATTGACAGGGAAAACCGGAGGACCCGGAGAAAAACCTGTCTGCCTCCGTTTTGTCCAGCACAGATCTCACATGGAGTGACCGGGATTTGAACCACGGACCCAGCGGTGAGAGGCCGGCGTGCTGCCGCCTAAGCCACGGAGGCTCTGTACCATAACAGATATGGCTATGCTTATTCTTAAGAGGAACCTGGGCTGCCAATTGTTAATAAATGCTGTCTCTATTTTTACCCTAATACTAATATATCAGAAAGTATGTAAGCCAACAGCTTTAAACTTTGCACACGTATAGTACCTGACATTCTGGATTAATTTGGAGTATCTTATATACGTCAGTGTTGCCAACATGACTAAGCCTGCTGATAGGTCCAATATTAAAATACATGTAACTTCTATACTAACAAATGGATTTCATTCAAAATTGTCACACCAAAAGATCATAATATTTCAGATTATTTCTGACGACCACATGCATGACATTGTTGCCAACATGATTTTACGCGCGCTGATAAATTCAATGTCTAACTGCATGTAACGTCCTTGCTATCCATTGGACTTCAACCAAATTGTGTATTCTGTACCTTAAGAGATGGAACTAAGAATATATTCAGTCACCAGGGCTGCCAACTGTAGTGCTCTATTAGGCTGCATTATACCAGGTATATTTCGAACTAATTAGAAATTTCGATATTACCAACTTAATTTCGTCATTATTTTAGATATGTTTATATAGATTGGCATGAATGTTACATTTTAAGAAAAGTAGGCTCTTTAGTTCGTCACGGAACTTCTTGTTACTTTAGGCATCGTAGAACTGCCTTACACTTCACAGTGCCAGAAATGAACTGGATGTGAGTGACACTGGTTCCAGGTAGCTTCGAGAGGGGAAAGTCTAGCACGTGGTGCAATATTTATTTATTTATTTATTTATTTATTTATTAATTATTAGATACAACCATGAATAGGTCATTTTACACTAATATTTTAACAATTTTAAATAATATTAATAAAAACAACAACAACAACAACAATAACACGTAACAAATGGCAGTGATGGCAGCAAGGGACAAATCTCAAGAAAGACGCAGGGAATGATTGGGGTAGTGGGTGATTAGGAGGGTGAGGGGGTAGGGATTGAGGATGAAAGGGATCTTCTAATTTTATGTTTGAATGTTCTATAGGGAGAGAATATGTGAATATTTGGAAGGGAGTTGCTAAGGGTTGGTAGACCGCTTCTGTACTTAAAGACGTGGGCGAGGTATGTGGTGTAAATGGTTCTGACGTGTTGAACGGGAGAGAACATGGAGTGGGAAGTAGTTTAAGAGCATGTTACTTTTTGTGTAACCATTCATAATTTTATGGACAAGGAAATCCCCGGCTTCCACAGTGAGTGGGACGCCCCGACAAGTTAAGAATAACACAGTTGCAAGCTGACATACGCTCTGCATGACGATTAGATAGCTCACAGGTTCTTCGCCGTTTAAGTAACACAGAAAAAAAGTGCAATAAACTGCATAGATCTAGCAAACTGATTTTTTTAAAATGTAAGTATTATGTCTTCTTATGTGCTAATAAGTCAAAATCCGAAATGTATGTATTTATAGCAAAAATGCTTAAAATATATATTTACATTTTAATAAATTACTTACCTAAAAATCCAAGCCCTAGTTATAATATCTCATTTCTTTCAGGTTAGAGCATGTAAATACTTGTTTTCCCGCCAAATATTCATGATCATCATCATCATTTCCCCTTATCCAGCTCCTGCCGGGTCGGGGTATTTATGGCACTTCTCCACTTTCCTCTTTCCTTCCACAATTCTTCTTCTACGATCTTGTCCCAGTCCAGATTCTTTTTCTCACGCTGTTCTTCACTGAATCGATCCACCTTGTTCTAGGTCTTCCCCTTGCTCTCTTACCCTTGCACTTTGCCTCCAGCATCTGTCTTGGTATTCTATTTCCCTCCATCCTCTTTACATGTCCAAACCACCTTAGTTTATTCTTCTCAATTCTCTCATTTAGTTTTCCCATCCCAACTTCCTTCCTAACATCTTCATTCCTCACTCTGTCTTTCCTTGTCTTTCCTATCATACTTCTTAGGAATTTCATTTCACTGGCTTGGATTCCACTCTCTTGCCTGCTTGTCAGGGTCCAAGTCTCAGCTGCATAAGTTAATATGGGTACATAGTACACTTACATAACCTCCTTGCTTTTCCTTGGTACTTCCTTATCCCAAACAAGTTTCCTTACACTTTGATAGAATGCATTGCTCTGCTGTACCCTCCTGCCAATCTCCATGTCCAACCTACCAGTTTGCATCAATTCACTTCCTAGGTATTTGAACGTGTCCACAATTTCCAAACTCTGACTTATAATTTTCACAGTGCCCTATCCTTGTCTTTCCTGTCTTGTCACCACCATGGTCTTGCTTTTCTCTATACTGATTTTCAGGCCGTACTTCTGAATATTTTCGTTCAGTGCATTTAGTTTTCCTTGCACTTCTTCGGTGTTCCTTCCCCAGGCCACAATATCATCTGCAAATATAATTAGGCATAATTTGTGTTGACCGACTGAAAAGTTAATTTTAACCCTCATAGAGATGCTTTGATCACCAAACAGGTCTGAACTGGAATACTAACAGACGGAGAAGTACGCTAAGTAACATCACGCAATACCAACCACATTTCAAATCGCTTCGTTTATGATTTGAATTATTAGTTTGCGCCCCAGACACATTAAGGAATAGTCAATGAGAAACTAGGCTAACAATAACTATGGGTAAGACGTCTTTGAAGTGAAGCGAGCGATCTATAACCTAACATTACTGGGTTACTACTGCATGTATAATTTATCAACGTACCACCTTCCTGTCCGCCATTCAGGTCAGAAAATAACTTGCTATAAAGTAGCTGTATGAACCTCTAAATTACATTTTATGTGCTGCGCGCAGTATTGGCGATCGATGACCATGTGTTACAGCAGGTTTGCACAGGAGAGCCACTTGCTAACCGGCTCAGGGCCGTGTTCGGAGAAGCGGGCTAGTGGCAATTTACCAACTAGGCTTACAGGATGGAGCTGCGTCGTATATCGGTTATTATTTCCCGATGTTTCGGCTGACATTGCAGCAGCCTTTATCATGGGTAGGTACGAGTTGGTGTCCGTACTCAAACTAACGGTTATTGCCAGTCAGAGGTGCGTGCTTGCCCTGCATTGTCATCACGCTGCTCGCTGATTGGTCCCCGCCGCTGGCATTCGCGCGCTAGGAGAACTTTCCAAGTGTTGCTAAGTTTGAAACCATCTTCGCGATTGAAATTATTGGGATGCTTCACAACCTCTATTGCCTCTCTAATTAACCTGTTTTGATATCCGGGAATTTTAGCAACAGTTTCGGCCTTGTCAAATTCGATGGCGTGTCTCGTGACGTCAGCATGTTCAGCTATTGCACATCTGTAGTTTATATGTTTCGTGTCTCGAATGTGCTCTGAAATCTTATGAAAACGCGTCTTTTTGTATGCCCTATGTAAATCTGTCCACAGAAGCAAGGCACTTTGTAAACTCCCACGTCCTGGTTTGGCTGCTTTATCTCGGTTGATTTACGCACCACTTGCGTCAGCTTGTTTATAGGATGCATCACCGTTGTCACATTGTGTTTCTTTAGCAGCCTGTACGTAAGGCAGAAAGGCTTTATGGTAGGACCTATCTTCGCTCTTTTTGACAGTTCTTTGGCTTTGTTCTATCTTCCGTGTGGCCCTATTTATCTATCCTTTGCTGTAGCCGTTAGCTAGGAGCGTGTTCCAAACTTGTTTCTTCTCTTCATTTATGTTATCCTTATCGCAAATGTGGTTGGATCTGGTGAGGAGTGTTCTAGTTACCATTTCTCTCTGCGATGGAGAATGACTTGAGTTAGCATGTAGGTGCCGATCTGTGCGAGTATCTTTCCTTTAGACCCTGTGTCCGAGAGTGGTATCTGTTCGTTTATAGAGCAGTGACAGCCACACGTCACTGTCTAACCGTGTGTTCTGTCTCGTCACTTGACCGCCAGTCATTATGTTAAATAAGAATACCTCAAGAATCTCAGTTCCAAAGAAACGTGAGTCAGGCGCAGTGGTCAAGCTTCTTGCCTCTCACCAAAGTGGACCAGGTACGATTCCAGTTCAATGCATGTGAGATTTTCGAAGTGAAATATTATGTCCTGTGGTTCAGATTCCACGTAACATTGGAGGTCACGTAAAACTACAAGCTTCCTTCCAAAAGTGAGTCAGGGCTGATTGAAATGTTAAATCTACTTATATTCCATGTACTTTTCATCATTCTCTTCTCCTTGTTCCTCTTCTTCTTCTTTTGTTCTCCTTTTTTATCCTTGCAATTCATCTACTCCATTCGTTTCTTCCTCTCCTCCTTTTCTTCCTCTTCATTTGCTTCTGACTCTTCCTCCTCTTCTCAATTTTCTTGCTCTTCGTGTTCTTCTTCTCCTTCGTGTTCGTCTCCTTTACCTTCTTCTTCTTCTTCTTCTTCTTCTTTCTGCTAATCTTGTTGTTGTTGTTCTTCTTCTTCTACTTATTCTCCTTTCTGTTTGCATATTTTTTCTTCTTCAATGTCTTTCTCTTCGTCTCTATTTCCATCTTTCTCATCTGCTACTTCTTATTGTCATTTGAATTCCATGAAATGATAACTGCTTATCGTAGTGGCTGAATTAATTTAGAGAGTCCTGAGTTCATGAATTATTATCAGAACAATTAGTATCTTTGAGGATGTAATAAATATGTTACTGTTCATGCTATAGTGTCCAATTTCAGATAACATCTTCCACAGAGTTTGTATTGCAAACCTAATCAACAAAATGTTAAAATGATTTGCATATGTAATTTAACTTCATTTATTCATAATTAATGGGCGTAATTATTTTCTGTCCTCGTCAATATAATTCCCTTTTTTGTTCTGTTTTGTTGTATTCACAGGGACGAAATAAAATCATGAAACATATATGTGGAACACTCAACGTACATCTAATCTTACACTAATTTCGAGAAGAGGGAAGAATAGTTAACATCCAGCTGCAATGTGGCCCACAGAACACAAATCCAGCATCGCCACTATACATTACATCGTACATGCCACTACAATAGGCAGACAGAATGCTAGCGATATTGAGCGCTAAGGGACAAAGGGCTTAGAGAACACTATGCAGGCACCTCACAAGATTCTACAACTGTTGTGAGTTGTGCGTGATTAATGAGGAGGCGGGAGAGAAAATCTGTTTAACCACAGCGACAAGGGAATCAAAATGGCGAATGGAAGCTTTCAGCCACCAGATTATATTGTATTGTGCAATTTATTTAGATGGAATGTAGGGAATCAAAATGGCGAATGGAAGCATTCAGAAGAGGTATTGTACAATTCGTTTATATGGAATGTAGGGAATCAAAATGGCGAATGGAAGCTTTCAGATCATTTATTGTACAATTCATTTATATGGAAGATGGAGAATCAAAATGGCGAATGGAAGCTTTCAGATGATGTATTGTACAATTCGTTTATATGGCAGGTAGGGAATCAAAATGACGAATGGAAGCTTCCAGATGATGTATTGTACAATTCGTTTATATGGAAGGTAGGGAATCAAAATGGCGAATGTAAGTTTTCAGGTCATGTGTTGTACAATTCGTTTATATGGAATGTAGGGAATCAAAATGGCGAATGGAAGCTTTCAGATCATTTATTGTACAATTCATTTATATGGAAGATGGAGAATCAAAATGGCGAATGGAAGCTTTCAGATGATGTATTGTACAATTCGTTTATATGGAAGGTAGGGAATCAAAATGACGAATGGAAGCTTCCAGATGATGTATTGTACAATTCGTTTATATGGAAGGTAGGGAATCAAAATGGCGAATGGAAGTTTTCAGGTCATGTGTTGTACAATTCGTTTATATGGAATGTAGGGAATCAAAATGGCGAATGGAAGCTTTCAGATCATTTATTGTACAATTCATTTATATGGAAGATAGGGAATCAAAATGGCGAATGGAAGCTTTGAGTTATCAGGTCATGTATTGTACAATTCATTTATATGGAATGTAGGGAATCAAAATGGCGAATGGAAGCTTTCAGCTTTCAGATCATGTTTTGTACAATTCCTTTATATGGAAAGTAGGGAATCAAAATGGCGATTGAAAGCTTTGAGCTATTAGGTCATGTATTCTACAATTCATTTAGATGGAATGTATTAAACCAAAATGGTGAATGGAAGGTTTCAGCTACCAGGGCATGTATTGCACAATTCATTTAAATGGAATGTATTGAACCAAAATGGTGAATGGAAGGTTGCATCTACCAGGTCGTGTATTGTACAATTCGTTTAGATGGAGGGTAAGGAGCCAAAATGGCGAATGGAAGCTTTCAACAAATGCCGTCCATAATTCTCAAGCCGCGCTGTTAGGAGAATTATTATATACTAGCTGAAGTACCCGTGCTTCGCTACGGGTCATAAATAAATTAAAATGTGAAGGTGACAGGGGATAGGCGAGGTGCTGCGCGGAGGGAGAGTAAGGATGGAACATTTTGTCCAACTACACCGCTCAGCGTTGACCGTGTTTTATAGCACAAATTTAGGTTTTACTCGCTAACCGTTGAAGATACTGAAAAGTGATGAGGACGTTTTGGATAGAAAATTAAATTTTAAACCTCGTATAAAATGCCATCATAAGTTTGCTTTTTCTTAGCATTCTGTTTTTTATTTGAAATGGAAATATGAAAGTTTGAAACCAAAGGGTGTAGTGACGTCACTAAAATGGTCGCCATCTTCAAATAGTGCAAATTATCGAAATCAAGAGCATCATATATGTTAACCAGGTAAATCAGCTACTTCTATGTAAAATTTCATGTAAATCGGACCCGTGGTTCTTGCGTGATTGAGTAACACACAGACACACACCATCTCATTCTTATATATTGGTATAGATGAATTGCAGCCGAATGGCTCGAGGGCTCCTAACAAGTTCAATTTCAAGCAGTTCCAACTTTGGCTATCGGATGCCACTATCAGTAATACCTAGCGGCGAACGTTGGAACTTGATAGAGAGTTGGCAACACTTTGGGGAGGCCATAAGGTGACTAAACACGTAACACTCGAAGCTCACGTGCTAACTTTTGTTGACGAATATAGTTTCTTCTTCTTTCCTGGATTTTGGCCATCTTTCCTTTATCCTACCAGTAGTTCTTCATTACTTCACTTTGTCCCCTTCCTCTCTCTTCCGTCCAGATGTTAACCCGCTTCTTCTTTTCCTTCTCTAGGAAACCCTTGAAATTTTAGATCATATTTCTGAAAAGTGGTCTGTCCTGAATAATAGGCTATCTATTGTTACTTCCATCTCTTCCGTATCCCTTTTTATACTTTGTACCCATTGATTACCATTCTTGCTTTTGTTTACATGACTGGAAATTTCTTTTTTGAGTCTGGTATTATTCATCCTCAGTACGTGTCCAAAGAAATTAACCCTCCTTTTTCTGATCGTATCGTAGATATTTTCAATTTCTTAATTTTTTGTCTAGGCCGTCATTTTTAGCCTATTTTCAATTTTGAAAAAATAGGCTTATGAGATCACCTTTTGTCCGTGTGTGTGTGCACGTGTGTGTCCCCTAATAAATTATAAACGGCAGGAGCGATTTCAATGAAACTCGGTTAGTTCATAGCACTATTCCGGACGACCCCGACCGTGCCCTTCAAATTTTGTTACGTCTCACCAATCCAACATGGCGGCTGTGCGAAATATTTCTCCAGCATTCAATATCTCCGAAACTATTCCAGATACCACCCTGGATTTTTTTACGGTGATAAAGGAATCTACTAGAAGTTCACTTATGCGACTTTTGAAAAACTGGTACCTTTAAAACCAACATGGTGGCCACGCGAATTTGCGACATTTAAATAGACGTTTCTCGCGATTTAACCAACCAAACGCAATAAAACTTAGTACAGTATATGTTTATACACATTGTAATGCACCGACATCTAACTTCGTTCAATTGTTTACATAATCACAAGATGGCGGATGTGCGAAATATTTCACCGACATTCTATATCTCTGAAACTATTAGTGGCATCACCCTGACATTTCGTATGTAGATAAACGGCACTACTGGAAGTTCATCTATAAGTCTTTCAAAAACCGGTTAACTACAAAACGAACATGGCGGCCAAGCGAATTTGAAAATTTTAAATAGAATTTTTTCGCAATTTAATGTTCCAAACGCAATGAAATCTGGTACGTGAAATGTTTATACACATTGTAATGCACAGGTATCTAATTTAGTTCAATTGTTTACATAACCTCAAGATGGCGGGTGTGCGAATTTTAAAATTAAGTTTTTATTTCTTGTGTCGTAATCATGCAATCGAATTGAAAGTTTGAATAATGAACCTACACAATAATTTTCCTTGAATGGTACATGACTCTATGGCCTATACATTTAACAATCCAACATGGAGACCATCCGAAATATTTAGACGGCTCTGAATATCTACGATTCTATTATAGCAAACAAACATAGGGGCTATCAACTTTAGTTCACCTATAGGACTTTAAATAACCTGGCGATCACAAATCCAACATGGCGGCGACGCGAAATATAAATATTCACATGGACGTTTCTCGCAATTTAACCATCAGAGTGCAGTGAAACTTGGTACAGTAAATCCTGATACGAATGTTAATCCACTGGCATCTAATTTATTTCAATTGTTTCCAAAACCACAAGATGGCAGCTGTGCGAAATTTTAATATCTCCTTGTTACTTCTTGTGTCCTGATCATGCGATAGAATTTTGAATGCTACACGTACACAATAATCTTCATGTAACAATAGATAACTCTAGGACCTACATATATAAAATCCAACATGGCGACCATCCAAAATATATTGTCGGTTCTCAATATCTACGAATCTATTACAGCAATCAAACTGAAATTTTGTATGTTGATAGTGGCAATTAACATAAGTAGGTTACATGAAAATAGGCTGTATAGTTCTTGATGGAACTACTTGTTTCTGTATCTGAACTCTATACTTTCTGTTTTAATGGTCCCAATATTTGTGTAAGTATCCTTCTTTCCTATTTCTCTAGCTCTTCTGTTTCACCATTTATAATGTAAATCATACGTTCTGAAGCATAGAAACTTTCCGGCTTAATTACCGTATTGTACTGTCGTATTTTAGTTGCATTAGGAAGATTTTTCTTATTGTAGGTATCCTTCGTCAGTTGAAAAGCTTGTTCCAATTTTCATATTCTTGCTCCATTTGTTTCTTTGTCTAGTCCATTAATTTGAATCATTTATCCCAAATACTTAGACTTTTCTACCTTGTCGATTTTTCCGGAGTCTGTTATTAAAACCGTAGGAGAGTTTCTAATATAGTTTATTCTAATAAGATATTTTTTAATCAGTTGTTTTACTCTTTCAACACCCGTGGTAAATCAGAGCTGTGAAGGGGGACAAGGGCTGTATTGACAGAAAACGTGCCCACCACACCAAAAGAAGCGTCTCTGCCGCTGATAACCCCAGGAAGCGAAGCTGTCAAGAGGAACACCAGCCAATTCTCTCGGCTTCCTTCACTAGTGATCTATAACGTGCTGAGCTCTATAGGTCAATACACCGAACTGACAGCTGGAGGATTAAATTCCAAAATGATTGATGGAGTGAGTTATACCGTCAATGAAATATGTTCGAAACTGAATCAAGGAGTTGGTCCACAGCTGAGATCGAAAATTGTCTTGAGTTATGTGTTTTCTTACTTACCAACACCAACTGTAATATCGCACAGGTAATTACTTCATATTGACGACTGCAGAGGTGAGCAGATTATTAGTTTAACAACGTTTCATGTATACAGGGTGTTCGTAAAGTCACGGGACTCAATATTTCAGATCTTTAGCCTCCTTTTCTCATTTTGCAAAAATTAGGAAAAAGTATACTAATGAGATCGATCCGGGAAACTGTGTGTCTGTCTGTCAGTCTGTCTTCCCCCTCCCCTATCAACTCCTAAATGGCTGCAGCTATCAAAACCAAATTTGGTAAGAATAAAGATCTATACCTAAATAGCTCACAGCCATATTTTAAATTCACGTCAGTGCAACCAACTGTTGAAAATTGGAATTGAAATTTGAGCTCTATGTTGGATAACTCATAAATTATGCATGCAAACTATTCCAAAATTAGCACACATATAGATAATAGATAATAACACTCCAGATTAATTTTCAGAAGTCCATACATGCTAGTAATGCCAACATGATTCAAAGGTCCAATTTCTAAATGCATGTAACTTCTATACTATCTATTGAATTTCAACCAAATTTCGTATGTACTATGCGTATTCAAATGAGCCAACAGGGTTGCCAACCATTGATAAATGCTCTCCCTATGTTTTAACCCTAATATCAATAGAAAGTAAGCAAGCTGACAGCTCTAAACTTTCCACACGTATAGTACCTGACATTCTACCTTAGTTTGGTGTAACTTAAATACATCAATGATGCCAACACGATTCTAAGCCCGCTGATAGGTCCAGTTTTCTTCTATACTAACAAATGGATTTCAACCAAATTTCGTATTTGTTTTGTGTACCGTAACAGTTATGACTATGCGTATTCGTAAGAACCAGCAGGGCTGCCAACTGTTAATAAATGTTCTCCCTATTTGTTTAATCTTAATATCAATATATCAGTAAGGATGCAAGCCACCAGCTCTAAGATATGCACACCTGACATTCTAGACTAATTTGGAGTAACTAATATACCTCAGTGCTGCCAACATGATTCTAAGTTTTCTGATAGTTTCAATTATTAATTAAACGTAATTTATATACTAACAAATGGATTTTATCCAAAATTGGCTCTATAATAGATCGTAATATTTCAGATTAATTCTGAGCATCACATTGTTTCCAACATGATTTTACGCACATTGATAAATCCAATGTCAAACAGCATGTAACGTCCATACTATCCATTAAACTTCAACCAAATCTTGTATGTGCATTCTATACCTTAAGAGATGGAACTAAGATTATATTCAGAGTCACCAGGGCTGCCGACTGTAGTAGGTTACTCTATTAGGCTACACTATATCAGAGGTATATCAAACTACAGTACTTAGAAATGTTAGTATTACCAAATTGATTTCGTCATTATTCTACAAGTACAGTAGAGTCTCGCAAACTCGGCCTAATGTGGGCCGAAGGTGGCCGAGCTCACGAAAATGCCGGGTTGTCGGGAAATGTGTTAAAAAGACGAAATAAGCTGTTTGTTTTGGTTTAAAAGTAATGCAATGCAGTACATTTATTTGTTTTTAACAGGAACACAAGTTTTAAAATGATTAATCCACTACAATTACATTACTTGAATGTGTACAAAACAATTCCCGTAGGCAAATAGTTTTTTCACTTAATGAAAATTACATTTACTTTTTTGCACAAAAAAGTAGGGTAAGTAATGTTCTTTTGCTTTTCGCTTTGAAACCTGTTTCTTGAAGCCTCGTCAAGAAGACGGCGAAGAAACAGAATTGCGGAGAATGCGCAATCAAATAAATGCAACTCTCTGGAACTCCTTACTGCCAACAGTTTGTGGTTTACAGTACTGTACCTGTATTTATCAGGTCGTCGTTACTCTTCGTACTATGTACTGTAGGTCAACTTGTTTCGCGTCGTATTTAACTGTTGATAATTCCATTGCTGGAGAAGACAAAAGAAAACATAATAACGTAGCCTACTGTGCAGAAGCACAAAAACAAACAAAAATCATGATTTTATTTTCCTGTCAGGATGGCCGAAATATCCGGAGTGCCGGGTTACCGATTACCGAGTTTGCGAGACTCTACTGTAACTAGATATAGATATCTAGATATAGATTGGCATGAATCTTATATTTTAAGAAAAGTAGGCTCTTAAATTCGTCACGGAACTTCTTGTTTTCTATAAGTTTGTGTCAGTTCACTGTCATCCATAAAACAAATATATCCACCGTATGAATCCGGATACTACTACCTTCCAAAAAGGTGGGGAAAATCCCGAGCAGATATTTTAACATTAATGAATGAATCACTAAGTACGGTTAATCACTTTAAATACCTGGGGAATAGCGCTAAAAACTACGCTAATGTTGTTTAATCAGCACGTACAAGAGAGAACATCAGTGGCAATAAAAGCCATGTATAACCTCCCAAAGCTTACAAACAGCGATAATTTCATTCAGATCATTAATTATGCCGATAGTCTTCTAGGGCATAGAGATCACATGGGAGAAATTAAAAATAAATGATCTGGAAAGGATTGAAAAGGTCAAAGCAAGATTCATGAAGAAAGTAATGGGTGTGGGAAGCACAGCCCCACCTAGACTAGCTTATGAAATTCTGAGGGAGACATATTTCATAGAAGATAATATGAGGCCAAGTAGATTGCTTCCATCTAATGGTCCATACCAAGAGGTAATAAGAAAAAAGTGCAGGAAACAAGAGGAAATTGATCGAACTTTCTACAGTGCCACTGCGATTACTGCAAGAAATTGGATGAAGGAGAACAAGGTGCAAAGACATGTCATAACGAGACTCACTATTCACGGGGTTTACCATAATAGTACATTATGCAACGAGCCTATGCTGGCAATAATTGAGACACGAGTGTCTTAATTACCCTTAGGCCCTATAGGCGAGTTTCATACCACTGTTTATGTTCGACGATAATTATAACTTTATTATATGTTATAACATAAATATTCATAAATATCTGTCGAGATTCTGTCGGTTGAATTCTTCTTCCTGGGAATTGTTTGGTCTCCGCATTTGATCTCTACCCAATAACGAATCCCAAAGCTTTGAAACATTGTTTATTCTGAAGCAGCACCAACAGATAGCGCACAGGTACTATGTTGGATCATTTTGTTATTTTGGTCAAATAACACAAAATAGGCTGTTACAATGTGTCGTATCATCAACTAGTTATTCTTCAAATTCGATGCGCATAGAATATCAACGGAAGGCAAATCAAATGAGTCCCAATTAGAACAGTTATGACATCTGGTGGACAATTTTCGCATAAGAAATCCATTACTGAACAGAGATCAGGATTATAATTTCCGTGCATCTAATGTCATACAACTGCTTCCTCCATGACGTTCTGGTGTGTTTATCTGAACAACAGCATTCACTAAAATTGTCGGCGAAATCTTACCACTGTGTAGAAATTGGATTTGCGGATATTAAGGTACAGTGCTATTTCTTTTGCAATATTGTCCAGTTTGTTTATGCATTGTAACCAATATAGGCTACATTCAACTTTCAAATCATGTAATTCATTTCCGACATGTTGGATTTTGAGTGCATGTGGGAAGCTATCCTTACCTAATTGGTCAATGAATGCAAGTATTGAGCTCTGATTGGTTGGAAAAACTGTGTTATAATGAAAAGTAGTACTTTAATGACCCCCATAGCGGATTCAGTGGCGTAGTCGGTAGCATGCTGAACTGCTGTTCCCAAGATAGCGGGTTCAAACCCGGCTGAAGTCGTCGGATTTTTTTAAGAGCGTTAAGAATCCTTCAGTATGCCTTACATCGGAGGGAAAGTAAAGCCGTCGGTCCCATGTCATAGATTTATGGCGTGTTAAGGATCCTCCCACAGACTAAACTTGTGTGAAGCTAAATTGTTAGGTTACATTTCGTCGGAACGCTCTATCAAAGTTCCAACGTTCACCACTAGGTATCACTGATACCTGGTAGCGAACGTTGGAACTACTTGAAATTGAACGGAACTTGTAGCTCACCCTAAGGGTGTCCGCTGGAAGCGACTACAGAATCAGGCGAGCCGAACATGTCCTCGGACACTCCCGGCACTAAAAGCCATACGATAAATAGATAAATATATAAATGACCCCCATTATGATACAGTTTTCTGACATAAAATATTTACATATCGACATCGTCGAACCGAGAAATCTCGCATGTTCATAAACCTCACTTTACCCAGTAGGTTTATAATGAGAGACTTAAGGAGAAAGGTTGGTATGTTTTTATTTGAACCAAATTATTATAGAACACTATTTACGTTTCAGGCGTCCCTACGGCCAAAATGCGAACTGAACAGCATTGATGTCGCGTATTTTCCTACAGCAACAGTATTTGCTAATCGCACACTTCTTACAAAAATTTCTATTTATGAAATTAGAATGCAATTCGTCACTGCGAATGTCATTTGAGTGCTGAGTCCATTGATTGACAGCTTAGCCGTAACACACACCGGATATTTGATATTGATGAAATCATACGATTTGAGTAGGCTACTGATTCCTTTAAGTTACTGTTTCTGAAATCCATGCAAAATGATAAAGGAAAGACCTCAGAATGTTAAAATGGATTCACAGCGGCCATAATATGAAGTGGACAGCAATTATGGAGCGTATCTTCCTGCAGCAACAGTATGTGCAAATCGCACACTTCGTACAGTTTTTCTAAGTTATTTTTTTAAGAAATTATAGATATTTATGAAATTAGAGTGCAATTCGTCACTGCTAATGTCTGTTGTCTTTCATTTGAATGCTCATATTTCTCAATCGGTCGCTTGTGAGCGCTGCAGGAGGGGCCTATGCAACTGAAATAATATATATGATGATGTAGAAGAAGATTCTTGTAAATATTTGGGCGTTCACGTAAGGAATGATATGAAATGGAGTAGTCATGTAGGATGTGTAGTTTCAAAAGCTTACAAATCCCTGCACTTTGTAATGAGGGTATTAAAAGGAAGTAGTACCTCTGCTAAAGAATTAGGCTATTTGTCACTTGTAAGACCTATTCTGGAATATGCCTCGGCGGTTTGGGATCCATATCAAGTAGGGCTCATCAATGAGTTGGAAATGGTACAAAGAAAGGCCGCTAGATTTGTGCTCAGTGACTTTAATCCCAGGAGCAGTGTGAGCCGTATGTTAAAGAAACTTGGATGGGAATCACTGGAGGCTAGGAGGATGAAATCTAGACTCTGCGCTATGTACAACACGTATACAAATCAAGCAGCATGGGGTGAGCTTAGCAAACGATTGGGAAAGCCCACTTACAAGGGTAGGAGCGATCATCCTTTCAAAGTTAAGGGCCGACTACAGCGAACAAATTATGGTAAATATTCTTTTGTAAACCGTGCCATTGATAACTGGAACTCTCTACCTGCCGCAGTCTTAGAGCCTTTTCCCAAACATATAGGTGTGTTTAAGAAAAGACTGACTATTTGAATAAATACTCCAGTTTAATTGTTGTATAATTGTTATTGAATTGTTATGTATAATTATTTATTTGTTATGTATATCCAATTTGCCACCGGGAGACACACCCCCCATTGCAAATAAATGAATGAATGAATGAATTAATTAAGAAGTTTCACACGCCTGGAGAAAACTGCATATGCGAGTTCTACTATCAACGGTGTGAACTATATTCCATCACAACATGCGAGCAGCGAGTGAAATATCTTTCGAGTGCTTCCTATCGTATAATTATCCTCCAACATGTTAACCCCTAAACACAGCGATGCTTATTGGCATTACACTATAATTATTCCATTGCAGAATATAGATTTACCAATACTCGTATAGAGAGAATATTGCACACATTCCAGAGCTCCCAAACGAAACCGCATAATTACAATGAAACTTCTGTGAAATTCCTTTGACTGCAAACACAGTTACACAAAACAAGATATGATTAATCTGACGTCCTTAGGGCTTGGATAGTTATGTGCTCAATATCATCATATATATTATTTCAGTAGTATTGATCCCTCCTGCGGTGCTCACAAGCGACTTATCGTGACAAATGAGCGTTCAAATAAAAGAGAAAATATATTAGCAGTGACGAATTGCACTCTAATTTCATAAATATCTATAATTTCTTTAAAAAATTATTTAAAAAAATGTACGAAGTGTGCGATTTGCAGATACTGTTGCTGTAGGAAAATACGCTCCTTAATTGCTGTCCACTTCACATTTTGGCCGCTGTGACGCCTGTTTAATGTCATTTTAACATTCTATGGTCTTTCTCTTATCATTTTGCAAGTATTTCAGAAACAGTAAATCAAAGGATTGAGTAGACAACTAAAAGCGTATAATTTCATAAATACCGAATAACCGGTGAGAGTTAGGATGATCCAATATTCTTGCGTGGGGTGTCGCATAGGAACTCCAAGCTGGCTCATCAGCGGGTTGAGTTTTAATTCACTGGCCATGAAAGCCAATATAACATCTTTTTGGAAGCCATTATAGACATGTGAAAGGCTGCTTGAGCTACTAGCACGTGCGTTTCATAAGAAGCGAGGTAGTGCACAGTTCGCTACTCCTGTGGGGGTCCGGGCTGGGACACCAAGAGCCCGCTGATGAGCCAGCTTGGTGATCCTAGGCGAAACCCCACACAAGTAACGGAATAAACCTAATAAAGTTGCTGAGTTTCAATCATATAGCCTACTGTATTTCCTACGGGGGCTTCGGTGGCGTAGTTGGTAGCATGCTGAGCTTCTATGCCCAAGATCGCGGGTTCAAACCCGGCCGAAGTCGTCGGAATTTTTAAGAGCGTTAGAAGTCCCTCAGTATGTCTTCCTTCGGAGGGGAAGTAAAGCCGGCGGTCCCATGTCATAGATTTATGGCATGTTAAAGAACCTTTCACTAATTACACCTGTGTGAAGCTAAATTATATAGGTTAAGAACGTAAACAACGCTCTTAGGTTGCTACGTTCGTTGCCAAGAGCCGACTGCAGTGGCGTCTGGTAAGTAAGTTCCGAACTAGGCCTAGTAGTCGTTGACGGTAGGAAAGTAGGAACTTATTGAAAAATTCAAAAGTCTGCAGTCCTTGATTTAAAAAAAAAACAGATAACACACACTAAGACAGCCATCACATTTAACACCGGTTATCAGACAGATTCTACACACACCCAAAGTACACGGGAATACATGACCGCGTTGACACAGCCCCTAAACTGAGGAACCAACCAACCTGTATTTCCTACTTTTTAAGCACGCAAATAAATACGTATTTCTAAAAATTTAATCACATAATTATCCGATCCCTCGCAATGAGTGAAAATAATTATGTAATTCGCTGCACGCCCAACATACATGACAGCCAGTATTAACGGATACAAGATAACATACAGTGCAATATTCGTTAACCACACCACGTCTATCAATTTGGGATCAACTTTAGTTTACAACTCCACCGTATAATAAAATGTATGTAACCATAAGTCAATACAGGTGTTTCAGGGGGAATAGTAAATATTTTAGGATGTGGTAGTATAGATGAATTGCAATAAGAAAATCCATATAACATTATGTCCCATTAGTATTGCGTACCGAGATATAGCTGGTAAAGCCAAGGCAAATGAGGACGCTCAAAGTTGATTTTCAAAAATGCCACCACCAACATCAAAGCATTTTGCACTTCTCTTGATAACACCCCGTGTAGCTCTTTGGAGGGTGGGTTAGCGTTCTAAGACGATGGCTGCACTATGCATAATCCGAACGACAAACTCGGCTCTTGTGTTTACTTTTTCCTTGTAGACTTCGCCTTTCAACCACCCCCACAGGCTAAAATCCAAAGGGGTAAGGTCCAGAGACCTTGGTGGCCAAGAAACGTGCCCATAGCAACCGGTGTGCCAACACATGAAACGACAACTGCCCTGGTTACATATCAACATCTGTATCTCGGTATGCAATGCAAATAAGACACATGTTATATGGAATTTTTTATTGCAATTCATCTATGCTACCACCTCCTACAATATTTACCATTCCTCCTGAAACACCCTGTATATAGTTGTACATTAAAACCTTACTGGTTTCAGTCACAGGACAAGTAAATGTGCAACAACATACATTTAATATACATTTTGCCATAACAGAGGATTCTCAAAATATTCTTGAAAATTTATCAGGAGAGCGAATTTAACGGCATTATTAACAACGTTTCAATCGGTTGTAATATGAAGCACTTCAAATAACATAAACGCTAAGGGTTATTCAAAATTAGTTACCCCAAAGCATCAACGAATAATTTCGAAACTACAATATTGTTGACTGACTGAAGAGCATAACATTTAGATTACTACGGCAAGATCATAACAAAATAAATGAAGACTCCACGGGAAAAACGGAGTAAGTCACATTCTGTAAACTTTTCAGCAGAGCGAATTTAAATTTCCAACTCTAAAAAGAAATTCTTAAAACACCCCAATTGAGGGTAACCAAAATAGTTATTTTGCCAAATTTATTTCTTATAAAGAAAGTTGGTTGGTTGGTTCCTTAGTTTAGCAGCTGCGACAACACGGTCATGTAGCCCCGTGTACTTTGTGTGTGTGTAGAATCTTTCTGATAACTGGTGTTAATTGTGATGACTGTATCTGTTTTAATTCAGGCAAGAACTGCAGGCAATAATTTCAAGTAGTTGCTACTTTTTCTACCAAATGCTACCGTCCGCAACACTTGTCTTGCGGACTTGGCTCCTAGATGACATCGCAGTCAGCACCTGGCGGCGAACGTTGGAACTAGTATAGCGTTATCAATTCTAACCTACAAATTTTGGCTTCACACAATTGTAGTTAGTGGAAGGTTCTTTTTCATTTCATAAATGTACGATATGGGACCGCCGACTTTATTTCCCCTCCGAAGGAACGCATTTTGATTTTGATTTTTTTAACGCTTTTAAAAAAATCGACGACTTTAGCCGGGTTTGAACCCGCGATCTTGGGCATTGAAGCTCAGCATGCTACCAACTACGCCACCAAATCCGACAAAGGGGGGGGGGGGGGTAAGTCACATTCTGTACATTTTAAAGGAGAGCGAATTTAAACTTTCAACACTAAAAAGATTTAGGTATTAGGAAGTCACTTTTGAAAGCCTTTGTCTGGAGCGTGGCGCTCTATGGAAGTGAAACTTGGACTGTTGGTGCAGCAGAAAAGAGGAGAATTTAAACGTTTGAAATGTGGTGTTACAGGAGAATGATGAAGATCAGATGGGTGGATAGGGTTACAAACGAAGGAGTATTAAGACTAGTGGGAGAGGAGAGAAGATTCTGGCGACTGCTAATGAAGAGAAGGGATAGGTTGGTAGGACATATACTAAGACACCCAGGAATAGCAAGCTTAGTTATGGAAGTAAGGGTCGAGGACAAGAACTGTAGGGGTACACCAAGGTTAGAATATGTTAAACAGATTGCCTCGGATGTAGGGTGTGGTAGCAACATAGAGATGAAACGATTAGCTCAGGACAGGGAGGTATGGAGGGCTGCATCGAACCAGTCAAAAGACTGAAGACTCAAACAACAACAACACTAAAAAGAAAGCAATATAGTTATTTTGCCAAATGTATTTCTTATCAAGGAAGTACATGTAAGACAAATACAGTAACAACTAAAGTGGGACGATATGGGACGTTCCTTCCGTTTCCACTAAAAATAAAAACCTCTGTATCTCGGTGATTTACCGCTTTATTTGAAATTAATTTGAACTGATCTGTAGTGACGATGGCGGGCCACCAGAATGCGCCATAAACTCATTTCTGAAGAAAGTAGGTCCATGAAGATCTAAAGCCTATTTGCATATATCCTACTTATGTTAATTGCCTCTATCAACATACAAAATTTCAGTTTGATTGCTGTAATAGATTCGTAGATATTGAGAACCGTCAATATATTTCGGTTGGTCGCCATGTTGGATTTTTATATATAAGGTGCGTTCAAAAAGTAACGAGCCCGAGGCTGGAATGCGCAAACCGATGACAACATCGGCTAATCATGGCGTGTGTAATGAGGTGTGGTTCCGAACTGAGCATGGAAGGTCACAGCCCGTCGCTAGAGGGCACGCGTGCACGTCACGTGACGATACAAAGCGAGCAGCAGAATGCATCAATCGTCCAACCAAGACCAAGACAGTAGGCCATTCGACATGCTTCCTGATGTGGTTGAAGACTGTGGGGCACCCATTGGGCACACACTTTGCGCAAGTGCAGTCGTTCCTTCATGATGGTGTGCACACTTCCGACGCTCAATCCGACCACGGTGGCTATGGCGTTCACTGTCACTCGGCGGTCCTGGTTAATGAGTGCATCAACCAGCTGGACGTTGTCATCGGTAATGCATGCCCCAGAACGGGCATCATCGGCTAACGACACCCGTCCTTCCATGAAGCGCTTGTGCCACACCTTGACCCTTGCAAGGGACATGCAGTGCCCTCTAGCGACCTTATTAAAGGCCATAGAGTTATGTACTATTAGATGACGATTTTTGCGTAGGTTCATTATTCAAACGTTCACTTCGATCGCAAGATTAATCCAGAATAAATAAAAACTTAATTTTAAAATTGCGCACAGCCGCCATCTTGAGGTTATGTGAACAATTGAACTAAATTAGATGCTAGTGCATTACAATGTTTATAAACATTTACTGTACCATATTTCACTGCACTCAAGATGGTTAAAACGCGAGAAAAAGTCTATTAAAATATTTCACCTTCGCTTGGTCGCCATGTTCGTTTTGTATTTAACAGGTTTTTGGAAGTCTCATAGCTGAACTTTTAGTAGTACAAAATGTCAGGGTGATATCAGTAATAGTTTCGGAGATATAGAATGCCGGTGAAATATATCGCACAGCCACCATGTTGGATTGGTGAGACGTAATAATATTTGAAGGGCACGGCCGGGATTGGCCATAATAGTACTATGACCTTACCGAGTTTCATTGAGATCGCTCCAGCCGTTTAGAAGTTATTAGAGGGAGACACACACACACACTCACACATGGATAAAAGGTGATCTCATAAAATGAAAATCATCATCATCATCATTTATTGCATTAAACGGGCCTTTGAGGCCTACAGCAGAAGAACAATAGGAAAAGAAAATATTACCCATGCAAAAACAAAAAAAAATATTACAATACACCAAACAAAATCTAATAAAATGAAAGTCAGTCAATCACAAGAGGAGGTATTTGTTGCAGATGGCACTCCATCTTTTCCGGTCTCTAGCATCATCCTCCTCGGCCGTTGGTTCCACTTCTTGAAGGATCATCGTCACTCGATCTTTCCATCGTGTTCTTGGGCGTCCTCTCGGGCGTTTTCCCGTTGGTTGAGATTGGAGGACTCTCTTAGGAAGGGATCCGTCCGCTCGTAAGATGTGTCCAAACCATTGTAGTCGCCTCTGTCCCAATATTCGTCCAATGTGTGGCTTTTCAAACCTCTGGTACAGGTCTTCTTTCTTTCTTCTCTCCCATTTACCTTCCATGTTATTGTAGACGGGTCCATATATCTTTCGAAGTAACTTTCTTTCAAAAGCACATATAGAATCCTCTATCGTTGCCGATGTCGCCCAAGTTTCACAACCGTATAAAAGTGTTGGTCTCACCAGTGTCGGGTACAGATGGACTTTTCTTCTGAGATATCAGACGAGATTTGAAGATATTATTCAGACTAAATAACACACGATTAGCACTTGTTATGCGTTGATGTACTTCTTTCGTCACTTCACTTTTGTTGGTAATATTGAGCCCAGGTACTTGAACTCTTCAACTCGTTCGAAGGTATGTCCGTCTACAACAATGTAAGGAGGGAGAACTCGACGACGTAAAATGAAAATAGACTAAACAAGTAGTTCCGTGAAGAACTATACAGCCTATTTTCACATAACCTACTCATGAAAATTGCCTCCATCAACATACAAAATTTCAGTTTGATTGTTGTAATAGATTCGTAGGTATTGAGATCCATCTAAATATTTCGGATGGTTGCATGTTGGATTGTTATATGTATACGCCATAGAGTCATGCACCATTAAAGGAAAATTATTGCGTAGGTTCATTATTCAAACTTTCACTTCGATCGCATAATTACGACACAAGAAATAAAAACAATTTTAAAATTCGCACAGCCGCCATCTTGAGGTTATGTAAACAATTGAGCTAAATTAGATACCAGTGCATTACAATGTGTATAAACATTTCCTGTACCAAGTTTCATTGCGCTTGGATCATTAAATCTCAAGAAAGGTCTATTTAAAATTTTCAAATTAGCTTGGCAGCCATATTGTTTTGTAGTTAACCGGTTTTTGAAAGTCTTAGAGATGAACTTCCAGTAGTGCTCTTTATCTCCGTACAACATTTCAGGGTGATACCGCTAATAGTTTCAGAGATATAGAATGCCGTTGAAATATTTCGCACGTCCGACATTTTGAGGTAATGTAAACAATTGAACGAAGTTAGATGTCGGCGGATTACAATGTGTATAAACACATACTGTACCAAGTTTTATTGTGTTTGGTTGGTTAAATCGCGAAAAAAAGTCTATTTAAAAGTCGCAAATTCGCTTGGCCGCCATGTTGGTTTTGTAGTTACCAGGTTTTTCAAAGTCTCATAGGTGAACTTTTAATAGTTCCCTCTATCACCGTACAAAATTTCAGGGTGATATCGGTAATAATTTCGGAGATACTTAATGCTAGTGAAATATTTCGCACAGCCGCCATGTTGGATTGGTGAGAGACAATAAAAAAAATTGAAGGTCGTCCAGAATGGTGCTATGATCTTACCGAGTTTCATTGAAATCGCTGCCGCCGTTTAGAAGTTATTAGAAGGGGACACATATACACACACGGACAAAAGGTGATCGCATATGCCTACTTTTTCATAAAATAAAAATAGACTGAAAATGGACTTATCCCGAGGGATCTTAAAATGTGATATCAATTCGGCACTTTGCGCCTCGGTATGACATTTGTATTGAATCATTCTATATTGTATGGTAATCCTACCAGCAGCCACTTTAGTATAATGGATAGCTGGAGTTGGGATTCTCCCTGATTTTCAATTTCGATTGAAATCAATTATGAATATTCAAATCCATGTGCACATCTGAATATTGTCTGAATGCCATTACATTGCACAACAGTGATATTACACACATAATAGTCATTATGAATCATTTACATATGTCTTTGTGCCAGCATCCATATGCAGCTGTGAGTCGATAATGAGCTGATTGAACACTCTGGTCAATGCAGGTGTCGAGGGAATCAATACCAGTATAACAACGGTACCGATGATGATAATGATGATAATTGTTGTTTTAAGAGACCTAACATCAAGGTTATCGGCCCCTAATGGTCTGGGTGATGCCGAAAATGATAATGAAATGGAACCCAGAATGAAAATTAAGCTGGACTGAAAATACTTACAAAATGGAACTCAGATTGAAATGTCGAGTGGAAATACTTACAATAGGTAATTTAGAAGGAAAATACTCACAAAAGCAATTTTGATTGAAAAATACGCACAAAATGAAGTTTAGATTCAAAATACTTACAAAATGCAATAGAAATTCAAAATAAGTACAAAATGCAATTGAGATTGAAAATACATACTAAATGCAGTTTAGAACGAAAATACAAAATGCAATGCAGATGGTAAGTACTTACAAAATGCGGTTAAGATTCAAAATACTCACATGTAATTTAGAGACACGGGGGAGCCAATTCAGAAAAACAGGGCGGGATTCTTAAAGAGGAAAGGAACTATAATGAGAAGAAAAAGAAGGCTGATCCCTGGAAGAATGAGGGATCAGGAAAGATGAGATGAGAAGGGCCAATGAAGGCGGGAAAGGAAGAGACTCCCTAGGTCTCAGATACCGTAAGTAGTATAATTCGCTAGACTTTGAATATTGCATCATCATGACCAGAAATTGCGTAATCCTGATGACGTCATGGGATGACGTCATGGGTCCTTAGAGCGAGCACGTGGTCCAGGAGCGAGCATGTGCAGTGCACATGTTAGCGTGGGAAGAGGTTGACCCTTTGGCTTGTTTGTGCGATGGTGATAAAAAGTTAATGGGTGTTGACGTCATGGAGGATGTTTATTAGGATGCTAACTGTCATCTGACACCCATGCGAGTGTGAGCACCAAAACAAAAGGTTATTCGCGGGTAGTGGGGTAGTGTATGTTCTCTTGCAAGTCGCGTGTGTGCTTGAATACGTATGGCTATGTTGGGAAATGTTTGGTGGCGGGCGAGGACTAGGGTTGAGTGAGGGTTCGTTTAAATGCTATTTTTCCCGCTCTATTTGATGGTGAGGTAATTTTTTAAAATGGGTGGAATTTGGAAACGCAATTTGAGGTAAACGTGCTTTTTTGACATTTTGGCGAATTTAATGAGCTTGTAAGGCTAGAACGATGCATATAGGGTGTCGTAGGACTTGTGGTGAACCACCCCTTGCTATGGACGGGAGTATATCCACCCCAAAATAAATCTACCCTTACCCGGAGGTTAAGTAGTGGTTATTTTTGTATGCATGCGCACTTGAGGGCTTTTGTAAGAGAGCGGAATTTTTAAAAGATTCTTTATAGATGAGGCTTTTTAAAAAATTTATTAAAAAAAACAAAAAACTAATAGGTCATTCGATTTTTAGTATCTCGCTAACCAATAATGCGATGTAAACATATGGGGTGTCATAGGACTCGTAGTGAATTCTCCTTTTGTATGAATGAGGTATGTCAACCCCCAAAATAAAAACTACCCTTACCTGGGGTGAAAGAGCAATTTTTGTATGTATGCACACCGGTGGCTTTTGTCAAAAGGGCCTAACTACACATTTGTTAATATTTTCTGAACCCAGGATGGGATTTTCCCATAGGCAGTATCCTAGCACTTGGGGTGACACCTCGTTTTTGAAAGTATCATTCATTTATTTTCTTGTCAAAAGGGCCTAACTACACTTTTGTTAATATCTCGTGAACCAATCATGCTAGGGACTTGTATGAGGGGTCCTAGCACTTGGGGCGACGTCCCCCTTTATGGGGTGAAACTACCCCCCCAAAATTGAAAACTCAATATCTTGGAAACTATGAACCCTAAAATTAGGCGTTATAGCTTTAAAAATAGGTGATGACATAGGCTTTTACCTGGATTGGTCATTTCACCCCTAAAACAGTAAATAGTCATGTTATGGGGAAAAAACGTGTTAAACACCTAAAAATGATAAATGAAACTAAGATCTTTTGTTTTTGATGAAAAATAGCAGGGGGGTGAAAACTACCCCCAAATTGAAAAATCGATACCTTGGAAACTAAGAACCGTAAAATTATGTGTAATAGCTTAAAAAATTCGTTGTGACATAGGCTTTTACCCGGATAGATGATGTCACCCCTAAAACAGTAAATAGTGATTTTACAGTGGGGAAAAAGGTCTTAAACGGGTAAAAATGATAATTGAACCTAAGATCTTTTGTTTTTGATGAAAAATAGCAGGGGGGTGAAAACTACCCCAAAATTGAAAAATCGATACCTTGGAAACTAAGAACCGTAAAATTATGTGTAATAGCTTAAAAAATTCGTTGTGACATAGGCTTTTACCCGGATAGATGATGTCACCCCTAAAACAGTAAATAGTGATTTTACAGTGGGGAAAAAGGTTTTAAACGGGTA
This sequence comes from Meconema thalassinum, assembly GCA_946902985.2. Lineage (NCBI taxonomy): Eukaryota > Metazoa > Arthropoda > Insecta > Orthoptera > Tettigoniidae > Meconema > Meconema thalassinum. Next base: position 51,387,933 of record OX336397.1, read on the forward strand.
AAAATGATAATTGAACCTAAGATCTTTTGTTTTTGATGAAAAATAGCAGGGGGGTGAAAACTACCCCCAAATTGAAAAATCGATACCTTGGAAACTAAGAACCGTAAAATTATGTGTAATAGCTTAAAAAATTCGTTGTGACATAGGCTTTTACCCGGATAGATGATGTCACCCCTAAAACAGTAAATAGTGATTTTACAGTGGGGAAAAAGGTTTTAAACGGGTAAAAATGATAATTGAACCTAAGATCTTTTGTTTTTGATGAAAAATAGCAGGGGGGTGAAAACTACCCCAAAATTGAAAAATCGATACCTTGGAAACTAAGAACCGTAAAATTATGTGTAATAGCTTAAAAAATTCGTTGTGACATAGGCTTTTACCCGGATAGATGATGTCACCCCTAAAACAGTAAATAGTGATTTTACAGTGGGGAAAAAGGTCTTAAACGGGTAAAAATGATAAATGAAACTAAGATCTTTTGTTTTTGATGAAAAATAGCAGGAGGGGTGAAAACTACCCCCAAATTGAAAAATCGATACCTTGGAAACTAAGAACCGTAAAATTATGTGTAATAGCTTAAAAAATTCGTTGTGACATAGGCTTTTACCCGGATAGATGATGTCACCCCTAAAACAGTAAATAGTGATTTTACAGTGGGGAAAAATGTTTTAAACGGGTAAAAATGATAATTGAACCTAAGATCTTTTGTTTTTGATGAAAAATAGCAGGGGGGTGAAAACTACCCCAAAATTGAAAAATCGATACCTTGGAAACTAAGAACCGTAAAATTATGTGTAATAGCTTAAAAAATTCGTTGTGACATAGGCTTTTACCCGGATAGATGATGTCACCCCTAAAACAGTAAATAGTGATTTTACAGTGGGGAAAAAGGTTTTAAACGGGTAAAAATGATAATTGAACCTAAGATCTTTTGTTTTTGATGAAAAATAGCAGGGGGGTGAAAACTACCCCAAAATTGAAAAATCGATACCTTGGAAACTAAGAACCGTAAAATTATGTGTAATAGCTTAAAAAATTCGTTGTGACATAGGCTTTTACCCGGATAGTTGATGTCACCCCTAAAACAGTAAATAGTGATTTTACAGTGGGGAAAAAGGTTTTAAACGGGTAAAAATGATAATTGAACCTAAGATCTTTTGTTTTTGATGAAAAATAGCAGGGGGGTGAAAACTACCCCCAAATTGAAAAATCGATACCTTGGAAACTAAGAACCGTAAAATTATGTTTAATAGCTTAAAAAATTCGTTGTGACATAGGCTTTTACCCGGATAGATGATGTCACCCCTAAAACAGTAAATAGTGATTTTACAGTGGGGAAAAAGGTCTTAAACGGGTAAAAATGATAATTGAACCTAAGATCTTTTGTTTTTGATGAAAAATAGCAGGGGGGTGAAAACTACCCCGTATATGAAAGGAGTGTAGACTTATTGATGTTGCAGATTGGAAACAGTGAAAGTTATCACTTTTGTTTAATTAGAAATCTTGCTCGCCTTGTGCGTTCAAGCATCACTAGCACTCAGAGAAGGATTTATATATGTAGACGTTGTTTGTCATATTATCTTCTTGAGGATGAGTTAAATGTTCACTTTGCAGACTGTAAACAGTTTCCTGTTGCAAAAAGCATAATGCCGACTGATGAACAAAGATTTGTTAATTTTACAGAATTCCGAGTTAAAGATACAGTTCCATTTATAATATATGCAGACACTGAATGCGTTTTGTCTCCAATTTCCTCCTGTTTTCCAAATAGTGACATTCATAACTCTACTTTAACACATAAACATATTCCTTACAGCATTTCTTTATACCTTCATTGTAATTTCGATAGTGAATTGTGCAGTTTCAAGCTCTTTAGGGGAAATAATTGCATTGAATTGTTTGTAAAGGAACTTTATAGTATTGTGGATAAACTTCAAACATATTACTTATCGGTTAAGCCAATGTTAAAGATGACCGAAAAAGAAGAAAGATTATTTTTGTCAAGTAAAATGTGTCACATTTGCGAGAAACCGATTGCAGTTAATGAACTCAAAGTACGCGATCATTGTCACTTAACTGGAAAATATAGAGGAAGCGCACACAATAGTTGTAATTTAAATTACAAAGTAACAAAGGTTTTGCCTATAGCATTTCATAATCTAACCGCCTATGATGGACATTTTATAATTAAAGAAATTTGCGAGAAACGTGATGGAGAGGTGTTACATAATCCTGGTCATATAAAATTGTTAGCGATGAATATGGAACGTTACAAAGGGTTTACAAAGTATGTACGGGCTAAGAATGGATTCATTCAGTTAAGATTTTTCGATACATATAATTTCTTGTCCTGTTCACTAGATCAATGTTCATCTTCGTTAAGCGAAGATTCAAAGCAAATAACACGACGTTATTTTAATGATGATGCACAGTTTCGACTTACTGCGAGAAAAGGTGTGTTTCCCTATGAATACGTCACGAGTATGGATGTTCTTAACGAAACTAAATTACCTGAAATATCCAAGTTTTATAGCAGCCTTAATGATCAAACAATATCGAATGAAGAGTATGAGTTTGCTCAATCGGTGTGGGAAACGTTTTCCTGTCAAACATTAGGAGAATACGCAGATTTGTATTTAAAAGTTGACACACTTCTTTTGGCGGATGTCTTTGAAAATTTTAGATCGAATGGCATGGAAACTTATGGCATTGATGCAGCTCATTTTTTACACTGCTCCATCTATGTCTTGGTGTGCTATGAAAAAGATAACCAACGTTCAACTTGAATTGCTTCAAGATATTGATATGTTACACTTTTTTGAACGATCTATTCGAGGAGGAAATGTTCAGTGTATAACACGACATGCGATTGCTAATAATAAGTATATGAAAACTTATGATGAGAAAAAGCAAGAGTCCTACATAATGTACTTTGACGTTAATAATTTGTATGGATATGCGATGATGGAATATCTTCCAACGGGTGGCTTTAAATGGATTGCAAATGTTGAAGGCTTTGATGTTTTAACTATTGATGATACTTCAGAAATTGGATATATTTTGGAAGTAGATTTGACTTATCCTCAAGAGTTACATGACAAACATTCAGATTACCCTCTATGTCCAGAAAAGTTGACAAAGCTAATGGCTACCCTAGATAATAAAGAACGTTATGTTTTGCATTATAGATTGTTAAAGCAATGTATTCAACTAGGAATGAAATTAGATCGTATTCACAGAATAATTGAATTCAATCAGAGCCAATGGCTAAAACCATATATTGATGTGAACACAGAGAAACGAAAACAAGCCAAAAATGATTTTGAAAAGAATTTTTATAAATTGATGAATAATGCAATTTTTGGTCGTTCACTGATGAATGTGAGGAAGTTAAGGGACATCAAATGGGTCACCAAATGGCATGGAGCTCGTGGTGGTAGGTCTTTAATAGCTAAGGCTAATTTTAAACATAGAATTATATTCGATGAACAATGTATGGTCATCGAGATGAGTAGACTAAAGATTTTTCACAATCAACCAGTATATGTTGGTGCATCTATATTAGATTTGTCTAAATGTAAAATGAATGACTTTCATTACAATGTTATTTTAGCAAATCCTGAATCAAATGTGAGGTTGTTATACACAGACACCGATAGTTTTATGTATATATTCTATTATGATATTTATGAGTTCATGAAACAACATTCAAATTTGTTTGATACTGGAAACTATGAAACAAACAATCCTTTTGGCATTGTGAGACAAAATAAAGGTGAAATTGGTTTAATGAAAGATGAAAATGCTGGAAGGATTGTTGAAGAATTTGTGGGGTTACGACCCAAAATGTATGCAATAAAATTGTGTGATGAAATGAATAGCTTGTGTAAGGCTAAAGGCATTAAGAAGAGTGTGAGTAAAAGTATGAATATTGATGAGTATCGAAAGTGTCTTTATAACAGAGAAAAAGTCAACAAAGTTCAAGTTTGTATAATTTCAAAATCTCATTCTGTATTTACTGTTCGGCAAAATAAGTTGGCAATTTCATCAAACGAAGATAAAAGACACATAACTGAAAACGGAATTGATACTTTACCATTTGGTCATTTTTCTCTGAAAAATGATTAGAAACAAATTGAGATTAAAGCAGTTCATCTCACTTACTTTATTTCTTTCACACACACACTTTTATGCTGGTAATAATACTAATTTTTGTGTGTTCCTTTGCTTATGAAATCCTAGACTAGGAGTTCCACATTCGACATGATAGCGGAGTTTCATCTCCCATAAACTCGTCTCTGAGGTGGGTGCCAGAAAAGGCATCCAGCTGTAAAAACCACACCCTCACATAGACTTTCATAACTTCTTACGTTGAGGTTCATAACACTACGTTGATTGATTTATCGGTTTCCTTTTCACAATTCCTGTCTATACATTCCTCTTGAAGGTTGCAAGATGCTTGCAAGGTTCCTAAAATGCAATTAAATTTAATAAATACCTTAAGATGGTTTGATTTGTTTAATGATATGGTGTTAATAGTATTTTTAGGTTTTGACTGGCTTTGCATTAAGAATTGACTAACCAAACATGAGTTACCTATCAGGGAAACATTTTGGCCACTATGTTGGCTATTGACCAGTGAGTTTAGCTGTTTATCATTTTTTTAAATCATAAACAACAGAGGGTTAAACGTATAGATAAACCGTGTGACCATGTTTGTTAAACAAGACATTATACCAGAGACAATTAGAATACTTATGTAGAGTTTACCAAAAATAATGTTGTGTAACAGTAAATGCTAGTCAACAGTTATACACTTCTAAAAAAAATCATCATACAATACCTGAGAGCTCTTCTAAAATTATTGATGTGTAACATGATTCCACTAACTTGCTATGTATTTTTTGGCTTGGGGGTGATTTTCAAGAAATGCAAATGGAACTGAAATGCAATACAAACAATGAGCGTGCCTGGTGGCTGAGATTGATACCACGACGTACTGTCGGTTATGTAGCTATGTGGAATGTATATCAAATATGGTTTACTTCAAGGTCTGGAGATCCCTACAATTCCTACAATAAATGATCTTGAAATGGTCATCCTATGGTGTGAAAATATTTATTAGGTATATATATTTACTGAAAACAATTATGATTTATTAAATGTTTATATGTTTACAGTATTGTTATTTAATGTAAGCACTTGAGGCACTACCGACCAATGGGAAGCAAAAAGTGGGAGCATATATGGGATGAAATGTGGGAGCAAAGCAAATATAAAAAGTGGGAGCAAATATGCTAACTTGAATTGTGTATATACTTTACTTTCAACTATCTTGAATTGTGTATATACTTTTGCCGGCATATTTGTTGACATATTTGTTAGCATATTTGCTCCCACTTTTTATATTTGCTTTGCTCCCACATTTCATCCCATATATGCTCCCACTTTTTGCTTCCCATTGGTCGGTAGTGCCTCAAGTGCTTACATTAAATAACAATACTGTAAACATATAAACATTTAATAAATCATAATTGTTTTCAGTAAATATATATACCTAATAAATATTTTCACACCATAGGATGACCATTTCAAGATCATTTATTGTAGGAATTGTAGGGATCTCCAGACCTTGAAGTAAACCATATTTGATATACATTCCACATAGCTACATAACCGACAGTACGTCGTGGTATCAATCTCAGCCACCAGGCACGCTCATTGTTTGTATTGCATTTCAGTTCCATTTGCATTTCTTGAAAATCACCCCCAAGCCAAAAAATACATAGCAAGTTAGTGGAATCATGTTACACATCAATAATTTTAGAAGAGCTCTCAGGTATTGTATGATGATTTTTTTTAGAAGTGTATAACTGTTGACTAGCATTTACTGTTACACAACATTATTTTTGGTAAACTCTACATAAGTATTCTAATTGTCTCTGGTATAATGTCTTGTTTAACAAACATGGTCACACGGTTTATCTATACGTTTAACCCTCTGTTGTTTATGATTTAAAAAAATGATAAACAGCTAAACTCACTGGTCAATAGCCAACATAGTGGCCAAAATGTTTCCCTGATAGGTAACTCATGTTTGGTTAGTCAATTCTTAATGCAAAGCCAGTCAAAACCTAAAAATACTATTAACACCATATCATTAAACAAATCAAACCATCTTAAGGTATTTATTAAATTTAATTGCATTTTAGGAACCTTGCAAGCATCTTGCAACCTTCAAGAGGAATGTATAGACAGGAATTGTGAAAAGGAAACCGATAAATCAATCAACGTAGTGTTATGAACCTCAACGTAAGAAGTTATGAAAGTCTATGTGAGGGTGTGGTTTTTACAGCTGGATGCCTTTTCTGGCACCCACCTCAGAGACGAGTTTATGGGAGATGAAACTCCGCTATCATGTCGAATGTGGAACTCCTAGTCTAGGATTTCATAAGCAAAGGAACACACAAAAATTAGTATTATTACCAGCATAAAAGTGTGTGTGTGAAAGAAATAAAGTAAGTGAGATGAACTGCTTTAATCTCAATTTGTTTCTAATCATTTTTCAGAGAAAAATGACCAAACGGTAAAGTATCAATTCCGTTTTCAGTTATGTGTCTTTTATCTTCGTTTGATGAAATTGCCAACTTATTTTGCCGAACAGTAAATACAGAATGAGATTTTGAAATTATACAAACTTGAACTTTGTTGACTTTTTCTCTGTTATAAAGACACTTTCGATACTCATCAATATTCATACTTTTACTCACACTCTTCTTAATGCCTTTAGCCTTACACAAGCTATTCATTTCATCACACAATTTTATTGCATACATTTTGGGTCGTAACCCCACAAATTCTTCAACAATCCTTCCAGCATTTTCATCTTTCATTAAACCAATTTCACCTTTATTTTGTCTCACAATGCCAAAAGGATTGTTTGTTTCATAGTTTCCAGTATCAAACAAATTTGAATGTTGTTTCATGAACTCATAAATATCATAATAGAATATATACATAAAACTATCGGTGTCTGTGTATAACAACCTCACATTTGATTCAGGATTTGCTAAAATAACATTGTAATGAAAGTCATTCATTTTACATTTAGACAAATCTAATATAGATGCACCAACATATACTGGTTGATTGTGAAAAATCTTTAGTCTACTCATCTCGATGACCATACATTGTTCATCGAATATAATTCTATGTTTAAAATTAGCCTTAGCTATTAAAGACCTACCACCACGAGCTCCATGCCATTTGGTGACCCATTTGATGTCCCTTAACTTCCTCACATTCATCAGTGAACGACCAAAAATTGCATTATTCATCAATTTATAAAAATTCTTTTCAAAATCATTTTTGGCTTGTTTTCGTTTCTCTGTGTTCACATCAATATATGGTTTTAGCCATTGGCTCTGATTGAATTCAATTATTCTGTGAATACGATCTAATTTCATTCCTAGTTGAATACATTGCTTTAACAATCTATAATGCAAAACATAACGTTCTTTATTATCTAGGGTAGCCATTAGCTTTGTCAACTTTTCTGGACATAGAGGGTAATCTGAATGTTTGTCATGTAACTCTTGAGGATAAGTCAAATCTACTTCCAAAATATATCCAATTTCTGAAGTATCATCAATAGTTAAAACATCAAAGCCTTCAACATTTGCAATCCATTTAAAGCCACCCGTTGGAAGATATTCCATCATCGCATATCCATACAAATTATTAACGTCAAAGTACATTATGTAGGACTCTTGCTTTTTCTCATCATAAGTTTTCATATACTTATTATTAGCAATCGCATGTCGTGTTATACACTGAACATTTCCTCCTCGAATAGATCGTTCAAAAAAGTGTAACATATCAATATCTTGAAGCAATTCAAGTTGAACGTTGGTTATCTTTTTCATAGCACACCAAGACATAGATGGAGCAGTGTAAAAAATGAGCTGCATCAATGCCATAAGTTTCCATGCCATTCGATCTAAAATTTTCAAAGACATCCGCCAAAAGAAGTGTGTCAACTTTTAAATACAAATCTGCGTATTCTCCTAATGTTTGACAGGAAAACGTTTCCCACACCGATTGAGCAAACTCATACTCTTCATTCGATATTGTTTGATCATTAAGGCTGCTATAAAACTTGGATATTTCAGGTAATTTAGTTTCGTTAAGAACATCCATACTCGTGACGTATTCATAGGGAAACACACCTTTTCTCGCAGTAAGTCGAAACTGTGCATCATCATTAAAATAACGTCGTGTTATTTGCTTTGAATCTTCGCTTAACGAAGATGAACATTGATCTAGTGAACAGGACAAGAAATTATATGTATCGAAAAATCTTAACTGAATGAATCCATTCTTAGCCCGTACATACTTTGTAAACCCTTTGTAACGTTCCATATTCATCGCTAACAATTTTATATGACCAGGATTATGTAACACCTCTCCATCACGTTTCTCGCAAATTTCTTTAATTATAAAATGTCCATCATAGGCGGTTAGATTATGAAATGCTATAGGCAAAACCTTTGTTACTTTGTAATTTAAATTACAACTATTGTGTGCGCTTCCTCTATATTTTCCAGTTAAGTGACAATGATCGCGTACTTTGAGTTCATTAACTGCAATCGGTTTCTCGCAAATGTGACACATTTTACTTGACAAAAATAATCTTTCTTCATTTTCGGTCATCTTTAACATTGGCTTAACCGATAAGTAATATGTTTGAAGTTTATCCACAATACTATAAAGTTCCTTTACAAACAATTCAATGCAATTATTTCCCCTAAAGAGCTTGAAACTGCACAATTCACTATCGAAATTACAATGAAGGTATAAAGAAATGCTGTAAGGAATATGTTTATGTGTTAAAGTAGAGTTATGAATGTCACTATTTGGAAAACAGGAGGAAATTGGAGACAAAACGCATTCAGTGTCTGCATATATTATAAATGGAACTGTATCTTTAACTCGGAATTCTGTAAAATTAACAAATCTTTGTTCATCAGTCGGCATTATGCTTTTTGCAACAGGAAACTGTTTACAGTCTGCAAAGTGAACATTTAACTCATCCTCAAGAAGATAATATGACAAACAACGTCTACATATATAAATCCTTCTCTGAGTGCTAGTGATGCTTGAACGCACAAGGCGAGCAAGATTTCTAATTAAACAAAAGTGATAACTTTCACTGTTTCCAATCTGCAACATCAATAAGTCTACACTCCTTTCATATACGGGGTAGTTTTCACCCCCCTGCTATTTTTCATCAAAAACAAAAGATCTTAGGTTCAATTATCATTTTTACCCGTTTAAGACCTTTTTCCCCACTGTAAAATCACTATTTACTGTTTTAGGGGTGACATCATCTATCCGGGTAAAAGCCTATGTCACAACGAATTTTTTAAGCTATTACACATAATTTTACGGTTCTTAGTTTCCAAGGTATCGATTTTTCAATTTGGGGGTAGTTTTCACCCCCCTGCTATTTTTCATCAAAAACAAAAGATCTTAGGTTCAATTATCATTTTTACCCGTTTAAAACCTTTTTCCCCACTGTAAAATCACTATTTACTGTTTTAGGGGTGACATCAACTATCCGGGTAAAAGCCTATGTCACAACGAATTTTTTAAGCTATTACACATAATTTTACGGTTCTTAGTTTCCAAGGTATCGATTTTTCAATTTTGGGGTAGTTTTCACCCCCCTGCTATTTTTCATCAAAAACAAAAGATCTTAGGTTCAATTATCATTTTTACCCGTTTAAAACCTTTTTCCCCACTGTAAAATCACTATTTACTGTTTTAGGGGTGACATCATCTATCCGGGTAAAAGCCTATGTCACAACGAATTTTTTAAGCTATTACACATAATTTTACGGTTCTTAGTTTCCAAGGTATCGATTTTTCAATTTTGGGGTAGTTTTCACCCCCCTGCTATTTTTCATCAAAAACAAAAGATCTTAGGTTCAATTATCATTTTTACCCGTTTAAAACCTTTTTCCCCACTGTAAAATCACTATTTACTGTTTTAGGGGTGACATCATCTATCCGGGTAAAAGCCTATGTCACAACGAATTTTTTAAGCTATTACACATAATTTTACGGTTCTTAGTTTCCAAGGTATCGATTTTTCAATTTGGGGGTAGTTTTCACCCCTCCTGCTATTTTTCATCAAAAACAAAAGATCTTAGTTTCATTTATCATTTTTACCCGTTTAAGACCTTTTTCCCCACTGTAAAATCACTATTTACTGTTTTAGGGGTGACATCATCTATCCGGGTAAAAGCCTATGTCACAACGAATTTTTTAAGCTATTACACATAATTTTACGGTTCTTAGTTTCCAAGGTATCGATTTTTCAATTTTGGGGTAGTTTTCACCCCCCTGCTATTTTTCATCAAAAACAAAAGATCTTAGGTTCAATTATCATTTTTACCCGTTTAAAACCTTTTTCCCCACTGTAAAATCACTATTTACTGTTTTAGGGGTGACATCATCTATCCGGGTAAAAGCCTATGTCACAACGAATTTTTTAAGCTATTACACATAATTTTACGGTTCTTAGTTTCCAAGGTATCGATTTTTCAATTTGGGGGTAGTTTTCACCCCCCTGCTATTTTTCATCAAAAACAAAAGATCTTAGGTTCAATTATCATTTTTACCCGTTTAAAACCTTTTTCCCCACTGTAAAATCACTATTTACTGTTTTAGGGGTGACATCATCTATCCGGGTAAAAGCCTATGTCACAACGAATTTTTTAAGCTATTACACATAATTTTACGGTTCTTAGTTTCCAAGGTATCGATTTTTCAATTTTGGGGTAGTTTTCACCCCCCTGCTATTTTTCATCAAAAACAAAAGATCTTAGGTTCAATTATCATTTTTACCCGTTTAAGACCTTTTTCCCCACTGTAAAATCACTATTTACTGTTTTAGGGGTGACATCATCTATCCGGGTAAAAGCCTATGTCACAACGAATTTTTTAAGCTATTACACATAATTTTACGGTTCTTAGTTTCCAAGGTATCGATTTTTCAATTTGGGGGTAGTTTTCACCCCCCTGCTATTTTTCATCAAAAACAAAAGATCTTAGTTTCATTTATCATTTTTAGGTGTTTAACACGTTTTTTCCCCATAACATGACTATTTACTGTTTTAGGGGTGAAATGACCAATCCAGGTAAAAGCCTATGTCATCACCTATTTTTAAAGCTATAACGCCTAATTTTAGGGTTCATAGTTTCCAAGATATTGAGTTTTCAATTTTGGGGGGGTAGTTTCACCCCATAAAGGGGGACGTCGCCCCAAGTGCTAGGACCCCTCATACAAGTCCCTAGCATGATTGGTTCACGAGATATTAACAAAAGTGTAGTTAGGCCCTTTTGACAAGAAAATAAATGAATGATACTTTCAAAAACGAGGTGTCACCCCAAGTGCTAGGATACTGCCTATGGGAAAATCCCATCCTGGGTTCAGAAAATATTAACAAATGTGTAGTTAGGCCCTTTTGACAAAAGCCACCGGTGTGCATACATACAAAAATTGCTCTTTCACCCCAGGTAAGGGTAGTTTTTATTTTGGGGGTTGACATACCTCATTCATACAAAAGGAGAATTCACTACGAGTCCTATGACACCCCATATGTTTACATCGCATTATTGGTTAGCGAGATACTAAAAATCGAATGACCTATTAGTTTTTTGTTTTTTTTAATAAATTTTTTAAAAAGCCTCATCTATAAAGAATCTTTTAAAAATTCCGCTCTCTTACAAAAGCCCTCAAGTGCGCATGCATACAAAAATAACCACTACTTAACCTCCGGGTAAGGGTAGATTTATTTTGGGGTGGATATACTCCCGTCCATAGCAAGGGGTGGTTCACCACAAGTCCTACGACACCCTATATGCATCGTTCTAGCCTTACAAGCTCATTAAATTCGCCAAAATGTCAAAAAAGCACGTTTACCTCAAATTGCGTTTCCAAATTCCACCCATTTTAAAAAATTACCTCACCATCAAATAGAGCGGGAAAAATAGCATTTAAACGAACCCTCACTCAACCCTAGTCCTCGCCCGCCACCAAACATTTCCCAACATAGCCATACGTATTCAAGCACACACGCGACTTGCAAGAGAACATACACTACCCCACTACCCGCGAATAACCTTTTGTTTTGGTGCTCACACTCGCATGGGTGTCAGATGACAGTTAGCATCCTAATAAACATCCTCCATGACGTCAACACCCATTAACTTTTTATCACCATCGCACAAACAAGCCAAAGGGTCAACCTCTTCCCACGCTAACACGTGCACTGCACATGCTCGCTCCTGGACCACGTGCTCGCTCTAAGGACCCATGACGTCATCCCATGACGTCATCAGGATTACGCAATTTCTGGTCATGATGATGCAATATTCAAAGTCTAGCGAATTATACTACTACCGTAATACCGTCGGGGTCGGAAGAGAACAAGAGTTGACCAAGAGAGATCGACAGGAAAGAAGACAGAGAGGAGCCCAGCACAAGTAAGTGGAAGTAATGTCAGACTCAGCTAGGGTCCCGTGGTCGCCAACCCACGTCCCACTAGATGTGAGCCCCTGGTGGGGCGGGGGGGGGGGGGGGGTATGAACAACGGTACCAGTTCTCGAAATGGACCGAAATATACGCCATAGGATATCACAATGCTGATGAACGGGAACTTTTCGACGGTCGATGGTCCTGAAGACATCGATGGGATGCAATTAATTACTAGTCATATGATGCCGAGTGTTTCCACGCTGAATCACTATACTGTATATAGGGTGTAACTAGATATGTTTGAAAGCTCTGGTCACTTATGTTGATAAAGTGTACGTTACTACTTATAGTTCGCTACAGAAGGTGCTCAAGATGGCTACCACGAGCTGTGATGCAGGTGTCTAGACTGTCTCACATGCTCCCATATTCCCGGCGTCTGTCGTATCTGCTGACATCCTTGCTCTATTCGCTAACGCAGCCTGTCCACTTTATGAATATATGTGGCTAACACAATGGGTTGAGATCGGGAGAACGAGCAGGCCACGGTGTTGGTCCCTGACGCCCTATCCATTAGTTTGGACTTGAATAGCGACGAAACGTACAAGTGGCCTGTGTGCCCTCCACAAATGACCAACTAGAATCGTGACCCTGTCTGTGTTATGCACATCACAATCAATGATTGTAACACAGCAACGAAAGCAGATACCCAAATGTTTACAGGACATGTTTTGCTTTTGTCAGGTCCTCTATCGAATCCCCGGAACTTTCCCTCCTATTTAGATACACCCTGTATAAATGCAATGGCGGCGGGGTTGTGCAGTGGACAGGCTGCTTGGCTCTCACCAAGGTGATGGCTTACTGAACCGAGCATGAGAGCTTTTTGTGGTGAAATATCACGTTCTGTGGTTCAGATTCGACGTAATAATAGAAGTTCCGTGACTCATATTTGCGAGATGAACGATCACGTAATATTACAAGTCTCCTTCCATTCTTCCTTCCCGCCCCTTACCTCCTTCCTTCCCTTCCCTTCCTTCCCCCTTTACTTCCTTCCGTCCCTCCTTCCTTCTTTCCCCCTTCCTTCCTTCCCCTTCCTTTGTTCCTTCCCTCCCCTTCCTTCCCATCAATTCCCCCTTCAGCCATCCTGGAAGTGTCTTTTCTTGGATTTCCCACTTTTAATAGAGGCAAATGTCATGATTGTTTCTCTAATAAGGCCACGATCGCCTCCTTCCTAATTGTTATCTGAATTACAGATGCACATTAATGCAGCCATCATAATAAAAGAGGTTACCATACAAATATTCCACATACAAGTACACGAGGCTAAATGGCAACGATATGTTATTGTGATGTACTAGAGTGTGTATTTGTGAGGATTACAAGGGAGACAACCGTGGTCGTAAGTTAGGAACCGTCTCAGCATTCGCCTAGAGTAGAAGTGGAAAAACCGCGAAGAATTACCTCCAGGATGGCAGAGGTGGGAATCGAACCTTCCTCTCATCAGTTTTGCTTCACGAAGCACCTGAATTAAAAACTAAAATTTCTGAGCAGAGCCGGAAACCGAACTCGGACCTCCTGGACGTAGGCGAATAGCGCTAGCTGTTTCACCACGAGATGGTCGTTGACTAAGAGAGGACAATAAGACAGATTAATTTTAAAAATCCCTTTCCGCACGCCGGAAGGCGGAGGTAGATTTCACCGGGCAAAGAAAATTATTTCACTGAATTGCGAGAAAAATTGCTGTTTTAATTTACTGGCCGTGAAAGCCAATATAGGCCTACCATCTTTTTGGAAACCTTCATAGGGAGGTTATGGCTGCTTGAGCTTTTAGTTCTCGCAGTAAAGAGGCGCAGGTGAGCTTCAAAAAAAAGGGAGGTAGTACGCAGTTCGCTACTCCTGTGGTGTCCGGGTGGGGACACCAAGAACTTGCTGATGAGTCAGCTTGGTGTCCTAGGCGAAACCGCAAACAAGACACGGCACAAATCTACAGTAGAAAAAAAAATGCTGAATTTTGGCAATTGTTATATAGGCCTACCTACAAACGTTCTACATGTTTAGCATACGAGAAGCCTGCTCTACAGTCGACTGCTGTTTACCTTGCACTAGCACTACTGCCGACCATCCGGACGGGAGTGTTGAAATAACACTATATTTGCCTCGCCTGTCGAAACAACATCAATATTGCTTTGATGACAAAAATTTGTGATAACTATCTTCGGCTTAGGGATTCCCTCCTCATCATCGACAACAATTTGCTCATTTCTTGGCCTAACGGTGGGTCATATCAAAAATATAAGGTGCGTTCAAAAAGTAACGAGCCGGAGGCTGTAATGCGCAAACCGGTGACGACATCGGCTAATCGTGGCGTGTTTAACGAGGTGTGTTTCCGACCAGAACATGGAAGGACACAGCCCGTCGCTAGAGGGCACGCGTGCACGTCACGTGACGATACAAAGCGAGCAGCAGCATGCATCAATCGTTCAACCAAGACCAAGACAGTAGGCCACTCGACATGCTTCCTGGTGTGGTTGAAGACTGTGGGGCACCCTTTGGGCACACACTTCCGCAAGTGCAGTCGTTCCTTCATGATGGTGGGCACACTTCCGACGCTCAATCCGACCACGGCGGCTATGGCGTTCACTGTCACTCGGCGGTCCTGGGTAATGAGTGCATCAACCAGCTGGACGTTGTCATCGGTAATGCAGGGGGGTGCCCCAGACCAGGCATAATCGGCTAAAGACACCCGTCCTACCCTGAAGCGCTTGTGCCACGCCTTGACCCTTGCAAGGAACATGCAGTGTTCGCCGTACACTTGTGACATTCGGCGATGAATGTCCGTTCCCCCTACTCCTTCCGCTGTCAGAAACCGAACAACACTTCTTTGCTCTTCGTTTGACGCCTCCATGTCACTGTTTGCAATGCGACTGGCAGCGTTGGACGATTGATGCATGCTTCTGCTCGCTTTGTATCGTCACGTGACGTGCACTCGTGCCCTCTAGTGACGGGTTGTGACCTTCCACGCTCTGGTCGGAACCACACCTCGTTACACACGCCACGATTAGCCCATGTCTTCACCGGTTTGCGCATTACAGCCTCCGGCTCATTACTTTTTAACGCACCTTATATTAAGAACCTTACGGTAGTCGCATATGATGTGTAACATCTGACATTTTATTCGAATAATTCCATATTACTTACTCGCATTCTTTTAAGAATGAACTCATAGTGCTACCATGTGCCAGCAAACATTAAGGATTCCTTCGTGTTATTACGATCAGTAAGTTCTCATTACTATTATTTCTGCAATAACAACTTGTAAAACCCCAGTGACAAATCCTTTCAGCAATTATGATATAATAGTGCTGTATTTTGACTGAGGTGCTTACATTAAATAAGAACACAGCAAAAGTAGTAAGATTTATTAAATCATTATTGTTTTCAGCAAATATGATATAATGTAGGATTTTCACACCAAAGAACGACAGTTTGAAGATGACTTATTCTAGGAATATCTGTAATGGGGCCCCCAAACCTTGAGGTAAACCGTAAGCGATTTACATTCCACATAGCCACATGGCCGACAGTATGTCGTTGTACCAATCTCCGCCACCGCGCGCACTCATTGTTTCCGTTACATATCGGTCCCTTTTTACTAAATCACCCCCACACAAAAGTATACAGCAACCGAGTGGAAAGATGTTACACATCAAAAATCTTTGATAGAAAAGTTTTATGTAATGTTTAGAGGACTACTGACAATGTTGATTGGTTTCGACAGACTATCGTGCATATTAAAGGAGGTATGTTTCTTTTCTCAAAAAGTCATTTTTTCTACCCCTTTGATCAATGGTTTGGTGCTATCAAAATAACTTACTAAGATAAGTTTTTGGTCCTTATCCGAACAATTTTGAATGGATTCGATTTTTCACATATTAATCCTTTATAGGTTATATAGCAACCACCTACCAAAAGGACAATTTATATCGTCAAAGATGCAGATGGTTAAATCTTTCACTCATATTTCAACTAATTCTTATGAAAGTGTTAATGTTTCTGAAAACCAAATGTTTATATCGTTGATCTAAGGAGCTAGATAAGTGATTTTAATAAAAAGGATTAAAGTTAAAGAGTAAAATATAAAAAAATGGTTCGAAAATATTACATTTTTATTTCTAATTTTTATTAATCTTGCTTATTAGCCTATTTTCATTTATGAAAAAAGTAGGCTTATGAGATCACCTTTTGCCCGTGTGCCTGCGTGTGTCTGTGTGTGTGTGTCCCCCTGACAAAATCTAAACGGCTGGAGCTATTTCAATGAAACTCGGTAAGTTCATAGCACTATTTAGCGCGACCCCGACCGTGCCCTTCAAATTTTGTTACGTCTCACCAATCCAACATGGCGGCTGTGCGAAATATTTCACCAGCATTCAATATCTCCGAAACTATTACAGATATCAACCTGAAATGTTTCACGGTGATAAAGGGAAATACTAGAAGTTCACCTATGTGACATATGAAAATCTGGTAACTACAAAACCAAAATGGCGGCCAAGCGAAGTTGTGACTTTTAAATAGACGTTTCTCGCGATTTAACTTGGTACAGTATATGCTGATACACATTGTAATGCACAGACATCTAACTTCGTTCAATTGTTTACATAATCTCAAGATGGTGGCTGTGCGAAATATTTCACCGGCATTCTATATCTCTGAAACTATTAGCGATATCACCCTGAAATTTTGTACGGAGATAAACGGCACTACTGGAAGTTGATCCATAAGACTTTCAAAAACCGGTTATCTACAAAACGAATGGCGGCCAAGCGAAGTTGAAAATTTTAAATAGACCTTTCTCGCGATTTAATGATCCAAACGCAAAGAAACTTGGTACAGGAAATGTTTATACACATTGTAATGCTCTGGTATCTAATTGAGTTCAATTGTTTACATATCCTCAAGATGGCGGCTGTGCGAATTTTAAAATTAAGTTTTTATTTCTTGTGTCGTAATCATGCGGTCAAAGTGAAAGTTTGAATAATGAACCAACGCAATAATTTTCCTTTAATGGTACATGACTCTATGGCCTATACATATAACAATCCAACATGGCGACCATCCGAAATATTTAGATGGCTCTGAATATCTACGAATCTATTATAGCAATCAAACTGATTTCTTTATGTTCATAGGGGCTATGAACATAAGTTCACCTATAGAACTTTCAATAACCTGGTGATCACAAATCCAACATGGCGGCGACGCGAAGTATAAATATTCACATGGATGTTTCTCGCAATTTAACCATCAGAGTGCAGTGAAACTTGGTACAGTAAATCCTTATACAAAATGTTAATTCACTGGCATCTAATTTATTTCCATTGTTTCCATAACCACAAGATGGCAGCTGTGCGAAATTTTAAAATTTGTTTTTACTTCTTGTGTCCTAATCATGAGATTGAAGTTTGAATACTACACATAAACAGTAATCTTCAAGTAACAGTACATAACTCTGGGACCTACTTATATAAAAGTCCAACATGGCGACCATCCTAAATATGTAGACGGTTCTCAATATCTACGAATCTATTACAGCAATCAAACTGAAATTTTGTACGTTGATAGAGGCAATTATCATAAGTAGGATATATGAAAATAGGCTGTATAGTTCTTCATGGAACTACTTGTTTTATTTTTTACTTTTTAATTTTAATTGTTTACTATTTTAATTGCTTAGTAATGTTTATTACGCTCCTAAAATTTAAAAATAAATAAGCTTATCAAAATTAAATTTCTAATAATTTTACCATCTCAATTTTAAGTTTATAAAAATAATTATGAACATTAAAATGTTAAAGAGAGCAAAAATTAAAATCAATAATAATTATAAACAGGCTTAAATAATTAAAATGTTATTTAAATAAATACAAATAAAATATTAAGAAAGTTTTAATGTTTCGTAACACATTGTTATGATTTTCTGATTAACGAACTCGACATAGATTTTACAGAGTAATATTTTATATATACATTTGAAAGTGATTGCTGGGAAATGGTGGTAGTTATCGTATCCAATAGAAAGTGATATATTTATTATAAATTACATGTAACTTTTGAGCTGCTGCTGCTGCTGCTACTACTGCTGATGATGATAATTGTTGTTTTAAGGGACCTAACATCTAGGTTAACGGCCCCTAATGGTCTGGGTGATAGCGGAAATGACAATGAAATAAAAACCGAAACGAAAATTAATTTAGACTGAAAATACTGAAAGAAGAGAACTCAGATTGAAACGACATACAAAATGTAATTTAGAAGGAAAATACTCACAAAGATTGAAAAATACGTACAAAATGCAATTGAGGTTCAAAATACTTACAAAATGCAATTGAAATTGAAAATGCTTGCAAAATGTATGGTAGATTCAAAATACTCACAAAATGTGGAGCCCGTGATTCAAGATTCTGTACTGACAAAATGCAATTGAGATTGAAAACACTTACAAAATGGAGTTTAGATCAGAAATACTGAGAAAATACAATGTAGATTGAAAATACTTTAAAAATGTGGGTTGATTCAAAATACTCACAAAATGTAATTTAGAGATACGGGGAGCCAATTTAGAAAAAGGACGGGAATCGTAAAGAGAAAACGAAATATAATGAAAAGAAAAAGAAAGCTGATCCATAGAAAAATGAGGGATTAGGAAAGATGAGAGAAAAACCAATGAAGGCGGGAAAGTAAGAGACTCCCAAGTCCTCGAATACTCTAATACCGTCGGGGTCGGAAGAGAACAACAGTTGACCAAAGGAGGCCGACAGGAAAGAGAGCACAGAGGAGCCCGGCACAAGTACAGTAAGTGGAAGCAATGCCGGACTCAGCTGGGGTCCCGTGGTCGCCAACCTACGTCCCAATATATGTGAGCCCCTGGGGAGAAACTTTTGAACTGACGGTGGTTTTGGTCTCTAGAGGATGGGAAACTCGAAGATCTGTCCAAATTTTCCGGAAGTCGAAACACGGTGCTCATTGCAATAGTCAGCATTCTTATGAAATCTGCCTAAAAGATAAGTCCAGTTGAAGTTAGAAACACGCTAACCACTACACCAATTCTGCTCATGACGTTCACCTTTACTGCGCTACATTTAGCTCTTGACGGTCCTGTAATCTTCAGGGATATTCCACGGCGCTAGCTTTCCGGCAGGTCTCCAAGGATATGGCAGGACAGGAGTTGACAGTTACCGGAAGTGACATAGTTTCTCCCCCCACTCCAAGAGAAGTGGATAGCATGTTAACAGCTACCACGCCCAGCAATACCAGCGGGACGTTATCGCATGTCCATAGCTTTAATATGCTAAATGACGCTATTACTGTGTTATTCAATTAACTAGCCCAGCCTCTGCCATGGTTTCGCACCGGCTTCTGACAATGGGCTATTTTACACGATGTAATACTTTTCTTCTTCTTCTTAAGACGTCGTTACGGCTTCGGTGGCGTAGGTGGTAGCATGCTGAGCTTATATGCCCAAGATCGCGGGTTCAAACCCGGCCAAAGCCGTCGGATTTTTTAGAGCGTTAAAAATCCATCAGTATGCCTTCCTTCGGAGGTGAAGTAAAGCCGGCGGTCCCATGTCATTGATTTATGGCATGATAAAGAACCTTCCACCCCGGGCCCATGGTGTTGGGGAAGCGCGCTTGCCTCTCACCCGGAGGCACCGGGTTCGATTCCCGGCTCCGTCAGGAATTTTAGAAACTGACGTGGGGGCTGGAACGGGGTGCACTCAGCCTCGTGAGGACAATAAGTAGCTGTCTGACAGTGAGGCAGCACCCCGGTCACGAAAACCAAGATTAACGGCCGAGCGAGGGGACCCGATGCGCTGACACGCGTCACCCCAATATCTGCAGGCCAAATGGCTGGGCAGCGGTCGCTTGGTAGGCCTAGGCCCTTCATGGGCTGTAGTGCCAGGGTTATTTATTTTGTATTTTTTATTTTTAAGAACCTTCCACTAATTACACCTGTGTGAAGCTAAATTTTATTTTAAACATTCGTCAAACGCTCTTAGGTTCCGACGTTCGTCGCCAGAAGCCGACAGCGGTGGCATCTAGTTATCAAGTTCTGAACTAGTAGCCTTTGACGGTGGCGTTTGGCGACAAAAGTAGGAACTACTTGAAAAAATGTAATGTCTGCTGTCCTCACTCGAATTGAAAACAGATAATACACACTAATACAGTCATCACAATTAACACCGGTTATCAGACAGATTCTACACACACACAAAGTGCACGGGGCTACATGACCGCCTTGTCGCAGCCCCTAAACTGAGGAACCAACCAACAAACCAACCTAAGACGTCGTTCCCGAACGGAGTTTGACGATAAGTATTTATACCGACCTTGCGATATTGAAGTGAGAGCTGGGTAGATTCAGAATATCGTCGGTTCAAGGCAAAACCGTATCGGACATTCAACCCCAGTAAAACGTGGTCACCAAGAACCTCGCTTCCTCACTATAAAATACTGTGGGCTCAGGTCAAAAGAGGTTAGTCAGGCACTGTATCGGCGGAAGCCTGGCAATTACAAAGGTCGATTAGTCCGCCAATCAGAAGATCGGTCAAGTTCCACATTATCACTTACATAATCATGCTAAACTGCTGTGCCCAAGATAGCGGGTTCAAACCCGGCCGAAGTCGTCGGATTTTTAAGAGCGTTGAAAATTCTTCAGCATGCCTTCCTTCGGAGGGGAAGTAAAGCCGGCGGTCCCATGTCATAGATTTATGGCATGAAAAAGATCCTTCCACAGACTAAACTTATGTAAAGCTAAATTGTTAGATTAGATTTTGTCGGAACGCTCTATCAAAGTTCCAACGTTCACCACTAGGTATCATTGATATCTGGTGGCGAGAGTTGGAACTACTTGAAATTGAACGGAATTTGTAGCTCACACTAAGGGTGTCCGCTGGAAGCTGCTACAGACTCAGGCGAGCCGAACATGTCCTCGGACACTCCCGGCACTAAAAGCCATACTATAAATAAATAAACTTTCATAATTCGTTGTGTGTTTCTGTCTCTTTTGCACAGCAGATTGTGTGTTGGTTTTCTTTGCATGCACCCTATATTGTGTATAATGTGATAGCATGCACACAGAAAAATTAACAAGTCACTAAATCACAATATGCAAAACGTTTTTGAGCACTGTAATTAAATTAATATAAATTAACGAATAAAATGTACTAGTTTCGGCCATATTAAAGCCGTCTTCAGTGGTGTTCTTATAAAGAACTAAAGTAATTACGAGCAAAGATTTGTTGTTAATATTTCACTTGAGTATTTAAATAAAAACCTGGAATTAATTCTAACTATTGGTAGAATATAAATAAATAATGTTTATATAAATAAAGTATGTTTGAGTCTTCAGTCTTTGACTGGTTTGATGCAGCACTCCATTTCTCCCTGTCCTGTGCTAATCGTTTCATCTCTACATAGCTACCACACCCTACATCCGAGGCAATCTGTTTAACATATTCTAACCTTGGTCTACCCCTAAAGTTCATGTCCTCGACCCTTCCTTCCATAACTAAGCTCGCTATTCCTGGGTGTCTTAGTATGTGTCCTACCGACCTACATTAGCAGTCACCAGAAATATCTCTCCTCTCCCACTAATCTTAATACCTCTTCGTTTGTAAACCTATCTACCCATCAGATCTTCATCATTCTCCTGTAACACCACATTTCAAACGTTTAAGTTCTCCTCTTTTCTGCTGCACCAATAGTCCAAGTTTCACTTCCATAGAGCGCCACGCTCCAGACAAAGGCCTTCAAAAATGACTTCCTAATACCTAAATCTATATTCGATGTCAACAGATTCCTTTTCTGTAGAAATGCTTTCCTTGCCTGAGCTAACCTAATTTTTATATCCTCTTTGCTTCGTCCATCACTGGTTATTTTGCTTCCTAAGTAACAGAAGTCTCCTACTTCCTTTAGTTTTTCACCTGCCAATTTGATGTCCATAGAGGTTTCTGATTTATTTCGGCTGCATTCCAGTATCTTTGTTTTACATTTATTAATTTTCATCATGAATTCTTTCCTCAAGACCGAGTCCATACCATTCAAAACCTCATTCAAATCCTCAGGCTTGTCGGCCAAGATGACGATGTCATCAGCAAATCACAGAGTTGAAATTATTTCTCCTCGAATCTTCACTCCCACTTAAAATTTTTCTCCAATTTCCTTCATTGCTTGGTCAATGTAAAGATTGAAAAGTATGGGTGATAAGTTGCAGCCTTGCCTTACTCCTTTCTGTATACCAGCTTCTCTCTCATGTCCTTCAGCTCGAATAACTGCTGTCTGGTTTCTGTATAGATTGTATATCACCCTCTTATCCCTGTAATTTATTCCAATCGTTTTCAAAATGTCAAACAATTTAGTCCAATCAACGTTATCAACCTAAAAAAATGTAATCATAAAATTGACCTACACACTAAAAATATTAGGGTTCTAATATTAATCCATGAAATATCTTATAAGAATAGAACAAAACAGATCTTTAACAAAACATTTAACCAAGTATAACATATTATGTATAAATAGTTGGTATTGTATAATACATAACGAAAGTAAATGCCATAAGGGGGATCATGCAGCTTACGGAGCCAAATTAATAACGATTTTATACGGTGCGTTCAAAAAGTAACGAGCCGGAGGCTGGAATGCGCAAACCGGTGACGACATCAGCTAATCGTGGCATGTGTAACGAGGTGTGCTTCCGACCAGAGCGTGGAAGGTCACAGCCCGTCGCTAGAGAGCACGCGTGCTCGTCACGTGACGATACAAAGCGAGCAGCTACATGCATCAATCGTCCAACGCTGCCAGTCGCATTGCAAACAGTGACATGGAGGCGTCAGCCGAAGGGCAAAGAGGTGTTGTTCGGTTTCTGACAGCGGAAGGAGTAGGGGGAACGGACATTCATCGCCGAATGTCACAAGTGTACGGCGAACACTGCATGTCCCTTGCAAGGGTCAAGGTGTGGCACAAGCGCTTCAGGAAAAGACGGGTGTCGTTAGCCGATGATGCCAGGTCTGGGGCACCTCCCTGCAATACCGATGACAACGTCCAGCTGGTTGATGCACCCAGTGCCCAGGACCGCCGAGTGACAGTGAACGCCATAGCCGCCGTGGTCGCTCCACGACAATGCACGACCTCATTCGGCCAACACAGTCGCGGCACTCCTGCAGAAATTCAAATGGGAGGTTCTCGGCCACCCTCCATACAGTTCAGACCTCTCTCCTTGTGATTACGCCATGTTTGGTCCCCTGAAAAGGGCTCTGCGGGGCCAAAGATTCACCTCGGACGCCGACGTCCAGCTGTACGTGCGGAACTGGATCACATCGCAGCCCAGGGAATTTTATGAGACAGCCATTCATCGCCTCGTGTCACAGGGGGACAAGTGCCTCAACAGCCAGGGCCAATACTTCTAACATACAGGTACAGTTTCTGTAATTATGCCTCCGGCTCGTTACTTTTTGAACGCACCTTATAATATTATAACAGTGCCTGCCATCGATCCTGTACAACAAATATATACATTTCCTGGCTACTAAAACCAAAGTTCAGCATTTTCGAAATTGGAATTGTAACTATTTTTTATCTATTTTCTTCAAAATGTCGTTTTTGGTTTGTACTAAACTTCACCATTTGCTTCATATCTCCCATGATTAAAGGATGTTTTGCCTACTCTTCTCATTTTGCGAAAATGAGAAAAAGTAGACTTATGAGATCGATCAGGGAAAATGTGTGTCTTGTCTGTCCGTCTGTCTGTCCGTCTGTCTGTGTGTGTGTGTCCCCCTATCAACTCCTAAACGGCTGCAGCAATCGAAACCAAATTTGGTATGAACAAAGATATATACCTGAATATCTCATGCCCATATTTGAAAATGATATCAGTGCTACCAACTGCTGAGAAACCGCACTTGAAATTTGAACTCCATGTTGCATATCTCGGAAGGTATGCATGGGAACTATTCAGAAATTAGCACACATATAGACAATAATATTTTAGTTCAATTTACAGGAAGCCATACATGGCAGTGTTGCAAAATGATTCTAAGCCTGATGATAGGTCCAATTTTTAAATGCATATAATTTCTACACTATTCATTGAAATTCAACCAAATTTCGTATGTACTATGTGTCCATAAACAGATATGACCGTGCGTAATCTTAAGAGCCACCAGAGATGTCAACTGTCAATAAATGTTCTCTATATTCTTTCATCCAAATACCAATATATCAGAAAGTATGCAAACCAACAGCTATAAACTATGCACTCGTATAGTACCTGTAATTCTAGATTAATTTAGAGTAACGTCAGTGCTACCAACATGATTATAAGCCTACTGATAGGACCAATTTTTAATAAATGTAACTTCTATAGTACAATTGGATTACAACCAAATTTCGTATGTGCCATGTGTACCATAACAGATATGACTGTGCGTATTCTTAAGAGCAACCAGGGCTGTCAAATGTTAATAAATGCTGCCTCTATTTTTACACTAATATCAATATATCACAAAGTATGGAAGCCAATAGCTGTATAGTATAGTACGTATAGTACCTGACACTCTAGATTAATTTGGAGGAACTAATATACGTCAGTGCTGCCAACATGATTCTAAGCCTGCTGATAAGTCGAATTTTAAATTGCATATAACTTCTATACTAACAAATGGGTTTCATCCAAAATTGACACAATAATAGATCGTAATATTTCAGATTATTTTTGACCAACACATGCATGCCACTGTTGCCAACATCATTTCACTCGCGCTGATAGATCCAATGTCTAACTGCATGTAACATCCATGCTATCAATTGTACTTCAACCAAATTTTGTATTCTATACCTTATGAGATGGAACTAAGAATATAAGTTCAGTCACCGGGGCTGCCAAATGTAGTGCTCTATTTGGCTACATTATACCAGGTTAATGTCGATATTACCAACTTAATTTTGTCATTGTTCTAGATAGGTCCATATAGATTAATTATTGGTATGAGTCTTAATTTTAAGAAAAGTGGACTCTTTAGTTCGTCACGGAACTTCTTGTTTTAATTTTATATTTAAATTGGTGTTAAACCTTCAGCTAAAGAATGAATTTCACATATTTTCACATTAGTAATTTATTAAGCATTATTATTTCATATTTACTTGGAGCAAATTCAAAAAATACATTTTCAATCTTTCATAGAAAGAATAATTAATTCCCCAAAGGTTTGAGTGAGATTCATTTTGTGGGTAAAGTTTTAACACTCATAGGAAACAAAAGTCCAAAAATTCTAAAACAGAGAAGATCATCACAAAGCTAGAAGCAACTTTTGAAAAATCGACAAAAAAAGTTATGATCTGAATTTTGGAAATTTTAAACTTTGCTTCTAATAGCAAGATGTGTGTGTGTCCTTGGAAATGTATATAATTGTTGTACAAGACTTATGAGAGACACAGTTAATAAAATTAATATTCATGTAATTCAATGAACTGGTTTCGGTCACACTACGACCGTCGTCTACAAGTGTATTTAATATAAAATGAAGTCCAAAGTCTGTGTGAAACAAAAAAGTTAGGTTCAAAACTATTTCTAAAAATGTTAACTAACTAAATTATTAACAAGTAGTTCTGTGACGAACAAAAGAGCCTACTTTTCTTAAAATTTAATATTCATGCCAGTCTACATAGACCTATCTAGAATGATGACGAAATCAAGTTGGTAATACTAACATTTCTAAGTACTTCAGTTTGAAATACACCTGAAACAGTATAGCCTAATAGAGTAACTTACTATAGTTGGCAGCCATGCTGACTCTGAATATATTCTTAGTTCCATCTCTTGAGGTATACAATGAACATACTAAATTTGGTTGAAATCCATTTGTTAGTATAGAAGTTATAAGCATTTAAAAACTGGACCTATCAACAGGCTTAGAATTGTGTTGGCACCACTGATGTATATAAGTTACACCAAACTAAGGTGGAATGTCAGGTACTATACGTGTGCAAAGTTTAGAGCTGTTGGGTTGGATACTTTCTGATATATTGCTACTGGGGTAAAATATAGAGAAATCATTTATTAACAGTAGGTAGCCCTGGTGGCTCTTTAGAATACGCACAGTCATATCTGTTGTAGTACACATAGTACGTACGAAATTTGGTTGTAATCCAATTGATAGTATAGAAGTTACATGCATTTAGAATTCGGACATATCGGCAGGTTTAGAATCATGTTGGCAACACTGGCATGTATGGACTACTGAAAATTAATCTGAAATGTTACTATCTATATGTGTGCCGAATTTGGAATAGTTTGCATGCATAACTTCTGAGATATCCAACATAGAGCTCAAATTTCAATTGCGATTTTTAGCAGTTGGTAGCACTGACGTCAATTTCAAATAATGCCGTGAGATATTCAGGTATAGATCTTTAGTCTTACCAAATTTGGTTTTGATAGCTGCAGGAGTTGATAGACAGACAGACAGACAGACTGGCAGAAGGACAGACAGACATTTTCCCGGATCGATCTCATTAGTCTACTTTTTCCTCATTTTTGCAAAATGAGAAAAGTAGGCTAAACAATATACTAAAAAAGTAATAAAACCAGATCTGTTACAATTATTCCATAATTATTAAAACTGTAACAGATCTGGTTTTATTACTTTAATTAGTATATTTCTTTTAATAATTTAAATAGTTAACAGTTTTATAAATAGATTTGAACCTAACCCTTTTATAAATTTAAATATCACACAGATTTGCAACTTCATTTTCTATTAGGTACAAGTTGTCCGGGCTTGTACGCCGTGGACCAGGCAGGACATCTCCCGATATTTCACCGGATACTATGTCCGGCAGTTTCAACTGCTGACTAATGAAAGGAGCGGAACCCTCTCTGGCTTAGGAGCAGAATATCGTATCTATAATGGCAATGCTATTGAGATACCCTATTCTGGTCCTAAGCCAGCGCGCTTGATATGCCGGACGCAGTTTGCGGTTAAACATCGGGAATGTCCAGCGTGGACCACGGCCTACAAACCCAGACAACTTGTATCTAGTTGTGAACGCAGGCCGTGAAAGCATAAGCTGTCATATAGTGCAATTTTCTCTTAATTGCATTTGCGGACGAAAGTCATAATACAAGGTCATCGAAAAATAATGCCAACATTAAAAAAAAATATAGCGCCGAAACCCTTTATGTTAAACGTGTAATTCTTTCACTGAACGCCAGCTGGTTAGAGTAAGTTTTGTTGTGAGCGGGCGTGACCTTTCTATGTGCACACTATATGCGCAGTAGCCAAGGTCGGCTGGGGGCGCAGCATAACTGCACCGCCCGACCGCCGCGCCGTTCAGTACCATGTTGACCGCTCAACAAAAAGCACAGTGAGTGATTTGGTACGCAGTTTCAAAGTCACCATTCAGTGTACGGCGGTTGTTTCAGAGGTCTTATCCAGGACAAACTGCACCTGATTACAAAGCTGTCATTCGATGGTTTAATCAGTTTAAGGAAACAGGGACTGTAGAGAAAACAAGAAGTTCCGTGAAGAACTATACAGCCTACTTTTCATGCCAATGATTATTCTACAGTATATGAACCTATCTTCGAATAATGACGAAATTAAGTTGGTAATATCGAAATATCTAATTAGTTCAAAATATACCTGGTATAATGTAGCCTAATAGAGCACTACAGTTGGCAGCCCTGGTGACTGAATATATTCTTAGTTCCACCTCTTAAGGTACAGAATACAAAATTTGGTTGAAGTCCAATGGACGTTACATGCAGTTAGACACTGGATCTATCAGTACGCGTAAAAGCATGTTGCCAACAATACCATGCGTGTGCTGGTCAGATATAATCTGAATTATTATGATATTTTGTTGTGCCAATTTTGGATGAAATCCATTTGTTAGTATAGAAGTTACATGTATTTTAAAATTGGACATATCAGCAGGCATAGAATCATGTTGGCAGCACTGCCTTGTATTAATTACTCCAAATTAATCTAGAATGTCAGGTGCTATACGTGTGCAAAGTATGGAGCTGTTGGCTTGCATACTTTCTGATATATTGATATTAGGGTGAAAAGAATATAGACAGCATTTATTAACATTTGGCAGCCCTGATTGCTCTTAACAATACTTATAGTCATAACTGTTATGATACACATATCACATACGAAATTTGGTTGAAATCCAACTGATAGTATAGAAGTTACATGTATTTAAAAATTGGTATTATCAGCAGGCTTATAATCATGTTGGTAGAACTGTCGTATATAAGTTACTCCAAATTAATCTAAAATGTCAGAATATACGTGTGCATAGTTTAAAGCTGTTGGCTTGAATACTTTCTGATATATTGGTATTTGGATTTTAAAAAAATAGAGAGAGAGCAATTATTAACAGTTGGCAACCCTGGTGGCTCTTAAGAATACGCTCAGTCATATCTGTTTATGTACAGATATTACATACAAAATTTGGTTGAAATCCAATTGATAGTGTAGAAGTTATATGCATTTAAACATTGGACCTATCAGAAGGCTTACAATTATTTTGGCAACACTGTCATGGTTGGCCTCCTGGAAATTGAACTGAAATAGTATTATCTACATGTGTGCCAATTTTGGAATAGCTCCCATGCATATCTTGCAAGATATCCAACATGGAGCTCAAATTTCTAGTGCGTTTTTTCAGCAGTTGGTAGCTCTGACATCATTTTCAAATATGGACGTGAGCTATTCCGGTGCACATCTTTACTCATACTAAATTTGGTTTTGATTGCTGCAGCCGTTTAGGAGTTGATAGGGGGGGACACACACACAGCCAGACAGACAGAAGGACAGACAGACAGACACACATTTTCCCGGATCGAACTCATAAGTCTACTTTTTCCTCATTTTTGCAAAATGTGAAAAGTAGGCTAAAAATCTAGGCCAGGCAGATCACCAACATAAGAACGCATGCTTTCCCAACGGCTGGATTGGTAGAGGAGACCCCATTGCCTGGCCCCCAAGAAGTCCTGACCTCAACCCTTTGGATTTGTTCTGGGGGTTCATTAAAAACATTGTGTATGCAGAAAAAAATCGGGCTTTGTAGCACCTGTGGGAGCGAATTTCTGCCGCCATCTTGACAGTTACTCCTGAAATGATTGCTCGTACGTGGCAAGAAATCGACTACAGACTAGACATTTGCAGAGCTATGAACGGTGCCTAAGGTATGAAAAATCTAACCTTTTCCGCACATTTTAAGATTAAAACCATTGAATTATCTCGAATAGTTTTTATCATTTCAAATGATCTTGTCGACTTCGTCGTTATGCTTGGTCCAACGTTATGCGTTACGGAGACGGAGACGGAAGTGACATCATACAACCGCGCGGGAAGCGAGTGCGTTACGTCATGCAGCCACGTGGGAAGCAGAAGCTAATGGTTATTGGAGTCTGTTGAAAGAGTCCTGGGGCGTCGAGCAACCTGGGGCTTTGAGCGAAGCGAACACAAGAATACAGGGTGACTTCTAAAGAGTTATACAAGATGCCATATAAGAATACAGGGTGAATTTTAAAGAGGTGTGCAGGATGTCAGAGCAAAATACAGTACAAGATGCCAGATAAGAATACAGGGTGACCCATAAAGAGATATACAAGATGGCAATTAAGAATACAAGGTGACTCTTAAAGAGGTGTACAAGATGGCAGAGAAGAATACAGGGTGACCCCTAAAGAGGTGCACAAGATGGCAGACAAGATTACAGGATGACTCCTAAAGAGGTGTGCAGGATGTCAGAGCAAAATACAGTACAAGACGCCAGATAAGAATACAGGGTGATTCATAAAGAGATATACAAGATGCCAATTAAGAATACAAGGTGACTCTTAAAGAGGTATACAAGATGGCAGAGAAGAATACAGGGTGACCCCTAAAGAGATGCACAAGATGTCAGACAAGATTACAGGGTGACTCCTAAAGAGATGTACAAGACGTCACACAAGAATGCCGGATGACTCCTAAAGAGATATACAAGATGCCAGTTAAGAATACAAGATAGCAGAGAAGAATACAGGGTGACTCCTAAAGTGGTGCACAAGATGTCAGACAAGAATACAGGGTGACTCCTAAAGAGGTGTACAAGATGTCACACAAGAATACAGTGTGACTTCTAAAGAGATATACAAGATGCCAGATAAGAATACAGGGTGCCTCCTAAAGAGGTGTTGAGGATGTCAGAGCAAATTACAGGGTGGCACTTAACGAGGTGTACAGTATGTTAGATTCAATTCAAATACAGGGTGACCCTTAAAGAGGTTTGCGAGATATCAGATTCAAATAATGGGTGACCCTTAAGGAGTTGTAAAAGATGTCAGACTCAAATACAGGGTGACCTTTAAAGAGGTGCCCGCGCGGGAAGCCTAAGTTAATGGGTAATGGAGTCTGTTGAAAGAGTTCTGGGGATTCTAGCGAAGCGAGAAGCCCTCCTGAGCCTTTCTAACATGTGCAGCATTTGTAGCATGCGTCTTTCAGACTGACTGTAATTTTTTTATAATAGTTATTTGAAATGTTGGCATTATTTTTCGAAGACCCTGTATTGCCGAAACTGGTAGCGCTAACTGAACAGATGAACTAAACAGGTCAGTTTCTTAATATGCACCAACCCAAAAACTACTGAATCAATCCAATTTACCTTCATAAGATAACATGAAATAGTTACGCTACTGAAAAGGCAATTGTCATTCACTGATATCAACATCACAGATAATGATTTTTGAAAACAAATTTTAATCAAACGGTACATTTATGAACCAAATATAGAAGTTAAAGGGTTGAAACTTAATACAATTGAAGATGCTTTCATGACTTGCAAGTCCAATTTTGAATCATGATTCCAGTGCTTCAAACGTTTAATTTGTGTTTTTTTTTTCTTTTATAAGTTTGGTTGGGTTGGTTCTTAAGTTTAGGGGCTGCGACAACGCGGTCAATGTAGCCCCGTGTACATTGGGTGTGTGTAGAATCTGTCTGATAACCGGTGTTATTTGTGATGACTGAATTAGTGTGTGTTATCAGTGTTTTAATACAAGTAAGGACTGCAGACTGATGAATTTTTCAAATAGTTCCTACTTTTGCCGCCAAACGCCACCGTTGACGACTACTAGTTCAGAACTTAGCTACCAGACGCCACCGCAGTCGACCCTTGGCAACGAACATAGGAACCTAAGAGCGTTGTTTACATTCTTAACCTATAAAATATAGCTCCACACAGGTGTAATTAGTGGAAGGTACTTTTACATGCAATAAATCTATGACATGGGACCGCCGGCTTTACTTCCCCTCCGAAGGAAGGCATACTGAGGAATTTTTAACGCTCTTAAAAAATCCGACGACTTTGGCTTTGAACCCGCGATCTTGGGCATAGAAGCTCAGCATGCTACCTACTACGCCACCGAAGCCGCCCTTTTGAAGCAATACATTTTTCTCAATAAAAAAAAATACTGCAACCATTACTCTAGGTCAAATGCCCGTATCCATATAAAAATACTGCAACCATTACTCTAGGTCAAATGCCCGTATCCATATAAAAATACTGCAACCATTACTCTAGGTCAAATGCCCGTATCCATATAAAAATACTGTGAAAATTTGAAATGGATCGGTGCGGTAATTTCTGATGTAATGTACATTGTGGTTGTTGTTTGAGTCTTCAGTCTTTTGACTGGTTTGATGCAGCACTCCATGCCACCCTGTCCTGAGCTAATCGTTACATCTCTACATAGCTACCACACCCTACATCAGAGGCAATCTGTTTAACATATTCTAACCTTGGTCTACCCGTACAGTTCTTGTCCTCGACCCTTCCTTCCATAACTAAGCTTGCTTTTCCTGGGTGTATTGGTATGTGTCCTACCAACCTATCTCTTCTCTTCATTAGCAGTCACCAGAAACATCTCTCCTCTCCCACTAGTCTTAATACCTCTTCGTTTGTAACCCTATCTACCCATCTGATCTTCTTCATTCTCCTGTAACACCACATTTCAAACGCTTCAATTCTCCTCTTTTCTGCTCCACCAATAGTCCAAGTTTCACTTCCATAGAACACCACGCTCCAGACAAAGGTCCTCAAAAATGACTTCCTAATGCCTAAATCTATATTCGATGTCAACAGATTCCTTTTCTGTAGAAATGCTTTCCTTGCCTGAACTAACCTACTTTTTATATCCTCTTTGCTTCGTCCATCACTGGTTATTTAGCTTCCTAAGTAACAGAAGTCTCCTAGTTCCTTTAGTTTTTCACCTGCCAATTTGATGTCCATAGAGGCTTCTGATTTATTTCGGCTGCATTCCAATATTTTTGTTTT
The DNA here is from genome assembly GCA_946902985.2 of Meconema thalassinum. NCBI lineage: Eukaryota > Metazoa > Arthropoda > Insecta > Orthoptera > Tettigoniidae > Meconema > Meconema thalassinum. The sequence continues at coordinate 51,420,861 of OX336397.1, forward strand.
ACACTTATTAATTTTCATCATGAATTCTTTCCTCACGACGGAGTCCATACCATTCATGTACATTATTTGCATAAAATAACAGTTGTAAGAAATGAATGTCAAAGAAATGTCTGCAAAGGTAGATGAAAGAAGATTTAATAGATGTTTGCCAATGTTAACAAACTTCAAACATCCTTATCTCAGAAAGAGATTATCATTTTTGCTCGAAACTAACTTTCAATATGCTGAATATCCAAAACATCAGAAACAAGTAGTTTCGTGACGAACTAAAGAGCCTACTTTTCTTATAATTTATGAATTAATCTAAAATGTTATTATCTATTATTGTGCCAACTTTGGATGAAATCCATTTGTTAGAATAGAAGTTACATGCATTTAAAAATTGGACTTATCAGAAGGATTAAATAATGTTGGCAGCACTGACGTATATTAGTTACCCCAAATTAATTTAGAATGTTAGGTATTATACGTATGCAAAGTTTAGAACTGTTGGCTTGCATATATTCTTATTTATAGATATTAGGGTAAAAAGTTAGAGAGAGAGCATTTATTTACAGTTGGCAGCCCTGCTGGCTCTTAAGAATACGCATATTCATATGAGTTAAGGTACAAAAGTCTCATACGAAATTTGGATGAAATCCATTTGTTAATATAGTAGTTACATGTATTTAAAATTTGGACCTATTAACAAGCTTAGAGTCATGTTGGCAGTACTGATGTATACTAGGTACTCCAAATTAATGTACGTGTGGAAAGTTTCGAGCTCTTGGTTTGCATATTTTCTGATATATTGGTATTAGGATAAAATAATAGATGGAGCATTTATTAACAGTTGGCAGCCCTGGTTGCTCTTAAGAATACGCATAGTCATATTTGTTATTGTACACATAGTACATACAAAATTTGGTTGATATCCAATTGATAGTGCAGAAGTTTTATGCATTTAAAAGTTAGGCTTATCAGCTGGCTTAGAATCATGTTGGTAACACTGTCATATATGGCCTCCTGGAAATTAAACTGAAATAATATTATCTATATGTGTGCCAATTTTGGAATAGCTGCCATACATACCTTCCAGGATATCCAACATTGAGCTCAAAATTCAATAGCGATTTTTCAGCAGTTGATAGCACTGACATCATTTTCAAATATGGCCTTCAGATATTCCGGCATAGATCTTTACTCATACCGAATTTGGTTTCCATAGCCGCAGCCGTTTAGGAGTTGGTAGGGGACACACACACACACACACACACACAGTCAGCCAGCCAGACAGACAGACAGAAGGTCAGACAGACTGACACACACACATTTTCTCGGATCGATCTCATAAAATGTGAAAAGTAGGTTAAATATACTAAAAAGTAATAAAACCATGCCTCTTAGATTTTCCTATTATTATAAAAATAATTGTAACAGATCTGGTTTTATCACTTTTTTAGTATATTTTTAGGCTATTTTCAATTTTGAAAAAATAGGCTTATGAGATCACCTTTTGTCCGTGTGTGTGTGCGCGTGTGTGTGTGTGTGTGTGTCCCTAATAAAATCTAAACAGCTGGAGCGATTTCAATGAAACTCGGTAAGTTCATAGCACTATTCCCGGCGACCTCGACCGTGCCCTTCAAATTTAGTTACGTCTCACCAATCCAACATGGCGGCTGTGCGAAATATTTCACTAGCATTCAATATCTCCGAAACTATTACATATGTCGCCCTAAAACTGTGTACGGTAATAAAGGGCACTACTAGAAGTTCACCTATGAGACTTTCAAAGACCTGGTGACTACCAAACCAACATGGCGGTCAAGCGAAATTGAGACTTTTAAATAGACATTTCTCGCGATTTAACAATCCAAACGTAATGAAACTTGGTACAGCAAATGTTTATACACATTGTAATGCACTGGAGTCTAATTTAGTTCAATTGTTTACATAACCTCAAAATGGCGGCTGTGCGAAATATTTCACATACATTCTATATCTCGGAAACTATTACAGATATCATCATGCAATTTTGTACGGTGATAAAGGGTACTGAAACAAGTTTACCTATGTATATTTTCTAAACCTGTCAAGTACAAAACGAACATGGCGACCAAGCGAATTTGAAATATTTTAATAGACTTTTCTCGTGATTTAACTCTCTGAGCGTAGTGAAATGTGGTACAGTAAATGATTTTGCAGATTGTAATGCACTGCCATCTAATTTAATTCAATTGTTTACATAACCTCAAGATGGCGGCTGTGCGAAATTTTAAAATTAAGTTTTTATTCTTGTGTCGTAATCATGCGATCGAAGTGAAAGTTTGAATAATGAAGCTAGGCAATAATTGTCCTTGAATGGTACATAACTCTATGACCTATATATATAACAATCCTAAATGGCTAGCTTCCGAAATATTTAGACGGTTCTCAATATCTATGAATCTTTTACAGAAACGAAACTGATTTTTTTTATGTTCATAGAGACTATGAACATATGTTCACCTATAGGACTTTCAGTAACCTGGTGGGCACAAATCCAACATGGCGGCGACGCGAAGTATAAATATTTAAATGGACGTTTCTAGCGATTTAACTATCCAAGTGCCGTGAAACGTTGCACGTTAAATGCTTATACAAATGTTGATCCACTGGCATGTAATTTATTTCAATTGTTTGCATAATCACAAGATGGCTGGTGTGCGTACTTTTAAAATCTCGTTTTTACTTCTTGTGTTCTAATCATGCGATTGAAGTTTGAATACCACACGTACACAATAATCTTAATGTAATAGTACAAAAATAAAAATCCATCCTGGCGACCATATGAAATATTAAGACGGTTCTCAATATCCACGAATCTGTTACAGCAATTAAACTGAAATTTTGTATGATGATAGAGACATTTAGCATGAGCAGGATATATGAAAATAGGCTGTATAGTTCTTCACGGAACTACTTGTTAATAATTTAGATAGTTAACAATTTTAGCCTACTTTTCGCATTTTGTAAAAATGAGGAAAAAGTAGACTTATGAGATCGATCCGGGAAAATGTGTGTCTGTCCTTCTGTCTGTCAGTCTGTGTGTGTGTGTCTTCCCCCCCCCCCTATCAACTCCTAGACGGCTGTAGCAATCGAACCCAAATTTGGTATGAGTAAAGATCTCTATCTGAATATCTCTATGCCGTATTTGAAAATGATATCAGTGCTAGCAACTGCTGAAAAATCGAAATTGAAATTTCAGCTCCAGGTTGTATATCTTGGAAGGTATGCATGGGAGCTATACCAAAATTGGCACACATATAGATAATAATATTTCAGTTTAATTTCCAGGAGGCCATGCATGTCAGTGTTGCCAAAATGATTCTAAGCCTGCTGATAGGTCCAATGTTTAAATGCATGTAACTTCTATGCTATTAATTGGATTTCAACCAAAATTCGTATGTAATATGTGTGAATAAACAGATATGACTGAGCGTATTCTTAAGAGCCTCCAGGGCTACCAACTGTTAATAAATTCTCTCTCTATTTATTTTTCAAATACCAATATATCAGAAAGTATGCAAGCCAACAGCTTAATACTATGCATACGTATAGTACCTAACATTCTAGATTAATTTGGAGTAACTAACTTACGTCAGTGCTACCAACATGATTCTAATCCTGCTGATAGGACCAATTTTAAAATACATGTAACTTCTATACTATAAATTGGATTTCAACCAAATTTCGTATGTGCTATATGTACGATAAGAGATATTGCTATGCGTATTCTTCAGAGCAACCAGGGCTGCCAACTGTTAATAAATGCTGTCTCTATTTTTTGCCCTATTATCAACATACTGTATTAGAAAGTAAGCAAGCCAACAGCTTTTAACTTTGCACACGTAAAGTACCTGACATTCTAGATAAATTTGGAGTAACTAATATACGTCAGTGCGACCAATATGATTCTAAGCCTGCTGATAGGTCCAATTTTAAAATATCTGTAACTTCTATACTAACAAATGGATTTTATCCAAAATTGGCACAACAATAGATCATAATATTTCAGATTACTTCTGACCAACACATGCATGACATTGTTGCCAACATGATTTTACGCAAGCTGATAGATCCAATGTCTAACTGCATTTAACGTCCATTCTATACATTGGACTTCAACCAAATTTTGTATTCTGTACCTTGAGAGATGGAACTAAGAATATATTCAGCCACCAGGGCTGCCAACCGTAGTGCTCTATTAGGGTACATTATACCGGGTGTATTTCAAATTAATTGGAAATGTCGATTTTACCAACTTAATTTCGTCATTATTCTAGATAGGTCTACATTGATTGGCATGAATCTTAAATTTTAAGAAAAGTAGGCTCTTTAGTTCGTCACGTAACTTTTTGTTTTAAATCGTTATACCCAACTACCGAGAGCGCTTGAACTTATTTTGCACAATGTTCCTTCCCAATATCTCTTCATTCGTTCACTGTGTTCCTTTCTGCGTGCTTCTGTCCAGCCTGTATTTTTCCTTTTAGGTTTCTCTGCAAATTTATGTTTGTTTACTAGGCTTCTAAATTTTACTCTCTCTGGAATGGCTTTCTCAGCAATGCCCATTTCTTGTAGATCTTCATGTATTTCTGTCAACCAATTGTTGCGGATTCTCAGGGTTAGCGCAAGATTTAGAATTCTCTTTGTCAGCCTGTCATTATCCATTCTGCGAAGGTGTCCGTAGAATTTTAATCGTCGTTTTCTGAAAGTATCTATGATCTTTTTCAGCGGATTGAAAAAAAATTCATGTGGTTTCTATTTCATCAAAATTCCATTTTCAAACTTTGGTCCAAGGATTTTTCTGAGAATTTTCCTCTCTTGTTTCTCGATGCTTTTCATTTGTGACCTGCCGCCAATTACCAGTGTTTCGGATGCATACAGTGCCTCTTGTTTGATGACTGTGTTATGGTGTTGTAATCTTGCATTCTTTGAGATACATCTTTTGTTGTATCTGTTCCATGCAATTTTGTAAGCCCTTTGCAATATAGCAGTTCTTTCTTTGTTAGCTTCCTGATATAACCCTGCTGGCTGAATAATTTCGCCTAGACACTTTAATTTGTCTACTTGGGAAATTTCTCCTTGTTTGGCGATTAGTGGATGATTTGTCATATCTTGATGTAGTGCCTTCCATAAACTGCGTGTTTTCAAATGATATTTTGAGTCCGGTTCTTGCGGCTATTGCATGCAATTTTCCTAAGGAGTGGTTTGAAAGGATTGCAAGGTCGTCTGCGAGAGCTAACCAATCCATGTGAATTCTGTCTTTAAGACGTCTGCCAATTGTTATACCTTTAGTTTATTTTCCCCATTCACGAATCACTTTTTCAAAAACTAAATTGAACAGTAATGGGGATAGTCCATCTCCCTGTCGGATACCAGTTCTGATATCGAACGCTTCAAAAATTTCTCCCAGGAACTTAACTTTTGATGTTGTGTTAGTCAGAGTTTGTTTAATCAGTACCCTCGTTTTTCGGTCGACTTGAAATTCTTGTAATATGTTTAACAGGGTCTGCCGATCTATGGAAACATATGCCTTTTTGAAGTCAACAAATGTGATTACCGTTTGTTTGGTTTTGCGAATCTTATTATTGTTATTATCTCCTTTATTTACTCAACTTACTGTTGGTGTTGACTTACATCGGTTCATTGCGTACAAGAAAATGAATTTAGTATCACTTAAGCCTATAGCATATATTTTCGAACTATACGGTATAACATAGACGTTTGACAGTTAATTTTATTTTCTCTTCTTATATTCCACGTCTCCTTTTCACAAGAGGATCAAAAAAAAATCCTAATGTGCATTCAAAAACCCTCTAACGATGCTGCAGGTTTTCAGAATTGCAGCCTTTTGTGCAATAGCGTGGGTGTATATGGGAAGATTTAGTGTGGCTAGATTTACTGAATAGGATTTAGGTGTCAGGCCAGTGGGAGAAAGGAGGAAAGGAAGGATCGTCACATTCTTTTGTCTCCAGATTATAGCCACCTCCATAGCTAGAGGAGTATATTTATCAACCTTCTCTCGCTATTTATGGTGGATATTATGGTCATTCGGAACAGATAATGTCAATCAAGTACGTGTGATGGTTCTTCTTATCAGTTAAAGTTATGTGTGGTCTATTATGAGTTATTATTGTTATTATTATTATTATTATTATTATTATTATTATTATTATTATTATTATTAACTACTGTAAGGAGTATAAATTTATTTAATATTCATTGTTATTTATTTAGATTCGGTCGTCAGTAAGGAAAACTATTAGAGAGTCTATGTTCAATTTCATATCACTACGTTAATAAAACATTGTCAAATCCAAGTGTCCTTAAGGATAAAGATGATGACAACAACAATATGGCAGGCGAGCGTAATATCAAAATATTATATTGAGTTGTTTAGGACGTCAAAGAAGTACAATCCTTTATGAAAGTAAGACTGGCATACAGCAATGATAGGAAGCCCCTTAACTCTCTTGTTTATGTGTTCGCTTGGTTAGAACTTCGTAGAGCAGTTGAAACCGCTGTTTGGTTTCCTCTTTAAAAACAAGCTCAAACACTTTTAGTTTCCCAACAAGTTCGTTTGTTTGCTTTGAAACGGTGGCACGATCTCTCCAAGTGCACTTTCAGTTTGAGAATGAGTTCTCGCATCTCCTAATGGCAAAATACAGTACCTTACAAATTTCTTAGACTTGGATAACAACCTTCCGTTTCGGAATATTATAAAGCGAGGCATAGAAGTCTGAGATATTCCGGAACTGGCTGTTATTTCTCACTGTGTCAGATTACTATGTAACATTAGTTCCTTCATAAATGGTATTTTATTGGGATAAAGATTCTGAGGCTTTGTCATATTTGTTTTATCAATAAAATTATCTTTACTTCATTCGAGAATATTTCAATCATTACCCCATGATAATTTCTTGCGCCTATACCGATGACACAGTAATAGCATCAAAAGACGTGAAAATATTACAAAAACGATAAGTGATGTAGAAGAATTGTGCCACATGCATGCGTTTGAAATAAATGTTCCAAAAACAGAAATGATGGTATTCCGGAATGGAGGAAAAGTTCCTGCAACAGCAAAAATCCACTTACAAGGACAGCAACTAATGATCACTCCAGATTTCAAGTATCTAGGAGTCACATTTCAAACAACCGCTAAGTGTTTCTCAAAACATATATTAGAAAAAAGCTACACATGCAATAATGGCTATGCATGGAATACGTTATATAAGTTCCCTCAGATTAGGGACAGCAATGTCTCTATTTAAAGCAAAAATACTGCCAATATTGACGTATGGCTTAGAAATTATCTGGCCGTATCTCTCAATGAAAAACCTCTCCACATTAGAAAGAGTAAAAGCAGTATACATTAAGAAAGCAATTGGAGTTTCAAAGACAACAAGATCCAGATTAGTTTATCTCCTGGCAAGAGAATCCTTCGTCATAGAAGATCTTAGGACACAAATACATCTACCCAACACAAATGCATCAGAGAACCTATTGGCAACACTCATCCAAAAGCGAGAAGACGTATATCCGGAGTTTTTTGCATCTGGCACCATGATTCATCTATCATGGACGAAAGCAAACTTTGAAATGCGTCACGTCTCTACAAGAATGGCAGTACACGGCTTTCATCACATCATTTGTCACAACAAGACGTATCATGAGCCTTCAATTACATGCAAGTGTCAACTGTGTGGACATGCATGCGATCACTATGACCACTTGGAACTCTGTACAAAAAGTACAAGGACAATTAGTGATTATGCGAATCAAAAGAAATTAAGTTTTTGTAAATAGTATTTTTTGTAAACCTATGGCCACTTGGCTGCATTAAATGTTTAAAACTACTGTTTAATGTTATTCATAAGTTTCCCCGAATGAAATAACATGGTAGGGACAGAACATAGAAAACGGAGGGAACCTCTTTCAGGAGATTGGAAGAAAGTACTGAGTGATGGGCTCAAGAGATACTGGCAGGACATCAAAGATGACATATGAACAAGAGTAAGACACAGGAAATGATATTGATTGTTAACTCGTAGTCCATAGTGGTACAATTCAAAAGTCAATAAATTTTTCTGAAGTCGAAACATGGTACCCATTGCAATAGTTAGCTTTCTAATGAAATCTACCTAAAATATTTAAAAAGCTAGAACTGCAACATACAAAAACAGAGTTTGCCTACCAATAATGAGTGGAAAGACTTGTGGAATGTCTACAAACTGCTGTGAAAAGCACTGTCCTGATGTAAAGAAAAAAAACTGTATGTAAAGTCACTCATAAGTCACTAATACTTGTAATTTTAGGAGCTTTTATAAAAGCTTCTGTTTTATACAAGGGTTGGAACTTAAGTTGGACAACTATTTATTATCAAGAGGTACAAAAGTGGTACATGTTAGCAACCTTCACACTCCTTCAAAGTAGTCACCAGCGTGGTGTAGAACCCGTTGCCAGCGATGTTGAAATCGTAGTATACCTTTCGCCGAGCCCGTTCTGTCGATGGTGTACATGGAGCGGTCTACAGCCTGTCGAATCTCTGCAACAGTCCGGAAGCGAGTGCCACGAAGTGGTTCCTTCATCTTAGGGATTAAATCGGAGTCACAAGGACTTAAGTCAGGGGAGTATGGTGGATGGTACAGTACTTCCTAGCCCCATCGACCGAACAAATCTGCCACATCTCGCGATGTATGCGCCCGAGCATTGTCGTGCAACATGATGGGTGGTTGCCGCAGAAAGTGTGGCCGCTTCTTTCGCAATGCTGGACGCAGGTGGTGCTCCAAAAACGAACAAGTGACGGTATTCCTCTCGAGTGTGCGCACGCAGGTGTTGTGGGAAGGGAGAGTCCATTAGTCAGAGGTAAGGTATGTACGTTACCAACGCGTACTCTCCGGGACAATAGGCAATTCAGGTGGATAGCGAAGTTCCTACCTTCGTACATATTTGGACCTGACGATGCTCACTTGACCAGTGAAACATGTCATCCCCATACGCTTCTCCCTCTTCTGTAGTCTAAAACAAACATACATTTTAATCACAATCATGTATTCTCTTTTCAGGTTATTTTTGCATATCCCACTAATTGAGGTTGATCAAGAGAAAAATAGCAATTGTCAAAAAGGCAGCACTGAATTTGGGATTATTTTATCCTAGTATCCTTGTTCATATTAATAAACAAGAAGTTCCGAGACGAACTAAAGAGCCTACTTTTCTTAAAATTTAAGATTCATGCCAATGATTAATCTAAATGGATAATGACGAAATTAAGTTGGTAATATATAAATTTCTAATTAGTTCGAAATACTGTATACCTGGCATAATGTAGCCTAAAAGAGAACTACAGTTGGCAGCCCTGGTGACTGAGTATATTCTTAGTTCCATCTCTTAAGGTACAGAATACAAAATTTGGTTGAAATCCAATGGATAGCATGGACGTTCCATGCAGTTAAACATTGCATCTAACAGCGCGCGTAAAATCATGTTGGCATCAATGACATACATGTATTGGTCAGAAATAATCTGAAATAATATGATCTATTGTTGTGTCAATTTAGAATGAAATCCATTAGTTAGTAGAGAAGTTACATGCATTTTAAAATTGGACCTATCAACAGGCTTAGAATCATGTTGGCAGCACTGGCGTAGGCCTATATTAGTTACTCCAAATTAATCTAGAATGCCAGATGCTATACGTGCGCAAAGTTTAGAGCTATTGGCTTGCATACTTTCTGATATATTGATATTAGGGTAACAAAAATAGAGAGAGTATTTTTTAACAGTTGGCAGCCCTGGTTGCTCCTAAATATACGCATAGTCATATCTGTTATGGTACACATAACACACACGAAATTTGGTTGAAATCCAAATGATAGTATAGAAGTTACGTGTATTTAAAGTTGGACTTCTCAGCAGGCTTAGAATCATGTTGGTAGCACTGACGTATATAAGTTACTCCAAATTAATATAGAATGTCAGGTACTATGCGTGTGCATAGTTTAAAGCTGTCTGCTTGCATACTTTCTGATATATTGGTATTTGTATAAAAACAATAGGGAGTGCATTTATTAACAGTTGGCAGCCCTGGTGGTTCTTAAGAATATTCTCATTCATATCTGTGTATGTTCACATAGTACATACGAAATTTGGTTGAATTCCAATTGATAGTGTTGAAGGTATATGCATTTAAAAATTGGACCTATCAGCAAGCTTATAATCATTTTGGCAACACTGCCATGTATGGCCTCCTGGAAATTAAACTGCAATTTTACTATCTACACGTGTGCCAATTTTGAAATAACTCCCATTCATACCTTCCAAGATATCCAACATAGAGCTCAAATTTCAATTGCGATTTTTCAGCAGTTGGTAGCACTGACATCATTTTCAAATATGGCCGTGAGATATTCAGGTATAAATCTTTACTCCTAACAAATTTTGTTTCGATTGCTCCAGCCGTTTAGGAGTTGATAGGGGGGGGGGACACACACACAGCCAGACTGACCGACAGACAGAAGGACAGACAGACAGACAGACACACATTTACCCGATCTCATAAGTCTACTTTTTCCTCATGTTTGCAAAATGTGAAAAGTAGGCTAAAAATATTTTTAAGGGGGTTTAAGTGCTTCGGTTTTTTAACAACTCTATTGTCAGTATTTTCGGGATTCTGTCATACATTATAAATATCTTCCTTACGTTACTTTCAAGTGTTCCTTTTTTAAGCACCTCTAGTATCTCCTTTTTCTTGGTATGATAATAAGTACATCCATGATTTTGATGATGGGTTTTGTTTATTTAAATTGCTTAAAATGATTAATGACCCGGAATATCAAATCAGGTATGAAAATGACATAGTGCACTCCGGAAGAATTAGCATATTTAATATGTCTAAATTAGTTTATTAGGTCATATCACAAATGGGCAACTTCATTTCCGTTAATATTTTATGCCTTTCAAGTTAAAAAAATCAACATTAAAATTGACATTGAAATATTATTGATACATCAAATTAAAGTGAATGTATGAATGCTGTGAACTAGGGATATTTGGATACTTTCAAAACGTTATCCAGCTTGTTTATTTTAACCCTTTATAGCGCAGAATATTATTAAGGATATGGTAATTTGTATTGATTGAAATTTAATTTGAATATTTTAGCTTAATTTTTATATATAATTTTTTTTTTTCATTTCAATGCTGATGTGTTTTTTACAATTTAATTTTCCTATTATTTTAATTATCTCAATATTAAGATCGCAAAATAAATAAAATTATAACTTTTATGAGCGTATTTATTACTAATTTTATCGTGCATATTTCTTCTTATTGTTATTCTTCTTTCGTTTCACCCTCTTTGGGGTACGTTGAATCAATCATTTCCCTGTACGCTGTTCTTTCAGTAGAGCCCAGTACTTCTTCTGTCTATCCGATCTTCTTTTCCTCCCTTATTCCGAGATAATTGGTTTGGATTTTAGTGTAGCTCTGTCTTAGAACCTTGTATTTTCGTCTTTAGTAATTAATTTGGCTGTTCGATCGAGTAATGACATTTCTGTCATTTTCAAAACTACTTGGTCGTTTTCAATTTCTTTAAACCAGTTGGGTTTTGTTTTACGATTATGGAAAGAGTCAAAGATTTGTTTCGTTAATCTATCAAAAGATGACCGTAAAAATGTATCCTCCTTTTCCACATGGTATCTGAGAATTTTTCAATTTTCTGGTAGAGATTTTAATTCCTAATGTATAGAATCTTGTTATCCTGAAATTTTGATCCTATCATTTCTCTTAAAATTTTCCTTTCCTTCAGCTCGAGTTTTCCCATTTGGCCCTTAAAATTTATAGTTAGTGTTTCTACTGCGTACAATGCTTCTGGCTTAATCACCGTCTTGTAATGTTTCAGTTTGGACCTCCATGAAAAGGATTTTTATTGTATGTATCTTTTGTTAATTGGAAGGCCAGTTCAAGCTTCTTTTTCCTGGATTCCATTGCTTTACGTTCCCCAGCATTCCAACTAATCCATACTCCGAGACATTTGAATTCTTGTACTGTTTCAATTTTTTGTTCAATAACTTTGAAGATTTTATGAGGGTGTTTGTTATTTTTACTTCTCAATTTTAATTGTTTTTATTTAAAATAAAATATCAGCCACCTTAGGACAAGGAGATAAAGAAATAAAATTTGGTTTCCGAAATATTAACACTTCTAAAGAAAATTCGGTGAAATATGGCTGAAAGATGCGACCATCAGCATCTTTGACAATATAAATTGGAGCAGATGACCTCGCTGTTCCGCTCTTTAAAACAACAATAACTAATGAACTAGCAATATAACTTGTCCTGGCAATACGTGGTTAATATACTGACCACTGACCTATGTCATAAGTGTCCAACCACCTGCACAACGGAGGATCTACACCTAGCCTCAGAGAATGCACTACAAATCGTCAAGTTCTGGTCTAATTATATTTAGTGAAATGTTTTGTATTGTGTAACAAGTTTCTGACCTATAAAGGGTTAAGCAATGATAAAATTGAATTTAGAACATCTCTTACACTCTGTCAGTTAAACATTCTAGTTCAGAACATTATATCTATTAAATAGAAGAACCCAGTAAAAGAAATGTGATGATTGAGTAGTATTTAGTAATTTTAGGACATTGTGGTGTTTGAAGCCATATTTTCAGTGTTGCCTAAGTAAACAAGAGTTTAGTGCTTTTCAGTCGGTCAACACGAATGTACCCAAAAGAGATGCCCTAATCCTGAAATAAATTACATGAGATTAATAAAACACTAGTGTTTTATTAATCTCATGTAATTTATTTCAGGATTAGGGCATAACCCATCTCTTTTGGGTACATTCGTGTTGACCGACTGAAAAGCACTAAACTCTTGTAATTTTAGGACATTTTTTCATGTTTCTCAAAACTAGGTTGCTTGGACTGAGGCCCTTTTAGCATATGCCGATTCAATTGTTATTTTTATTCCGTTTTTCAAAAGTTAAGAGAACTGGAAACAGAAAACAAAGTTTCTGATACACACAACTGATGGGTTGGTTTCAAGTGTGAGGTGGTAAAACTTGCAGAGGAATCGGTTTAAAAATGTGGATTTTCTTCCTAAACATAAATACTGTACATACATTAATATTTTGGGTAGTGCTTTGTTTAGTTTGTAATTCGGTGCATTTCTGCAACTGACAGTTTGTCTTACCGAGCACTCATCCTTATGAATTTCGGTGAAGCCCATATCGAGAGCAAATTTAGGTTCTTCTTCTTCTTTTCGAATCACCCACTTTGGGGTACGTCAGATCATTCACTTGTTAGATGCTTGTGCTCTCCTTTTCTCCCAATACTTCTTCATACTATATGATCTCTTTCTTTCCTCTTGTGATATCTGCATCGGTTTTCTGGAGACGGCTCTGGCTTGGAACTTCTTGGTGTTGTCTTTGGTTACAGTTTTGGCTGTACCATTCATCAACATGATTTCAGTAATCTGAAGCTCCCGCAGGTCCTTTTCCACTTCCGTAAACCAATTAGGTTTGATCTTTTTGGATAAGAAGTCAAAGGTTTTCTTGGTTATTCGAGCAGGATTCATACGGTAGATGTGTCCATAGAAATCAATCCTTCTTTTCCTTATGGTACCTGAAATACTCTCCGACTTCACATATTTTAGGTTCATATTCAGTATTTTTGTTTATTCTGCCTTCGTGAGAATGAATTCGACTCCAATTAATACACGTTTTATTTAATTTTGAAATGTATTGGTGGGGTCTTTTTAATTAAGGTTAATGTTTTTTGCTTATTAGAACAAATATTATGCAAAACCTTTTGATGTGTATATATACGTCGAATTAAAACTACTGGTCGTGAATTTTCACCTTAAATGTCTCACAATCACATACCATTAATCGAACTTAGGCAGCTTAATCGCAACATTATTACCCATTATCACGTACAGATTTAAGTGTGTATCATTAATAGTGTGTATACGGCCAATTAAATCCATTAATTGCCCAAAGAAACTGGTCTCAGAAAGACTAAACACTTGGTATAATTTAATCATTTCCAGTACAAGAAGCCGTCCAGCCAGTAGCGCACATCTGTGTCTGCTGTAACATTACACTCGAAATATGGGAGAACGCGTGGAACACATAAAAGTCTGAGACAACTTTTCTCATTAAACCTAAAACAGTTCCACTGGAAGATAAAATAGACAGAGAGAGACAGATGTTTGAAACACAGAGAGAGATGAAAGATACACAGAGAATTAATTGAGCAATTTCATTGCTACTTATATATTCATTTACTACATTATTCTCTTATTTAGCCATTCATATAATATATTATATATCTGTTTATTTGTTTATATATTTATGTAATTTTTTATTTATTCATTCTTTCTTATAATCATTCCTACTCCATTTTTTTTGTCTCTTATCCTCCACTGTAAAACAGCCTGTATCCTTCCTTTAGTTTTCCTTCCCCTTTTCCTTTCCATTTCGTTTCACTGAGACCGAGGATGGCTATATCCTTCTCCATCATGAAGTCCACTAGCTCTTGTCCGTTCCTATAATGACATATGCAGCAGAAACTTGGACAATGACTAAGGGGGATGAGAGCAAAGTACAAGCAGCTGAGATGAGATTCCTGAGAAGTATGGTCCAGAAAACGAGGAGAGACAGAGTGAGAAATGAAGATATACGGAAAGAACTGGGAGTACAGAAACTAAATGACAAACTGGAGCAAAACAGATTGAGATGGTTTGGACATGTCAAACGGATGAATGAAGTAAGGCTACTGAACCCTTCAGAAAAGCAGTGTTTAATGTAAGAAATCTTAATCAAGGGGTCGCGCTCAGTTCCTATGTGATGTTTACGTTCGCCAAACAACATGCTCTACTGAGGTAAGGGTCATAGGATGCAAACTATAAATTAGAAAGAAAGGTGACAAGATGTAAAATAATAACATGATTTAATGACTAATAGTGCATAAAAGAAATAAACAACAATAAAATATAAAACAATCCTCCCTGAATTTCCCATGATAGGAATATCTATAAATTTAAGGAGTCAGACGGATCTCCCCTTTTATTTAAAATGTGGATCCTGGTTCCACTACCTTGCAATTTGGGTTTTATGTGCGCGTAATGACTAACTACGAGGAATGAGTACTTTGGATGACTGTTCGTTTACAACGGGTTAACAGCCACGATGCTCACGAACAATCATCTCGTAAATCAACGTTTACGGATATGGAACATGACATTAATAAAAACCCTTAAAAAAAGTAATGCTGACACACGCACTAAATCTACTATTTACAGGTATCTCTCTCGGGACCCTCATTAGCGCGAAGACGCACTAGACTTTGAGCTGCCAACAGTGGCCAAATTGCTCCACACAAACAAGGAAATACAGCATAGCATGTGACTCACGGGTCACTGAATGGAATATAAACATGGAATAAACCAACAACAACAAAAGCCTGACTGGCTGACATTACTTTATATGAACAAAACTGCATGTTAAGATAACGCTTCGGAGATTATCGTGATTCGTAGGCAACTCCCATTTATTAAACAATTTTTATCATTGATCAGTTCTTAATTCTGTAATTCAAGTTATTACTGAGCCAAACAAGCAGTCTCCCTAATGACCTGGCTGGCAACCTTCAGTCCGTCTTGTGAAACATCTCCCCTCTTCCTCAATCACCTGTCATTGTCCCACTCTAGTGTGTATAAATATAACTGACCAGCTGTGCCATTATCTCAGGGGATCAACAGCAACAAACTGAACCACTATGGTCAGATATTAATCAAAAATATCCAGAATTGCCCTCGCGAGGTCACAATATGGATTCGTCATCAAGCTGCCAGAAATCAGTCTACGCTGAAATTCCCGCTTGTAATAACACAAAATACACACACTCACACACACTTCTGGGAATGACAATACATTTTTTTTTTACACAGACCGGCTGACTGGATGCTCACCAACAATCAAACAAGATATTACAACCTACGATAGAGCTGACTGCTCTTCGTCACAAATCACATTGCTCCAAAGGCAATAATTTCACTGAATCTGATCAATAATAAAACAAAAGAAAATCAATTACCCTCCAATCTACTGTATAATTATATTACTTCAGTCCTACTTCTGAAACACAACATATCTCCGAGAGACGTTTTTAACCGCATTCCGTAGCGTATGCAAACACGGCCGTCCACATAGCTACGTTAGTTAAAACAACAAACAAGAAAAGAACCTTCTACTAATAACATATATGCGAGCTGTTTCCATGCAAACGGTGTGTCAGACCAAAACTAAATAGACTATGTTAATCACACAAGCAAATATTTACAAAACAAACTATGTCCCATACACCATAAGTTAATTTATCAGATAATAGTAAATATTATTCAGTACTCAACCTCAGCCAGCCACCCGTCAAAGAACATCTGCAGCCATCTCCCAACCGGATTCTCCTTATCTCATCTCAACCATCTTGGCGGAGTCTTGATATTTCCGGGCTTCCTCCATGGTCAATGATGTCATCTCTCGTGCTGATTCAAAAATTAAATTATTATACACTTGATGTCTGACTACTAAATTCGCCGTTCGGGTACTTCTTTCCCCAAAATAGTTCGTTGGCGAATTATCGAAGATACTGCCCCTAAAAATATAGTACGGTGACTTTCTAACACTGAATTTAACACTTTTAATAATAGTTTCTGTGTCCTTCATGACACGCAAAGGTATAAAAGCCTGTGTCCACTGACACACAAAATAACAACCTCCGTCCTCGGACGAACCAAAGTAAAAGCAATGTCTTGGCACTTCACACCACTTATAAATGAACCAGCCCTAGGTGTAGATAGAGGGGGAAACTAGATAAAAATTTCACAAAATAATAGTGATACAGGAATGAAATAAATATCACTGAACTCGAAAAATAGCGCAGGTCAAGAATATGCCCATTAATCCTAGAATCGATCGTAGAGATTTTGTCTAGGCGATCTCCCGCGTGAATGCTAGCCGAGCGTGCCCACGCTAGACCTGCCGCGCTAAATAAGCATTCATCTCTCATTGGTTCCCACCTTTTCTGTATCTTGGTGGGTTTTATTCAGACCTTGGCTAGTAGGAGTGTTTAGCATGCTCATCAGCCACTCATGTCACTGCATCATATTTCTTCTAGGCGCGAATATTACAATGAACATACCAGAGCCGTGTCTCACTGTGCGTCGCTTCTATTTTGAGGCAGCCACCACCTGTCCTTCTGAATCATAGCTATGGTCATTCCTTTCACCATCCTAAGTATTTAGCCTTTTGTCAAACATCTTCAGGTATGTCCCCACTGTCTCCAGCAATGCTTGAAATTTCCTCATCTCCGTCTGGCTATTTTCATGATGCTTGTAGAAATATTTATTAATTGAAGAAATAAAACATAGAATCATTTATCCAACAGAGGATAAAGGGTTCACCGGAAAGAACTGGGAGTACAGAAACTAAATGACAAACTGGAGCAAAACAGATTGAGATGGTTTGGACATGTCAAACGGATGAATGAAGTAAGGCTACCAAGACGAGCACTGGAACGATGGATGACAGGGAAGAGAGGACGAGGAAGACCAAGAATGCGTTGGATGGACTCGGTGGAGAATAGCATTAGAAAACGGAACCTGGATTGAAGCACCGTGTCGGAAGAGGAATGGTGGAACGACAGAAGAAAATGGATAGGAACCATATTTGCCCCCACCCAGTGTCAGCTGAAAAGGGGGAAATGAAGATGATGATTATTCATTCATTCTTTCATTGATTTCTTTGCGTATTCATTTATTTGCTAATTTAATTATTTCCCTTTATTTTCTAATCCTTTTTTCATTCATTTATCAATTTCTTGATTTCGTTATTTATTTATTCATATATTCAAGGTAAAAATTCACGACCGGTGGTTTTAATTCTACGTAGATACTGTGACCGATCTGAGCTTTTACTTTGGATTTCTTATTTCTCTGTCTGGACATTCGGATTAGTGTGATTTGCTTTTGGTTTTTGCTTCGGCGAGCCCTTTCAACCCCACCCCATAGACAATCCGGTCTCTTGCTTACCCGAGCATTTGATTTGATTTTGTTATATACGAACCAAATTCCACGCATAATTTTTTTCTATCGCTCTCCGGCCGTTTCTTCTAATGGGGCTGGGATATGAGCGGGTCATCGCTTGTCCCATTGAAAAAATGGGCACAATATGCATGGCAGAACGTTTTGCATAATCTTTGTTCTAATAATCAAAAAACATTAACCATAATACGTAATTCGTAAGTATTCGTTCCGCTAGGCCGTGAATACGAGACAATGTTGACTGAGTATTTTCCCTCTGAGAAACGCCAAGTGAACAGCACTTACTTAGTCGTCGAATATACCTACACAGGCAAGCACAGGTATAGAGGATTTATTTTGGCATAAGTCAACACTAATTGAGGGTATTTCCATGACTGGCTTCTCTCACTTCTCTATTATTCCCATACAATCCAAGCGAAAGCAAATAGGGAAATAATGAGAAACGTGAGAGATGCAGATTTTAGCAAAACCTAAAATTATTTTAAGGGGGGACCTACACCTTTAAGGATTGTCATTTGTCATTTTTTCTATATTTATTTATCCTTCCTCTTCAAATCACTGCAACAATTTCTTTGATATGTGCATCACTTTTGAAGTTATGACCAAAAACGTGCGGGGGAGTTTTAGATGTTTTCCTAAACATTGGTAACTTTGTTGCTTGTTTTCTGTAACTAGGGATTTTCAAATCCGTTTCCTTAGTAACTGCCAGAGTTTTCAAGATAATGAAGTGAAATTTAGTATACATTGTGTATCTTATAGGGAAGAACAATATGACCTAGAACTGTTGCTGTTTCGTTTTAATATTCAGTGAAAAATAACTTGCAAAAAGTTACACATTAATATGAGTTTAAAAAAACTTTATAGATTCCAATGAGTCTACGTCAATCTCTAGCTACTGCATTACTAAATACAATAAAAAAAAGAATGATATTTGTGTAAAATATTAGGGAAACGATGGAACAGTGCGCAATATGCAGCCGCCACTTTAAATGCAATATTTCCTGAAAAGCATTCGCCGTATGACTTATAAATACACGAACATATTGGCAAAGCATAGTGTGATTGGCAGACCAAATTAAAATTCTTTACTACTTTCTGTTGCTGAGGAATAAAACAGTGAAATTACATGATTTTTGTATCCTTATAGGTGTAGGTCCCCCCTTAAAGCATCCGAACAGCGGCTTCGGTGGCGTAGTTGGTAGCATGCTGAGCTTCTACGCCCAAGATCGCGAGTTCAAACCCGGCGGAAATCGTCGGATTTTTTAAGAGTGTTAAAAATCCCTCAGTATGCATTCCTTCGGAAGGGAAGTAAATCCGGTGATCGCGTGTCATATATTTATGGCATGTAAAAGAACCTTCCACTAATTTCACCTGTGTGAAGCTAAATAATAAGGTGCGTTCAAAAAGTAACGAGCCGGAGGCTGGAATGCGCAAACCGGTGACTACATCGGCTAATCGTGGCGTGTGTAACGAGGCGTGGTTCCGACCAGATTGTGGAAGGTCACATCCCGTCGCTAGAAAGCACGCGTGCACGTCACATGACGATACAAAGCGAGCAGCAGCATGCATCAGTTGTCCAACGCTGCCAGTCGCATTGCAAACAGTGACATGGAGGCGTCAACCGAAGAGTAAAGAGGTATTGTTCGGTTTCTGACAGCGGAAGGAGTAGGGGGAATGGACAAGTGTACGGCGAACTCTGCATGTCCCTTGCAAGGGTCAAGGCGTGGCACAAGCGCTTCAGGGAAGGACGGGTGTCGATAGCCGATGATGCCTGGTCTGGGGCACCCCCCCCCCCCCCCCACCCCTGCATTACCGATGACAATGTCCAGCTGGTTGATGCACTCATTACCCAGGACCGCCGAGTGACAGTGAACGCCATAGCCGCCGTGGTCGCTCCACGACAATGCACGACCTCATACGGACAACACAGTCGCGGCACTCCTGCAGAAATTCAAATGGGAGGTTCTTGGACACCCTCCATACAGTCCAGACCTCTCTCCCTGTGATTACGCCATGTTTGGAACCCTGAAAAGGGCTCAGCGGGGCCAACGATTCACCTCGGACGCCAGGTGTACGTGCGGAACTGGTTCGCATAGCAGCCCAGGGAATTTTATGAGACAGACATTCACCGCCTCGTGTCACAGTGGGACAAGTGCCTCAACAGCCAGGGCCAATACTTCTAACATACAGGTACTGGTTTCTGTAATTATGCCTCCGGCTCCTTACTTTTTGAACGCACCTTATGTATAGGTTAAGAATGTAAACAACGCTCTTAGGTTCTTACGTTCGTTGTCAGGAGCTGACTGCGGTGGCGTCTAGTAGTTAAGTTCTGAACTGCTTTGATAGGCTATCACTCGCTGACGAGTATGATTGTCTTCCTCAGATGTTATTTGTGAGTCTATGAGTTCTTATATGACTATGGAGGCCAATCCTCGAGCCACAAATTCTTCCACAGTGCTGACAAACATTGCCAGCGTTGAGATCCAGTTGTTGTGGGTTATTCATCCTGAGTGTTCGATTTTGCGAATAGCTTGGTTTGTGATTTTGTGTATTTCCCTTCGGGTGTGAAATACTCCTTATTTTGACTTCCCCATTATCCTGTTGTTAGTTTTCTTCCAAGCAGTGGGATAACATGTACACATATAAAACATGTCATGTCTATTTAATTACTTATTTTGTTCAATGTAGTTTCCATCTGCTCGGAGTGTTGTAGAGCACTTCCGCACTTTCCAAAGCTTGAATCTGGAATGGTTCATCTTCACTGAGGGTCAACTGGGCGTTCTCCGTGTCGGACCGGTGATTGGCTGGTTGGTTCTCCCTCCCTGTCTTGGTGACGTATCATCCTGTGACGTCATTTCGGATATATATTCCGAGTGATCTTTCCCGGATGGTCATTCCTGAATTGGCATTCCTGAATCGTCATTCTGAATCTGCTGGATTCTACAGGGATCCCGCCTGGGACTCTGGCGGGCCACGGTCCTGGACTCTACATGAGTTTTTTATACGTCACTTCAAGATCCTGCCAATCTCCTCAACTCGAGGAGGAAGTTCTCCTTTCAACATCATCCAGAATCCCTACCTGGGGTTCCTGGCCTGCTTTGTGGTCGAGGCAAAATGACCACTGATTTCTCTGGCTGTGATGCGGGTGGCCACTGCCGCCTCACTGAACGACTACTGAGTTCGTCTGGGAACTCTAATCTGCCTACGATTGGAGGATCGTCGAGATATTGGATGGCCTAACAGGGGCTTTTTGTGCAAGCCACGGCCGCCTCATCGCCACTTTCATGGACCAATGAAATAATTACAAACACCAATCAGGAACCATTCAGGATAAGTTGTCAAACATCTAAAAACTCTTAAATTTCAATTTTATGAACTTTTTTAAACTATCTAGGGCTTCTGCTAGCCAGACCCTCACAATGGTTGGAATATTAATTGTTATTTATTGTTAATCCTTTTAACCTCTGCCAGTCATTAAGAGGTCTTTATTCTTGAAGTCGAACTTCATCAATCTTGTTGGTTTACTCCGTATTAGCTTCGTTGCGATTTCTAATTATAATTTGTCAAAAGGAGAATAAACCAAAAGTAATTTCCAACTGTGGTCTATCACATATGTTTCCCTTATCCTCATGTCACTCCTATACTTTTTCTATCTGTCGAAATCCCTGTTGTGGAGGATCGGTCAAGACGCACCCGACCTCTCCCTTTTCCACTGAGGAACGCCCGCTCTTTCCGGGCAATCCGCTTCTCAGTTTCAAATCTCCGACGTTGTAGTGGTCGTTGACCGTAGCTTTTGGCGGCAAAAGTAGGAACTATTTGAAAAATTCAAAATCTGCAGTCCTTACCTGAATTACAGATCTTCTTCTTAAGTATTCAATCCATGGATTGGTCTGCGGCAGTTCTCCAGTCGATTCTATTTATAGCTTTCCTCTTCATCTCTTCCTAGTTTCTGCATCCTACATCGGACATGATTTGCTGTACATATTGTAGGCGTGGTCTTCCTCGACATCTTTTGCCTTCAACCATTCCCTCCAATACCGTTTTCAGCAGGCTATCGTGTCTCAAAATTTGTCCATCAGTCTAGTCCTCCTCCTCTTTATGCTTTTCCATAAGGTATAATTATTCTCCTTTTTAAATAATTCAGCATTCATTATTTTTTCTGTTCAGCTTACAGATAATTACAGATAACACACACTAATACAGCCATCACAATTAACACTGGTTATCAGACAGTTTCTACATACACCTAAAGTACACGGGGCTACATGACTGCGTTGTCGCAGCCCCTAAACTGAGGAACCAACCAACCAAGCACTATCCGAACATTTACTCTAAACATTATCCGCAGCTTATCCACACAGTCATGCAAGCTACTGTATATCCGCACGGCGAAACAATTTGCGGATAATCGCATCCGCGCAGGGCTTATCTATGACCCCCATTTGGCATGCAATTAATTCCCACATCAGGCAATTACTTATTGCACAAGTAACATACTGTAGTTCCGTGACGAACTAAAGAGCCTACTTTCCTTCAAATTATAGAGACCATTTGAGTCGTCAAGTTACAAAACTTGTTTAATCCACTTGTGAATAAGAATCATTTTCATGCGAAACGTTTCTCTGGACTTTGCCTCACGGTTTTTTTTTCTTTTTTCTTTCTTTCTTTCTTTCTTTTTCTTCTACGTTTTGCTCTGTGTTTTTGGTTTTTGGTTTTGTGTTTGCTTTGTGCTTTTGCTTTTGTATTGTACTTTTTGCTTTTCTTTCTTCGTTTTGTGTTTGTTTTCTGCTTTTGCTTTTGTGTTTGAATTTCGCTTTTTACTTCGTCTTTTTGTTTTGGTTTTGTGTTTGTTTTCTGCTTTTGCAGTTTTTGAATTTTGATTTTTGCTTTGTGTTGTTTTTTGGTTCTGCTTTTGCTTTTGTGTTTGAATTTTGCTTTTTGCTTCGTCTTTTTTGTTTTAGTTTTATGTTTGTTTTCTGCTATTGCTGTCTTTGAATTTTGCTTTTTGCTTTGTGTTCCTCTTTTTTTTTTGGTTCCTGCTTTTGCTTTTGTGTTTGAATTTTGCTTTTTGCTTCGTCTTTTTTGTTTTAGTTTTGTGTTTGTTTTCTGCTTTTGCAGTTTTTGAATTTGGCTTTTTGCTTTGTGTTTCTTTTTTTGTTTCCTGCTTTTGCTTTTGTGTTTGAATTTTGCTTTTTGCTTCGAGTTTTTTGTTTTTGTTGAGTGTTTGTTTTCTGGAAAATCAAAATAAAACAAAACAAAATAAAACAAAATCAACAAAACAAAAAACTAATCCTCATTCACAAGTGTATTAAACGAGTTTTGCAACTGGACGACTCATATATCGACAGTTGGCAAACCTGGCGACACTAATTATATTCTTAGTTCCATCTCTTAAGGTCCACAATGCACATGCTAAATTTGGTTCAGGTCCAATAGATAGTATGCACGTTACATGTATTTAAATATTGAATTTATCAGCATGCGTAAAATCAGGTTGGCGACACTGCCATAAATTGGATGCTCAAACTTAAATTGAAATATTATGATTTATATATGTGCCAATTTTGAAAGAACTTCATTTATTACTTTGGATGTTACATATGATTCAACATTAAACTTATCAGCACGCGTAGAATCACGTTGGCAGCAATGTCGTATATTGGTTACTGAAAATTAACCTACATTTGCAGGTAATGTATGTATGCTAAAATTAGATCTGTTGGCCTGCATAATTTCTGATGTATTGACATTAGGATAAGAGTTTATAGAGTGCATTTTTCAACATTTGGCAGCCCTGTTGGCACTGAAAAATGCATATTTATATCTTCTCCTGTGCACAAATCACATACAAAATTTGGTTGAAATCCAATAGATAGTATGGAAGTTACATGCATTTAAAGATTGGACCTATCAGCGAGCATAAAATCATGTTGGCAACACTGTCATGTATGGGCTCCAGTAAATTAGTCTGGTGTGATATTATCTATATGTTGTCAATTTTGAAACAATGCCCATGCATATCTTCCGAGATATCCAACATAGACCTCAATTGTTAATTGTGATCATTCAGCAGTTGGTAGCACTGACGTCGTTTTCAAACTAGCGCTTAAAGACAGCCCAGCGGGGCTAACGAAGTGACCCGAATACTCACGATCGCAACCGATCATCCATCCCCCTCGAGACAGACCAGCGGGGCAGTCAGCTGTTCCTTGTTCCACGTTGAGACAGACCAGAAACTTCACAACCTACACCGATCATTAGGGCTAGGAATTTTAAGTAAATACATATTCTTTCCCTTTGCTTCTATATAACTAAAATTGCTAAATGTCCCATCCCCTTATCTCCACTACCTTAGCTGTCATATAACTACATTTCACTGTTACATATCTGATCACAATGACATTTGTTTTACATATTTTCAATTTTTAATGCAAAATTACATATTCTGTGATTTTACATACCGGTATTTGATCGAAATGACATTTTGTTCAAATATAATTTTGCTTTTATTTAAAATTACATATCTGTCTCTTACTGTAAAAAAAAAATCGCAAGTGAAATATACGGTAATTCTAAACAGTGTATGTATGTCTACCCCTTATTATTACCGTTTTTCCAACGGGGTCGGGGATGAGATGCCATGGATGTAGTTGTGGCGGATGGTTTTTACGGCCGGATGCCCTTCCTGACGCCAACCTCATGAGAGGAGATAATGAGAGATGAAATGAATTATTGGGTAATTCTAAACAGTTTGTATGACAATATTTGTTCACTAGAAACTCAGGTACGGTACGGTACCGGAATTTCCAAGCAATTCTTAAGCTGTTGAGAAAGGGTCAGGGAAGAATATCAAGAAATATATTACTGTCGACCAAAATATTATGTGCACTCGAGTTTGAAGGTTGTTTGTGAAGTAACCAATAGACCTACATAAAATCCAATAACATCATCATTTTCGTCGTTCTATTTTACGATAGTTCATGTAGGTTTGGAATTTTTGATTTATATTTTAATATTTTTTATCGCAGTTGAAACACCAAAAAGTGCCTGTTTTTAAGCGTGTTTCAACCATGCGTCACATTTAAGAATTATTATCTCACAAACCCGTCATCAGATCGAATCCGCATTTTAACACAATATACATCGGACTATTGTATAACTGGTTTATTAATTTCAAAATTGTGTGTGTTCATGAACGAAAGTTGTTATCATTTTTGTAAGATAACTTTTTCTCGGCTCGGGGTCGTTGGAAAATGTAGTTCTTGGTTGCGTTGTAATCCTTATACATCAAAACAATATGCTGTATGACTGTGAAATTCGTAAATTAATTCACTTATTTTATATCGGTTTGTATTTGTACGGGAAATTAAGACATGGTTCACCAGCTAGCCGCTCCGGGAAATGCTGTACAGAGTTGCTGATATGGAGCCCATCACTTCCGAGCTAGGCGCGCCATGACGCGTGATGGAGCCCATCTTGGCAACGCTGTACAGCTTTCTCCGCAGCGGCTAACTGGTGAACCATGTCTTAATTCCCCGTACAAATACAAACCGATATAAAATAAGTGAATTAATTTACGTATTTCACAATCATACAGCATACCTCTTTGATGTATAAGGATTACAACGCGACCAAGAACTACATTTTCAAACCACCCCGAGCCGAGAAAAAGTTACCTTACAAAAATGATAACAACTTTCTTTTTTGGACACACACAATTTTAAAATTAATAAACCAGTTATACAACATTCCAATGTATATTGTGTTAAAATTTGGATTCGATCTGATGACGGGTTTATGAGATAATAATTCTTAAATGTGACGCATGGTTGAAACACGCTTAAAAACGGGCACTTTGTGTGTTCCAGCTGCGATAAATAATATTAAAATATAAATTAAAAATTCCAAACCTACATGAACTAACGTAAAATTGAACGATGAAAATGATGATGTTATTGGATTTTATGTAGGTCTATTGGTTACTTCACAAACAACCTTCAAACTCGAGTACACATAATATTTTGGTCGACAGTAGTGGAGATAAGGGGGATGGGATTTCACGTAGCACCCTGCCGGAGACTCACCGGTTGGAATTTAGTTTATTTCAGTTGTCCAGATAGTGCCTGAGACATAATATCAACATGCAAAATATGTACTTGTTTATGTAATTATAGTAGGTGAAATATGTAATATTAATTTGATTTTTATATAAATGATATATTACACATGATATTGCTTGAAGATTCCTAATTTTATTCATTATATTTTTATGCAAAATAAAGTGTGGTACGGAGCAGATAACCTTGCTGTTCCTCCCCCTAAAACAATAACAATACAACAAAAGTGGTGTACAATAATTAATGAATGAATTAATTAAAAATATGTAAAACAAATGTCATTGTGATCATATATGTAACAATAAAGTGCAATTATATGATAGCTATGGTTCTAATTCATGGACATTTAGCATTTTAGTTATGTAGAAGCAAAGGGAAAGAATATGTATTTACATAAAATTCCTAGCCCTAATGATCGGTGTAGGTTGTGAAGTTTCTGGTCTGTCTCAACGAGGAACGAGGAACAGCTGACTGCCCCGCTGGTCTGTCTCGAGGGGGATGGATGATCGGTTGCGATCGTGAGTACTCGAGTCACTTCGTTAGCCCCGCTGGGCTGTCTTTAAGCGCTAGTGTTTTCAAATATGGTCTTGCCATATTCAGGCATAGATCTATACTCATACCAAATTATTCTTCGATAGCTGCAGCCGTTGAGGAGTTGATGCGGGGAGGGGAGAGACACAAACAGAGACAGACACAAGGACAGACATACGGACAGACAGACAGACAGAAAGACAGACAGACGGAAATACAGGCAAATAGGCACACATTTGCCCGAATCGATCTCATAAATCTACTTTTTCCTCATTTTTACAAAAAGTGAAAAGTAGGCTAAAAATTACTCGTAGATATGTTTTGCCTACCAGACAAATCATTTTCTAAATGTAACATTGTCCTAACCTCATACACCATATGCTTTGAACTAACCTCTCTTTACCAAGAGATCACTTTCCATCACGTCGTGTTTCTTAAAGCCGCTTTGTTTTGAAAAGGCTATATTTGGATCTTAAAGCATACAGGCTATTCATTAGTTATAGACCTACCGGATTGGTGAAGTATTGGTGTTACATAGCTACCATTCCAAGGAACTACTATTTGTCATGAGCAGCTGATCACCGTCACCATCTATTTCATTTCATTTTATTCTGTTCTTATAACCTAAATTTTATGGTGCACCATATTAGGTTCAAATACGTATCTTATTACTGTGCTACGCTTTGTTTTTTGTTTTTCAGTGGCCGATGAAGGGGATAAAATGTAATTAATCCTCGAAACATGTACTGAAAACAAGTTAAGTATTTTTTATATTAGTATTGATTCAGGCGGATGTACATTTCTTTTTAAAAACTATACCAGTCACTGCCCTTGCAGATTACAATAGCTTGTGAACAGATAAATAAGAAGCAGCCATCTTGGCTCCAGCGCACAGCTGTGTCCCATTACCCACGAAATAAGGGAGACCGCAAGTAGCCTGACTTAACTTTTCTCATTAAAAGTGAAATCTAGCTCAACTGGGGAGATACAAAAAAGAAAACATGGCTGAGTATTATGACAATTTACAACGTTTAGCGTTCAGATTAGATGAGGAGTTAAATAGTTCCCTTAACTCTTCTTACTAAGGAGATTTGCAGCTTACACTAGATAAAGTCTCGAGGATTATCAACTGACTATTAGGTACAAACAATCTCATTGCATTCGTTCTTTAAGGATGGAGGATCAAGAATTCCAATTACAAAAGTAATTCCCGCTGAGTTAATTGGTTGGTTCCTCAGTTTAGGGGCTGCGACAACGCAGTCATGTAGCTCCGTGTACTTTTGGTGTGTGTAGAATCTGTCTGATAACCGGTGTTAATTGTGATGACTGTATTAGTATGTGTTATCTGTTTTTGATTCAAGTAGGGACTGCAGATATTCGATTACAAGTAGTTCTAAATTTTGCTACCAAACGCCACCGTCAACGACCAACTAGTTCTCAACTTTGTTACTAGATGCCACCACAGTCGGCTCCTGGCGACGAACGTTGGGACCTAAAGTGTTAGTCAAATATAACCTATAATTTAGCTTCACACAAGTGTACTGTAATTAGTGGAAGGTCTTTTACATGCCATAAATCTATGACATGGGACCGCCGGATTTACTTCCCCTCCGAAGGAAGGCATACTGAGGGATTTTAACGCTCTTAAAAAATCCGATGACTTCGGCTGGGTTTGAACCCGCGACCTTGGGCATAGAGACTCAGCATGTTACCAACTACGCCACCGAAGCCGCTTATCACTGAATTAAGTATTTGATGGAATTCATTTCCCACTTCCTGGTGTAGTGGCTAGCATTCTTGGCTGTCACCCAGGATGTTCAGGTTGGATTTCCGGCTGGTCAGGTCTGAGGGCTGGAACGGGGTACACTCAGCCTCGTGAGGTAAAACTGAGAAGAAGTGGGTTCGATTCCCACCTCAGTTATCTTGGAAGTGGTTTTCCGTGGTTACCCTCTTCTAATCCAGGTTAATGCCGGGCCACTTAAGGCCACGGCCGTCTCGTTCCCAATCATTACTTGCATTACAAATAGACACACTATTACAGACACCTCAATAATGTATTACTTGATAAAATGAAAAAAATAAGTAAAAATAAGAAAGTCATAATCGCAGCAGACTTCAACATAGATATTCTTTCAGATGATTGCATTACCAGACATTTCTCTGAACTAGCCAGCAATTACGGTTATGAATTTAACTTCAGAGAACCAACAAGAATAACAGTCACCTCTGCAACCTGCATTGACAATATTCTTACAAGTTATAATTATTCACCAAATAAGGCAGCAAATATTGAAATAGGTTTTTCTGACCACAATTCTCTATTTCTGTCACTACCAAAGTATTCAAAAATTAAACCACCTAACTGCAAAAACGTAAGAAGGAGAAATTTTCATCAACAGAATCAAACTGACTTCATTCGAAAACTAAATAAAGTAAAATGGACCTTTGATTGTAAAACATCAACAAATGATAATTTTAATAGTTTTATGAATAATTTCCTTTACCTTTTTGATGAATGCTTTCCATACACATATGTTAAAATCAAACAGTCTTCAAAAGTACAGTGGATCACGTCTGGGATCAAAATATCAAGTAATAGGAAACGGCAGCTTCATATCGAAGCAAAAGTTAAAACAGAACTCTTAGAATATGTGAAGCAGCACAAGAAAATATTTAATAAAGTGGTAAAGGCTGCAAAAATCAAAGCAAATAACAATAAAAAAGAGCATTGTGGTCTGTAGTAAAATCTGAACTTGGTGTACAGAATAACAAAACTGAAATTATGAAAATCCGCGTAGAAGGCAAAGTTATAAATGACCCTCTTTATATGTCGGAATTATTAAACGAGTTCTTTGTGAATGTCGGGACAGAAATCACAAGTGGTAATGACGATGTAAATGAAAGGATGTTTTCTAACATTTCAAGAATTTAGAACTGGTACTGAAAATGAAATTTAAAAAATAATTTTGTCATTAAAAGATAAACAAGAAGTTCCGTGACGAACTAAAGAGCCTACTTTTCTCGAAATGTAAGATTCATTCCAATGATTAATCTATATGGACCTAATGAAAAAATGACGAAATTCAGTTGGTAATATCGACATTTCTAATTAGTTCGAAATTTAACTGGCATAATGTTGGCTTGAATACTTTCTGATATATTGATATTAGGGTAAAAAATAGAGACAGCATTTATTAACAGTTGGCAACCCTGGTGGCTCTTAGGATTACGCTCAGTCATATACGTCTATCTACACATAGTACATACGAAATTTGGTTGAAATCCAGTTAATAGTGTAGAAGTTATATGCATTAAAAAATTGGACTTATCAGCAGGCTTAGAATCATTTTGGCAACACTGTCATGTATGGCCTCCTGGAAATTAAACTAAAATATTATTATCTATATGTGTGCCAATTTTGGTACAGCTCCCATTCATACCTTCCATGATATACAACATGGAGCTGAAATTTTAATTGTGTTTTTTCAGCAGTTGGTAGCACTAACATCATTTTCAAATACGGCGGTGAGATATTCAGATAGAGATCTTTACTCATACCATATTTGGGTTTGATTGCTTCAGCCGTTTAGGAGTTGATGGGGGGGACACACACACAGCCAGACAGACAGACACACATTTTCCCGGGTGGTCTCATAAGTCTACTTTTTCCTCATTTTTGCAAAATGCGAAAAGTAGGCTAAAAATAGTGTTGGTTGGGATGAAATCCCAGTTTGGTTAGTAAAACTATCAGTAAATGAGATAGCACAGCCATTATCAATGATTATTAATCAGTCACTTTTAACAGGGAGTTTTCCTGATAGTCTTAAATATGCGGAGGTTAGGCCACTCTTTAAAAAGTGGAAAAGGGATGATATGAGTAATTTCAGACCAGTTTCTATACTAACTATATTCTCAAAAATATTTGAAGAGGTAGATAAGGAACAAATTCTTACATATATTTACAAAGAAAATATTATTTTAAATACTCAGTTTGGTTTTCGGAAGGATCTTAGTACACATCATGCAATAAATGAATTTATTTCTTCCATAAGCAAATTGCTAGATGACTCTCAGTGTGCTGCTGGGATATTTTGTGACCTGACTAAAGCATTTGACACAGTAAACCACTCACTGTTACTTAAAAAAATAGATATTTATGGGATAAATGGTAAAACTCAAGATTTGTTCGCTTCCTATCTGTACGATCGAAAGCAACGAACATTATTATTATCCAATGGGACTGAGTATTATTCTAAATGGGAAAGGCTGACCAAAGGCGTGCCACAGGGTTCAATACTGGGGCCAATCTTATTTATTTTGTTTGTGAATGATTCGCGTCCAACCATCTAACAGAATGTTGTACAGTTTGCAGACGATACTTCTGTAATTGCATCCTGCGAAAGAAATTGTAACATTGAAAATATTTTGCAGGAAACACTTGAAGATCTAGGCTCTTGGTGTAGAGAAAATTACTTGCAATTAAACATGCTTAAAACAGAAATAATGCTGTTTAGCAGCAAACATTCCTCACAAAAGGAAATTGAACTTAATCAGGATAGCACTGATCTTGTAAATAAGAATAATGTTAATTTTCTTGGCATTACAATAAATAAGAACCTATGTTGGTCGAGTCACATTGACGGTCAAGTTAAAAGATTATAGCTTTGTATATGCAATATCTATCCTGGCAGGAGCTACCGATATAAGGGTCATGATAACAGTGTACCATGCATATTTCTTGTCTGTTATTAGATACGGGATTATATTCTGGGGTGGGGATTCAGATATGGCAAGAATATTTATTATGCAGAAAAAGATAGTCAGAGCAATGTATAATGTAAATCGAAGAGTATCTTGTAAAGAACTATTTAAAAAGCTAAACATTATGATTGTCCCTTCTTTATATATATTTGAAATTACTTTATTTGTTTTCAAAAACCCCTTGTTGTTTCAAAACAATCACTTTTCCCATAATTATGATTCAAGACATAAATCAAATTTCAAACTGCCCTGTCATAGACTAAAACTGTTTGAGAAAACTCCAAAAAAAAGGAAGCTTGTAGTTTAACGTGACCGTTAATCTCGCGATCATAAGCCACGGGGGGAAAACTCCACATTATGTAGGAATGAAAGTCTTCAACAAAATCGGGAGGAAATTCAGTAACATGTCCATTATGCAGGTGAAGAAATCCCTTCAAAAATTTCAGATTGATAAATGCTATTACAGCGTTGAGGAATTTGTTAATGATTCTGACATATGAAGATGATTTGTTTTATGTGGATTGTAAAATGTCCAGATGAGGATGTCATTCTGTTTTATGTGATTATTGTAAATATTGTTTTATTTCCTTCAATTTTTATTTATTGTATTATTCATTTAGAATAGTATTATTCAGCTGACGAACCATCAATGTAATGAAACATATCAGTTTTCTTTGTATATACATGTCATGTGGCAATAAAGAAATCAAATGAAATGAAATGATATAACTCATGTTATCATACTAATTAATATGTCATTTTCATGATTTCCATACCTTACAAGCTGTACCCGGCATGCGTTTCAATTCCAATCAAAGAATATGTTGGCGTTGTAATTTTTTTTTTGGTTGGTTGGTTCCTTAGTTTAGGGGCTGCGACAACACGGTCATGTAGCCCCGTGTACTTTGGGTGTGTGTAGAATCTGTCTGATAACCGGTGTTAATTGTGTTGACTGTATTAGTGTGTGTTATCTGTTTTTGAATTCAAGTAAGGACTGCAGACTTTGAATTTTTCAAATAGTTCCCACTTTTGCCGCCAATCGCCACCGTCAACGACTACTAGTTTAGAACTTAGCTACTAGACGCCACCGCTGTCGGCTCCTTGGCAACGAACGTAGGAACCTAAGAGCGTGGTTTACATTCTTAATCTATATAATTTAGCTTCACACAGGTGTAATCAGTGGGAGGTTCTTTCACATGCCATAAATAAATGATATGGGACTGCCGGCTTTACTTCTTCTCCGAAGGAGGGCATACTAAGGGATTTTAAACGCACTTAAAAATCCGACGACTTCGACCGGGTTTGAACCCGTGATCCTGGGCATAGAAGCTCAGCATGCTACCAACTACTCCACCGAAGCCGCGTAATTTTGTTTCTTGAAGTGCTTTTGGATAAACAATATTTTTTTGTCAATTTCCGTTAACTGCCTCTAACCATTTGTAAAATTGATTTACTAATTCAGAAACATTCGTGGGAGCGCGCACTACAACTCACCAAAGTATCATCGCAATCGGATGAATGGTATATGAACGCATAGGGGACTTTGTTGAAACGATTCGCGCCCCATCACCCATTTGTTGAATGTGCTCGTGCACTGCCTATTGTAATATGGTTTTACTACGCCAAAAACCTTCGCAAGAGTGTACACAACAGCTCACTCAAGTTTCATCGCAATCGGATTGATGGTATATGAACGCATGTGGGACCAGGGTGGCGCACGAAATGTCATACATCGAAAATGGTTTATAAAATGTGTAAATCTGGGTTCACAACCAAGTCCTTTCGTGAACAGAACCTTATTTCATGCGTGATTCGACAGAGAGCAGCACATGTCGTGCATGCGTAACGGCTTCCAGTTATACAGCATGGTGGACGAAGGGAAGTTGACGCGTGAATAGAAGGTGAAGACAGTGTTGCTTTATGCGGAATAAAAAAGTGTAACTCGGACTTGGGAAAGGTTTCGTGTTCATTTCAGTACCCTGTCGGCAGACGATGTATAAACTGGCCAGCCAATTTGAAACAGAAGGAGAGAAAACGAACCCGTCTCAAGCCAGCCGGCTCACCGGATAATATTGCTGCTGTGAGAGCGGCTTTGGCTTGGAGCCCCTCCAAAATCCACCAGAACTGCCTATGTTCAGCTAGGCATCTCTCGTCGGTCAATTCAGAGAATACTGCAGTCTGAGCTCGACCTATTCCCATACAAAATGGCAACAGGTCATAAACTAACGGCGCTTGATAAGCAACGACAAGTAGGCTACAGTTTGCTGCGTGGGCTATTGCAGAAGGTGATCCCGTACTGCACAACACATGGTTCAGTGATGAGGCATACTCAACGGTGCTATGAAGGAACAGAATGTCCGGTTTTGGTCCAAAGAAACGGCCTGCTATTGTGCACGAGGTTGAAAGTCATGGTGTGAAATAGTGTCTGTGGACTACAGTTTCCAGTTATGGCATTATTGGGCCAATCTTTTTCCATGACACAGTCAACAGTGCGCGTTACATGGACATGTTGCATAACAGTTTTCCTTCCACAACTCTTTGCATCACGTTCATGAATTATGGAGATCGCTCGCAGACAGCAAATGTTGTTCTGAACTTCCTGCATGAACATTTCGGGCCCCGTGTGATGTTCCATCGATATCCCGAACGATTTCGTAGCTGCTCAATCTGGCCACCACATGGCCCCGATCTGAATCCCTGCGACTTATTCTTGTGGAGATATTTGAAGGAGAAACCAGAACATGTACTGTAATTGCAAGCGGCCACTGTGACTTTCTTCCGAGGGTTGAGTGAGGACATGTGTCGTAGAGTGGTCACATACATGCAGGTTCGTCTCGAAACTGTTGTACGCCGAGAAGGTGGGCATATTGAACATGTCCTGCCTACTGACTAACCATGCACATTTCAGTGAATTTCGTAATGCTAATTTTTATTAAATATGTTGCATATTAAATATTCTATAAACAATTCTCAGTGTATGACATTTCGTGCGCCACCCTGTAGTTGAAACGAATCGCATTCCAACACTCATTGTTAAAGCTACTCACACGGTGTCTATTATAAATTAAAATCACTATGTCTATAACCATCCCGGGTGTGTGCACAACAACTCACCAAAATTTGAACGCAATCGGATGAATGGTGTATGAACGCATAAAAGACGAACAAACAAACATTCTTTTTTATATAT
Source organism: Meconema thalassinum (assembly GCA_946902985.2). Classification (NCBI taxonomy): domain Eukaryota; kingdom Metazoa; phylum Arthropoda; class Insecta; order Orthoptera; family Tettigoniidae; genus Meconema; species Meconema thalassinum. The sequence continues at coordinate 51,455,602 of OX336397.1, forward strand.
TTGATATTCCGGGATAAAAGTAAGATGCTGTGGAGTCACGCCCCCTAGACATCTGCACACGAGGCCCCTTAAAATATTTTTCAACTACTTATAGGTGGAATATCAACATTAAATAGGCCCTCGAGAATCTTCTCCGCAGTGGGTTCGTGCAGCTGTGAGTGGTTGAGTCATGAGTTTAGTTGGCTTCAATGCACTGTGTCCTTCAAAGCGGGACTCCCCCGTGTGGGCTGTCAGTGTGAATTGCGATAAGCGAGCGTTCAGATAGATTATTGGAAGAGTGCAACAGTATACAGGCGGTAATGTTTACTACTGAAGAGAGAGCCTTTTTGGTGGAATACGTTTTTCGCGAAGGCGATCGGTTTACAGAAAATGTAAAATTAAGATTTCAGGCGCGGTTTCCTAATTCAAAGTGTGCAAACCGTGATACCGTTCAGGATTTTTTAGGTAAATTATGTGTGACTGGCTCAGTTCACGATGTACCGGGAACAGGCAGGCCTACGCTTTTAACAGACGAAAAACTTGATGAAATCTCCGATATAATGCAGCGTAGTCTAAGTAAATCAACACGAAAATTAGCTCAACGAACAGGAATTTCTAAGTCGAGAGCACATAAAGCTGTAAGAGACAAGCTTCAGTTGTTCCCTTATAAAGTTACCGTGGTTCATGAATTAAAACAAACTGATTACGGAAAAAGAGTGATGTGCTGTGAATGGTTCCAGCATCTGTTATGAATGGCTGTGGTGAGTACAAAGTTTACTGTTTATTTGTTATGAGGCAAGCGGCAGCCGTGCTACCAACGTAACTGCTGTAGCTAGCTCTCGCAGACGCATATAGGCACTGCGGAGAACATTCCCGGACTCGCTGTATTTGTTTATTTCAAGCAGGCAAACGGAAATTGAATTTTTGGTCAAAAATACCATTCCAAACATTATGATATTTGAAGCCATTTTCAGTGTTGCCTTAGTAAACGGAAGTTTAATGCTTTTCAGTCGGTCAACACGATTATACCCAAATTAGACGGGTATTTATTAATCTCATGTAATATTTTTTTTTTTAGTATTAGAGAATAACCCATCTCATTTGGGTATAATCGTGGTGATCGACTGACAAGTACCATGTCAAACATACTGTATATAGCCAACATATCTTAACATCAAATTAAGCGGCTTCGGTGGCGTAGTTGGTAGCATGCTGACCTTCTATGACCAAGATAGCGGGTTCAAACCCGGCCGAAGTCGTCGGATTTTTTAAGAACGTTAAAAATCCCTCAGTATCTCTTCCTTCGGAGGGGAAGTAAAGCCGGTGGTCCCATGTCATAGATTTATGGCATGTTAAAGAACCTTCCACTAATGCACCTGTGTGAAGTTAAATTGTATATGTTAAGTTAAACATTTGACAAACACTCTTAGATTCCGACGTTCGTCACCAGGAGCCGACTGCGACGGCGTCTGACAACCAGTTCTGAACTAGTACTCGTTTACGGTGGCGTTTGGCGCCAAAAGTAGGTATTACTAGAAAAATTCAATGTCTGCAGTCCTTACTTGAATTGAAAACAGATAACACACACTAATACAGCGATCGCAATTAATACTGGTTATCAGACAGATTCTACACACACCCTAAGTACACGGGGCTCCAGCCCCTAAACTGAGGAACCAACCAACATCAAATTATAGCCCATATTTGTCTGATTTTAACAATTCTTATAAAAGTTTTCATAGAAAACCCAAGTAAAATATAACTAACAAAACTTTGCTCGTAATTACATTAGTCCCGCTTATATTTAACAACATCGCTGAAGAAGGCCAAACTGGTCCATTTAATTAATTAATATATATTAACTAGCAGTAGTGCTCGGCTTCGCCCGGTGGATGTATTTGCTTTATGGATGATAATAAATACTACTACAAAAAGACGTAAAGTGCGAGTGAATATTCAAGGAGAAATAATTTCAACTCGGAGATTTGCCGACACGCCTGAGGATTTGAATGAGTTTTTGAAATGGTATGGTATGGTATGGACTCCGTCTTGAAGGAAGAATTCGTGATGAAAGTTAATAAATGTAAAACAAAATATTGGAATGTAGCCGAAATAAATCAGAATCCTCTATGGATATCAAATTGGCAGGTGAAAAACTAAAAGAAGTAGGAGACTTCTGTTACTTACGACAAACCAGTGATGAACGAAGCAGAGAGGAAGCCTTTGTCTGGAGCGTGGCGCTTCATGGAAGTGAAACTTGGACTATTGGTGCAGCATAAAAGAGGATAATTGAAGCGTTTGAAATGTGGTGTTACAGGAGAAGGATGAACATCAGATGGATGGATAGATAGGGTTACAAACGAATAGGTATTACGACTAGAGGAGAGATGTTTCTGGCGACTGATAATGAAGAGAAGAGATAGGTTGGTAGGACACATACTAAGACACCCAGGAATATCAAGCTTAGTTATGCAAGGAAGAGTCGAGAACAAGAACTGTAGGGGTAGACCAAGGTTAGAATATGTTAAACAGATTCCCTCGAATGTAAGGTGTGGTAGCTATGTAGAGATGAAACGATTAGCTCAGGACAGGGAGGCATCAAACCAGTCAAAAGACTGAAGACTCAAACAACAACAGAACTGGAGCGCTCAAGCATTACAACGCAACCAAAAACTACATTTTCAAACCACCCTGAGCCGAGAAAAAGTTACCTTGCAAAAATGATAACAACTTTGTTTCTTGGACACAAAATAATAATTAATAAACCAGTTATACGACACTCCAATGTATATTGTGTTAAAATTTGGATTCGATCTGATGACGGGTTTGTGAGATAATAATTCTTAAATGTGACGCATGGTTGAAACACGCTTAAAAAACGGGTTCTGCGATAAAAAAAATATTAAAATATATATTAAAAATTCCAAACCAACATGAACTGAAGTAAAATAGAACGATAAAAATTATTATGTTATTGGTTACTTCACAAACAACCTTCGAACTTGAGTACACATAATATTTTGGTCGACAGTAGGTATTATTGAAGCTGTTCGGGAGCGCTTGTTCTTCCGACTGACTGAACAAAAATCCATCTTTAAGGTTACCTGAGAGGTGTAGCCTACTGCTACATAGCCTAAACTATTCCTCTTGAATATGGCTATCATATACAAAAATATCCAGAGATTAGCGCGATTAATCACCAGCAAACACTTCAGCTTTATTATATTACAGTAGTATAGATTTATTATTATTGACTTAGATATAATATATTTGTTAATTACCAATTGGAATTCATTTAGAACAAAATAGTTACTCTTCCGCTTACTCGAGCATCATCAGAAGTGATTATGATGATAATTGTTATTTTAAGGGACCTAACATCTACGTTATGGTCGTGAAAGATGAGATGAGAATGAAAACCATTACTAATACTAACTACAGACTTACAATACTAGGAGAAGAAATGGTAAGAAAATAAAGGACAGAAAGAAAAGAAATGCCCTCAACCCTCGAAGAATGAGGATTGAGGGACTTGTAAGGAAGGAGAGCCATAAAAGGCAGATAGGAAAGAGAGAACGAGGAGAGGGCCCGCCACAAAGTCAGTGGAAAAGGGGGAAAAACGGACCCAGCTCAGGAATACCTCGGGATCGTCAACTCACCAGTCGTGAGCCCCTGAGGGTGTAGCAATGTCGAGGGTGCACCAGAAGTGGTGGGGCTACATACACCCTGCTTCCTTGGGGGCCTTGACCAGAAGACAGGAGATAACATGAAAAGAAAAACAAGTAGTTCCTTGAAAAACTATACAGCCTATTTTCATATATCCTGTTCATTTTAATTGCCTCTATCAACATACAAAATTTCAGTTTAATTGCTGTAACAGATTTGTAGATATTGAGAACCGTCTAAATATTTCAGATGGTCGCCAGGTTGGATGTTTATTTTTGTACTATTACATTAAGATTATTGTGTACGTGTGGTATTCAAACATCAATCGCATGATTAGAACACAAGAAGTAAAAACGAGATTTTAAAATTACGCACAGCAGCCATCTTGTGATTTTGCAAACAATTGAAATAAATTAGATGCCAGTGGATCAACATTTGTATAAGCATTTAACGTGCAACGTTTCATGGCACTCGGATAGTTAATTCGCGAGAAACGTCCATTTAAATATTTATATTTTGCGTCGCCGCCATGTTGGATTTGTGCTCACCAGGTTACTGAAAGTCTTATAGGTGAACATATGTTCATAGTCTCTATGAACATAAAGAACTCACTTTGGTTGCTGTAAAAGATTCATAGATATTGAGAACCGTCTAAATATTGCGGATGCAGTGCATTACAATCTGCAAAATCATTTACTGCACCACATTTCACTGCGCTCAGAGAGTCAAATCACGAGAAAAGTCTATTAAAATATTTGAAATTCGCTTGGTCGCCATGTTCGTTTTCTACTTTACAGGTTTATGAAATATACATAGGTAAACTTGTATCAGTACCCTTTATCTGTAATGGTTTCGGAGATATAGAATGTCAGTGAAATAGTTCGCACAGCCGCCATTTTGAGGTTATGGAAAAATTGAACTAAATTAGACTCCAGTGCATTACAATGTGTATAAACATTTGCTGTACCAAGTATCATTACGTTTGGAGAGTTAAATCGCGAGAAAAGTCTATTTAAAAGTCTCAACTTCGCTTGACCGCCATGTTGGTTTTGTAGTCACCAGGTTTTTGAAAGTCTCATAGGTGAACTTCTAGTAGTGCCCTTTATCACCGTACACAATTTCAGGGCGAAATCGGTAATAGTTTCGGAGATATTGCATGCTAGTGAAATATTTCGCACAGCCGCCATGTTGGATTGGTGAGACGTAACAAAATTTGAAGGGCACGGTCGAGGTCGCCGGGAATAGTGCTATGAACTTACCGAGTTTCATTGAAATCGCTCCGGCCGTTTAGATTTTATTAGGGGGGGACACACACACAAACACACACGCACACACACACGGACAAAAGGTGATATCATAAGCCTATTTTTTCAAAATTGAAAATAGGCTAATAAGGCTGACCCCTCGAACAATGAGGAAGAATCAGGAAAGATGAAACAAGGGCCAATTAAGGCGGGAAAGTGAAAGACTCCCTAGGCCTCGGATACCCTTATACCGTCGGGGTAGGAAAAGAACAAGAGTTGGCCAAGAGAGGTCGACAGGAAAGAAGACTGAGAGGAGCCCGGCACAAGTAAGTGGAAGCACGTTCCACTAGATGTGAGCCCCTGCAAGTAAGGTGGACCAATCAGTAGCGAAGTGAAATCTTAGTTAATTGATCACGCTAACCACGTGTCTTTCTTACATATTCATTGTCGGGCTAAAGAACTTATAATTATAGACAACCAATAACAACAGCATTATACGTCAAGAGATACGGAGACACCGAATGATTTTTATGAGCGTTAAGAATCCCTCAGTACGCCTTCCTTCGGAGGGGAAGTAAAGCCGGCGGTCCCATGTCATAGATTTATGGCATGTTAAAGAACCTTCCACTAATTACACCTGTGTGAAGCTAAATTGTATAGGTTAAGAATGCAAACAACGCTCTTAGGTTCCTACGTTCGTTGCCAAGAGCCGACTGTGGTGGCGTCTGGTAGCTAAGTTCTGAACTAGTAGTCGTTGACGGTGGAGTTTGGCGGCAAAAATAGGAACTAAATCAAAAATGCAAAAGTCTGCAGTCCTTACTTGAATTAAAAAACAGATAACACACATTAATACAGGCATCACAATTAACACCGGTTATCAGACAGATTCTACACACACCCAAAGTACACGGGACTACATGACCGCGTTGTCGCACCCCCTAAACTGAGGAACCAACCATCACCGAGTGATTTCCCGAGAAGGAAGTCTGAATAATTCCTTACCTTGGGGCAAGAGAAAAACGCTCCAGTCTGCTCTCGTGCAGATTTGAGTGACACGAGTCTTAAAACGCAAGGCTAGCAAACAAAAATATACGAGACTTGGAAATATTTACATAACTCATGCAATATTCACACATAAACGGGGCTAAAATGTGCTTTGTTTTCTAAAGAGTAATGCTGGGGAATGAAACACTGCAAACTCTAGGGATACGAGGGTCTACTCAAAAGTGTTGAGGTATTTAAATATTGTAAATCTTCAGTCGGTCAACACACAATTTCCGAATGATTGGGTGGGGGTAAAATTAAAATAAATAAATAAATAAATAAATAAATAAATAACAAGAAGTTCCGTGACGAACTAAAGAGCCTACTTTTCTTAAAATTTAAGATTCATGCCAATCTATTTAGACCTATCTAGGATAATAACGAAATCAAGTTGGTAATACTATCATTTCTAGGTACTGCTGTTTGAAATACACCTGAAATAGTGTAGCCTAATAAAGCAACTCACTACAGTTGGCAGCCCTGGTGACTCTGAATACAGTATATTCTTAGTTCCATCTCTTAAGGTATAGAATGTGCATACTAAATTTGGTTGAAGTCTAATGGATAGTATGGACGTTACATGCTGTTTGATATTGGATTTATCAGTGCACGTAAAATCATGTTGGGAACAATGTCATGTATGTGATGCTCAGAATTAATCTGAAATATTACTAACCCTTATAGTGCCAATTTTGTATAAAATCAAATGTTAGTATAGAAGTTACATGTAATTAAAAACTGAAAGTATCAGAAAGCTTAGAATCATGTTGGCAGCACTGACGTATATTAGTTACTCCAAATTAATCTAGAATGTCAGGTACTATACGTGTGCAAAGTTTAGAGCTATTGGCTTCCACACTTTCTGATATATTGATATTAGGGTAACAAAAATAGAGACAGCATTTAATAACAGTTGGCTCTTAAGAATACGCATAGTCATATCTGTTATGGTACACATAGCTCATACGAAATTTGGTTGAAATCCAAATGATAGTATAGATGTTACATTTATTTAATGTTGGACAACTCAGCAGGCTTAGAATCATGTTGATCGCACTGACGTATATAAGTTACATAGTTTAAAGCTGTCAGCTTGCATACTTTCTGATATATTGGTATTTGGATACAAGAAATTGAGAGCATTTTTTAACAGTTGGCAGCCCTGGTGGCACTTAAGAATACGCTCAATCATATCTGTTTATGTACACATAGTACATATGAAATTTGGTTGAATTCCAATTGATAGTGTAGAAGTTATATGCATTTAAAAATTGGACATATCAGCAGGCTTATAATCATTTTGGCAACACTGCCATGTATGGCCTCCTGGAAATTAATCTGAAATATTATCTATACGTGTGCCAATTTTAAATAGTTCCTATTCATACCTTCCAAGATATCCAACATGGAGCTAAAATTTTAATTGTGTTTTTTCAGCAGTTGGTAGCACTGGCATACTTTTCAAATATGGGATTGAGATCTTTACTCATACCAAATTTGGATTCGATTGCTGCAGCCGTTTAGGAGTTGAAAGGTGGGGACATACACACAGCCTGACAGACAGACAGAAGGACAGACAGACATTTGCCCGGATCGATCTCATGTCAACTTTTTCCTCATTTTTGCAAAATGTGAAAAGTAGGCTAAATATTCAGGAATCAGGAGGAGTCAAATTGCTACCAAATCCAGCATACATCCTTGATCTTGTGCCTTCAGATTACCATCGTTTTCGATCCATGGCCCATTTCTTGCGTGGAAGAAACTTCGAAAACATTGAAGCTGTGGAAGTGGGTCTCGTCGAACTCTTTACATCAAACCCAGAGACCAGAGACTGGTACTGTACCCGATTTCAGCAGTGTCGTGAATGCCACAATCCAAGATGGCAGCGGATCAAATACCAACGGCAGTACCCCGGCTAATAATACTTACCGTAATATCCGGCATCACCCACTCTGCAAATCGTGGACACATATCAGGCGATATTATCAACACGCAATGGTTAATCCTCCACAGGATCAGCGACAACACACACCTGAGCGCAAGACTCTCATTCACACGGGCGTAACAGGGACAAAGGAATGGATAAAATGGTTCAAGCCGCTATAATAACCATGGCATGTTCCTATCCTCCCACTATCAATAAAACACAACGCAAGAGTATATTGAAAATGGTATAATCATACGCAAATGCGTGCCCAAATTTTATTAAAAAAAAGGGAAGACACCGCAAAAATGGATATAATTAAATCGAAGATCCATAACTGAATGTCATTACAATTGATGTCTTATGGCACACACTCTGACATAACGTCAGCTAAATTACAAAAATAACGACTTAAAGATCAACAATAAATAAAATGGCAACATATCGCAATGCCTTTTCTATCAGGATCAATAAAAAAATATTTATGAAGGGAAAAAAACCTTAATAGAATTAAATAGTGACGGCCTCTCACTATTTACAGTATCAATATATTACTCATATCCTGAGTTTTATTCTTTATTGGATTAGGAAAATATCTTTTAATTCAAATTACAAAATTTAAGAAATACCTAATATTATCATATACGTGTCATTCTAGAACACTATCTACACCAATGTTCCTCCACTAATCTATATAGACCTATGATTCATCAACATTAACTGACGGTGATCAACATCGGGGTTATCGGGAAAACTATGGTTTAGCAATCCCACCAATGAAGATGAGAATGCTATCCACTGAACCCCAGTTTTTATCCAATCTTCAAAAACAATAACAATAATCATAAACTGAATTAATATCAACGTCTTGAATACTAAACTTTTGGAGCCCCCGGTATCGCCAACCCAGCTGATCTGCATGAACGCGACAGCCTACCAGAAAACATCAAACACAACCAAAATGGTCCTACAATACGAATAGAAAGAAATACTGTCATTAAACACAGTAAAAATAATCTAACAGCAGTCGAAATAAACTCCACAAACCCAAATAACTCAACGTTCCAACGAACGGCAAGCACAGCTCAAAGCTGACTAACAAGACTGCATTCCAAAACTCACACTAAACGCAGCCCAAATAACAACAACAACCATTGACAGAGGAAAGGTTCCCAGGACATAACATCCCTTACAGGGGTCGACCTTCGAAATACCAAAAAAAAAAGGTATTATCGCACACCTCTTCAATGTAAACACCACCATCCAACACTATAAAAATGACCATCTCTCCCTCAAGTTATAAGTAATTCAATGACGTTGATACTAATTTTAAATACGCTTCAAAAGCGATAACAGTTACAGATCGAATGACAATCTCCTAGTGCGTGTTAACTAAGCACGATATATTTCTAACTATAATCCGTTTCAAGTTACATTGATTGTGAGTGTCAACTCAAAAACATTTTCCACTTATGTGTGCACTATATTAATTAAACATTTAAATAAATAATTATGTATATACACTGTGTCACTCTATAACAACAGTCGAGAACAACACTCGAATCATCATTACATTTTATAATTCAAAATTGTTTTCGAAAGACTTCTTCATCTGAACGATCAGAGTAGCAACCAACTTTAAATCAACGAGACATTTTCTAAAAGTCAAAACTGAAAATTAATTATACTTCCAAAGGAAGAAACAAACATATTTCGGAAAATCTCAAGTAAGGATTGACGTCCCAAATTTCTCAAAATCCAAAATTGATCGGGATTTTCTGAAAATCCGAGGAAAGATTTAATTCAAATTCCAATATCAAAATGGAATAAATTTTCAGAGTGAACATTTCAAAATAAAAAAACGAAAATAATTCAAATGGTAAAGTCAGATAATTGTGCAACAACACAATATGAAAAGAATCATCGAAGATCAAATAGCTAAATCCCAAAATTCAAATTTCACCATCTAAGAAAATCTAATTTTCGAAAGCAAAATTTCAAAAACTAACTCCTCTGAAGCTGCGAAGTGGCAACAGCGCGGAAATAAGAAAATGCAAAGAAGCAAAGTGCGCAAGAAACACTCTTAAATCCGAAAATAATTAATTGCGAAACCCAAGAGGTCGAAAATTAAAATCTGAGAAAAATCTTACAATGGTTAAATGCCAGCGGTAATCATCGAAGCGAGAACTCCACTAACCCAGGCACGGTCAGCAACAAGTTAACTCGCCTGCAAAGATCCCCAAACATGCTGGAACTGAGGCTTACTAGCCCACTAAACGCACACCGTGACTTGCTTCGATGAATAAAATCACTGACCACAAGATCTAAACCAACTACTTAACAAAAATTCTACTGAAATAAAATGATCACACAAAGCATCTACAAGAACACAGAACTACGAACTGGGGCTACAAATATTGAAAGGCTTGTCTTACATTCAGCTGAATCGGAGACGAACAATGTGAAGAGCCATTCACGTTCAGAACAGGTGCTGGTTTCCATTTCACTCGGCTGACATCTGGGTAGACTCGCTTCAAACCACGAGCCTTCTTCCCTAGTCCGCCTAGAAACTGCTCGTTCCCTGCTATCGGCCATCCGAGTTCTTGAGAGGGCCTGATTGCCACGGCGGTCGGTTCGCCCCCAGACAGACACCTCGTTCGATCCCTGGTCTTCGTCCCGGCGTTTTCTTCTTCTCGTCCCTCCAGAAAATCGTGTAGTCTCCTTCCATAATTGAGTTGGCCAAAATTCATAATATTCTCTAGTAGATTGTGCATTTTTGAAGTAGCTGCGTGAACTTTGCTTTTCCGCATATCGTTCTAAGTGACACCACTCATAGGAATTCTCGCTTTCATGATGCAGGCCACATTTCCCTCAGCATAATTTAACAAAATACCATGACTTCCTCTAATAAATCACATTCTCCTTCCGGCCACGTGTCCATAATGTTCTCCATTTTATTGCTCACCACTACCTCCTCGAACATATCGTTCCGCAGTAACGTGTCTCAAGGCGTTTCCTTACAAACATACACGTTCAGTACTTTTCAAGAAGTATATTCACAATTCCCTTTTCTCCACGAATACGTTACACAGTGCTGACTGACAATTCATTGTCTCCCCATGCCACCGGTCTTTACCGTGGAATATTCCAAAAACCCACTCAAAATCACACAGACTTTCGTGCTTCACAATACATTAGCACATTTAGACACGATGTTTCACACGTTCATATCACTTCCTTAATCATCACACACGAACAACCACTGCCGTAACGCGTTTCCGCAGCGCTCTGCTCCCCTCTCTCTGAGTTGACTCTCCCTTACGTCACCTGACACACTCTGGCGTCATCCTTCTCTCGCCTTCTCGAACCACCTGCCCCATCCTCAATGCTGCCAACCCATACTCGGACATTAATATCCTCATACAGACTCCGGGCGTTAATATCCAAAGAAGACATTTCCTGATTATATCTTAATTAATTTCATCAATTTATTTCCCATGGTCAATGCTTCCAAATACATTAAATAGCCTACTAGACAAAATAAAACATTCCATTTCTAACTTCGCTCACCGGATCTTCCAATCCCATTCCCTTTCTTCAAGTACCGGCTGTGGTCTATCTCGTATGGATGATCCAATCAAATCCGCCCTTTCTAGGGGGAGATTACATTCAGCTAACAAGCTTCTTGTTGGGCAATACTTCATGACATAAAGCTTGTGTAATGGACCTGTTCCAAAATTCATTATTCCAATATTAATTAAATGCTCCCTTTTCTAAGGCTGCCTTTCATATCAGTTCCTGGTATCTCTTTATACGAATTCTGGGACAGTACCGTCGTGGGATAAGAAACCTCGCTGAAAGATAGCGCAATACCGTAGAATCTGGTGGTCTCTCCTTCAATAGTACTGCACCCGTTGACGCATGTTTGCTCAGGCAACAGAGACTAAAAATTATGCTGAAATGTAACTGAACATACCCTGCGAGCGGCGGGAAGAAACTGAATCAATATCGCTTATGATTATATTTTTTCTTAATTTTCATATTCTAAAAATCTACTATAATTATAACCAAGTAATTCTGCATATTTGAAGTACAGCATACTTCGTAAATCGAAGAAACGAATAACTTTCTTATGGATAGCCATCATGGAATTGTGTTATAATTAAAGGATTGAAGACATTCTCCACTACGAAAACTGTAAAATATTTTTATTATTATCCGAGGTGAAATGAAGGACTTGTGTGAAGAAAACTTTGCGACCGCATGGTCTCATTCTCACGCGCACACACACATATTTCAGTGTTCTATAAACTGTGTATTTAACTAACTTTATAATTGTACAAAATCTACAAGTATAATCTTTATTTGCCGGATGGGCAGTCATTTTGATTTATATTTTGTTAAAATTTTCTTGTGTAAATATCAGTGCAAGTCACGAGTGAGTGTCGCACAAGCGACAGAAACTAGAACCAGTGGCGGAGTGAAAATGGGCAATTTTTTTACCGCATATTAGCTGCAGTGCGCGACAGTTTTATTTAACTATGTGCTACATTTTTACCAACGCTAACATCGCAATAATGATAAACCAGCAGATCTTCAGATACAACTCCAACCGCGCGATGGCATGTGATTGCTAAATTATGCGTGGTGAATTGGCGACGGAGGATGTCCAGACACAATGAAATGGTAACCTAAAGCCATACACGAGACCGCATACAACATCTCATGGCGGGACTCGAACCAAGTGACGCTGAATCTGTAAGTCAGATCAAATATTTATAGCGTATTGTAAGAATTGGAAAACAGTAGACTTAGTTAAATTTGGTTTCATTTATTTAGTGCACAATGCAGCTAGCTAATTATAAGACGCGTGTGGAAATGAATAGTTTATTAAACATTTATAGAAGCCAGGAAGGCTGGATTTTCAATGCTCATTCGTATCATTTAAAAACGGGTATTATCAACTTTTATTTTGTCAGGCTGATGACAAATAAACTAGTTTGACAATGCTAAATCGAGGCCAAGGTTACGAGCCAAGTTCACTACACAGCACACTCGATTCTAGGCAGTGGATTAATATTTTGTTTTAGAAGGCTGTGAGATTCTTGACATTATTACAAGTGGAATGCAGAGTTCCGTTATGTACATTTATTGGCCAGAACAATACTTGAAAACAGGTTTATTTCTTTATGAGAAGCCACACAGGCAATGAATGAAAGTGTATTTTGTAACCAAATGAACGCAGGTTCGATTTATTCAGGGAAGAGGCAATTTTATAAACGCACACACACAGTTAGCTTGAATCAGAAACCTTTATGTTTATTTCAAGCGTTGTCAGGATGTGTTTTCTGTACACATAATCTTTATTTCCAGCAATTCAAACGTGTATCAATTAGGATTCCACACTTTTGTAAATTAAGAGTATTATATGAGTCGTGACGGTGGATGAATACCTCCGACATTGTTATTGTAATTATATCGGTGGTAATGAACTAACTAAAGTCGTACCAAAAAAACGAAGTCGCCTGGATCAATGGATCCGAAATAAGAGTAAAGTAATTGATGAAGACATAGGATGTCTAATAAGTGTGATGAAATATTGGTGAAGACACAGGGTGTCTCGTAAACTATTGAACTATTGAGTTATTTGCTTAAGTTGGATACAAACGTTACCTGAATACACTAAACGCTTTTAAAGGTCCATAAACTGAACAACAATACTGGCAGGAATAAATAATTGTGTGAAACTCTAATAATAATCAAAAATAGGATTTTGAAAACTAACAAATCTTATAAATTTCCCCTGAACCTAAATAAAATTTATAAACATTAAAAATAAACTATTTTTCTGGAACAAACGTCAACACTTAGATACTGTTAAGATATTGTAGATACATTTTGATACATTTTTACATGATTAGTCGACCACTAATTGGTGATGTGATAACTGAAGCACACACATCAGATTAGTAGCAATATGAGTCGATGTAATTGTTTAATTACTATCGCATTTGCAGGCTTTCCTATATTTTCTATTTTCTTAACACTTTGACACTATGACTGTTTGTTACAAACAGTAACAAATCGAGTACGCAGGCAGTGCCAATTGCACAACCATAGGAGTGCTGAATTATTGTATGCATTTGTGTTGTATTAGCATAGTTTTTTTATTCAGCAACATTGTGCACATAGCTTGATTTTATTAGTAATAAACGCATCTCGTTTATTAATTAATGATATTTAGGACTAGCTAAAACTTAACTCTAAAGATAAATGTTAGAGATGGCACCATCATAGCATAGGACAAATTTTCCCCTTGCTACTAAATGTAAATGTTCTAGTATTTGTAAACAAGTAAATGTCTTGCTTTGTTGTAAATTCTTTTGATGTTTGATCCACCCGTAAGTTATTTCGATGTACCGGTAATTGATTAGGGCCGATCTTACGTGCCATTCTCTTAGCTTGTTCATTTTGTCGAATTTTGTATTAGGACCATGAGAGCAATTTAGATCTTGTTTAGGACTTTTTTATATATTTCTTTCAGGGCAGAATAGTATCGGACTAGCCGTTCGCAACTCTCATGCTAGGCTAGGGATCTATTCTGAATAAAATTTATTTGTGATTTTAACCTAAGACTGACCTCTCTTTCTTGTTTAGTTTTGTTATCGATGCATTCCTCTGAGCTGGTTAAATGTCGAACCTCACTAATTCCCGACACCCCCGAGTACAGACTTCTGTGCTACACCAGCCTATGAATGTATCGTCCCCCATACTTGTGTGTTAACTGGAAGAGGGTCTCAGAAGGGTCATTTGAAACCGGTGGCTCCCCGAAACCTTCGGCCAGCGGGCACAGTACATTATGCAACGAGCCTATAATGGCAACTCGTATGGAAATACTCGTGTCTTAATTACCATTATAGGCGAGTTGCATGCGACAGTTTATGTTCGACGATAATTATAACTTAATTATATGTTTTAAAACATAAATATTCATAAATATCTGTTGAGAGTCAGCCACTTGAATTTTGTGATTGGAGTGCGAGCGCTGGGTATGATATCTCTGTCTTTCAAGCTCTCTGACCGACCGACGCATGCGCTCTGTGTGCTTGCAATGCCATATTATGCAGGCCATCCAACTACATCTGCCGTCCCTCACTAATATTGTCACCGGAGTCGTTTGAAGGCATCGCTGTGTAGAAATTAGCGTTGGTGATATTAAGGTACAGTGCTACTTCTTGTCTTATATTCGCCAGTTTATTTAC
Source organism: Meconema thalassinum (assembly GCA_946902985.2). Lineage (NCBI taxonomy): Eukaryota > Metazoa > Arthropoda > Insecta > Orthoptera > Tettigoniidae > Meconema > Meconema thalassinum. The sequence continues at coordinate 51,470,721 of OX336397.1, forward strand.
GCGAACATATGGACGGTGCGTATTCCATGTCGGTAATTTATATAGGAAGATGTTGTGTTTATGTCCGCATGCGCGAATGTATCCTTACCTAATTGGTCAACGAATGAGCTCTTATTGGCTGAAGAAACTGTATCGTAATGAAAAATAGTGTTATAATGACCATCATTATGATACAGTTTTCTGACACATAATGTTTACATTTCGACATAAAGAATAGTTTAATTTCTTACCAGAAAACTTTCCAAATACATTTTCTTTAAATAACGACCTTTCATGAGACATCCGCTGCATAATGGGGCGATTTAGGATCACGCGTTTCAACCTTCAAACAGTCATCAGATGGGTTGAGGTTAAATTTATGTACAGAATACGAAGGTGGATAAAAAAAGTGAGTTGCACTAACGCGCTGCAGCAGCGCGCTGTGTGTCGCAAACGTGGGCACAGCGGAGAAAGGGACAGACACAGCCCACACTTCTGTTAGGCAGGTCGCTGTGGTGTCTCGTCTTGTATGGTGTGAATAGCGGCCAAATGAAATGGTGCATCGACTGGACGTTCACTCCAAATATGAGGTACGTGCGACAATCCGATTCCTATGGGCCAAAAGGAAGAATTGCACGGACATTCATCGTGAAATTAGTGCTGTGTATGGGGAGCGGGCCATTTCCCGGCACGGGATCGTAAACTGCTGCATCGTTTCAAGTGGGAGGTCTGGCAACATCCACCCTACAGTCTCGACCTAGCGCCATGTGACTTTCATCTGTTCGGTAAGCTCAAAACGGAGCTCGGTGGTCGACGCCTCCAGACCGATGAGGAGGTGAAGGCCGCTGTCTCCGTGTGGTTGCAGAACGCTGGAGGAACATTCTATGCATCAGGCATCGACAAGTTGGTTGTGCGTCCGCAGAAATGTTTGGAGTCTCTTATAAACTATGTGGAAAAGTGACGTTACATTGTATGTCGTTATAGGCGTGTTGCTGTTGTATAGGTGGTGTAATAAAAGGCCATAACTGGGAAGTGCAACTAATATTTTGATCTGCCCTCGTATTCCAGTATCTGCTTGGCCTGGGAGAAAAAACCAAAGTAGCAGTAAAGATTCAAGAAGAAATAATTTAAATTCTAGGATTTCCTGATGACATGGTCTTCTTAGCCGACACCCCAGAGGATTTGAATGCGTTTTAAATGGTATGGATTCTATCTTGAGGAAAGAATTCATGATGAAAATTAATGTAAAACAAAAAAATTGGAATGTATTCGAATGAAATCAGAAACCCGTATTGACATCGAATTGTCAGGTGAAAAGCTACAGGAAGTAGGAAACGTCTGTTATTTAGGAAGCAAAAGTGATGGACGAAGCAAAGAGGACATAAAATGTAAGTTAGCACAGGCAAGGAAAGCATTTTTTCAGAAGAGGAGTCTGTTGACATCGAATATAGATTTAGGTATTAAGAAGTAATTTTTGAACGCCTTTGTCTGGAGCGTGGTGCTCTATGGAAATGAAACTAGGACTGTTGGAGCAGCAGAAAAGAGGAGAATAGAACCATTTGAAATGTGGTGTTACAGGAGAATGATGAAGATCAGATGGGTAGATAGGATTTCAATTGAAGAGGTGTTAAGACGACTAGGAGAGTAGAGATGTTTGTGGCGACTTGTAATGAAGAGAAGAGATAGGTTGGTAGGTCACATACTATGACACCCAGGAATAGCAAACATAGTTATGGAAGGTAGGGTTGAGGATAAGAATTGTAAGGATAGACCAAGATTAGAATATGTTAAACAGATTGCCTCGGATGTAGGATGTTGTAGCTAGGCTATGTAGAGTTGTAACGATTAGCTCACGACAAGGAAGCATGGAGGGATGCATCAAACCAGTCAAAAGACTGAAGACTCAAACAACAACAATGGGTCTGGTAGATGTTTATATTAAACAAGTAGTTCCGTGAAGAACTAAACAGCCTATTTTCATATATCCTACGAATATCAATTGCCTCTATCAACATATAAATTGTCAGTTTGATTGCTGTAATAGATTCGTAGATATTGAGAACCGTCCAAATATTTTGGATGGTCACCATGTTGGTTATCACATTATAGGCCTTAGATTTTTGTACTATTACATGAAGATTATTGTGTAGGTGTTTTATTCAAACTTCAATCGCATGATTAGGACACAAGAAATTAAAGTGGGATTTTAAATTTCACTCAGCCCCCATCTTGTGGTTATGAAAATAATTTAAATGAATTAGATGCCAGTCGATTATAATTTGTATAAGCAAACACCGTATCAAGTTTCACTGCGCTCGGATGGTTAAAACGCAAGAAACGTCCATTTGAATATTTAAATTTCGCATCGCCGCCATATTAGATTTGTGCTCGGCAGGTTATTGAACGCCCCATAGGTGAACTTATGCTTATAGCCTCTATACACTTACAACATTTCAGTTTGATTGCTGTAATAGATTAATAGATATTGTGAACCGACTAAGTATTTCGGATGGTCGCCATGTTGGATTTTAATATATGTAGGCCATAGAGTTATGTACTATTAGATGATGATTATTGTGTACGTTCATTATGCAAATGTTGATTCCGATCGGATGATTGGAACACAAGAAATAGAAACTGAATTTTCGAAATTCGCACAGCCGCCATCTTGAGGTTTTATAAACAATTGAACTAAATTAGATACCAGTTGGTTAAATCGCGAGAAACGTCTATTTAAAAGTCGCAATTTCGCTTGGCCGCCATGTTGGTTTTGTAGTTACCAGGGTTTCAAAAGTCACATAGGTGAACTTCTAGTAGTTCTCTTTAACACCGTACAAAATTTCAGGTTGATATCGGTAATAGTTTCAGAGATATTGAATGCTGGTGAAATAGCTCGCACAGCCGCCTTGTGGGATTGGTGAGACAAAATTTTGATGGGCACGGTCGGGGTCACCCGGAATAGTGCTATGAACTTACCGAGTTTCATTGAAATCGCTCCAGCCGTTTGGACGTTATTAGGGGGGGCACTCAAAAATCCATCACACACACCATCACACACGCACACACAGACGGACACACGGGCAAAAGGTGATCTCATAAGCCTATTTTTTTTTCATAAATGAAAATAGGCTAAAAACGCAGTTTGAGTCTCGTTATTATAAGGTTAGTTCATTTTATAACGGTTTGTGAATTACGCAGCCTATGAGAATTATGCACGTGTATACAGTTAGAAGAACACAATATAACAAATAAAATAATACATGCATTTGAATTCTACTATGTACATGGTTACTTATACAGTGCAGCCGTTGGTTGTACAGGTGTTACGCCTTTACGTGTCTACTCCTGACTAACTTACTACCGCACGCGTCAGTCTGAACATCGTTGTGCGCGGCATTTGTTAGCAGGTGTCATAACTAACTGATTTAATAGAAGTGAGCGTGTGGAGCATTTTATGGATTCTGGAACTATTCTCATTACTTTTGCACGCCATTTAACCCATCTTCCACAGCTTAGGCAATGCCCATGTATGCTTGCAACTGGTCTTTAAGATGAGATAGGAACCAACATAATGCCTGCTTTGAGGTCACTGTTTGTTGAGAATTAGCACAGAGTGCTTCCTCCTACTATAACATTTAACCCATCTTCCACAGCTTAGGCAATGCCCATGTATGCTTGCAACTAGTCTTTAAGATGAGATAGGAACTTACATACTGCCTGCTTTGAGGTCACTGTTTGTTGAGAATTAGCACCGAGTTCTTCCTCCTGCTATAACATATTTCCCAAATAACCTGTGCGTTAATTGTTTACAAAACTACGTCAGAATTATAATGATAATACGTTTTATTGCTAGGTGTGTGAATTATTTAGGCTACTAGATTGTGGCTATTTTAAGTAATCAGTTGAAGAGATTGCTTGGCACCCTCCTGTTATTATGTTTATTGGTTTTTATCATTTTAAATGATCTTGTCGACTTCGTCGTTACGCTGAGGTCTGGCGTTACGTTACGGCGACGGGACGAAATGTACCGAGAATGCACTGAGGTGTGTGACGTCATAGTACCGCTTGAGCTTCCTCCTTTCCCCCACGCGCTCCGGTTAGCGTGACGTCATCCAGCCAGCTACCTCCTTTGACCTTGGAGTTTGAGTTCACACAGTTCGCTGCATGATCATGAGGCTTTCACCCAGCATTTTTAGCATTGGTAGCATTTGTAGCATTTAAAATGATATCGAGTCTAGTCTTTCAGACTGACTATCACTCTTTTATTCTAGATAGCATCTTCGGCATTTATCATCTTATATGTTTCCCTTTAGCAATATTATTATATTATATTTCTTCAGCCCCCTAACGAGTACGTAGAACCATTAAATAGCACTGGAATTCTTCATTTTTTTGAACTTCATTCTTTCACTCTTGGCCTGACGTCATTCTTGTGTGTGGGCTGGCTGCGTGGCTCAGCGGTAACGTTGCAGCTTGCTGGGCCTCAGAAGCAGGTTCGTATCCTGGCGCAGTCAGCTGGCATTTGTGGGTGCGCAAAAGCGAGGGAGCCTTGTCAGTAAATTTACTGACACGTCAAAGATCCCCTTCGGGGCAAGATTCCGACACCCCGGCGTCTCTAAAAGTCCGAGTAGTTAGGGACGTAAAACCAATAACATTATTATTATTATTATTCATTCTTGTGTCCATGAGGTTTGGAGATTGAAGCTATTCTCGGATGGATTCTTGGGTGCAAATTTGTGGGTGTTAATTTTTGTCTGTATGCAGTCCTTGTTGTAGCCATTGGATCAATGTCGACTTCAGTAACGTCCATTTGTGTATCTACTAGACAGGGAATTTGGGTTTATCAGTTCCCATTGACAATTCTTCTTCTTCTTCTTCTTCTTCTTCTACCTTATCCGATACGGACGTTGGCTACCACCATGGCTAACACCTTCTTATCCTGTGCAATCCCGAAGAGTTCCGTGGAAGACAGCCCAAACCACGTTCTTAAATTATCCATCGAAGTTATTCGTCTTCTTCCTGGTCCACGCTGACCATCAATTTTACCCTGAAGTATAACTTGGAGCAGACGGTATTTTGGATTCCTCATCATGTATGACGCTTAAGATAAGAATTGTGAAGTGTTATGTTGTCTCCACCCTTCTTTATGGTGTTGAAGCTTGGACCTTGCTCGTAGCTACAGAAAAGAAGATTCAATCTTTTGAAATGTGGACATACAGGCGGATTCTTAAAATCTCGAGGACAGAACATGTGAGCAATACCGAGGTTCTTCAGCATGTGAGCAGCCAACCTGAGTTGTTAAAAACAATTAAGAAGCATTGCTCATCTCGACAGCATAGTAGTTGTTTCATTGTCATAACGATGGATCTAGCCTTCTCTATACGGCATTTTATTTCAACCGAAGGATCCCAATTCTCATTAATATTCTGTCCAAACCATTGACAATAAGAAGTATTTTCTTAGTCAGACGTGAATCATCCATTCGTGTTAAATGTCCATAATATTTCATACGCCATTTGCGTGCGACTGAAGAGAATCGTTCGGTTAATGCATTTAGTTCTTCCGAGCTTTTTCGCATCCACGTACCCTCTTGAAACTTGGGCCCTAGTATCTTCCTTAGTATCTGACGTTCAATTTTCTCGATATCCTTGATGTGAACTGTGAGTGACGATGTCTCAGTTGCGCAGAGTGCCCCTGATAGGGCAACAGTGTGAAAGTTATTATTATTAATAATAATATCATTTAGTCGATGGTACATGAAGAAATAGGAGAAATGAGGATCTATATAGACAGGCAGAGAAGATCACGGACACCATGCGTAAGAGGAGACTGAAGTTTTATGGTCACCTCATGAGAATGGATGAGAATAGTATAAAGAAAGAATCGTTAATTATTTAACCAAGCTCAAGGCGACTACAATGTGGGTGGAAGAAACGAGAAAAGACATGGAGAAAGTTGGTGTACATCCAAAAGACATCTGGAATAGCGCTGTGTTTCGAGCTAAAATTGATAACTTCAAGGGGTTCAAGTAGAATGATCAAGAACACCTGGTCAGAGGAAAGGAGGAGGAACTACAGCGAATGGATGAAGAAATTCTGGGTGAAGAAAAAGGACCTGACCAGCAAATCAATTGTTTCCCGTGGTCCACAGTAGGTCGAATTCCAAGATAGAAAGAAGAAGAAGAATGTAATTTAGCCCCAATATTTTACTGACCTCTTTAAATATTGAAATGAACCACTGGAGACACCTTCAGAAGTGTATAACAAATCCATGTTATTTACGTAACACTGAATTGGACGTCATCGTACGATGAAATCTTCTATAGTATTAAAATTGGCCAAAATTCATTTTCCAATGATCAGGAAATGTAGTTATGGATGTTAACTCCTCCACTGTTCATAACCCCCCCATTTCTTATATCACGACTGATATAGTAAAATTCCAGCTCTATCCCCCATTTATTTATTTAGCGTATGGCTCTTAGTGCCTGGAGTGTCTGAGGACATGTTCGGCTCGCCAGAGACTAATAATAATAATGTTATTGGTCCCTTTTAACTACTCTGGCTTTTAGAGACGCCGGGGTGCCGGAATTATGCCCCGAAGGGGATCTTTAACATGCCAGTAAATCTACTGACACGGCTCCCTCGCATTTGTCGCCAGAGATTGAAGCTGATTCAAGCGGACACCCATAGGGTGAGCTACAACTTTCGATAACAAATGTCAATGATACCTAGTGGTGAACGTTGGAAGTTCAATAGAGCATTCCAACGAAATCTAACCTAGAAATTTAGCTTCACACAAGTTTAGTCTGTGAAAGGATCTTTTACGTGCCATAAATCTATGACATGGGACCGCCAGCTTTACTACCCCTCCGAAGGAAGGCATACTGAAGGATTTTAAATTCCGACGACTTCGACCGGGTTTGAACCCACTATCTCGGGCACAGCAGTTCAGCATGCTACTAACTATACGCCATTATGCGCGTGAATTATCGTCAGCATTGCCAACCCCACACTTACGGTACCACTGTAAAATTTGTTGAATCCAGACCAAAGACTATTGTCTAGTGTTAGGTCGTTAGTCATATATAAACCCCTGTTTCTTGTGACGCACAGTGGGGTACTCAAGCACCAATAATCTTTAATTAGTGTGGTGTATATTGTATTCCACATATTGTGAACAATGTGTGCACCTCGGTGTGTGTGCACTTTGGTGACAGTTGAAGAGACCTCATGTACTGTCGAATACGCATACCGTTTTTAACCCTAGGGACAGATGATGATGATGATAATAATTGTTGTTTTAAGGGGGCTTAACATCTAGGTTATCGGCCCCTAATGGTCTGGGTGATAGCGAAAATGACAATGAACTGGAAACCAAAATGAAAATTAAGTCAGACGGAAAATACTTACAAAATGGAACTCAGATTGAAACAACTCACAAAATGTTCTTACAAAAGGGAATTTAGAACGAAAAGATTCACAAACGGAATAGATTGAAAAATACGCACAAAATGCAGGCTAGGTTCAAAATACGTACAAAATGCAATGTAGTGTTAAGGGCCAAGCCCTTAGGGCTCAGGACCCTACGACCCTAAAAGGGAGAGAGGACCTACACCACTGACCTCACACGCTGGACATCAACATCCAAACCTACGACCACCAGAATGCTCCAAAAACACCTAAACACCTTCTACTACCCAAAATCCACCCCAAGGCTGGGAATATAATAAGCCTATACATTTTCTTCACACTGTAAGAAGACGGCCACTTGACACAAGGTGGTTAGTCAACATCTTACATCACACACACACAGACACTATCGCCGGTATTTGGAGCATCAACAATGACGACACGCCGACTCAGCAAATCGAGAACCTTTAAGAGGAAGGCCCCGAGGAGACCGAATATTTGTTGCGGCCCACCGCTCTGTGCATCTGTTTCCAGCTCCAACGCATCGTCATCACCAGGTGAGAGAGTGTGCTCAGACTTCCTTATTAACTTGTAATCCTTCATCCACACCTACACTTACAGTTGTATTACATTTGTCCCTCACTAAAAGGGACGCCACAATTACCATAACTGATCAAATAAATACTTGATCAGTAACCTACACTCTGTACATCATTTCGCACTGACTTTACACCTGTACGCCCAACCTGCCCTTTCCTAATTGTCCCTGACCGTGAATAATAGGAAGTGCAACGTCAGGTATTCCATTGTACTCCCATAGTAGTAAGTCAGCCAGCGGCCGAGCTGGCGACTCTGCAGAGAGGCTCGCTCCTACTCGCTCATATTTAATCGCCACTCTTAGTTAATAGCTCCCTCATAGTCGCACATCCCTTGGCAAGTAATCGCACCCCTATAGATTTATACCCCCATTACATTACGTCCTTTTACAAGCACGTACACTTGCAGTTTCCCCCAATTGCATGGAAACTTGCACCCTTTAGGAAACCACCCCTAAATTAGACATCAACACTCACTTGTTCATCCCATCCCCTAACACCGGGATTGAACAGTAGAGTCGAAATACTAACAAAATGCAATTGAATTTCAAAATACTTACAAAATGCAAATGAGTTCGAAAATACGTACAGAATGCAATTGAGGTTCAAAATAGGCTACTTACTAAATGTAATTGAAATTGAAAATACACAATGCAATTCAGATTTAAAAATCCCATTTCCAATCCCAAATATTCACAAAGTGCAATTAAAATTCAAAATACTTACAAAATGCAATTGAAATTGAAAATGCTTACAAAATGTACGGTAGATTCAAACTACTCATTTGGATTGACAATACTTACAAAATGCAATTTAGATTGAAAATACATGACAAAATGTAATTTAGATTCAAAATACCTACAAAATGCAATTGAGAATGAAAATATTTGCAAAATGCCCACCACACAAAATGCAATTGAGATTTAAAATTCTTGTGAAATGCGGAATTGGCTGAAAATACGTACAAAATGCAATTGAAATTCAAAATACTCTCTAAAATGCCCTGCTCCTACATTGAAAGACTTAATAAATAGCAATTTAGATTGTCAATCTTTACAAAATGCAATTGAGGCTGAAAACAATCGCAAAATGCAATCCAGATAGAAAAATCTCACAAAATACAACGTAGATTAAAAACTACCTGCAAAATGTAGTGTAGATGAAAAAATGCTACAGGGAATTTAGATACACGGGGAGCCAAGTAACAAAAACAAGAACAGTGCGGGAATCTTAAAGAGGAAAGGAAATATAATGCAAAGAAAACAAGAGGTCTGACCCCTCGAAGAAGGAGGGATCAGGGAAGATACGACAAGAGCCAATTAAGGCGGGAAAGTGAAAGACTCCCTAGGCCTCGAATACCCTAATACCGTCGGGGTCGGAAAAGAACAAGAGTTGACCAAGGGAGGTCGACAGGAAAGAAGACGGAGAGGAGCCCGGCACAAGTAAGTGGAAGCAATGCCGGACTCAGCTGGGGTCCCGTGGTCACCAACCCACGTCCCACAAGATGTGAGCCCCTGGGGAATAGGGGCAGATGACCTCGTAGTTCCGCCCCTAAAAACAACAATAACTAACCGTTCTTAACCCTAGAAAGGTAGCGCTTCGCATTCTAGAAACTGACAAAGAATACCACATGCCTCAACTTTTATTTCACTCACCAGGCCAGCAGAATGTTTGTGAATAATTTTGATTGATTTTTTTTTGTTTGGTTGGTTTTTTAGTAAGTTTTTCTAATTTATTTATTTGGAATTTTTGAGCTTGTAATTGTTTTCTTTTTTGATTTTGACTAAATTTTAATGTTTCTTTTTTGAATTTTTGAGCTTTTTGGCCTTATTTTGATTCTTTATGATGCAGCCGAAATAAATCTGAAACCTCTATGGACACCAATTTGGAAGGTGAAAAACTAAAAGAAGTAGGAGACCTCTGTTACTTTGGAAGCAAAATAACCAGTGATGGACGAAGCAAAGAGGATATAAAAAGTAGGTTGGCTCAGGCAAGGAAAGCATTTCTACAGAAACGGAATCTGTTGACATCGAATATAGATTTAGGTATTAGGAAGTAATTTTTGAAAGCCTTTGCCGTGAGCGTGGCGCTCTATGGAAGTGAAACTTGGACTGTTGGTGCAGCAGAAAAGAGGAGAATTGAAGCTTTTGAAATGTGGTGTTACAGGAGAATGATGAAGATCAGATGGGTAGATAGGGTTACAAACGAAGAGGTATTAAGGCGAGTGGGAGAGGAGAGATGTTTCTGGAGACTGCTAATGAAGAGAAGAGATAGGTTGGTAGGACACATACTAAGACACCCAGGAATAGCAATCTTAGTTATGGAAGGAAGGGTCGAGGACAAGAACTGTAGGGGTAGACCAAGGTTAGACTATGTTAAACAGATTGCCTCGAATGTAGGATGTGGTAGCTATGTAGAGATGAAACGATTAGCTCAGGACAGGGAGGCATGGAGAGCTGCATCAAACCAGTCAAAAGACTGAAGGCTCAAACAACAACAATGATGTGTAACATATTTCCACTCGGTAGCTGGATATTTCTTGTGGGAGTGATTTTGGAAACGGGACGGTAATGGGACGGAAATGGGAAACAATGAGCGAGCACGGTGGCGGAGATTGGTACCACAACGTACTGTCGGCCATGTGGCTATGTGGAATGTATATCGCATATGGTTTACTTCAAGGTTTGGAGGACCCATTAAAGATATTCCTACAATAAATCATTGGAACTGGAGTTTTACAAGTAGTTATTTCAATGACCAACAGAGTTCACTGTCAACAAGGGATTTGCGCTCCCGGCAGACACATAGTAGGATAACATGTCACATGTTACACATCATATGCGTCTACTCGAAAGCTCGTAATTTATTTTAAATTATTATTATAATTTTTTTATTTCGTGTTAGCGGCTTCGGTGGCGTAGTCGGTAGCATGCTGAACTGCTGTGCCCAAGATAGCGGGTTCAAACCCGGCCGAAGTCGTCGGATTTTTTAAGAGCGTTAAAATCCTTCAGTATGCCTTTCTTCGTAGGGGAAGTAAAGCCGGCGGTCCCATGTCATAGATTTATGGCATGTAAAAGATCCTTTCACTGACTAAACTTGTGTAAAGCAAAATTTGTTAGGTTAGATTTCGTCAGAACGCTCTATCAAAGTTCCAACGTTCACCACTAGGTATCATTGAACTACTTGAAATTGAACGGAACTTGTAGCTCGCCCTTTAGGGTGTCCGCTGGAAGCAGCTACAGACTCAGGCACTTGGACACTCCCGGCACTAAAAGCCATACGATAAATAAATAATAAATAAATAAATAAATAAATTTCGTGTTGTTTATTTTTTTAGATTTTAAGTACTTTTCCGTTTGTTTTTTCTTTCCTTTTTACTTTTGATCTTTTTTGACAAGTTTTGACTAAATGAGATTGTTTTGGGGGGTATTTTATGGACTTGGACAAATTTTGATATTTTACGTTATAGCTCTGTCTGCTAAGAAATATTCTCAAGATTTGAAAGGTTTCTAGCCTGCAGTTGTATTCTTAACTTTAAGAGAAAATAAATGCTTTATGCCTTTGGTGAAGGAGACAAGTGGTTTCACGATATCAATCGTACTAGTGGACAAAGTAAGTTACTTTGTAAGTCTTCTCACATCTTTCTCTCCATTGTAAGCGAGTGAATGGAGCGAGCCAGTTCAGAACAACATGAGTTGTATGGGGAAAATAACACAATGCAACGCTGACGGCGCGAGGCTCGCTTTGAGGTATGTGGCAATCCATTAAACAATATTGTTTCTAATGCCTTCAAGAGGTTGTTCTCAAAGAAATTGCCCTCAGTGTTCTTTATCGTTCGAAACCTGGCGCAGTCAGCTGGCATTTGAGGGTGCGGGAATGCGAGGGAGCCGTGTCAGTACATTTACTGGCACGTTAAAGATCCCCTTCGGGGCAAAATTCCGGCACCCCGGCGTCTCTAAAATCCAGGGCAGTTAAAAGGGACGTAAAACCAATAACATTATTATTATTATTGTTCTTTATCAAGTTCTTCGTTCTTTCTATTAAATTATTTGTATGGGCAAGTCAATGCAAAGTAAGATTTTAGCATGGGTTCGTTATAGGGTTGAGTTCAATCTGTGATTGGTTCGTTCCTTACGTTAGGGGCAGCGACAACGCGTTCATGTAGCGCCGTGTACTTTGGGTGTGTGTAGAATCTGTCTGATAACCGGTGTTAATTGTGATGGCTGTATTAGTGTGTGTTACCTGTTTTAATTCAAGTAAGGACTGCAGACAATCATTTGAAGTAGTTCCTATTTTTGCTACTAAATGCTACCGTCGACGACACCTAGCTTGCGCACTTGACTACTAAATGGCATCGCAGTGAGCACCTCGTGGCAAAAGTTGGAACTAAGCGTTATCAATTCTAACCTGCTTGTCACGGTGGGCGAGTGGTCAACGTGTCGGTCTACCAACCCCAAGTTGCGGGTTCGCTCCTGGCCGTGGTAAGTGATTTTTGAAAGGCGGCAAAAATTACGACACCATGTCATACGATGTTGGCATGTCAAAGAAACCATTTGAATTCAGTAGGCCATGTTCATAATGGCAAAATTAATATCGGGAGTTTCCGCCAACACAAAGTTTCTCATTTCTCTACTAGAAAGCGCTATAGTGTTCAAGGCGCTTAGATATCTAACCTCCTTGACTTTCATAGTGCTTCAAGGAGCAACGAAATTCTACATGCAAGCTACTCTCTGGGTGTCAAATAACAAAGCTTGCACCCGGTACCGAGGCCATACGATATTATTATTATTAATTCTAACCTACAAATTTTGGCTTCACACAAGTGTAGTTAATGGAAGGTTCTTTTCATGCCATAAATTTATGACATGGGACCACCGGCTATACTTCCCCTCTGACCCATGCTACAAATGCTACACATGTTAGAAATTCTTAGGAGGGCTTCTCGCTTCGTTCGAACCCCCAGGACTCTTTCACGCACTCGCCGTCTCCGTATCGCATAACGCCAGACCGCTGGAGTAAACTCAGATTCAACAGACCCCATTACCCTTAAACTTAGGCTTCCCGCGCGGGGGTTGCATGACGTCACGCACTCGCCGTCTTCGTATCGTATAACGCCAGACCCCAGGAGTAAACTCAGACTCCATTACCCTTTAACTTAGGCTTCCCGCGCGGGGGCTGCATGACGTCACGCAATCGCCGTCTTCGTATCGTATAACGCCAGACCCCAGGAGTAAACTCAGACTCCATTACCCTTTAACTTAGGCTTCCCGCGCGGGATGCATGACGTCACGCACTCGCCGTCTCCGTATCACATAACGCCAGACCCCAGGAGTAAACTCAGACTCAACAGACTCCATTACCCTTTAACTTAGGCTTCCCGCGCGGGGGCTGCATGACGTCACGCACTCGCCGTCTCCGTATCGCATAACGCCAGACCCCAGGAGTAAACTCAGACTCAACAGACTCCATTACCCTTTAACTTAGGCTTCCCGCGTGGGATGCATGACGTCACGCACTCGCCGTCTCCTTATCGCATAACGCCAGACCCCAGGAGTAAACTCAGACTCAACAGACTCCATTACCCTTTAACTTAGGCTTCCCGCGCGGGGGCTGCATGACGTCACGCACTCGCCGTCTCCGTATCGCATAACGCCAGACCCCAGGAGTAAACTCAGACTCCATTACCCTTTAACTTAGGCTTCCCGCGCGGGATGCATGACGTCACGCACTCGCCGTCTCCGTATCACATAACGCCAGACCCCAGGAGTAAACTCAGACTCAACAGACTCCATTACCCTTTAACTTAGGCTTCCCGCGCGGGGGCTGCATGACATCACGCACTTGCCGTCTCCGTATCGCATAACGCCAGACCCCAGGAGTAAACTCAGACTCAACAGACTCCATTAGCCATTAACTTAGGCTTCTCGCACGGGGGCAGCATGACGTCACGCACTCGCCGTCTCCGTATCGCATAACGCCAGACCCCAGGAGTAAACTCAGACTCAACAGACTCCATTACTCTTTAACTTAGGCTTCCCGCGCGGGGGCTGCATGACGTCACGCACTCGCCGTCTCCGTATCGCATAACGCCAGACCCCAGGAGTAAACTCAGACCCCTTTACCCTTTAACTTAGGCTTCCCGCGCGGGGGCTGCATGACATCACGCACTTGCCGTCTCCGTATCGCATAACGCCAGACCCCAGGAGTAGACTCAGACTCAACAGACTCCATTAGCCATTAACTTAGGCTTCCCGCGCGGGGGCTGCATGACATCACGCACTTGCCGTCTCCGTATCGCATAACGCCAGATCCCAGGAGTAAACTCAGACTCAACAGACTCCATTACTCTTTAACTTAGGCTTCCCGCGCGGGGGCTGCATGATGTCACGCACTCGCCGTCTCCGTATCGCATAACGCCAGACCCCAGGAGTAAACTCAGACTCGGTGCATATGCACTGAACAACTTGATGACGTCATACACGCCGTAACCGTAACGCATAACGGTAGACCAAAGCATAACGATCAAGTCGACAAGATCATTTGAAATGATTAAATTGAACGTTGGCCGCTAGGTGTTAGTGACAGTGGCATCTGGTAGCCAAAGTTGGAACTATAAGGTGCGTTCCAAAAGTAACGAGCCGGAGGCTGGAATGCGCAAACAGGTGACTACATTGGCTAATCGTGGCGTGTGTAACGAGGTGTGGTTCCGACCAGAGCGTGGAACGTCACAGCCCATAGCCAGAGGGCACGAGTGCACGTCACGTGACGATACAAAGCGAGCAGCAGCATGCATCAATCGTCCAACGCTGCCAGTTGCATTGCAAATAGTGACATGGAGGCGTCAACCGAAGAGCAAAGAGGTGTTGTTCGGATTCTGACAGCGGAAGGAGTAGGGGGAACGGACATTCATCGCCGAATGTCACAAGTGTACGGCGAACACTGCATGTCCCTTGCAAGGGTCAAGGCGTGGCACAAGCGCTTCAGGGAAGGACGGGTGTCGTTAGCCGATGATGCCCGGTCTGGGGCACCCCCCTGCATTACCGATAACAACGTCCAGCTGATTGATGCACTCATTACCCAGGACCGCCGAGTGACAGTGAACGCCATAGCCGCCATGGTCGCTCCACGACAATGCACGACCTCATACGGCCAACACAGTCGCGGCACTCCTACAGAAATTCAAATGGGAGGTTCTCGGCCACCCTCCATACAGTCCAGACCTCTCTCCCTGTGATTACGCCATGTTTGGTCCCCTGAAAAGGGCTCTGCGGGGCCAACGATTCCAGCTGTACGTGCGGAACTGGTTAACATCGTAGCCCAGGGAATTTTATGAGACAGCCATTCACCGCCTCGTGTCACAGTGGGACAAGTGCCTCAACAGCCAGGGCCAATACTTGTAACATGCAGGTACTGGTTTCTGTAATTATGCCTCCGACTCGTTACTTTTTGAACGCAGCTTATGCTTGAAATTGAACTTGTTGGGAACCCTCGGGCGTTCAGTCAAAATGCCCAGCTTATGGTCATTGGCTATGATTCATATATCAATCCATTCTACTTCAGTAGAGAGCTTGGCGCTCTATGGAAGTGAAACTTGGACTGTTGGCACAGCAGAAAAGAGGGGAATTGAATTGAAATGTGGTGTTACATGAGAATGATGATCAGATGGGTTGATAGAGTAACGAATGAAGAGGTATTAAGGCGAGTGGCGACTTCTTATGAAGAGAATAGAAAACACACACTAAGACACCTAGGAATAGCAATCTTATTTATGGAAGGAACTGTAGGGTAGACCAGTGTTAGAATATGTACACTTTGCGTTCGTTGACTTTGAAAAGGCGTTTGACAATGTGAACTGGATTGTTCTATTCAGCATTCTTCATCAAACAGGTATCAACTTTAGAGACAGAAGACTCATCTTCAATATCTATAAGCAAGAAACTGGAATAGTTTGTTGTGGTAGCAAGGAAGAAACGGCACACATCAGAAAGGGTGTACGGCAGGGTTGTTCTCTTTCCCCATTCCTATTCAATATATATGTACAAAAGGCGATCGACCAAGTAAGAGAAGAATTTGTCACAGGAGTGAATATTCATGGAGATAAAATTGATATGATAAGGTTTGTTGATGACATAGCGCTAATAGCAGAAAATGAAGAAGACTTACAAATGATCGTGAGCAAGATGGACAAAATAATGGAGGAGGAATTTATTATGGGAATAAATACAATCAAAACAAAACAAAATTGTCTGCTGTAGAAATGGCGAAAACCAGACACCAATAGAGTTAAGGAATGAAACGATACAAGAAGTGAATAAATGAGTTTAATTATCTGGGAAGTAAAATAACGAATGATGGAAGAAGCAGCAGTGAGATATTAAGTAGGATTGTCCAGGCCAAGAACGCTTTCTATAAAAAGAAGAACTTATTTGCTGCAAAGAACATAAGTCTTGATGTGATGATACAAATGTTGAAGACCTATGTATGGAGCGTCGCGCTATATGGCAGCGAATCTTGGACAATAGGAGAGAGAGAGAGAGGAAAAGACTACTAGCATTTGAAACCTGGTGCTATTGAAGGATTATGAAAATCAGTTCGAAAGAAATGGTCACAAATCAGGAAGTTTTTAGAAGAATGGGAGAGAGAAGATGCTTCCTTAAGTATTTAAAAAGAAGACAGAATCACCTCGCGGGCGACATACTGCGACACAATGGACTGATTAAGCTTATAATCGAGGGAACAGTAGACGGAAAGAATTGTAGAGGAAGACCCAGACTGGAGTACTTCACTTAAATACTGGAAGATATGAATTGTGGCTCATACTGTGAACTGGAGAGGAAGACGGAGAGTCGGGAAGAATGGCGAGCCTCACGGCTGTTAACCACAGACAGATTACCTCGAAAGTAAGGTGTAGTAGCTATGTAGAGATGAAACGATTAGCTCAGGACAGGGAGAAATGGCGGGCTGCATCGAAAAAGTCAAAAGACTGAAGACTCAAACAACAACAACAACAGAGATATCTATATTATATGTTGTTATAAGAACATCTTACTTAGGCTACTATTATTGATCCTTAATACGCCTATCGGTCGCGTGATAGTGCTGGACTAAAAGTAGTTAATTTTTTTTAAAGTTCCGATGGACTGTATAAAAATAACAGATTCACATACCAAACTGATTTTACTACTAAATGTTTACTAGTTTTATTCTTATGTCTCAACATAATCGCCGAAACGACTGAAACATTTGTCGTATCGTTACACCAGCTTTCCAATGCCCTCGGCAAAATATTCTGCCGCCACTGAGGTGGGTATGTCTGGGGAGTCTCCTGAAGGGTTTCCTTTCTGACGAGGCGTTGTCGCCCAACCATACCTTCAATTCTCGAAAAAGGTGAAAATCATTCAGTGCTGGTTTGTACTAAACGGCAGATGGTCCAAAACTTCACACTTGATTTCTTTGAAAAAGTCTCACTTGATTTCTTTGAAAAAGTCTATCGTAACGTTGGCACTGTGCGGTTGTGAATGATTTTCACTTTTTTTTTTTTTTTTTTTTTTTCGAGAATTGAAGGTATGGTTGGGTGACAACGCCTCGCCGAAAAGGAAAACCTTCAGGAGACTGTCTAGACGTACCCATCTCAGTGGCGGAAGAATTTTTTGCCGAGGGCATTGGAAAGCTGTTGTAACGATACGACAAATGTTTCAATCGTTTTGGCGATTATGTTGAGACATAAGAATAAAACAAGCAAACATTTAGTAGTAAAATCAGTTTGGTATGTCATCTGTTATTTTTACACAGTCCAACGGAACTTGAAAAAAAAAAACATCCCTGGTATCTTCACGTTTCACATTCCCCAGACCCCAAAACCATTGTCAGTTTAAAAGTTTATATATAATTTATACATCTTAATATCACTTTCTTGTGGACACGATAATTACTGACATTTTCAACAAATCACTTTCAAATGTATAGATAAAATATTACCCTATAAAATCTCCGTCCAGTTCGTTAATGGGTAAAATTAGACCAAGGGGGTAGAAATAGGGGGGGGGGGGGCTTTTACTAAATTTTGAAATATCGCTGTAAATTTCTTAATATGAGAAAAATCGAATCCATTCAAAGTTCGTACTATTTTTCGCTTGAGGGTCAAAAATTTATCTTAGTAAAGTATTTTGATAGCATCAACCATTGACCAAAGGTGTGGGAAAATGTAGGTTTTTGAGATGGAAAATTATATCTCCCTTAATCGGAACAATATCCAAACCAATTAAAATTGTTAATAATCCTATAAACATTACCTAAAACCTTTGTCTGAAAGCTATTTTGATATGACACACCCATTTGGCCAAGCGGTGAGCAAAATGTTCTCGATGAAGATGCCAAGTTGATGAGGGAAGAGCTAAGCCGAAGATGGATATCACAAATTTTTTCCGACTTTACTACGGATGTTATCAAAGCAATATTGATGTTGTTTTTACAGACGAACCAAATATAGCGTTATCTCCAACCCCTACCCGGCTGGTCGGCAGTTGTGCTAGTGCAAGGTAAATAGCAGTAGACTATAGAGCAGGTTTCTCGTATGCTAAACAAGTAGAACATTTGTAGGTATTCAACAATTGGGAAATTTAGTGAACTCGAAATATTATTCTTTGCTCTGTGAAGTCTACCTCCTTCTTCTGGCGTGCCGAAAGGTACTTCTTAAATTCATAAATGACATATTTTTACGCTGATGCTAATACATTGGCCTGACTCTATGATAAACTTTTTTTATTATCGAATTTGGCCAACTATGGACCGCAAGGAACTCAATACTTATTGGCTTTCTTTCTCTTCTCTCTCCAGAACTTCCTCATCCTGTTACTTCTTTGTTTTCTCTCCTCCTCGGAAATGATCCGTGTGGGCCTCCTGCTTTGTGGTTTTTTTTTCTGAAATGATTTTACTCCGTCAACTCGACTGCGGAACTCTCTTCTATCGTGGGCCATCGGTGGAGTAATTCCAACTTCCGCTGCATCCCTCTTCATCTCAGTCTGCCTTCATCCATTCGTAGTAAATGTCCGTAGAACTTTAGCCTCCGCTTCTTCATTACGTCTGTGATCTTTTCAGTACACTTGTACAGTTCTTCATTTTTCCTCTTCTTCCATTTCCCATCAGTAGTCTTCTGTGGTCCAAGAATTTTTCTCTGAATCTTCCTTTCTTTCTTTTCTAGTACTTGAAGTTCTCCATTTCTACTTAAAATAAGACACTCTGAAGCGTACAATCCTTCCGGTTGTACTACCGAGTTGTAGTGTCTGATTTTGGCCTTGTATGATAAAGCTCGTTTGTTGTATTTATTCTGGGTTAGTTTGTAGGCCAGGTCCAGTTTTCTGGTTCTTCCTTTGATTGATAAACTGTTATTGATTTGAAAGTTTAAAAAATCCTCTAACCTACAGAAGCACTCGTAGAATTGATGGAAAATGAGGGTGGAAGGTGGTTTCACGATATCAATCGCACTAGTGGACAATGTAAGTTACTTTGTAAGTCTTCTCACATGTTTTTATCCATTGTAAGTGAGTGAATGGAGCGGTCCAGTTCAGAGTTGTACGGAGTAAAATAACCCATTGCATTGTGGAATGTGGCCATAATAAAAGAATATATATGTTGCCTTTAAAGTGTGTCCAATAAAAGAGTTTGCCTTCAATTCTTTTCGTCCTTTTTTATCTCTCTCTTTCTCTCCTTTCCCCTTCTGTGGTCTCAGGTTATATATTGATATTTGGGTTCTGGGTTCGATTCCTCGCTCTGCTAAGAAACTTTATTGGGGTCAGAGAGTGTCTGTTGTTGCGAAGATGTTCAACCTTGTGACAAATGCTAATACGTGTGTTGGCAAAATATTGTGTTATGAACTGGTGAAAGTTAATTTAATTTAATGTGCACAATGTGCAAAGATTAAAATTACATCAATCTTCGGTACAAAATTTTACAAGCGATACCAATTGTTGCTGAAGTGTGTACCACATCTGAATCAGACGCAATTCAGACCTGGTTCTTGCTAACAAAATTTCAATTTTCACAATGCAGACAACAGGGAAGATCTTTAGACTCCACATCAGAACAAGGACGGTGGCTGCAGTCAGAGCCATGAACGAAATCAGGAGCATCAGACTGCTATCAATCAGCGCAGCCATGGAACTATTCAGACAGAAGATATTGCCCGTCCTTGTGTATGGAATCGAACTGGTATGGGAACATCTCACATACAAACAGTTAGAGGAGATTGAAAAAGTAAAAGCCAGGTACCTCAAGAGGGCTGTTGGAGTTTCAAAGAGTACGAGATCGAGACTGGTGTATGAACTCACCAGGGAGACGTTCCTAATAGAAGATCTGCGAACAACACTGCTGCTGTCATCAAGTCATGCCTACAACAAACTTCTCCAAGATCTAAGAGAGAAGAAAAGAGACATAGTACCAACTTCTATAGTACCAGCGAGATGCAAGACAAAGCCTGGATGCAAGCGAACTATGAAATGCGACATGTCACTACAAGACTAGCGGTCCATGGCTTCCACCACAAGCTATGTTCCAATAAGACGTTCCACGACGCGAACGATACCTGCATCTGTGTCCTGTGCTCAGAAAAATGTGATCAATACCACATTCTAAAGTGCAAGAAACGATATAGGTCCATCGCTACTTATAGCAAGGACAACTAAACTTTATGTGTAATCCTTGCTGTAATCATTGCACGGTTTTTGCGCATTTCTAATAATAATTTTGGAACTGTCTCAAACTATATAAGTCAACAAAGAGGCAATGTAAACTCATGAATGCCGATCCAAGGATCAATTCTCTAATTCCTTCGAAGTAATTCTAACAACCTCTGTAGTGGTGTATTCTCGCGAGAGCTAGACGGGCGTTCAGAGAGCAGTATAGGAGGTCAGACTAAGGCTTGTGTAATGCGATCCAAGCAATTACACGAGAGACCGCTACAACAGCCGGTCCAAATTACAGTACTTTCGCAGCACTCGATTCCCCACACAAACCGACCAATGACTGGAGACCATTCTCATAGTCAGGGTGGTATTATCAGCTATAACCATTATTACCACAATATCGCAAGTGCAAAGCCTTGCGCTAACGAAATCTGAATAATTCATATGCAGAGGAGGTCCGAATATACAAGTTGAGTAAATTAATTCAATCATTCGCAGCTGAAAAGCATTAAGGCAACAAGTAGTTCCGTGAAGAACTAGAGTCTATTTTCATATATCCTACTTGTGTTAATTGCCTCTATCAACATACAAAATTTCAGTTTAATTGCTGTAATAGATTCGTAGATATTGAGATCCGTCTAAATATTTCGAATGGTCGCTATGTTGGGCTGTATTATGTATAGGCCATAGAGTCATGTACCATTAAAGGAAAATTATTGCGTAGGTTCTTTATTCAAACTTTCACTTCGATCGCAAGTTCGACAAAATAAATAAAAACTTAATTTTAAAATTCGCACAGCTGCCATCTTGAGATTATATAAACAATTGAAATAAATTAAATACCAGTGCATTACAATGTGTATAAACATTTGCTGTACCAAGTTTCATTGTATTTGGATTATTAAATCGCGAGAAAAGTCTATTTAAAACTTTCAAATTCGCTTGGCCGCCATGTTCGTTTTGTAGTTAACTGGTTTTTGAAACTCTCATAGATGAACTTCCAGTAGTACCCTTTATCTTCGTACATAATTGTATGGTGATACCGGTAATAGTTTCTGAGATATTGAATGCCGGTGAAATATTTCGCACAGCCGCCAGCTTGAGGTTATGTAAACAATTGAACGAAGTTTGATGTCGGTGCATTAGAATGTTTATAAACATATACTGTACCAAGTTTCATTGAGTTTGGTTGGTTAAATCGCGATAAACGTCTATTTAAAAGTTGCAACTTCGCTTGGCCGCCATGTTGGTTTTGTAGTTACCAGTTTTTCAAATGTCACATAGGTGAACTTCTAGTAGTTTCCTTTATCACCGTACAAAATTCCAGGGTGATATCGGTGATAGTTTCGGAGATATTGAAGGCAGGTGAAATATTTCGCACGGTCACCATGTTGGATGGGTGAGACTTAACAAAATTTGAAGAGCACGGTCGGGGTTGTCCGGAATAGTGCTATAAACTTACCGAGTTTCATTGAAATCGCTTCAGCCGTTTAGAAGTTATTAGGGACACACACACACGCGAATCACACACACACACAGACACACGGGCAAAAGGTGATCTCTTAAGTCTATTTTTTCATAAATGAAAATAGGCTAACAATGGTCACTTTTTAAAGAACTAGTATTCGGAAGTATTGACCCAAGGGGCTTGGAACGGCACAGGAAAGAATTAAGTCAGCCTTCTCTTTAAGCCAGAAACCACTGCTACATGTAGTGCAATCAGAGGAGAAAAGATTTAAGTCAATGACTAGCCGCCTTTCAGTGTCGTATTTCGTACCTAATGTTGGCTGCACTGCAAGATTCCCGAGTGTTACAGTGCTATTGTAAATGACATTTGTACAGGGTTTGGGAGGTTTCTATGTTACAAATCCATTTTAAAACAAAATACCATTTGAAATATTAATTCTGGATGGCTTTATGCCGCACTAAACTGACCACGGAGCTGAAAGGCATTAAGTCACGTATCAAAAATTGATATAAAAATATATTTATTGAATTAAAATTGATTTTCCGCTAACACAAATATAACCTGAATAGTTGCTTCACAACTTCTTCTTCTTTTCCATCGTCTTTTCCCACTCAAGTGGGGTCGACGTTCCTGGCAAGCCTTCTTAATTTTTCTTTCGGTTCCATACGTCCTCTTCTCTTAGATGTTTCTCCCTCAAGTCATCTCGTATACAGTCCCTCCATTCTCCCCTTCCTCTGTCACCTTCCACTACCATTTCTGTCATTCTCTTGCCAACATAAGTTCCGCCCCTTCTCAGGATATGTCCATCCCTCTGTAGGCTTCTCTCTTGAACCTTCTTTGATATCTCCGTCACTTAAACACTGCCTCTTAGTCTCTCATTTCTAATCCTATCTGCTCTGGTGACGCCACAAGGTCGTCTTAACATTTTCATTTCAGCCACATCCATTGCCTTACAATGTGCTTTACAACAGAGATGACTAATATAGTGTGTTTGTTAAGTTCTGTTCTGTCAATGACGGTTTATCTGTCTCCTGTAAAGTAGAGAAAACTGACGTAATACTTTTCTGCTCCGGCCGATTCAATTAGACTGATATTTTACCTGATTATATTCCAATACCATTACAATTCAACACCATCCCCTTCAAAGTAACTGCCTTGGGAAGCCACACACAGCGCTAGAGGCGGGTCTTCCATTCCTCATAGCAATGGTTGCTGGAATCACCTTCAGCTGGTCGGTTACAGCCATTCGAATGGTCTCCAGTGCCCCCAAAACGACGACCCTTGAGATGTGCTTTCAATCTCAGGAAGAAGAAAATAGTCCCAAGAAGTCAAATCGGGTCAATACGGAGGTTGAGGAGTCACAGGAATGCTCTTAATGGCCGAATAGTGTCCAGCACTCCTCAAAACGACGTCCCTTGAGGTGTGCTTTCAATCTCAGGAAGAAGAAAAAGTCCCAAGACGTCAAATCGGATGAATGAGGATGAGCAAGTCATAGGAATATTCTTACTGTCCAAATGGTTTCAGGTACCCCCAAAACGACGTCCCTTTAGGTGTGCTTACAATCTCTGGAAGATTTAAAAAAAAGTCACAACAAGTCAATTCGGGTGAATAAGGAGGTTGAGGAGTCATAGGAATGTTCTTAATGGCCAAATAGTGTCCAGTACCCCAAAACGACGTCCCTTGAGGTGTGCTTTCCACCTCAGGAAGAAGAAAAAAGTCACAAGAGGTCAAATCGGGTGAATACGGAGATTGAGGAGTCACAGGAATGTTCTTACTGTCTAAATGGTTTCAAGTATCCCCAAAACGACGTCCCTTTAGGTTTGCTTTCAATCTCAGGAAGATCAAAAAAAAAGTCACAAGAAGTCCAATCGGGCGAATAGGGAGTTTGAGGAGTCACAGGAATGTTCTTACTGTCCAAATGGTGTCAAGGACCCCCCAAAACGACGTCCCTAGAGGTGTGCTTTCAATCTCAGGAAGAGGAAAAGTCCCAAGAAGTCATATCGGGTGAATAATGAGGTTGTGGATTCGTGAAAGGATGTGGAACAACTGATGCTATTCACGCAGCACGGCTCCTCATTGAGAGATACCTTGAGAGGAATAGATCTATTCATATCGCCTTTTTAGATCTCGAGAAGGCATCTGATCGGGTTCCACATGAACTGATTTGGTATGCACTCCGTTCACATTGTGTTCCTGAAGAATACGTCCGCTGGGCACAACTTCTGTATCGTAGGTGCAGTAGTGTTGTGCGATGTCCCGCGGGAATCACATCTCCTTTCCCCATTCAAGTCGGTGTCCATCAAGGATGAGCCCTGTCATCACTTCTGTTTATTCTATGCATGGATACAATAACATCAGATATCCAATCGCAACATCCATGGACGCTTCTGCATGCTGATGATGTCTTATTGGCTGCAGAAGAACGCAACGTTCTTGAAGAGAAACTGCAGGAGTGGAATACGAGGCCGGCTGAGAATGGACTGAAGCTGAATGTCCAGAAAACCGTGTATATGGAATGTGGGTCACCGACGCCTGGCACCATCCTTGTAGGCAGTCAAGATCTTCGAAGAGTCGACCAATTCAGGTATCTTGGCTCCTTGGCTCGTTCAGATGGTGACACCCTCCCTGATGCCCGAGCTCGTGTGAGTGTCAGTTGGTTCAAATGGAGGGAGGTAACTGGAGTCCTCTTTGACCGCAGGATACCCACCTATCTTAAGGCCAAGATTTACAAGACCGTCGTGCGCCCAGTCGCCCTCTACGGTTCTGAATGCTGGTCGGCCTCTGTTAAACACGAGCAAGCCCTGCATGTTATGGAGATGCGCATGCTTCGTTCGGTGCTTGGTCTGACGCGACTTGACCATATCAAGAATTGCGATGTCCGAGGGAGGATGGGAGTTGCGCCCATACAGGATAAAATGCGGGAGGCTCGTCTACGCTGGTAAGGCCACATCATACGCAGTCACGAACAATCAGTGGCTAAAACTGCCTTATGCCTCAACCCGGATGGCACACGTCCTCGTGGGCGACCTAAGAAGAGGTGGCTTGATCGCCTTAGAGAAGAAAGACATGCGACAAGTTAATCTGTGTCGGCATGATGCCCTTGACCGACAGAAATGGAGATTGGCATGTAAAGTAGCGGACCCTGCTCCAAAGCGGGACAAAAGCTAGGAAGATGATGAATGAGGTTGAGGAGTCGCAGGAATGTTCTTACTGTCCAAATTGTGTCCATTACCCCCAAAACGACGTACCTTGAGGTAACTGTCCAAATGGTGTCCATTGCCCCCAAAACGACGTACCTTGTGGTGTGCTTCCAATCTCAGGAAGAATAAAAAATTCTCAAGAAGTCAAATCGGGCGAATAAGGAGGTTGAGGAGTCACAGGAATGTTCTTACTGTCCAAATGGTGTCCAGCATTCCCCAAAACGACGTCCCTTGAGGTATGCTTTGAATCTCAGGAAGAATAAAAAAATCCCAAGAAGTCAAATCGGATGAATAAGGAGGTGGAGAAGTCATAGGAATGTGCTTACTGACCAAATACCGACAGTAGTGGCTACGCGGGCTAAAGCGCTGCGTTAGGTCAAGGGGCCAAACTCTCTGCTGACTCGGTAGACGCGTGGGTTCGAGCCCCACCGTCGGCTGTCCTTGAAATGGTTTTCCGTGGTTTTCCATTTTCAACACCAGGCAAATGCTGGGACAGTACCTTCTGACAGGCCTCGGCCGCTTCCTTCCATATCCTTGCCCAGTTTCATTCATATTCATCCATTCCATCTCTCATCCCGACGCGCAGGTCGCCCACGGGTGTCGACTAGAAAGACCTGCACTCGGCCTCTCAGGAGGCTACACGACAAAAATAAACTGGCCCAATGCTGGTTCACTGTAATCGGTGTGTGACAAGGTGCATTGTTGTGATGCAACACCCAGTTCTATATGTTGTTTGTTGTGAAGTCTTTCAAGAACCTCTTGGTAAAAATGTCGCTCATTGTCAAAACACACAAACAAAACCTACGTGACTAAAATAATCGCCAAGGACAACCAAGGTGACTCCAGCGCAGACATGGGCAATCTCTTTAGGGACTGGGCCAGTTACAATACAAAATAATCTAGGCGGGCCGAAAACAAAACAACACGTGTTTATAAATAGATTATAAACTTTTTATTTCTGCACTTCAAATCAAACAAAACTTATAGGCTACAAATAGTAGAAAACTTAGGAGAAAAGAACAATTATAATTCTAATTCTTCTTCTTATTCTCTTTCTTATTCTCTTTCTAATTCTGTTTCTTATTCTTTTTCTTATTCTTTTTCTTATTCACCTTCTTAATCTCTTTCTAATTCTTTTTCTTATTCTGTTTCTTATTCTTTTTCTTATTCTTTTTCTTATTCTGTTTCTTTTTCTTTTTCTTATTCACCTTCTTAATCTCTTTCTAATTCTTTTTCTTATTCTTTTTCTTATTCTTTTTCTTATTCTGTTTCTTATTCTCTTTCTTATTCAAATTCTTTTTCTTATTCGCTTTCTTATTCTTATTCTTATTCGCTTCTTATTCTGTTTCTTATTCTCTTTCTTATTCTCTTTCTTATTCTCTTTCTTAGTCTCTTTCTCATTATGTCTCTTATTCTCTTTCTTAATCTCTTTCTTATTCTGTTTCTTAGTCTCTTTCTCATTATGTCTCTTATTCTCTTTCTTAATCTCTTTCTTATTCTGTTTCTTGTTCTCTTTCTTATTCTGTTTCTTACTTTCTTATTCAAATTCTTTTTCTTATTCTCTTTCTTATTCTGTTTCTTATTCTCTTTCTTATTCTCTAACTTATTCTCTTTCTTATTCTTTTTCTTATTCTCTTTCTTATTCTCTTTCTTATTCTGTTTCTTATTCTCTTTCTTATTCTTTGTCTTTTTCTGTTTCTTATTCTCTTTCTTCTTTTTCTTAGTCTACTTCCTATTCTTCTTATTCTTTTCTTATTCTTATTCTACCTCTTATTCTACCTCTTATTCTTCTTCTTCTTCTTCTGATTGCACTTCATGGTTCATTGAGGCCCCTTGGACCACGTGGTTGCTAACTCTGGCGAGCTTTCTTCTTATCCTAGTATTCCTTTATCTTTGCTCTATGAACAAACCTTCATCATTTGTTAGAAGAGGAAGGAGTATGTGACAAGTTAAACTGTGACTGTGCTTCTAAAAGTTTTTCATAATCTGGTTGAAACTGGGATGAGCTGTTTCTTAGTAGTGCAGCTAAATGCTGGTCTGTCAATCTATTTCCAACGCTATTTTTGCGAAGCTTCGTTGTAGAAAACACTTGTTCACAGATATAGAAAGATGCGAACATGACAGTTTCTTCTGTGCATGAGATTTCAAGTTTGGGAAGCTTGATTTTGGCAGGGCCTTGTAGAACTCAATTTTCGAAACGTTGAAGAATAGTTGCTTTAATTCTTTGTTACATTGTAACTTAATCAGTTGTAGCTACAACACTATTACACAAAACGCATCAACACAATGAGATTGAAACAGTTTTTCACTTCTAGGTATTCAGAACAGAAAGTATGACCTTGATGTAATTGTAGATAGTATAATTAGTTCGAAACCCTGTCGCGGGCCGGATTAGACTAGCTCAAGGACCTCACTTGGCCCAAGACTGCTCTACGGGATCCAAGTCGCACTGATGGCGTATCACTTGTGCACCTGCCTCTCCTCCAAGTCCCGCGTCTCCAGTGTTGCCTGATCGCACATTACTTAATGTACACACTACGTTGTGGGGTTTAGGGGGCTTTAATAGATAAATGTTATCTGGATCAGGTGTACGATGTACATTTCTTCTGCAATAAACCAAGGCCGGTATTCGCGGCAGTATTAAAGGGACGTCCTCATAAGACCGGGCAGAGCTTAGTTTGAATGGCTTATGGTCCACGCGTGGCGGGAAATGTTCCACGGTCTTTGATAGTTGTAGACCCACCTCATACATCTTATCTAGGTTGGCAACACCCCATATAAACACATCGCATTGACTCCGCACAGCACATATGAACAGGGGGAAGAAAGGGGAAAAACCCGTGTCGTTGAGATAACAGACCATCTCAGTCGACCACACCTGGAGTAACAGTGAACACCAAAACTGCCCGCAGCTCCAGCAAGGAAAACTACCAGATAAGTAGTAGCCTGTAATATTACAGTTTAACCATAGTTGATTTTTACAACCACATAATCACTCCAAATTACAAACTCCGTATATCTATCACCATTTAGTATTTCACCTAACATCATATATACTGCAACTAAATAATTGTACATATTGTAAATATATTCAAACATAGATTTTATAGCCTAAGTGTAATGGATCTGATGATGATCGCTTGACGATCGAAACTGGTCATCCTAGTGTAATTATTAATCTCATGTAATTTATTTCAGAATTAGGGCATAACCCAGCTCTTTTGGGTACATTCGTGTTAACCGACTGAAAAGCACCAAACTCTTGTACACACTACGTATGTTTCGTCATTATATTTCCCAGGAAAACTGATTGACTAAATTAGAAAACAAATTGTCGTAACAATAAACGAAACGTCCACTATTATAGTTTTCCACTAAATCGCCATCGACATTGATACTTCTTTTTGTATCGTGAAATTAAATCACAGACTTCGGTGGCGTAGTTGGTAGCATGCTGAACTGCTGTGCCCAAGATAGCGAGTTCAAACCCGGCCGAAGTCGTCGGATTTTTTAAGAGCGTTAAGAATCCTTCAGCATGCCTTCCTTCGGAGGGGAAGTAAAGCCGGCGGTCCCGTGTCATAGATGTATGGCATGTAAAAGATCCTTCCACAGACTAAACTTGTGTGCAGCTAAATTGCTAGGTTAGATTTCGTCGGAACGCTCTATCAAAAGTTCCAACGTTCACCACTAGGTATCATTGATATCGGGTAGCGAAAGTTGGAACTACTTGAAATTGAACAGAACTTGTGGCTCGCCCTAAGGGTGTCCACTGGAAGCAGCTACAGACTTAGGCGAGCCTAACATATCCTCGGACACTCCCGGCACTAAAAGCCATACGATAAATAAATTAATGAATTAATTCAAAGGAACCCTGCTGGTAAAGTTCAGTGCGAAGCGATTCAGGATTTTTTCACAGCCTTTTCTTCATGGCTCAACTGGGATGTTTCCATTTCATTG
This sequence comes from Meconema thalassinum, assembly GCA_946902985.2. Taxonomy (NCBI): domain Eukaryota; kingdom Metazoa; phylum Arthropoda; class Insecta; order Orthoptera; family Tettigoniidae; genus Meconema; species Meconema thalassinum. The sequence continues at coordinate 51,500,013 of OX336397.1, forward strand.
AGGCGTCCATGGTGTCCTAGGTAAAGTGGGCTATTCAGAAGAGGAAGAAGAAGACGAAGAACTTAAAACAAATAACATTATTAATGTCTGTTGCTACCGTGGCTTCAGGCGCAAAATATACTGCACCGTTATACTGGCAAGTAGAAATGGTTGCCTTACAAATTACATCACGGTGTATTGCACTAATATAAAGTGTAGAGCTAGCGAATGAGGTTGTGTCTGTACAGTAGTTGCTGCGTGACTGCAGGGGCAAGGTATACTGTACCGTTATACAGACAAGCAGGAATGGTTGCCGAACGTATTTACGTCACGGCGTATTGTAGTTACACACTGCGCCAGCCAGAGGAGTTGAGTTTTATGTTATACGTAAACCTCCCAGGACTCATAACCGTTTACTGCACTGAAGGAGGCACTTCCTGTGAACCCTCATATGCTCCGGCACATTCACCCTTATTTATGATTGAATATTTTTCTCACCCGGCACGACTGAAAGTTCCGAGATGGAAGGGTTGCATATCAGCGCTGGAAGTGATCATCTAAAGTTTAAGGTTAAACTTCGTTCAGATTTATCCACACTCCATTTAGACAAACGCTGGGATTGTTCTGTATTTCAAACCATGAGGAATCTATCCGAATACCAGACCCCAATTATACACACAAAGGTAGTCACCGCAGAAGCATAGGCTAATTCAGACCTTGTCTGGCTGCGTGGCTCGGCGGTAACGTTCTCGCCTGCTGCTTCCAAGGTTGCAGGATCGAATCCTGGCGCAGACAGTTGGCATTTGAGGGTGGGCAAATGCGAGAGAGCCGTGTCAGTAGATTTACTGGCACATTAAAGATCCCCTTCGGGCAAATTCCAGCCCCTCGGCGTCTCTAAAAGCCACGGTAGTGAAAAGGGACGTAAAACCAATAACATTTTCATTATTATTAGACTATTATTATTATTATTATTATTATTATTATTATTTTCGTTGATTCACCCATAAGGACAGCGTTAAAACACAGACAATTTTCATTTTTTCTGTCCCTTTCTTCTTTCCTCTCAGGTACTATACGTGTTCATAGTTTAAAGCTGTCGGCTTGCATACTTTCTGATATATTGGTATTTTGATCAAATAAATTGAGAGCATTCATTAACAGTTGGCAGCCCTGGTGTCTCTTAAGAATACGCTCAGTCATATATGTTTATGTACACATAGTACATACGAAGTTTGGTTGAATTCAAATTGACAGTGTAGAAGTTATAGGCCTATGCATTTAAAAATTGGACCTATCAGCAGACTTATAATCATTTTGGCAACACTGGCATGTATGGCCTCCTGGAAATTAAACTGAAATATTATTATCTATACGTTTGCCAATTTTGAAATAGCTCCCATGCATACCCTGCAAGATATCCAACATGGAGCTCAAATTTCAATTGCGATTTTTCAGCTGTTGGTATCACTGACATCATTTTCAAATACGGCATTGAGATTTTTTTTAAGGTAACTTGTTTATTTTCTTGATATATTTAAGGTACACAGGTGATTGTGAGGTGGTAGATGAATAACAATCGTGGATATGAATGAGTTTATCACAGTTATACTAGTCTACTTAATGTTCAATGTTCATTCACTAACACAAAACACAAACACTCACATGATGCGGGTGAGCTGCTGGGCATAGTCCCCCAGTCGGCGAGTTCTTGTAGTACAGCGAAGGCTCGTGAGGACACACTCACTCACCTCGGACAGCATTTCGAGTTCTGTATATGGCCCCGTAGTTTTCAGCACACAGTGCACATAGCAACCGAGGGGTAACACTACCGCACTGTTCAGTTGGGGCGGTTGAAGGCTAAATGTTTGGCGGATCACCCATTCAGGAGTGATGTAGGTAGTAGAACAGTTCAAGAAGCTATTCAGGACCCGGGTGAAGCGGTTCCAGATCGATCGAATCGGATCACACTGCGGAAATCGGTGCAGGATTGTCTCCTGATTGGAACATGAAGTGCATAAGGCGGTCTCCACCATGTGAATGCGATGGAGTCTGTTGTTTGCTGGTATAAGGTCATGGATTACTTTATACCAACTTTCCTTCGCTGCGCTGAGAAGAATGCGATTGGAGACATTCCTCCAGACTCGATTCCAGTTGACGATCAATGCGGATTGCATAATTCTGGGGGCAACATACTGTTGTGCCATGATAGAACAATACAGCTTTTTCGTTGAGATAGACCTGATGACGTCTTGTGGCACGTAGCTTAATTCAACTCTCAGATACCGGACATGAGGTGCATGATGATTGATATCATATTAAGCTGGTGGGTTCGAGCAGTCATGGGGACTACACCATCTCCGTAGGAAGTTATGTGACTCATCGGTCCCGAAGCCTGTAAGCAGTTGATGGTGTCGTTTGAGGAATAAAGTTCTAGCTTTCTTTTCAACGTCGATGAGTTCCAGACCTCCCTGGGATTTATGCAATGTTAATGTGCTGCGGGAAAGACGTAATAGAGCTCCTTGCCAAATAAACCATCCGACGGCGGAAATAATACGTGTACCCACCATTCTTGGCATAGGAAGAATTTGATTGAGATACCATATTTTACTTAAGCTGAACATATTCACGTACATTGTTCGTTGGTGTAAGAGGAAGGAGCGGTACCGCACTTGTTGCAAGGCACCACGCACAGAATGTAGGGCAACGTCCCAGTTCTTTTTAATCATTTGGTGTACACTGTTCAAGAAAGATATGCCCAATATTTTGAGTTCTGAGGCGATCGTTACCCACGCCGGGAGAACCCCTTGGACTCGGTCCAATTTCCCAATCCACATCGCCTTTGTTTTTCGTCGGTTCAGCCGTGCACCAGAATATCTCCCGAACTCATCAAGGTCCGTGAACAATTGCTGCATGTCAACGGTTCGATCCACCACAAGAGTGACATCATCCGCATATGCAAAAATACTGATCTCCGTGCCATTGAAAGATGTATGGAGATTACAAAGAAGGCGTTCCAGGGATAGAACAAAAAGAAGCATGGACATCAGACACCCTTGCCTGACTCCGCGATAGATAGGAGAGGTCGTGTGAAATACCCATTTACATTCACTTTTGAAGATCCACCATGAAGAATTTTGCTCACGAGTGCAATAAACCGCATATCGAAGCCAATAGCTTGAAGGGTCGCAAGGATGTATTTATGGTTTACCCTATTAAAGGCATGGTCAAAATCCAGTGATAATAACAGTTTCTTCTTATTGCCGACCAGCGACTCACTAATGACATCGCGAATAGCACATGTAGTGTTGACAATGCACCTGCCTGGTACCCCACCCGATTGGTGGCGAGATGTGGCTTCCTCCATAAAGGCCTGAAGTCTCGTTTTCATACATTTCGTGAAGATCTTGTAGTCAAAGTTTAAAAGCGTCAGTGGGCGAAAGTCCCTGAGCTGTGTTGGTTGTGTAATTTTTGGGACTAATACCACCAGGCCATCTTTCATGGTGTCGATATTTCGTCCAGGACGACAAGCATCATTCACTACGGCTGTAAGTTCATCGCGAATGGTGGTCCAAAACGTCATGTAGAAAGCTCTCCCCAGGCCATCAGGACCAGGACTCTTGTTCGGCGCACTGTGGAGTATGGAGGTATATATTGCTTCGGCGGTGATGTCCTGGGTCAAACACTCTTGTCCTCTGTGCAAAAGTCTTCCTCGTACACCATCTAAGAACGGATGCTGGCAGTGAAGTGGGACTGGGGCATCGTCTGTGTACAAGGACTGAAAGAAGTTCTCTACCGTTTCTGTGATTAAGGTATGACTAGTCACCATTTGTCCCTCAGGTGCCGCAATGCGGTTGATGTACTTCTGACGGACTTTGCGGCACGCCCGTATAAAATGATAAACGGAGGGTGCCTCTGATGCCAGATGTTGATGATCTTGGGCTTGAAGTTTGAGTCCTTCCAATGCTTTTCGCTGCAGCGTGAGGAGCTGCGCTCGGATTTTCTTTATTCTGCGATATGTATTAGGGTTGGTAGGGTCTTCATTGTATAACTGTCGTAAACATTTATAGTAGAAATCTGTCGTCTGATGGATGTGGCGTCTTCTCTCGGCACTGTAGGCCTTCAATAACCTAACAGCTCTGGGTTTCGCATACTTCAACCACCACTCAAGAGTATCTTGAAACCGGGGAATGTGGCGTTTCCAGTTATGCCATTCAGTGGCAAAGCTATCTTTCATGCCCAAGTGTGTCAGAATAGAATCACTTAACCTCCATGATCCTCTCCCACGGCGAGGTCCCAATTCTGGTTGGCGAATCTTGCACAGATACGCACAATGGTTTGAAAACTCTACCGGGCATACATCTGTTTCCCTCACGTGTTCTTTCAATTCTCCGCTGACATATTGAACCCTTCAGTAACGCAGCGTTTATATGCAAGAATCTTTATCAAGGGGTCGCGCTCAGTTCATGGTGTGATATACGTTCGCCAAACAACATGCTCTACTGAGGGAAGGGTCATAGGATTAAAACTATAATTAAGAAACGAAGTGACAAGAAGTAAAATAATAACATAATTTAATGACTAATGGTGCATAAATGAATATAAATAACAACAATATTATTCCTCCCTGAATCTTCCCATGACAGAAATATATATAACGTTGAGGGATCAGACGGATCTCCTCCTCATAAAAATGTGGATCCAAGTTCCACCAACTTGCATCAGGATTTTATGTACGCGTAATGACTAACTACGAGTAATGAGTACTTGGATGACTGTTCGTTTACATCGGGTAACAGCCACGGTGCTTACGAACAATCATCTCGTAAATCAACGTTTACGGATATAGGACACAACACTAATAAAAATCCTTAAAATTAATGCTGACACACAACCTAATATCTAATATTTACAGGCATCTCCCTCGAGACCCTCTCCCAGTGAGATGGCTCATCTGACAACGAGCTTGCCTGCAAGGCCAAAATGCTCAAACAAACAAACAAACAAGGAAAACACAGCGCCGCACGTGACCACTCGGAGTCACTGACACAAGACTAGAAATAAACCAACAACAAACAAAAAGAAAACATATGCCTCACGGCTGACATTATTTTACAAGAATAGAAAAAATTGCGATAAGATAACGCTTCGGAGATATAATGATTCGTAGGCAACTCCCATTTATTTAAACAATTTTTATCATCGATCAGTTCTTATTCTGTATTTCAACTATTAATACGGAGCCAACATGTTCTCCACTAGTGACCTCGATGCAATCTGTTCAACCCTCCTTGTGAAAACAGGTTCCCCCCTTTCTCTCAAGTCTTGTCATCATCCAGCTCCAGTGTGTAAAAATAACTTGACCAACTGTCCCGTTATCTCGTAGAATCAACAGCAATAAATCTCAACCATATGCACATATGGCAAGACATTAATCGATATAGTCACATACGCCCTCGCAAGGCCACGATATGGACTCGGCACCAAGCTGACAGAAATCAGTCTACGCTGAAATTCCCGCTTGTAATGACCAATAAAACACACACACACACACATTGCTGGGAATGACATAACACTTTTCACACAGGTCGGTTGAATCAGATGCTCACAAATTATTTAGGAATATTAAAACCTATGAGAGAGCTGAATGCTCTTTGCCACAACTCACATTGCTCCAAAGGCAATAAACTTAATGAATCTGATCAATAATAAACACTACAAAGATCAATTTACCCACCAATCTACTTTATGATTATATTATTTCAGTCCTACTTCTGAAACACAATATATCTCCGAGAGACGTTTCTTAACCGCATTGCGTAAACATATGCGAACACGGTCGTCCACATAGCCACGTTAATTAAAACAAACAAACGAGAACCTATGACTACGAACACTTGTGCGAGCTGTTTCCATGCAAAATGTGTGTCAGACCAAAACTAAATACACTACGTTAATCAACACAACCAAGATATTTACAAAAAAATATGTCCCATATACCATAAGTTGATTTGTCAGATAATAAGAATATTATTCAGTACTCATCCTCGGCCAGTCACCCGTCAGCAGACATCTGCAGCCATCTCCCTACTTAATGCTGCTTAGCTCGTCTCGAACATCTCAACGGAGTGTTGACAGTTCCAAACTTCTTCCAAGATAAGCGATGTCATCTCTCGTACTGATGCAAAAAGTTATAGGTTATTACACACTCGATTTCTGTCTACTAAATTCACCGCTTAGGTACTTATTTCCCCAAAACAGTCTGTTGGCGAATTGTCGATGATTCTGGCCCTACAAAATTAGTACTGTGACTATCTATCACGCTGAATTTACAATACATTTGTCTTAATAAAAATCTGTGTCCTCATGACACGCAAAGTACAAGTGCCTACGTCCTCAGACGCGCAAAACCAAGATGTCAACCTGTGTCCTCCGACACACAAAATAACGTCAGCCTATGTCCTCAGACGCACAAAATGTAATGTAATGTCTTGGCTCTTCACGCCACTTATAAATGAACTGGCCCTAGGTATCGATAGAGGGGGAAAATATATAAAAATTTCTCAAAATAATAGTGGTACAGGAATGAAACAAATATCACTGGACTCGTAAAATTGCGCAGGTCAAGAATATGCCCATTAATTCTAGAATCGATCGTAGAGATGTTGTCTAGCCGATCTCCCGCGTTAATGCTAGCTATCGCGTGCCCCAGCTAGACTTGGCGCGTTCATAAGCATTCATTTCCTATTGGTTCAACTATTACGTTACTTTCGCGGTTTTTATCAGACCTCGGCCTAGTAGGAGTGTCCAGTAGTACCATCAGTCACTCAAGTTACTGCATTATATTTTTTCTATGCGCGATTAGTACAATGAACATGCCACAAGCGTGTCTCACCACGCGTCCCTTCTATTTTGAGGTGGCCAGCACCTGTCCTTCTGAATCATCGATAGGCTATTTCCTTTCATATTCCCTAAGTATTTAGCCTTTTGTCAAACTGCTGCAGGTATATCCCCACTGTCTCCAACAAATGCTTGAAGTTTCCTCATCTTCATCTGGCTATTTCATGACGCTGGTGGAAATATTAATTAATTGTAGAAATAAAACATCGAATCATTTATCCATCAGAGGATAAAGGGTTCAATATATTCTATCCAGTCGAGAGGCACCATTATGGTAGTAGTATGTGTAATCGGCTGACCCCGACGGCTTCAGTTCTCATGTGTCTTTTAAGCGTAGCCCTTGTATTAACGCAGATAGCGCAGGGCAGCCCTGAAATTGGCCACTTTGGTCTTTGGGTGATAGCACTACCTTAAAATCCCCACCGAGGATTATATTGCCGGTATGATTATGGAGAAGTGGGAGAATATCTGTGGTATAAAAGAGCCGGCGTTGTATCCTGGCCTGCGAACCAGAGGGAGCATATACATTGACAATCAGAAGATCTCGAATACGGATACTGAGTCCGCGTGAGTTGACTAACTGGACTGGATCCGCATTTGGTATATGGTCCTTAATGTAGATGGCTGTACCACGTTTGTTCTCATTGACATTAACTATTTTATCGTAGCCAGAGATGGTAAGGAGGTCTTCAGTAGCCACTTCTTGCAACAGAACAATATCCACATCTTGGTCTCGAATGAGGTTGCGTAGGAGCGACTGTTTACTAGCAGTTTGAATGCAATTTACATTGAGTGTCATTAGAGTGTATGTCAACAACATCGTCAGATAGATAGACATTTTTTTACCAAAATAAACAAGATGGAGATGGGGTGGTCTTTAACGCTTGTCGCTCGACTTCCCGCCCTGTAGTCGGGGGTCCCTGACACCCGCATAAGGCTTGTGCGTTCCCTCTTTTGACGCCCGGATGGTTTTAGCTTTGGAGGAGGTTTTCAAAGGTGCCTGTTCTATAGGAGTTAGTTCCTTGTTGTCCATGATCCCCTGGTCCCGTGACCCCGTCTCTTCTGTATCCATGTGGCTGGAGTGGTCGTCTTCTATTTCATCCGACCATTTTATACCAGCGGTCGGTGGTTCACAACTAAATAGGGACAGATTTGAGGCTTCCAGACTGGTAGCACTTTCTCCTGAGGTCACGCCTTCTGCGACCGCTTCAGGGCTGGCAGTGCTGGTGTCAGGTTTCTGGTCAGTTTTAGGAACTAGAGAAGTGGCCGTCCTACCTAGACTGTCATTGGTGTATTGGCTAGTATCAAACAAAGGTGGCAATGCTGGCTGCCCGTGGAGTTCCTGTTGTAATGTGGGAGTATGTTGTTGTTTACTAGTGGCGGGCAATGGCCCAGCTGGTTGCGGCGATAAGGCGGTGGAGTGAGGAGTCAACACGTCCATCGTGTCTTGTGCTAGAGCTGACGTATCAAGTGGGGCAGGTTGTTCTGGAGAAATGCTGACGTTAGATGAGCAAGGTGCCGATAAGGCAGGCGAGACAATGTCACTGTCCTTGTTGGCTACAATTTCACTGAGAAGCTTAGGGCCGGTTTTGTTTTCAGTTTCACCGCGCCTCACTGGGCATTCCTGTCTAAAGTGATCAGTGGCATTACAATAAAAGCATGATCGAGGTTGTCCATCATACACCACCTGTGCATTGTAGCCATCGATAGAAATAATGGGTGGAATTGCAGTTTTTAGTTCAATCCGCATAGCCCGAATACCACTCAAAATATTGAATAGGTAGGTAGCTGACCATCGTTCGTTTCTAATTTCACGAACCTTCCCGTACTTACTAAAGTACGACATTATCCGGTCATTCGGTAGTTCAATGGGAAGGTTCATAATTCGGATTAGTTTGTTGTCCACATCCGCACAAGTTATATTTACCTCAGATATAGAGCCATTAAATTTCCGTACCTGAGATTTGCCGTTGGTACTGTTGAGGACCTTCTCCATCAGTAGTTTGCTGGTGAACTGGATGAAAACAGCAGTTTCCAGATTGTCGAGTTGAATGGCTTCTAATTGGTCCACGTTGAGTTTTAGGGTGTACTGAATACACTCATGTATTTCTGCAGGGCCTGGTTTATTGGCCTTGTCGGGGAAAGCACATTTTATCGTGTTTTTCCTAATGCTGTTGGTTGCTATTTTAACTGTACTTGAAAAGACTTGAAAGTTAGACACTCGAATACGTCACTCACAACGAAGCAAAGCGCAGCGAACCGGTCGCTGCCAAGGTTCAGACCGGACTGCGATAATCAGGTATAGATCTTATATGAAATTTTATTTCGATAGCAGCAGCCGTTTAGGAGTTGATAAGGGGGGGGGGACACATACACAGCCAGACAGACAGAAGGACAGACTGACAGAGAGACATTTGCCCAGATCGATCTCATAAGTCTACTTTTTCTTCATTTTTGCGAAATGTGAAAAGTAGGCCAAAAATTTGCCAAAATACCTGAAGTAATGGGCTGGAAAACACATGGATATGATGTGGTAATAGAGGTTTACTTCTCCGCTGTCTATAACTGACCCACCATCCCAATGATCACGACCTGCAGTATAGGTATACAGGTCAAAGTCCAGCTGTGTCTGCCATTATACGCATGAATTATCGTCAAAGACAGTGTTGCCAACCTCGCGCTTACAGTACTATTCATTGCTTCTTTTTGTCAACGGTGGCCCGCTAATTTCCCACCTGCAAGGCCGCTCCTCAACCCGACTATTCTAACCTTCGTTTTGTCCAATACAATGGTTTTTGACAATGGTTACCGCCTAACCCGTCCAGATCAATGGTGTTTGACAATGGTTACAGCCTAAACCATCCAGATCAATGGTGTTTGACACTGGTTGCATCCTAACCCGTCCAGATCAATGGTGTTTGACACTGGTTACAGCCTAACCCATCCGGATCAATGATGTTTGACAATGGTTACAGCCTAAACAATCCAGATCAATGGTGTTTGACCATGGTTACAGCCTAAACCATCCAGATCAATTGTGTTTGACACTGGTTGCAGCCTAACCCATCCAGATCAATGGTGTTTAACAATGGTTACAGCCTAACCCGTCCGGATCAATGATGTTTGACAATGGTTACAGCCTACACCATCCAGATCAATTGTGTTTGACAATGGTTGCAGCCTAAACCATCCAGATCAATGGTGTTTGACAATGGTTACAGCCTAACCCGTCTAGATCAATGATGTTTGACAATGGTTACAGCCTATTCCGTCCAGATCAATGGTGTTTGTCAATATTTGCAGCCTATCCCGTCCAGATCAATGGTTTTTGACAATGGTTGCAGCCTAATTCATCCAGATCAATGGTGTTTGACAATGGTTTCAGCCTAATCCGTCCAGATTAATGGTGCTTGACAATGGTTGCAGTCTAACCCGTCCAGATCAGTGGTGTTTGACAATGGTTGCAGCCTAACCCGTCCAGATCAATGGTGTTTAAAATGGTTGCAGCCTAATCCGTCCAGATCAATGGTGTTTGACAATGGTTGCAGCCTAACCCGTCCAGATCAGTGGTGTTTGACAATGGTTACAGCCTAACCCGTCCAGATCAATGGTTTTTGATAATAGTTGCAGCCCAACCCGTCCAGATCAATGGTATTTGACAATGGTTACAGCCTAATCCATCCAGATCAATGGTGTTTGTTAATGGTTGCAGCCTAACCCGTCCAGATCAATGATTTCGACAATGGTTGCAGCCTAAACCGTCCAGATCAGTGGTGTTCGACAATGGTTGCAGCCTAAACCATCCAGATCAATTGTGTTTGACAATGGTTGCAGCCTAATCCATCCAGATCAATGGTGTTTGTTAATGGTTGCAGCCTAACCCGTCCAGATCAATGATTTTGACAATGGTTGCAGCCTAACCCATCCAGATCAATGGTGTTCGACAATGGTTGCAGCGTAACCCGTCCAGATCAATGGTGTTTGACAATGGTTGCAGCCTAACCCATCCAGATCAGTGGTGTTTGACAATGGTTGCAGCCTACCCCATCCAGATCAGTGGTGTTTGACAATGGTTTCAGCCTAACGCGTCCAGATCAATGGTTTTTGACAATGGTTGCAGCCTAACACGTCCAATACAATGGTTCTTGACAATGGTTACAGCCTAACGCGTCCAGATCAATGGTTTATTTTTCTCAACAGTGATTTTGTATCCCACATGTTGGCAACAATGTATGTACCATGGTGTGTGCTGTTTAGTGCACCTTGTTGACAGTTGAACGAGATTCAAGCGATGTCGAAACATCGCTGTCGTTGTTAAAAGAGCTATAAAGAACGGCACATATACACGTAATTTACCACTTGCCACGGTGGGTGAGTGGATATCGTGTCGGTCTACTAACCCCAAGATAGCAGGTTCACCCCTGGCCGTGGTAAGTGATTTTTGAAAGGCGGCAAAAATACGATACGCATGTCATACGATGTTGGCATGTCCAAGAACCCATTTGAATTCATTAGGCCGAGTTCATAATGGCAAAATTAATCTCGGGAGTTTCCGCCAACACAAAGTTCCTCATTTCTCTACTAGAAAGCGCTATAGTGTTCAAGGAGATTAGATATCTAACATCTAACCTCCTTGACTTTCATAGTCAGGAACAACGAAATTCGACATGCAAGCTACCCTCTGGGTGTCAAATATCAAAGCTTGCACCCGACGCCCGAGGCCATACGATATTATTATTATTATTATTATTATTATTATTATTATTATTATTATTATTACCACATATATCTGGTGCAGTCAGTGGCAAAGTGACCAAGGTTCGTAATTACAATGATAATGCCCCCGCAGAAGATGAAAGAAGGTATAAAAATCATATAATATCGAAATGAAAGTGAAAAAGAAAAGAGTGATACTTCATTCAGAATTCATAATATGAAGGCGTGCTATACTGTGTTACACTTTTTTTTGTTCTACCCAAATGTAGTACATTATACATCAGTTGCTACGCCCACCTTCTCAACAGAATCTCCTTGTAACTTGATGCACTTTTGTAATCGATGTGTCAATCTCTCCAGACCTTCCTGAAACCATTCTTTCAGAGTGCTGCATACCCCTGCCTAGACAGCGACCACGCAGAGGTTTCTTTGTGTCCCCGAACCGGTGATAATCACTTGGTGCCAAGTCGGGAGAATATGGTGGATTTGGCATTCCCGTGAATCCCATTTGATCAAGGGCAGCGGTGGTCTCTTGGCTAGTGTGGGGGGCGGGCATTGTCATATTTCAGAAACACACATTTAGCCCATTTTCCTGGCCACTTAGTTTGAATGGCACGACGTAAGCGCTTAAGGGTTGCCACATATGCTGCACTGTTAATCGTGGCCCCCAATTCCAGCCAGTCAATGAGGATGATGCCCTTTGTGTCCCAGAGCACTGTCGCCATTCGCTAGCCAACTAATGGCACTGTTCGACTGTTCCATCGCATGGTCGCCGTTTTGCGGATTTTGCAGAGATGGACACAGCTGTCAAGGCAAGGGTACGCAGTACTCTGAAAGAATGGTTTCAGGAATGTCTGGAGAGACTGACACATCGATGGCAAAAGTGCATAAAACTACAAGGAGATTATATTGAGAAGGAGGACGTAACACCTGATGTGTAATGTACTTCTGCTGGGTAGGAACAAGAAGTTCCGTGACGAACTAAAGAGCCTACTTTTCTTAAAATTTAACATTCATGCATATCTATATAGACATATCTAGAAAAATAGCGAAATTAAGTTGGTAATATCGAAATTTCTAATTAGTTCAAAATATACCTGTAGCCTAATAGAGCACTACAGTTGGCAGCCCTGGTGACTGAATATATTGTTAGTTCCATCTCTTAAGGTACAGAATACAATATTTGGTTGAAGTCCAATGGATAGCATGGACGTTACATGCACTTAGACATTGAATCTATCAGCGCGCGTAAAATCATGTTGGCAACAATATCATACATGCGTTGGTCAGAAATAATCTGAAATAGTATGATCTATTGTTGTGCCAATTTTTGATGAAATCCATTTGTTAGTATAGAAGTTACATGTAGATTAAAATTCGACCTATCAGCAGGCTTAGAGTCATGTTGGCAGCACTGAAGTATATTAGTTTCTCCTAATTAATCTAGAATGTTAGGTACCGGTACTATACGTGTGCAAATTTTAAAGCTGTTGGCTTACATACTTTCTGATATATTTACATTTGGGTAAAAAACATAGATACAATAATTATTAACAGTTGGCAGCCCTGGTTACTCTTTAAAATAAGCATAGTCATATCTGTTATGGTACATAGCACATACGAAATTTGGTTGAAATCCAATTGATAGTGTAGAAGTTATATGCATTTGAAAATTGGACTTATCAGCAGGCTTAGAATCATTGTGGCAACACTGCCATGCATGGCCTCATGAAAATTAAACTGAAATATTATTATCTATCCGTGTGTCAATTTTGAAATAGCTCCCATGCATACCTTCCAGGATATCCAACATGGAGCTCCGATTTCAATTGCGCTTTTTCAGCAGTTGGTAGCACTGACAAATTTTTCAAATATGGGCTTGAAATATTCAGGCATAGATCTTTAGTCACAGCAAATTTGGATTCGATTGCTGCCGCCGTTTAGGAGTTAATAGGGACACACACACACACACACACACAGACAGACAGACAGAAGGACAGTCAGACAGAAATTTGCCCGGATCGATCTCATAAGTCTTCCTTTTTTCCTCATTTTTGCAAAATGTGAAAAGTAGGCTAAAAAGTAAAGTGTAAAACAATATATTATGCCCTTCGTATATGTAAGTTTCGGGTTAATGTTTGCAACACCATGACATTATTTAAACGCTCATGCGCAGTAGTGTTATCCCTCATGTAAACATTGCCGGTTGCAAACATTCGTTCCATTTCATTACAAAAAGCCAAATATTATATGATTATTAATAATAATTCCAGCACGATTTTTCGAATGTAATTAAGGTGTATTGATTTTTAAATATTAATTATTTATGAAGGGAAGTTAATTAGCTCTGGTATTATTTATTTCATGGTTGATGCTGTTTGGTGGCTCTCGTCATCAAAGCTAGATTGAACAGGAAGGCAAAATATTTATCAGAAATGGAATATTTCCATGTTTTCATTAATATTTTAGAGTATCAGCAGTGATGGGCTTCCTTTCGCGTCTGTAGGATTCAGATAATTATTATAATACTGCCCTGCTAATAAAGGGCATTATATAGCGTTAGTATTTGATAACAATGCTTGCCACGGTGGGTGAGTGGTTATCGTATCGGACTACCAACCCCAAGCTTGCAGGTTCACTCCTGGCCGTGGTAAGTGATTTTTGAAAGGCGCAAAAATCACGACACGCATGTCATACGTTGTTGGCATGTTAAAGAACCCATTTGAATTCAGTAGGCCGTGTTCATAATGGCAAAAATAATCTCAGGATTTTCCGCCAACAAAAAGTTCCTCCATTTTCTACTAGAAAGCGCTAGAGTGTCCAGGAGCTTAGATATCGAACCTCCTTGACTTTCATAGCGTTCCATGGAACGACAAAATTCGACATGCAAGCTGCCCTCTGGGTGTCAAATAACAAAGCTTGCACCCGGCACCCGAGGCCATACGATATTATTATTATTTGATAACAATAATAACAATTTTATGGGAAATATCTGAACCGTTTGAAATTAACACAGCTGTCAGGCAAGGAGATGGTTTATCCTCATTTTAGTCCTGGAAAAAGTGATTCGGCGGTGGAAAAGTAGGAATTTTGACTTAAATTGCCTACACACCGCTCTGCAGAACACCGTTTTTATCATTTTAAATGATCTTGTCGACTTCGTCGTTATGCTGGGGTCTGGCGTTACGTTAAAGTGACTGGACGAAATGTACCAAGAATGCACTGAGATGTGTGACGTCATAGTACCGCTTCAGCTTCTTCCTTTCCCCGAGCGCTCCGGTGAACGTGACGTCATCCAGCCAGTAAGCAGTACGCACGTGATTCTTGCCATCTCTGCGGTTGCATCAGGGTTGGTTAGCAGATTTACTTATAGTCTACAACTCGACTTGACAAGTTTAACATTTTGTGAGGTCTAGTAAAGTGTTACAATGGAGTCCGTTGGAGGTAATAGTGCTAATATTTCTACTAAAGCTACATCTAGCGCTCAACGAAGTAAAACATATCGAGCGCGTAAAAAGTTAGAAAAGGTTAAAGTGGATACAACAAGTGTTGAACGACATAAAGCCTATATGGAACGTAAGAAATTACAAAACATTAAAGTTAATAAAGGTTAATCAACAGCTGCTCAACTAAATAAAGCGTAAAAATTGTGTTCTTTTATTTCAATTTATTTTTCCAGGTCATTATTCTACCAAACGAAAAAAAATTATCATTTTAAACGATTAAAAAAAGGTAAAGTATTATCGAGATAGATTTTACGCAAGTTACAGTGTTGCAGAGAAAACATACGAAGACTTTCGAGTAATTTGAAACAAGGTAAAGTATTAAAAAGCAAGGTAAGTATTATGCAGATAATTTTCTAACATGTCGAGCCTTTGGGTCTACCATTTTTCAGCATTTGTAGCATATAAAATTATATAAAGTCCTGTCTTTCAGACTGGCTGTCTCATTTACATATGTGTCATACATGCACACTGTTTGTTCAAGCGGTAATTTCTCATAATTTGGCATATAAATGGATTTTACAATACACCTATGACACGTCCTATGCACTGCACTACGTTTTATAGACGGTAGAGATAAACGAAGCGTCTTCTACACTGCACGGGCAAGCGTAAACTGCCTGTTTTACGGAAACCACCATTGTTGCATTACTGCTGCTCGCTCCGCCGTGTGAAGTGAACGAATCGCCCGGCCACAGGGGGAGGCAAACGCACTGTACTACCAACATGTTGACATGTAGTCTTATAAAACTGTCCGTATTTATAAGGGAAATACCCCCACAATCTTGTACGTAAGATCAGCTGACACAGCCAGCTGCTACACACAAATAAACAAGTCCGGGTGTAAATGCTAACGTGCCTGCACCTAGCTGCTGCAGGGCGATTGTAGCAGAATATAGTCGCTGTAAAGCTCAGTGGCGACTCTCGGCTAGTTTTGTCCTGGTTGTTGCACTACCTGTTAGCCAACTGAACAGTTCAATGGATTCCTATTCTGGAAGCCAGACGTGAACACTACGATCCATGTGTACTACTTGGGAATATACGTGCACGAACTGTATAATGTCATCTGCATAGCGCTCTCTCAAACACTCAGCCGAATTGAAATAAGTGTCACCGGAGAACATCACATGATCCTAATTACGCTTAACCCTTCATAGTTTAGTGGTCTGTATGTTAACCACCTTGTATATTGTCAAAGATGCTGATGGTTAAATCTTTCAGCCATATGTCAACGAATTTTCTTTTAGAAGTGGTAATCTTATATCTATCTCTAAATATATAAAAATTAAATTTTGTCGTTTTTTCTGAATTTCTACGAAAAATTTGCGTTATTTACGCGTTTCAGACTGTTTAATGACGGATGCGCGCGAAAATAAAATTGTTGTCTGTCTGTCTGAACCTACGTCTGTCTGTTTGTTTGTCTGTCTGTCTGTGGACAAAGTTGTTCCCTTATAACTTGAGAACGGCTGGGTGGATCAACGTAAAATTTGGTACAGATATCCTTCAGAGGCACGACACTAATCATTGATGTAACTCTTCTCTGTACCTCTCGTAAAAGTGGGCCTACCCCCTTAAAATACTTGCTGAAATAGGCATAGACGGGTGAGACCAAGCTCATTTTCAGCCCTTCAATATGAGAAACGAAACTCGGGGGGGGGGGGGCGAAAACTACATTTTAAGGCCCTAAAACCAACAGTTTTTGAGATATTTCCAGAAAACTAATTTCATTTAATACAATAACAAAAGAATGCAAGCCGGTTACCATGGCAACGGAATGTCACAGGTCCATCTATTCCTGTAAGACGCAATACAAATCCATTTATTACATTACTGAGATAGTTTGCAAGTGGCTATAAGGCTATAACGGAACCAAATTAAGCTGTAAAATTCATCAGTGTCATATAATGCGCTTAAGGAGGTCGAGGGGTAATCTAGATTTTTTCACGCGATTTACACGTGCGGGTGTGGTATGGAAGGTCTATTACGTCCCTATCCCTATATTGTTATATTATTATTATAATTATTATTATTATTATTCTACGGCCTACAACGACGAGACAAAGCTTATTTTCAGCCCCTTGGTGTCAGAAACAAAACTCCGTGCCCTTAAATAGCAGTAAAGGGTCCCCGAAAAGTACATTTTAAGGCTCTAAAACCAACGGTTTCTGAGATATTCCCAGAAAACTAATTTCATTTAATAAACTAATGAAGGAATGCAAGCCAGTAACCATGACAACAATATCTTAAAAGGTGACATCCAACTTTCCATCTATTTCTGCAAGAAGTAAAGCCACTCCATTTATTAAATTTCTGTGAATGTTTGCAAATGGCTATAAGGTTATTACGGAATCAACTAAAACTGTAAAATTCATCAATGCACCTAAGGGGGTCAACTGGTACCCTAGATTTTTTTCACACGACTTAAATGTGCGTTATGTCGTTCAGAAGGACTATTATATCTCCAAACAGAGACATAATTTTCAAAAAATCCTGAATTGAAATACAGTAGTTTTTTTTTTTTTTTAGGAATTTGGGCCATTGGAGTCTAAAAAAATGAATGTTCATGCACCACTAGCCTGTATAATTTATTAAAGGGGTCTTCCTCTGGATGGGGATTTGACACAACAGTGAAGGTCAGTTTTATTTGACGTGTATTGCGTTTCGTCTACGAGGATTTCAATTTTTTTTTTCACGTCCGGAAGTACACGTTAGGTAAATTTAGTTTCAGAGCATATTTTAACTAATTATTTTTCTTTGTCGACAAACAGATTCCAAGTCTCTAACCATTGCAACAGTAGCTCAATTGATTACGTCTGGTTATTAACACTGAAGACCGTTCGAAGAATGGGCACTTTTGCTAGTATACAGTATATATAAAAGGAATGTCTGTCTGTTCGTCTTTTATGCGTTTATAAAACCTTTCATCCGATTGCGATCAAATTTTGGTGAGTTGTAAACACTTCCAGGGTGTTTATAGGCACAGTTAATCCATTTCACAATAGATAGCGCGTGAGTAGTTTAAACAAAAGAGTGATGGCGATGCGTTCTTATACAATTCATCCGATTGCGATCAAATTTTGGTGAGTTGTAGTGCACACTCCCGAGAATTTTATAGTCGTACTATATCCAATTTACAATAGTTGGCGCGCGAGTAGCTTCAACAAAATGGCATGCGATTCGTTTCAACAAAATCCCACATGCATTCATATGTTATTCAACCCATTGGGATGAAACTTGGGTGAGATGTTGTGTACACATCAGGAAAGGTTTCTGGCTTAGTAAATCCAATTTACAATAGGTAGCGCATGAGTAGATTCAACAATTGAGCAAAGAGGCGCGAAGCGTTTCAAAAAAAGACCCGTATGCGTTCATATACCATTCGTCTGATAGCGATGAAACTTGGGTGAGATGTTGTGTACACTCCCGGGAAGGTTTCTAGCTCCGTGAATCCATTTTACAATAGGTTGCGCACGAGTAGAATCAATAAAAGAGCGACGACGTGTGAAGCGTTTCAACAAAGTCCCGTCGGCGTCCATATACCATTCGTCCGATAGCAATTAAACTTGGGTGAGATGTTGTGTACATTTCATAGATGGTTTCTGGCTAATTAAATCCACTTTACGATAGTTTGGGCACGAGTAGATACAACAAATGAGCGACGACGCGTGAAGCATTCCAACAAAGTCCTATATGCGCCTACCATTCGTCTGATACCGATGAAACTTGGGTGAGATGTTGTGTACACGCCAGGGAAGGTTTATGGCTTAGTGAATCCACTTTACGATAGGTAAGGCACGAGTAAATAAAACAAATGAGCGACGACGCGCGAAGCGTTTCAACAAAGTTTCATGTGCGTTCATATACCATTCGTCCGATAGCGATGAAACTTGGACGAGATATTATGTACATTCCAGGGAAGGTTTCAGGCTTAGTAAATCCATTTTACAATAGGTAGCACACGAGTAGATTCAACAAATGTGTGACGACGCGCGAAGCGTTTCAACAACGTCCCGTATGGGTTCATATACCATTCGTCCGATAGCTATGAAACTTGGGTGAGATGTTGTGTACACTCCAGGGAAGGTTTCTGGCTTAGTACATGCATTTTAAAGTTGGTAGCGCATGAGTAGATTCATCTCATGAGCGACGGCACGCGAATCGTTTCAACAAAGTCCCGTATTCGTTCACATACCATTCATCGATTGCGATGAAACTCTGATGAGTAGTTGTGCCCTCTCCAGGGATGTTTATAGGCGTAGTTAATCCAATTTACAATAGATAGCGCGCGAGTAGTTTAAACAAATGAGTGATGGCATTGCGTTCATACACAATTCATCCGATTGCCATCAAATTTTGGTGAGTTGTTGTGCACACTCCCGGTAACGTTATAGGCATAGTAAACCCAATTTACAATAGATAGCGCGCTAGTAGCTTCAACAAATTTGCGTGCGATTCGTTTTAAAAAAAATACCACATGTGTTCATATACCATTCATCCGATTGCGATGAAACTTTGGTGAATCGTTGAGTACACTCCAGGGAAGGTTTCAGGCTTAGTAAATCTGTTTTACAATAGGTAGCGCATGAGTAGATTCAACAAATGAGCGACGACGTGCTAAGCGTTTCAAAAAAGGCCCGTATGCGTTCATAAACAATTCTTCCGATAGCGATGAAAGTTCGGTGAGATAGTGTGTACACTCCAGGGAAGGTTTCTGGCTTAGTACGTGCATTTTACAATAGGTAGCTCACGAGTAGATTCATCTAATGGGCGACGGCACGTGAATATTTATAACAAAGTCCCTTATGCGTTCATATAACATTCATCCCATTGCGATGAAACTTTGAACAATTGTTGTGTACACTCCAGGAAGGGTTTCTGGCTTAGTGCATACACTTTACAATAGGTAGCGCACGAGTAGATTCAACAAATGAGCGACGGCATGCGAATCGTTTCAACAAAGTCCCGTATGCGTTCATATACCATCCATCCGACTGCGATGAAACTTTGGTGGATCGATGAGTACACTCCAGGGAAGGTTTCCGGCTTATAAATCCATTTTACAATAGGTAGCGTACGAGTAGATTTAACACATGAGTGACGGCATAAGGAATTGTTTAAACAAAATCCCGTATGCGTTCATATGCCTTTCATCCGATTGCAATGAAACTTTGGTGAGTTGTTGTGGACGTTCCCACGAATGTTTCTAAATTAGTTAATCCATTTTACGATAGTTTGGAGGCAGTTAGCAGAAATTTTAAAAAAGAATTGTGTATCCAAAAGCACTTCAAGAAAAAAAAATTACAACGCCAACACTTTTTTTGATTGGCGTTACAACGCATGCCGGGTTCATCTAGTATTTCATAAAACCAAATAGTCTAATATTTTACTATCTTCTTGACGTGAGATGGTTGACGAAATTTTATTTTTTAATAAAAGAAATTAAAATGTAAATAATAAAATATGAAAGAAATTAAAATTGAAATAAATAAATTGTAAAACTTAAAAAGCTTATCTATTTACTATTAAAATTAAATAAGCTTATAAAATAAAATTATTAAAAGATAGGCCATGAAACTAATATAAAGAATAAAATTATAAAAACACTTAAACTTAAAAAAGTAAATAAAAACACAAAATAAACTTAATAAATTAAAATTTGGCGAAAATAATTACATTTAAATAACACAAATAAAATGTTTTAATAGTTTAATGTCCAGATTGTTCAACCACTGCACAGCCTGATCTGAAGCCTTCAGGAACTCATCCATGGATCCGGAGAACGCTCTTCTTTCAAACTCCGTAACAAAGTGATGAATTGTCTGTTTCAATTCACCACAATCACAAAGAGGGGAAGATTTTTAAGTCCCACTTATGAAGTAATGATGCAGTTCGAACCCTGTTGATAGTAACCCAAATTTTTCTTGGTAGGTCAAAGCCAGGAGGAGGATGGTTTGCATTAAGTAAGGGCTGCCACTCATGAGGTACTTTGACGCACCATTCACTTTCCCATTCTTTTGCGGCACTGAAGTTACTAGAGTCGAAGGTGATTTTTTTTAAATATCGTCTAGCCTCGGGTGCCTGGTGCAAGCTTTGTTAATTGACACCCAGAGGGTAGCTTGCATGTCGAATTTCGTCGTTCCTTTGAACGCTATGTAAGTCAAGGAGGTTAGATATCTAAACTCCTTGACACTACAGCGCTTTCAAGTAGAGAATGGAGGAACTTTGTGTTGGCGGAAAATCCCGAGATTAATTTTGCCATTGAACACGGCCTACTGAATTCAAATGGGTTCATTAACATGCCAACAACGTATGACATGAGTGTCGTGATTTTTGTCGCCTTCAAAAATCACTTACCACGACCAGGGGAGAACCTGCAATCTTGGGGTTGGTAGTCCGACACTATAACCACTCACCCACCGTGGCAAGCGTCGAAGGTGATATAGCATAATTGATATCTTGTAGTTACTTTTACAAGATATAAACCTTATTCTTGTATTATAATATTATATGCAAAAATATATGGTCTGTAAGTATAAACTTGGTTCCTCAATTGAGTGGCTGCAACAACGCGGTCATGTAGCCCCGTGTACTTTAGGTGTGTGTAGAATCTGTCTGATAACCGGTGTTAATTGTGATGGCTGTATTAGTGTGTGCTATCTGTGATTCAGGTAAGGACTGCAATCAATTTCAAGTAGTTCCTACTTTTGCTACCAAATGCTACCATCAACGACACCTAGCTGTGAACTTGGCTACTAGATGCCACCGCAACTGGACCCTGGTGGCTAACGTTGTAACTTAATAGAGCGTTAAACAAATCTAAACTGCATATTTTGCTACACACAATTGGAGTTGGTGGAAGTTTTTTTGCGTGCCATAAATCTATGACATGGGACCGCCCGCACCGGCTTTACTTCCCCTCCGAAGGAAGGCATACTGAGGGATTTTAACGCTCTTGAAAAATCCGACGACTTCGACCGGGTTTGAACCCGCATAGAAGCTCAGCATGCTACCAACGACGCCACAAAAGTCGCTAAAAGCCTACTCTATCGTTACCAATATGCTGATACATGCACAGCAAAAGTGCGCAACGTAATCCCAAACTACGGGATATGATTTAGCTTTTTTTTTTTTTTGTTTCTTTGAAAATTATTATATTTTTAAAAACAAGAAGTTTAGTAAAGAACTAAACAGCCTATATGTATATTTTAAAATTACGAACTGATGCCATCTGGAATATTTGAAAACAGGTAAACATGATATGCGTGTTTATACTAAGCTCTGCTTTGCTATGCTTCACTGCTGTCGGGTGATAAGATCGCCAGAAATGTCATTATAAGTATTTGAAATTCATTTGGCCGCCATGTTATTTTTGTGTTTCTTAGGATTTTGAAAGTCACATACACATGTACGTACGCACACGCTCACACACGGACAAAAGGTGATCTCATAAGCCTAGACTTCTTATGATAAACTATGATAAAAGATACATGCAAATATGCAAAATCTGCAGCCTAGTCGTCACATAAATATTCATAAATATCTGTCGAGATTCTGTCAGTAGAATTCTTTTTCTTGGGAATTGTGTGGGCTCAGCATTTGCTCTCTACCCAATAACGAATCCCAAAGCTTTGAAACATTGTTTATCCTGACGTAGCACCAACAGATAGCGCACAGGTACTATGTTGGATCATTTTCTTATTTTGGTCAAATAACACATAATAGGTTGTCACAAACGCTTTAAAATTAAAATGTTTCGTATTATCAACTAGTTATTCTTCATATTCGATGAAAATGAAAATCCACAGCCTGCTTCCAGTCTCCGACCGGGTCAGGAATGGAATGAATGAAGCCCCCATCTAGCGGCGAGGATATGAACTGTGACGGCTGCCGAGGCCTGACGCACTCCTCTGGGGCAATGATTAAATGCATGACAGATGAAATGAAATGATAGTGGAGAGTGTTGCTGGAAGGAAATTTTGACAGGGAAAACCGGAGTACCCGGAGAAAAACCTGTCTGCCTCCGTTTTGTCCAGCACAGATCTCACATGGAGTGACCGGGATTTGAACCACGGACCCAGCGGTGAGAGGCTGGCGTGCTGCCGCCTAAGCCACGGAGGCTTACCTTCATATTCGATGCGTATAGAATTTCAACGGAAGGCAAATCAATTGAGTCCCAAATAGAACAGTTATGACATCAGGCGGAAACGTTTTGCATAAGAAATCCATTTACTGAACGGGGAGATGGATTATAATTTCCGTGGAACTAATGTCATACGCCTGCTTCCTCCATGAAGTTATGGTGTGTTTATGTCAACAACAGCATTCACTAAAATTGTCGGTGAAATCTTACGAATGTGTAGAAATTGGAGTTGTGGATATTAAGGTACAGTGCTATTTCTTTTGCAATTTTGCCCAGTTTGTTAATGCATTGTATCTACAATGGTTGATCTAATATAGGCTACATCGTCAACTTTCAAATCATGTAATTCATACCCGACATGTTGGATTTTGAGTGCATGTGGGAAGCTATCCTTACCTAATTGGTCAATGAATGAAAATATTGAGCTCTGATTGGTTGGAAAAACTGTGTTATAATGAAAAGTAGTATTTTAATGACCCCATTATAATACAGTTTCCTGACATATAATATTTTCATATCGACATCGTCAAACATAAACACAGGTTATTAGATAATATAAACGCTGATGACCCAAGCATCTCTACATTGAAAGAGACGAACCTACAATCACTACAAAAATAAAAGAATGGAGCCTCTATTGTCTGTAAGTATTGTAACACCCTCGGAAGGGATTTACTAATTCCGGAGGTGTTGCTACTGTCGCGAGAAATGCTCGCTGTTGAGTACGTGACTAGGGTGGGAGACAGTGCAGAGTGACGCAAGAGAACGCACTGCGGGACCGAGTGGTGGTGCAGTGTAGCACCTGGGAACCAATGTTCCTATACAATAATAATAATATAATAATAAAATGATGATGATAATGATAATTGTTATTTTAACCCTGTAAAGGTTAGTGGTCAGTATATACACCACCTGCTATAAGCACTATTTATATTGTCCAAGACGCTGATGGTTGAATCTTTCAGCCATATATCAACGAATATTATTATTATTATTATTAAATTATTATATTATTATTACTTTGAAAGTGCATATTTCTGAAAACCAAAATATTATACCTAAGTTGCTAGATAAAATTACTTCTTAAATAATAAGTAGGGCTCGGATCATTAGTTTTTTTATGTAAATACATAAATTCCTGCTTTTCACTTATTAGCACATAAAAAGACATAATATTTACCTTTTTTTAAATCAGTATGCTAGATCTTTCAGTTTATTGCATTTTTGTTCTGTGTTACTTCAACGGGGAAGAACCTGTGAGCTATATAATCGTCATGCAGAGCGTATGTCAGCTTACAGCTGTGTTATTCCTAACTTGTCATCCCATCCCACTCACTGTGGAAGTCGGGGATTTCCTTGTCCATAGCCATATTGCACCACGTGCTAGTCCTCCCCCCACCCCCCTCAGCTACCTGGAACCAGTGTCACTCACATGCAGTTCATTTCTGGCTCTGTGAAGTGTGAGGCAGTTCTACGATGCCTAATGTAAATACTACTACAAGTTATCACCTGTTGCAGAATTTAAAGATAACTTTACTTCTCATGGGGGCGTTCTGTTCTCTAAACCATGTGGGAAAGCAATCAAGGCTGAACAGCGATCTCAAGTTACACAACACCTCAAGGGCAAGAAATATATTGACGCAGTTTTGCGCCTTCAGAATAAGTGTTTCGCGATAATCGTCGGACATTTGTGATGGACAACCTGGAGATGTATCTCGTTGTGTATTGTAACGCTTCAGCAGTCAGTGAGACATAGCATAAATTGCATTCGTGAGTAGTGCATTTTTTTAGTATTCACATTAATAAACTAAATTCTAATTAAATATTTTTACTTTTTTGTCACAGATTTCAGGTATTTTTAATACATAAAATGTAAACATTTTTCCAATTTTAGCACCTAAAAATCGAGCCCTATTAATAACATTTAAAATTAAAGAGTGAAAAAATTAAATATGATTGAAAATAGAATTAAATATAAATAAGCTCAAAAAAATAAAATTATAATAATTTGAGATTATAAAAATAATAGATAAAATTTAAAATGATCAAAATGAATATGAACATCAGGATGATGAAGAAAACAAAAATTAAAATTAATAATTATAGTTAGGCTAATATAATTAAAATGTAATTAAAATAAATACAAATAAAAGTAGTATACTGCCCCATAAAAGGTTAATGGGCCTAACATCTAGGTTATCGGCCCCTAATGGTTTGAGTGATAGTAGAACTAAAACTAAGTACAGACTTAAGCACTAACTTACGTACTAGAAGAATACATGAATAAAGAAAGGAAAAGAAAAAATGGCATGAGGAAAAGAAATGATGAAGAAGGAAGGAGAGCCAGGAAAAGTAGATATGAAAGGGGAAAGAGGAAAGGGCCCATCCCAAAGTCAGTAGAAAAATAGGGAAATGCGGACCCAGGAAGGAATCCCTTGAGGTCGTCAACTCCCAAACTCACTAGCCGTGAGCCTTTGAGGATGTAGCACTATCCAGGGTGGGTCTACATACACCCTGCCTCCTTGAGAACCTTGTGCAGAAGGCAGGAGATATCATGAAAGGAAAAGAAAGCTGACCTCTCAAAGTATGACGGGATCAGGAAAGATGTGACAAGGGCCAATTACTGCGAGAAAGTGAAAGACTCCCTAGGCCTCGGATATCCTAATACCGTCGGGGTCGGAGAACCAATATACCATCAATTCGGAAGTCTCCAATAGGGAGGTTAAAGCTGCTTGAGTCCTTTAGCTCTCTCAGTTACGAGGCGCTTCATATAAAGGGCGGTAGCGCGTACTTTGTTACTCCTGTGGGGGTCCGGGCAGGGCCACAAAGAGCCGGCTGATGAGCCAGCTTGGTGTCCTAGGCGAAACCCCACACAAGACACGGCACAAACCTAGAAAAATTGCCGAGTTTTAATTCACTGGCTGAGGAAGCCAGTATACCATCTTTTTGGAAGAACTCAGATTTTATGAACAATTTATGAAAGCCTACACCAAGAGTGGTTATCTGAGCAGCCTGTAGACTTCAGATAAGTATCAACAGTAGATCTTTGAACACATTAGTAGACAAACAATAGTTTATGTTGTAGTTCTAGCTTTTATTCATCACAAGAGAGTTCATTAGTTTACAATTCTACTGTAGTTTGGGCCTTAGTTTAGTTGATGGGATCGTTACTTCTAAGTTTTTCAACATTAAAATAAATAGTTCTTTATTCGATGCTTAATGCTGTAATATTTATTAGTAATAATTACCACACTTACTAAGTTTTCTGACGGGTTTTGTTGTATTTTGCTTTTTGAGGGCTGGGACAGTCTGAGGGTGTCACTGTAGGTTAGGTAGTGATTTGTACAGCTATTTGTCTTGCGTATTTGGATCTGATGATGCTCGCTTGACGAGCGAAACATGTCCAAAAAAACTACTTCTCCTTCTCCTCCTTCTCCTCCTTATCCCTCTCTTCTCCTTCTTCTCCTCCTTATCCCTCTCTTCTCCTTCTTCTCCTCCTTCTCCTCCTTATCCCTCTCTTCTCCTACTTCTCCTCCTTATCCCTCTCTTCTCCTACTTCTCCTCCTTATCCCTCTCTTCTCCTTCTTCTCCTACTTCTCCTCCTTATCCCTCTCTTCTCCTACTTCTCCTCCTTATCGCTCTCTTCTCCTTCTTCTCCTCCTTATTGCTCTCTTCTCCTACTTCTCCTCCTTATCGCTCTCTTCTCCTACTTCTCCTCCTTATCGCTCTCTTCTCCTACTTCTCCTCCTTATCGCTCTCTTCTCCTACTTCTCCTCCTTATCCCTCTCTTCTCCTCCTTCTCCTCCTTATCCCTCTCTTCTCCTTCTTCTCCTCCTTATCCCTCTCTTCTCCTTCTTCTCCTCCTTCTCCTCCTTATCCCTCTCTTCTCCTACTTCTCCTCCTTATCCCTCTCTTCTCCTACTTCTCCTCCTTATCCCTCTCTTCTCCTTCTTCTCCTACTTCTCCTCCTTATCCCTCTCTTCTCCTACTTCTCCTCCTTATCGCTCTCTTCTCCTACTTCTCCTCCTTATCGCTCTCTTCTCCTACTTCTCCTCCTTATCGCTCTCTTCTCCTACTTCTCCTCCTTATCGCTCTCTTCTCCTACTTGTCCTCCTTATCGCTCTCTTCTCCTACTTCTCCTTATCCCTCTCTTCTCCTACTTCTCCTCCTTATCCCTCTCTTCTCCTTCTTCTCCTCCTTCTCCTCCTTATCGCTCTCTTCTCCTACTTCTCCTCCTTATCCCTCTCTTCTCCTACTTCTCCTCCTTATCGCTCTCTACTCCTACTTCTCCTCCTTATCGCTCTCTTCTCCTACTTCTCCTCCTTATCCCTCTCTTCTCCTTCTTCTCCTCCTTCTCCTCCTTATCGCTCTCTTCTCCTACTTCTCCTCCTTATCCCTCTCTTCTCCTTCTTCTCCTACTTCTCCTCCTTATCCCTCTCTTCTCCTACTTCTCCTCCTTATCGCTCTCTTCTCCTCCTTCTCCTCCTTATCGCTCTCTTCTCCTACTTCTCCTCCTTATCCCTCTCTTCTCCTACTTCTCCTCCTTATCCCTCTCTTCTCCTTCTTCTCCTCCTTCTCCTCCTTATCCCTCTCTTCTCCTACTTCTCCTCCTTATCCCTCTCTTCTCCTACTTCTCCTCCTTATCCCTCTCTTCTCCTTCTTCTCCTCCTTCTCCTCCTTATCGCTCTCTTCTCCTACTTCTCCTCCTTATCGCTCTCTACTCCTACTTCTCCTCCTTATCCCTCTCTTCTCCTACTTCTCCTCCTTATCCCTCTCTTCTCCTTCTTCTCCTACTTCTCCTCCTTATCCCTCTCTTCTCCTACTTCTCCTCCTTATCGCTCTCTTCTCCTACTTCTCCTCCTTATCGCTCTCTTCTCCTACTTCTCCTCCTTATCGCTCTCTTCTCCTACTTGTCCTCCTTATCGCTCTCTTCTCCTACTTCTCCTTATCCCTCTCTTCTCCTACTTCTCCTCCTTATCCCTCTCTTCTCCTTCTTCTCCTCCTTCTCCTCCTTATCGCTCTCTTCTCCTACTTCTCCTCCTTATCCCTCTCTTCTCCTACTTCTCCTCCTTATCGCTCTCTACTCCTACTTCTCCTCCTTATCGCTCTCTTCTCCTACTTCTCCTCCTTATCGCTCTCTTCTCCTACTTCTCCTCCTTATCCCTCTCTTCTCCTTCTTCTCCTCCTTCTGCTCCTTATCGCTCTCTTCTCCTACTTCTCCTCCTTATCCCTCTCTTCTCCTACTTCTCCTCCTTATCGCTCTCTTCTCCTACTTCTCCTCCTTATCCCTCTCTTCTCCTACTTCTCCTCCTTATCGCTCTCTTCTCCTACTTCTCCTCCTTATCGCTCTCTTCTCCTCCTTCTCCTCCTTATCCCTCTCTTGTCCTTCTTCTCGTTCTCTTTCTCCTCCTTCTCAATTAACTTCTCCTTCTCCTTCTTCTTCTTCAATAAACCGTAACAAACTTAATCCCATGTATTTAATTTCAGGTTATTTTCCCATATTCCTATTTATCAGCAATAATTACCACAGTTACAAAGTTTCCTGACGGGTTTTGTTGTATTTTGCCTTTTCAGGGCTTGGACTGTCTGAGGGTGTCACTGCCTGGCCGACTGTCGACCAAAGTATAATGTGCACTCGTGTTTGAAGGTTGTTTGTGAAGTAACCAATAGACCTACATAAAATCCAATAACATCATCATTTTCGTCGTTCTATTTTACGTTAGTTCATGTAGGTTTCGATTTTTTAATTTACATTTTAATATTTTTTATCGCAGTTGGAACACAAAAAGTGCACTTTTTAAGCGTTTTTCAGCCATGCGTCACATTTAAGAATTATTATCTCAAAACCCCGTCATCACAGCGAATCCAAATTTTAACACAATATACATTGTAATGTTTTATAACTGGTTCATTAATTTCAAAATTTTGTGTGTCCAAGAAACAAAGTTGTTATCGTTTTTGTAAGGAGACTTTTTCTTGGCTAGCATTACTCGTCGCGGCTTCGCCCGCGAATATTCTAGTTGTAAAGAGTCACTTAGCAAAATCTCAATCATGAATGCTATCACTGATTTATCCTTGGTATGAATAATCAGACTTTATCAATTCAGCTACTGGTGCAGTGGTTAGGGGTTTGGCATTCCTTCATAGGTATATCAGAGCGAAGTTAGTTTTCTGGGAATATCACAGACACTGTTAATTTAAGGGCCTTTAAATGTGGTTTTCGGAGACCCTTTATAGTCGGGTGAAAAAGACCTTTCGTACCACACTCACACGTGAATATTGCGTGAAAAAAATCTAGAGAGCCCCTTGACCCCCTTAAGCGCATTATACTGTATGTATTGATGAATTTTACAGCTGAATTTGGTTCAGTGATAACCTTATAACCGTCTGGAAACTTTCACAGTAATGTAATAATTGGAATTGCATTGCGTCTTACAGAAATAGATGGACCTGTGAGATTCTGTTACCATGGTTACCGTGTTGAATTCTTTCATTATTTCATTGTAAATATACATGTTTAAGGTATTTATTTAATTGTGCGGCATTTTAAGAGTAAGTGAGTGCGTGTCGCTTACGTATTGGGTTATGCTGAACCTGTAGGTACCCCATATGTGTAGGTTGGTGTTAATGGGACCTTATTTTCGATATAAAACTGGAATGGGACCTTAGCAGAATAATATAGGGAGGGATATTTTATTGTAAATACCATCACCCACGTCCCACAGTGAAAGGATGAAGAAATTCTGGGTGAAGAAAAATGAACTAACCAATAAATCAATAATGTTTCCGGTGGTCCACAGTAGACGATTCCGATTGGCACATCTTATGAGCATACTTTGTTTGGGCTCAATACTCCTACACGTTACATAAATTAAAATACCTGCAACCTCTGGATCCACAGTCTCAATACAAATCCCGAGACTGTAGAAGGCAGTGAAATAAATAATAAAGAAAGAGAAGAAAGAGAGAAATATCTTGCGGAAGATACTAGGGCCTGAAAAACGAAACGATGGTACATGGAGAAATTGGAGAAATGAGGATCTATATAGACAGGCAGAGAAGATCACGGACACCATGCGTAAGAGGAGACTGAAGTATTATGGACCCCTCATAAGAATGGATGAGAATCGAATAATGAAAAGAATCTTTAATTACATCACAAAGCAAAAGGCGACTACAATGTGGGTAGTAGAAGCGAGAAAAGATACAGTCAGTCTGAAAGACTAGACTTTATATCATTTCAAAAGACGCATGCTACAAATGCTACACATGTTAGAAAGGCTCAGGAGGGGTCTTTCAACAGACTCCATTACCCATTAACTTAGGCTTCCCGCGAGGGGAACGGAGAGCGGGAGGGGCACTCTGCTGCATGACGTCACGCACTCGCCGTCTCCGTATCGCATAACGCCAGACCCCAGGAGTAAACTCAGACTCGGTGCATATGCACTGAACAACATGATGACGCCATACACGCCGTAACCGTAACGCATAACGGTAGACCAAAGCATAACGATGAAGTCGGCAAGATCATTTGAAATGATAAAAGACATGGAGGAAGTTGGCGTACATAAATAGTGTATACAATTTGTGGGTAAAGGTTACAAAATACAGGATTCTGAACACTTGCTGACTCACCTGATGATACCAGCGATAGCCTCCGGCCGACGCACTGTAAGACTGGTAATTGAGAGAGCTTGACCTCCTTAAGACTCCCTCTTATATTCTACGGCGTTGCTTCGTCGACATTCTGATGGCATAGATGCCCCAGTTAATTGTGTGTCGCTGTTTGTGGTAGTGATGCAAGGATTGGGCCAGCTTTCCAGAATGGTTAGCTGTCCTTGCGGTGTTAATAGATGTTGGTCTGGACTTACAAGGGTTGCCAGTTAGGGGTGATTTAGATAGATGATGGGGGGATGGCCTCCAGGGGTGCATACCCCTGGGGGGCTGTACAATAGACATCTGGAATAGGGCTGTGTTTCGAGCTAAAATTGATAACTTCAAGGGGTTCAAGGAAAGACCCGATAGATCGACCAAGAACACCTGGTGAGAGGAAAGGAGGAGGAACCCTAGCGAAATGATGAAGAAATTCTGGGTGAAGATAAAGGAACTGCCCAGCTAATCAATTGTTTCCTTTGGTCCACAGTAGGACAAATTCCAAGAAAGAAGAAAGAATGAAAGAAAGAAAGAAAGAAAGAAAGAAAGAAAATTAAGGTACACATTAACCCTTTAAGTGCCATCAGCCAAGGAAGCTTCTATTAAAAGTGCTATAGGCCCAAATCAGCCCCGTTTTTATATTTTATTTTATTATGTTCAACAACGCCCTGCTATCAACGTTGTAAACAAGATTACGCGAGAATCATTCACTCTCAGAATATATCGATGTGTTTAGTTTAGTGAATATCTGGATTCATAATAAGTATTCTTTGCATATGTTTCAGTCAGTTGACGTAGCGCGCATGTTATCAAGATGCGTGGATATACAGTAAAATATATGGCCAACTCTTTGAACGAATCGAAAATATTTAAGGTTTTGACAAAAGATGCTGTTAAATTATATAGGCTATGTAAATTATATTCGACTAACATTTCCGATTTAAAATATTGAAATGTTGTTAGCGAGACAAACTATTGATTACAGTATAAAGCATCTAATGCGTGTAACCCTTCGAGTGCTATTGCCGAAACGGTTCGTCGCTAAGCGCGTGACATTTTAGTTTCATATTCCAGCTGTTTGAGGCAATGTTATTTGAAAGTAGATTTATCTGCTCTTTTGTGATAGTCCAGAGAACCATTTACTTTGCACTTTTTAGCCTATTTTCAATTTTGACAAAAAAAATAGGCTTATGAGATCACCTTTTTTCCGTGTGTGTGTGCGTGTGTGTGTGTGTGTGTGTGTGTGTGAGGAGTGTGTGTGTGTGTGTTTCCCCCCTAATAACTTTTAAACGGCTGGAGCGATTTCAATGAAACTCGGTTAGTTCATAGCACTATTCCGGACGACCCCGACCGTGCCCTTCAAATTTCGTTACGTATCACCGATCCAACATGGCAGCTGTGCGAAATATTTCACCAGCATTCAATATCTCAGAAACTATTCCAGATATCACCCTGGAATTTTGTACGGTGATAAAGGGAACTACTAGAAGTTCATGTGTGTGACTTTTGAAAAATTGGTAACTACAAAACCAACATGGCGGCCACGCGAATTTTCGACTTTTGAATAGATGTTTCTCGCGATTTAACCAACCAAACGCAATAAAACTTGGTACAGTATATGTTTATACACATTGTAATGCACCGACATCTAACTTGGTTCAATTGTTTACAAAACCACAAGATGGCGGATGTGCGAAATATTTCACCGGCATTCTATATCTCTGAAACTATTAGCGGTATCACCCTGAAATTTTGTACGGAGATAAGGGGCACTACTGGACGTTCATCTATAAGACTTTCAAAAACCGGTTAACTACAAAACGAACATGTTGGCCAAGCGAAGTTGAAAATATTAAATAGACCTTTCTCGCGATTTATTGTTCCAACCGCAACGAAATCTGGTGCAGGAAATGTTTATACACATTGTATTACGATGGTATCTAATTTAGTTGAATTGTTTACATAACCTCAAGATGGCGACTTTGCGAATTTTAAAATTAAGTTTTTATTTCTTGTGTCGTAATCATGTGATCGATGTGAAAGTTTGAATAAAGAACCTACGCAATAATTTTCCTTTAATGGTACATGGCTATATGGCCTATACATTTAACAATCCAACATGGCGACCATGCGAAATATTTAGACGGCTCTGAATATCTACGAATCTATTATAGCAATCAAACTGATTTTTTTATGTTCATAGGGGCGATTAACATAAGTTCACCTACAGGACTTTCAATAACCTGGTGATCACAAATCCAACATGACGGCGACGCGAAGTATAGATATTCACAATGACATTTCTCGCAATTTAACCATCCGAGTGCAGTGAAACCTGGTACAGTAAATCCTTATACGAATGTTATTCCACTGGCATCTAATTAATTTCAATTGTTTTCATAACCACAAGATGGCAGCTGTGCAAAATTTTAAAATCTCCTTGTTACTTCATTGTCCTAATCATGCGATTGAAGTTTGAATGCTACACGTACACAATGATCTTCATGTAACAGTACATAACTCTAGGACCCACATATATAAAATCCAACATGGCGACCATCCGAAATATTTAGTCGGTTCTCAATATCTACGAATCTATTACAGCAATCAAGCTGAAATTTTGTATGTAGATAGAGGCAATTAATATAAGTAGGATATATAAAATAGGCTGTATAGTTCTTCACGGAACTACTTGTTATCTCTATGATG
Organism: Meconema thalassinum; assembly: GCA_946902985.2. Lineage (NCBI taxonomy): Eukaryota > Metazoa > Arthropoda > Insecta > Orthoptera > Tettigoniidae > Meconema > Meconema thalassinum. Next base: position 51,533,610 of record OX336397.1, read on the forward strand.
CTGAGAATTACACTATTCATTTGTTCAAACAAGTCTGAAGTCCCGTAAACCTGTTTAGAGGTCAGTGAAGGAATTAGCTGCCATGCCTTTCAGACCTAAGGAGGCATGGAAACAAGAATGGTCTCAATCACACTCATCCCGCATTTCTATCAGGGATCCAACAATAAAACTGGTTGGGTTCAATCTCCCTCGCTCCACCTGGGCCAATCTTAACAGGATAAACTGTGGTGTTGGAAGAAGTGCTTCTTTTCTCCACCAGAGGGGTTGGCTGAAGACTGTGGTTCTGAAGTGCAAACCATCATGCACATTGTGAAGGACTGTCCTTTGCGAGCATCTCTGGATCAATCGAACACCTCCATCGTTTAACCCCTGACGCACTCACTTGGTCTGTGGGAGGCTACCACAATGCCGAAGCCTTTTTCACATTTCCTTGTTTTCTTATATTATTTATATATTTAGGTTCGACCCTGACTATTATATGTCAGAAAACTGTATCATAATGATGGTCATTATAACACTATTTTTCATTATGAAACAGTTTCTCCCACCAATCACAGCTCAAGAAACAGTTGTATGACCAATTAGATAAAGATAACATCGCCCGTGCGCTGAGTTCCAAGGCCTTCTAATTTAAATTTCACTGCGTTGCCTAGTGTCATAGTGGGGTAATCGAGGAGGCCATGGTCAAATACAAGGCATTCTCTGCGTCCCATGCGCTCTGTTCAGTATAAAAAACTGGCGAAATCTCGACAGATATGTATGAATATCTATGTCCGAACATAAAATAGTTATAATAATTATCGTCGAATATAAACAGTCGTATGCAACTCGCCTATAATGGTAATTAAGCCACTCGTATGGAAATTATAAAACTCGCATACGCTCGTTTTATAAACATACTCGTGACTTAATTATTGCCATTATAGGTTCGTTGCATAATGTACTATTATATATTTTGTGACCCGATTGTCAATTGTAACCTCATATGCTAGTTATAATAATAATAATAATAATAATAATAATAATAATAATAATAATAATAATAATTGGTTCAAGCTGATGGCAAAGTTTGACTTGTGTGCGCGTTAATGGCTGACAACAGAGCAAGTAGTAGTTCTAGTAGTGGCGATTCTAAAAGTCCACCGTACCCAGGAGGGAGCATAGAAGTGATCGATGTCTACCGCTTATTAATCCCCTTGACAACGGGGACGCGGGGATGAGATGCGATGAAATTATAAGGTGCGTTCAAAAAGTAACGAGCTGGAGGCTGGAATGCGCTAACCGGTGACGACATCGGCTAATCGTGGCGTGTGTAACGAGATGTGGTTCCGACCAGAGCGTGGAAGAGCACAGCCCAGTAGTGGAGTGGTAGGGGTTCTGCTTCACCCATTTTATTTGTACCCGACTGTACATGTTAAAATAATTAATATCTCGCGAACGCATGGTCGGATGTTGACAAATGAGGTGTCGTTCGACACGCGCTCACGCCCTCTTTCCAATGGACCACTCATTTCAACCCCTAAATAAAACCTACCCCTACTAGAGGGTGAAATTGTAATTTTTTTAGTGAAAGTCTCTTTTCAAATGCGACACGTATAAGGTGCGCTGCTAAAATGAACTTAAACGTGGTTGCTCATATCGCGCATGCGTTTGGCTGGCTGCCGCTATGGATTAACATTTTTGTTTTTGTTTTGTACGCATGCGCACTTGGGATTTTTGTAAGAGGGCGAGCTCTTTGAAAAAAAATGATTGATAAGAAGGGGTTTTGGTGGTGAGGAGAGAACCAGATAGTCGCCTACTTTTCTACGAAGTTTGCCGATATCTCTCGAACGCAAGGTCAGATTTGGACGTGTGACGTGTCAAATCGCTTGTCTCGAAGCCCTATACATGTTATTAATAGATTAAAGTTTTGAGAATGAGGGAAACAGGCTTTTTGGGGGTAAAACTGTGATATTAGACTTTTTCCGATATTTCACGAATGCCTGGTCAGATTTGGTCCTATGACGTGTCAAATGGCTTGTCTAGAAACTCTGTTTATTTTGATAATAGGTTAAAGTTTTTGAGAATGAGGGAAACAGAATGTTTTGGGGTAAAACCGTGATTTTAAACTTTTTGCTATATTTCACAAACCAATTATGCTAGAGGCGTGTAGGAGGGGTCCAAAGACTCGGGCTGACGTCCTCTTTACTATAGACTACTCGTTATATTTAAAAAAATGTAAACTCGATTTTGGGGTAAACAAGTGTTTTTTGTGATTTTTGCTGATAACTCACGAACCAATAAGCCTAGAGACAAGTGCGAGGTGTCATTTTTTTCATTGCGTTGCCCTCTTGCCGAGGATGTTCGTGTTGAGCAGGAATGAAAATCCATGTTGAGGTAAAACCATGATTTTAGACTTTTTGCTTTATCTTGCAAACCCATAACGCTAGAGACGTGTACGAGGTGTCCTAGGACTCGGGATCACGCCCTCTTTTAGAAACTATGTTTGACATTTTGACAAAGGGCCTAACGCCATACATGTTGAAAAAAATTCTTTATCGATACCTGTTTATATTGTTCATGAAGCGTGATGGTTGAGAGAGACGATACTGCTGGGTGTGTGTGTTTCAACGAACCTGTCGTTGACCACGGTGGCTGTGCTCAATAGATCAATCGCTATTTCGACAGGTCGGTTTATGACAGAGCGAGGGTGCGTTTTTTCTGATACTTTACCCCGAAGATGATCTTTAACGTGTAAACGGTGATGAGAACTTGGTTCTATGTTGGTCGAAGCGAGTACAGAAAACAAACTTGCAGAGGAGCAGGATGTGAATGTCATTTGAGCTTATTGAAATGCGTTGATCTGACTTGACAACAGGTGCAATGGAAAATGACAAAGACGCTGAGGACACTTGAAGGTGAAATAATCTGACCATCGTGGTGGCAGGGAAGAGCGAAATGCATGCATACACGTGTGAGATGACATGTACGCTAAACAAGTTACATCCTGTTTGCTTCGTACGTGACAAAATGCAAGTTCATGCGAAATTTGATCTGCCAAAGGTGTTCACCTTGGACGTTATCTGTCCATGAGCATGATAACAGAATGTTCAAAGCGTGGGAAAAAATGATTATACATGCAACGTAACATATATAAAGACATGTCGTTATTATATCCTCTCTCACTTAGCCTTTGAACACATTGCGTTGCGTGAAACCTCTGGTCTTGTTTAACAGTTTTGGTGTTGGTGGAAAATACTTTTTCTTGTTGTGAGGTAGGTATATATTTATTCATTTATACATTTATTGATTTATATATATTTACAAGCAATTATTTATTGATTAGGTAATTATTGATATTTTAATTTATTTGTTTGCAGATAATTGGTATACTTTACATGTCTGAGAGAGAAGATACCATTGCACTTTTGAGCCCACTAGAAGGGAACAGCAATAAGCCACTGCAAGTGAAGGTGGGATTATTTTTTTAAACTAACTTGTTTCATTTTCTTGTTTCATATTTTACTTTATAAAATGCATGTACTAACCTGAATTTAGGTATTTATAACGGTTTATTTTATTTATTTTTAGAAACTCGGAAATAAAAGCCTTACTGCCGTAGCAGTCGCTGAAAACCCGAGACGCAGTAAAGTGCAACCATTTTTTCCAGGCAGTGAACTATTTAAAACTCAGGTAAGACTAACATAAAATGCTATTCCATTTTACCACTACTGAAAACTGGTAGACAAAAAAATTCATTACCTGTACATGACTAGGACGATGATTGCTTTCTTGATTAATGGCTATGTTGTTGTTGACTGGGAAAAGTACAAGGCCATGTTGGATTTTCTAAAAACAAAAATTTAAATTTAATTTATGGGTGGTTCCCTATGGACTCAACGAATATCCACAGGTTTGAACATGATAATGTGAACAAAATGACATGACATTCTTTTTTGTTTATATATTGGTTAAAGGGGGATGTAAATGACTGTAGCTTTATAAAAAGAAAATAAGTACATGTGTTACTGTTAGTGCCAACATATAGTTTATTTTTAATGGTGTTTTGATTTATTAATGCCAATTAATGTTAACGTTTTATTTACAAGTATTGATTGATTGATTGATTGATTGAGTGATGGGTTATTTTGTTTGCTTTTAGTTGTCGTCATGCGCCATTAACGTAATGAACAGACAGTGAACAAGCATACATTGTGCAACGTTAATAACTTACAATAAGAAAAAGTTTTATTATAACACATGGCGTTAGTACCAAATACAACAAGTGATTTTGGTTGGTTCCTTAGTTTAGGGGCTGCGACAACGCGGTCATGTAGCCCCGTGTACTTTGGGTGAGTGTAGAATCTGTCTGATAACCGGTGTTAATTGTGATGACTGTATTAGTGTGTGTATCTGTTTTTTTAATTCAAGTAGGGACTGCAATTTTGAATTTTCAAATAGTTCCTACTTTTGCCGCCAAACGCCACCGTCAACGACTACTAGGCCTAGTTCAGAACTAGCTACTAGACGCCACCGCAGTCGGCTCTTGGCAACGAACGTAGCAACCAAAGAGCGTTGTTTACATTCTTAACCTATCCAATTTAGTTTCACACAGGTGTAATTAGTGGAAAGATCTTTAACATGCCATAAATCTATGACATGGGACCGCCGGCTTTACTTCCCCTCCGAAGGAAGGCATACTGAGGGATTTTAACGCTCTTAAAAAATCCGACGGCTTCGGCCGGGTTTGAGCAAGTTTGTTTACCACGTGGGTTAAATTTAAAATCAGAACATGACCGTTGGTTAACATTTGAATCCTGGCCTGTAGGCGTTTCCTCGACACATGAACTTGCAAAAGCCGTTTTTTTTAACTTGAACCAAGAAGATGTGGAGCGCTGTGTGTTTTGTCGTATTGAACTTTCACACTAGGAAGAAGGGGACGATCCCTTTAGAGACCATTTGCGATGGTCTCCTTGTTGTCCTTACATGCTTGGAAAGCAAGTGGGTAACCTACACGTGCATTCATTTTACCGAACCACAAGACCATTGGCCGCTACTTACGTTGCTGAATCACAAATAAATAATAATGATGTATTGCCAGCCAACAACGGTAGTGTCGATATATGTGGTCCATATGCCATAGACAGTGTTGAATTGGCATGTGCTTTTGAAAAATTGGGAGTTTGCAAGACTAAAGCACTAGCACACCCAGAGTACAGCTCTGTTGAAAAACGTTTAGAATCTTATAAAAATATTTGGCCATTAATATCAAAACACCTTACCAAACAACTAAGTGAAGCTGGATTTTTTTATACTGGTGAAGGGGATAAAACCATATGTTTTTTATTGTGGATTTGCTTTAAACGATTGGCAAATGAGTGATGACCCTTTTGTGCAAAACGCTCGTTGGTTACCTAACTGCAAATACATGGTGTTGCTTTAAGGTCAGGAATTTGTGAACACTATTCTTAAAGAAAACATTATTGCAGTACAAGACATAAAAGTGTCTTTGGAGTTAGAACATGCAGAGCAAATACACGAGGCTGAAAGAAAAGACTTGTCTCACGAACAGATACAAAAGTGTGACCAACAATTATGTAAAATTTGTTATCAAGATGAACTAGGTGTTGTATTTTTGCCTTGTGGACACATGATAGCCTGTGTCAAGTGTGCATTAGAACTCAACACCTGTGCTATATGCAGAAAAGCATTATCTGCTACAGTTAGGGCATTTCTTGCATAAATAGTAAAATTTATCAGCCATGCATAGTGCAAAATCCCTAATTGCACAATAATATTAAAGCTGTTTTAGAGTGTAATAGATATGCTTTTCTTTTGTTTATAGACTACTACAATGAATGTTTTGAATGCTGTGGGTCAAGCATGTGGCTTAGAGACAAAGAAGCTCAGCGAATTGCCAACGCATATTCCATTCCGCATTATCAAGATTCGGAAATTTAAAACAGCATATGGTGATCGTGTACTTTGTGTATGTGAAAACTTTGAGACATTTCTGCCTACACGGTTTAATGATATGTCGGAGAGTGTTTTTGATGAAGTCAATAATGCTGTACAACGTGTACACTTAATTTATGAAGGTTTTAAAAACAATAGGTGCATGGTTCGTTTTAATTAAATATAAAAACAAATGTCAAATAATAATGGAAGATATAAGTCATGACAATGAACTGAAAGAAAAATATGTGTATAGATAATAATGTTTTAGTGTTTAGTATTGTCTTAAAAATATTATCATGAAACAAAACAAAATGTATATAAAGTTTCTAAATAAATGAAAATAATGGTACAATGTTGTTTTATTTTCTATAGAAGTCAGAATATTTAACATTGCAGAGTATACATGATTATGACAATAAAAAGCACACTTAATACAAGTCTTTGCCTTTACGATAGTGTGTTACAGTTTAAAAACAAAGCTTGTTGTAGATCTTTTTTCTGCCACGATGAACAATAGGCTTGAAAACGTTATTGTCTTGTTTTGGATCATTATCACTATCATAATCATAAGCAGCATGATCTATATCACTATTATTATAATCACTATAATTATCCTCAACATTATCCTCAACATTACTAAAACCAGTTAAATATTCCTGGTCCTCTTCCTGTTCCTCTTCCTCTTCCTCTACAGTGTCCTCATGTAGAGTCTGCGTGGCTTTTGATAATGTTCAGGGGTTTTTGAACATTCAATTATTTTCAATAGTAGTATTGTTTTGTAGCACTTGCTTTTTAACATTTTCATGATTTTCTGTTGCCAGAAACAGTGTTTTAAGCAGTACACTACATTGATGATCACTGACACTTAAAACCACACTATTTTTGCTTTTTAGCTCACTGCGACATTGTTTTGAACGTTGTTTTGTACAACGCCAAATAACAGTTCCATTTTTATTGGTTCGTTTCACAATATATGAGTATCCTTTATAGAATGCATGAGGCTTACCATACCGAGTCACAGATACTTCCATATCAACTGTCAAGCTTAGACTAAGCTCTAGTAAAGACAACTTGGTAATAAGAACAATAGTTTAATGTGCGAGCATTTATGGGTGCAAATTTGGGAGAAAAAAAAAGTGGGAGCAAGAAGTGGGAGCAAAAATTGGGAGCAAAAATTGGGAGCAAAAATTGGGAGCAAAAAGTGGGAGCAAAAATTGGGAGCAAAAAGTGGGAGCAAATGTGAGTGTAAAAGTGAGTGCAAAAGTGGGTTCAAAAGTGAGGGCAAAAGTCAATGTAAAAGTGGGTGCAAAAGTGGGTGCAAGAGTGGGTGTAAAAGTGAGTGCAAAAGTGAGTGCAAAAGTGGTTGCAAAAGTGGGTGCAAAAGTGGGTGCTAAAGTGGGTGCAAAAGTGGGTGCAAAAGTGGGTGCAAGAGTGGGTGCAAGAGTGGGTGCAAAAGTGGGTGCAAAAGTGGGTGCAAAAGCGGGTGCAAAAGTGGGTGCAAAAGTGGGTGCAAGAGTGGGTGCAAAAGTGGGTGCAAAAGTGGGTGCAAAAGTTGGTGCAAAAGTGAGTGCAAGTATGGGTACAAAAGTGGGTGCAAAAGTGAGTGCAAAAGTGGGTGCAAAACTGGGTGCAAAAGTGGGTGCAAATGTGGGAGCAAAAAATTGGGAGCAAAAAGTGGGAGCAAAAATTGGGAGCAAAAAGTGGGATCTGAAGAAAGTAGGAGCAATTATGAGAGTAAATGTAAAAGCAAAAGTGGGAGCAAGTATGGGAGCATATGTGAAAGCAAAAGTGGGAGCAAAAAGTGAGAGAAAAAAGTGAGAGCAAAAAGTGGGAGCAAATATGAGAGCAAAAAAAAGTAGGAGCAAGTATGGGAGCAAATGTGAAAGCAAAAGGGGGGGAAAAAAGTGAGAGAAAAAAAAGTGGGACCAAAAAGTGTAAGCAAAAGTGGGAGCAAATATGAGAGCAAAGAAAAGTGGGAGCAAAAAGTGGGAGCAAAACGTGTAAGCAGAAGTGGGAGCAAACAAGTGTGAGCAAATATGGGAGCAGAAAGTGGGAGCAAATGTGAAAGCAAAAGTGGGAGCAAAAAGAGCGAGCAAAAGTGAGTGCACAAAGTGGGAGCAAAATGTGTGAGTAAAAAGTGGGGTCAAATGTGGTGTTTTACTAAAACAATCTCCCCTAACCTAACCTAACCTAACTTCACCCAACCTAATTTCACCTAACCTAACTTCACCTAACCTAACCTTCCAACTCTCAGATCAAAAATTAAATTCTGGCCATAGTCGAGTTGGAACCCAAAACCTCTGGGATAACACCCAAGTATACTAGCCACTACACCGCGAAATGGGCAAATTATCATGCAACACAACACAAAAATAAAAAGTTTTCTGTAGTGTAACTCATTGGCTGACAACCATAGTTAAGAATTCAAACCCAAGACCTCAGGACTTTTGTTTTGAACATTATCAGAAATATTATTCCATTTACATTTTGCTGTTGCTTATAGTTATAAGAGTTAGCATTAATATGGGAGCAAAAGTGAAAGCAAAAAGTGGGTGCAAGCATGGCTGGTTGTAGAGACTTTCATATCAACTAATACACATAAATTAAATTTTAGTAAAGTGACTTGGCTAATAATAATAATAATAATATTAACAGTTTAAAAAAAATTCAAGGGATTGATATTTTTCAGGGTGTAATTTCCAAAGTACTGTCAAGAATAATAATTACATGAACAGATTCCAAGAACTCTAGAGAGCTTTTAAGGTTAATGATTGGATAGGAGTGAGATAGAGCTAGCTAACCTAAGTTAACCTCAGCTCAGTAAACCTAACCTTGTCACATGACATGTTCTACAAGTATAGACTTGCTTTGAGACTGGCTATGACGTCACAGATGAATGGCGGTGGGAGGCTGGACATGACGTTTTATTACATAAAAACATTTTCCTTTTTGCCAGCAGATCAAATTTCACATGAACTTGCATTTTGTCACGTACGAAGCAAACAGGATGTAACTTGTTTAGCGTACATGTCATCTCACACGTGTATGCATGCATTTCGCTCTTCCCTGCCACCACGATGGTCAGATTATTTCACCTTCAAGTGTCCTCAGCGTCTTTGTCATTTTCCATTTCACCTGTTGTCAAGTCAGATCAACGCATTCCAATAAGCTCAAATGACATTCACATCCTGCTCCTCTGCAAGTTTGTTTTCTGTACTCGCTTCGACCAACATAGAACCAAGTTCTCATCACCGTTTACACGTTAAAGATCATCTTCGGGGTAAATTATCAGAAAAAACGCACCCTCGCTCTGTCATAAACCGACCTGTCGAAATAGCGATTGATCTATTGAGCACAGCCACCGTGGTCAGCGACAGGTTCGTTGAAACACACACACCCAGCAGTATCGTCTCTCTCAACCATCACGCTTCATGAACAATATAAACAGGTATCGATAAAGATTTTTTTTTCAACATGTATGGCGTTAGGCCCTTTGTCAAAATGTCAAACATAGTTTCTAAAAGGGGGCGTGATCCCGAGTCCTAGGACACCTCGTACACGTCTCTAGCGTTATGGGTTTGCGAGATAAAGCAAAAAGTCAAAAATCATGGTTTTACCTCAACATGGTTTTTCATTCCTGCTCAACACGAACATCCTCGGCAAGAGGGCAACGCAATGAAAAAATGACACCTCGCACTTGTCTCTAGGCTTATTGGTTCGTGACTTATCAGCAAAAATCACAAAAAACACTTGTTTACCCCAAAATCAAGTTTCCAATTTTTTTTTAATATAACGAGTAGTTTATAGTAAAGAGGACGTCAGCCCGAGTCTTTGGACCCCTTGTACACGCCTCTAGCATAATTGGTTCGCGAAATATAGCAAAAAGTTTAAAATCACGGTTTTACCCCAAAACATTCTGTTTCCCTCATTCTCAAAAACTTTAACCTATTACCAAAATAAACAGAGTTTCTAGACAAGCCTTTTGACACGTCATAGGACCAAATCCGACCAGGCATTCGTGAAATATCGGAAAAAGTCTAAAATCACGGCTTTACCCCTAAAAAGCCTGTTTCCCTCATTCTCAAAACTTTAACCTATTAATAACATGTATAGGGCTTCGAGACAAGCGATTTGACACGTCACACGTCCAAATCCGACCTTGTGTTCGAGAGATATCGGCAAACTTCGTAGAAAAGTAGGCGACTATCTGGTTCTCTCCTCACCACCAAAACCCCTTCTTATCAATCATTTTTTTCAAAGAGCTCGCCCTCTTACAAAAATCCCAAGTGCGCATGCGTACAAAACAAAAACAAAAATGTTAATCCATAGCGGCAGCCAGCCAAACGCATGCGCGATATGAGCAACCACGTTTAAGTTCATTTTAGCAGCGCACCTTATACATGTCGCATTTGAAAAGAGACTTTCACTAAAAAAATTACAATTTCACCCTCTAGTAGGGGTAGGTTTTATTTAGGGGTTGAAATGAGTGGTCCATTGGAAAGAGGGCGTGAGCCCGAGTCGAACGACACCTTATTTGTCAACATCCGACCATGCGTTCGCGAGATATTAATTATTTTAACATGTACAGTCGGGTACAAATAAAATGGGAGAAGCAGAACCCCTACCACTACACTACTCAGCCCGTCGCTAGAGGGCACGCGTGTACGTCATGTGTCGATACAAAGCGAGCAGCAGCATGCATCAATCGTCCAACTCTGCCAGTCGCATTGCAAACAGTGACATGGAGGCGTCAATCGAAGAGCAAGAGGTGTTGTTCGGGTTCTGACAGCGGAAGGAGTAGGGGGATCGGACATTCATCGCCGAATGTCACAAGTGAACGGCGAACACTGCATGTCCCTTGCAAGGGTCAAGGCGTGGCACAAGCGCTTCAGGGAAGGACGGGTGTCGTTAGCCGATGATGCCCGGTCTGGGGCATCCCCCTGCATTACCGATGACAACCTCCAGCTGGTTGATGCACTCATTACCCAGGACCGCCGAGTGACAGTGAACGCCATAGCCGCCGTGGTCGGATTGAGAGTCGGAAGTGTGCACACCATCATGAAGGAACGACTGCACTTGTGTAAAGTGTGTGCCCAATGCGTGCCCCACAGTCTTCAACCACACCAGAAAGCATGTCGAATGGTCTACTGTCTTGGTCATTTACAGCGCTATGCGAGGGAAGGGAATGGGTTCCTAGCACGAGTGGTAGCTGGAGATGAGTCATGGTGTCATCACTTCGAACTGTAACGGTTTTACCAGCGTCCCCACTGTTGGGTGACAAGTGTAACGTTTCACTGGAGAGAAAGCGACCTCCAGTGATATTAGGAAGTTCTGTGGTGATATGTATATCAGAACACCTTTGATGCGTGTGATGTGACATCATATATACACAGTAATCTGTGCATTGTATCTTTAGCCTCGCGAGGACTAACAGCAGCAGAGAAAAGATACACGATTGCTGAGTTAGAGCTTTCAGGTATTGTTTTCAGTTTGGGGAAATTTAGAATGTATTTAGTAGGGGGGAAATTTGAGATCCCTACAGATCACCATGCATTACTGTATATGGGGATTTGTAAACTCAGTTCTAACAGAGTTAGTAGGTGGATTCTTGCTCTGCAGGAATACGAATTCACAGTAAAACATATTTAAGGTAAAGATAACATTCTTGCAGACATGCTATCAAGGGACACAAATTTATGTAGGGATTATCCTGTGTTTAAAGCAGAGGAAGGTATTTTATTATGTGCATGTGTGGACAGTAGCAACAGGGCATCGTTACAGACACTGAGAAATATGCTAGTGGAGCAACGTGATGACGTTATGTTAAGGGAGCCACTGGCTAGGTTGGAAATAAGTGAAGAAGAGTATGTGAAAGTAGGGCGGTTCACGTACAAGATGCAGGATGGGCTTTTTGCACGGAAATGTAGGAATAATCGGTGGGCAATATGTGTTCCTGCCACTTTGCAGGAGGAGCTAATTTGGTGCATTCATAGGGAATTAGGACACTTTGGTGCTGCCAAGGTCTTCTATGAAATTGGTCGTGGCTTTATTTGGAGTAAAATGGGAAGGGATGTTAGGAGGATTTTAGCTAAGTGTGACACCTGTCAAAGGAGCAAGTATCCAGTTAAATATTTAGTGGGGGAGAGATCTGCAGTTCTGACCAGTAGTCCCGGCGAACTACTGTGTGTGGATTTATTTGGCCCGATCGTTAAAGGACAGTACGGCTACGAGTACATTTTTATAGTTATTGACGCTTTTAGTAAGTATGTCAAGCTATATCCGCTAAGGAAAGCCACGGGACTAGCGTGTAGCCGTCTGATCATTAATAAGTATGTACCTGAGTTTGGCCTTCCTCTCAGGATACTATCCGACAGTGGACCACAGTTTACTGCAAATAAATGGAGAACCAGTATGCAGGAAGCTCGTATTTCATACGTTCATTCCTCTGTAAGGTACTCTCAGGGTAATTCTGCAGAGCGTCCATTAAGGGAAGTGGCTCGTCTTTTTCGGACTCTGGTGCATGACAAGCATTCGGCCTGGGTAAGACATCTTCCCAAAGTCGAGACTTGGCTGAATTCTGTCCAGCATGAGAGCACGAATTTGACGCCATACGAAGTTCACTTCGGAAAGAGACCACAAAATGAACTAGCGAGGGTGTTGGGTTTAAATGAGGGAAAACAACCGGGGATGGATTACATTGTCCAGTTGGCGAAACAGAATTTATCTAAGTCAGCACAAAAGAGAATTCGCCAACAAAAAGAAATTAAATTTGACCTCTTCGAGCCGGGAGACAGAGTCTTACTTAGAGTGCCGAAACAGTCAAATAAGCTAAAGAAAGTCATGTCCAAGTTCTTTTTATCTCTACGAGGGCCCATTTATAGTTTCCAAACGTAATGGCAAAACAGCTTATGTGCTGGAGGATCGTAAGGGAAACAGATTATACGGAACGTATAATATACATAGTCTACGAAAGTATGTGTCATAAAGTGAGTGTGTTTAGCTGGCGAGCCAGCCTATCAAATGAGGAAGTGTGGTGTTTGGTGCGTGGGAGATCTGGTCTTCCAGGCAGGCATATCAGAAGTCACAAAGGGGGGTAGTATATAAGTAATTGAGAGTTTTTAAGGTACAGGGAAATATGACGGGATTGTCGGATGCTCTTGAGCACTAAAATGTCTCGATACACCAAGGCCAGAATTGGTAGCGCTGGTGAATTTCCATTTGTCTCCTAGAGATGGGTGAGTGCTTGTACAGGATATTTTTGCTTCAGGCGTCCACGAGACAAAAGATGGGCCACCAGAAGGCGAGACAGTCCTTCATGAAACTCATACATAACAGCACACGTGATTTCTGTTTACGGCCTCGCCATGTAAGAGCTGTAGGTGTGAAATTTAAGGTAATTAGTACAAAGGTATTATTTGAGTGAGGAGAACTGGTCTGGGTGACGAACTAGTATAAAGTAGAATATGGCCTACGGGAACTTAGTAAGATAGGGCGATTACGGCACAGAAATATTTGGTGTTATATGCAATGCGCACTTACTGTTTTTTTCTTCAGAAATCAATATTAATTTCATCTAATACACAGAGAGATTAAGTATTATGGTCACGATGCGCAGCCACAATAGTGTGATCGTGTGCTCGGGTGATCAGTGAGATTAAGTTTCACCAGAAGAAAGCGACCTCCAGTGATATTAGGAAGTTCTGTGGTGATATATATATCAGAACACCTTTGATGCGTGTGATGTGACATCATATATACACAGTGCTCACACATTATTTATGTATATCTTTCCCAACATAAGAGATATTTGAGAGGCGGAAATACCCGTGGAACATTAATCAAAATGAAAAACATTGGACTGATTGCATAGGGCAATCCAATATAACAACAGACTTTGACGCAAAGTGCGTAAAGAAAATTATGAGTGTATATACATGTAATTTAGGGTGATTTAATTTGTGTAATATGTATTTTGGATGGGGATTTTATTAACGTGTCTGGGATAATCGCATGATGTACCGTCGTCACGGTAAATCATCCGATGATCCGAGGCGAATATGTAACGTGTTTTTCGAGGGTATTTTACGCCACTGACATAAGTCAGTAGGAAGCCATTCAATGTTTATTTACGCGGCAACTTGTTAAGCCAAGATATGTTTCATGTAACTTATTATTATTATTAAGGTATTTTTGGAGCGCTTTTTATAAGATTATAAGTATACAGATAGGTTTTCGATGTTATAGAAAACACTATCAAGCGAAACATTACGAACAACATTATCGCGGAAAATTATATGATTACGGAATTTAACGGATTTTGTCAGTTAGAGTTTATTGTGAGAGAGATGAGTCATTGGGAATTCAGCTACAGGTATATTCTTGTCGGGAAGCGTGACGAAAGCCGTGGGGCACTTCCAGCTGGCTGTATCAAGAAAAGGCGAAATGACCTGGACCGGAAATCGACATCGTCGCGCTGAGTATATTGACCCTTATGTCGGGAGTATCGCGTGGTGTCTCAGCCAACCATAGGAGACCGGGCGACTTGGAGACGGCTCCGGAGAGGGGATTCGAAGAGGGCATATATTGTTTGCGCGCCGAGAAGGGAGACGATTATCATGGTAAAACTTGACCGATGTGGTTGCTCGTTTGGTTGGTTCCGGTGTGATCGGACCATAACTTTACATTTCTACAACAATCTCCACAACTGACGAAGAAGATGGCGACGACCAGAAGGCTGTTGGAAGCTCTCTTAAAGAACATCAAGTACGAGGGAAATGCTATGGCAATTTCCAATGGTAAGCGCGAATGACTCAGAACTACATAATCTCTCGCTTCATTGTTTCATATTCAGTATTTCAGTAACTTCTTAGCTTGGGAATAATAGTAAAATCAGTAATTCATCCGACTCCGTTTTCACGTAATTCTCTAGTGGTAAATTCAAATCGTTACGCTCCAATTTAAATTTATTATTATTATTTTTAAAATTGCCACTACTTGTTTTTTATATAATAAATTCATTTCTTATACTATGCAATCTTTGCTTTCAGTAGGTAGCATTATATATAGACCAAATTCCTTCTCCTGATACAATTGTTAGTTGGGTTAATGATCAAATCATACCACGATCTGAGTGTGAAGATTCTTAAAGGTGTTCTGCCAGAGCTAGGTGTTGTAAAATATAAATTTAGATTTCAACATAGTGTTGAGGTGTTGGCGCCCATTAATACAACGTATCTTAGTCAGAGTAAACATTACATTTATCACCTCAAACGTGGGACTTGTTGTGGTTTTTCCACACTCTCTCCAGTGAAACGTTACAATTGCCGCCCAAATGTGGAGCCTCTTATATATGTATTTTAAAGTGCAAGGCTGGGCAAAGAAACCGATACAGAACCAGAATCCAAACGACAAAGCCTCCAGTGGAAGCATCCAGGGACACCACCACCCAAAAAAGGCAAGGCCATCCACACGAGTGCTGGAAAGGTATCCTCCGGCTCGTTACTTTTTGAACGCAACTTATAGTAACTTACCAGTCCTATCAATAATGGAGAAACAAGTTAACCCTCCGTCGGGCCCATTGCGCCTGTTCCAAAGACGTCATTAAAACCCAATTAACGCAATTATTTTTAAGTGGTCAGTGGCATTCATTAGGGAGTTTATTCAACACCAGGCTTTTAAAAGCTTACTAAAATTTATTGCTCACAATCAAACTTACAGAATAGCTCTTCATTTACAATCCACCACCAAATAGGGTTCAATTTCCATTAGAAAAATTCGAACAAACATTCAAATTACGAACAAAACTTAAATAATGCCTTTATTACAAAATAAAATAGAGCACAATAGAGTGGAACCACTGTTGGAATGCTCAGCAGTAAAGATACATTGGCCCTGTAAAGTGCAAGGTTGGCAAGCCATGTGTATCTGTGTGTGGCAGGCAGATTACTTCGCGACATTCATAGCATTCATAATTAGACATCCTTTGACCCGTTTATTCCACTAAATAAACACAATCTATGTATTTTTTGACCTATTTTCATTTATGAAAAAAAAACCAGGCTTATGAGATCACCTTTTGTCCGTGTGTCTGTCTGTGTGTGCGTGCGTGTGTGTATATGATGGTGTGTGCCCCCCTAATAACTTCTAAACGGATGGAGCGATTTTAATGAAACTCGGGAAGTTCATAGCACTAGTCCGGGGAACCCCGACCGTTTCCTTCAAATGTTGTTACCTCTCACCAATCAACATGGCGGCTGTGCGAAATATTTCACCAGCATTCAATATCTCCGAAACTATCACCGATATCACCCTGGAATTACGTACGGTGATACAGGAAACTACTAGAAGTTCACGTATGTGACGTTTGAAAATCTAGTAACTACAAAACCAACATGGCGGCAAAGCGAATTTGCGACTTTTAAATAGATGTTTCTTGCGATTTAACGAACCAATCGCAATAAAACTTGGTATCTGATATGTTTATACAAATAATTGTAATGCACCTACATCTAATTTCGTTCAATTGTTTACATACATTCAAGATGGCGGCTGTGCGAAATATTTCACCGGCATTCTATATCTCTGAAACTATTACCGGTATCACCATGAAAAATTTTAAGGAGATAAAGGGTACTACTGGAAGTTCACCTATAAAACATTCAAAAACCGGTTAACTACAAAACGAACATGGCGGTCAAGCGAATATGAAAATTTGAAATAGACCTTTTTCGCGATTTAATGTTCCAAACGCAATGAAATCTGGTACAGAAGATGTCTATACACATTGTTATGTAGTGGTATATAATTTAATTCAATAGTTTACATAACCTCAAGATGGCGGCAGTGCAAATTTTAAAATTAAGTTGTTATTTCTTGTGTCGTATTCATGCGATCGAAGTGAAAGTTTGCATAATGAACCTATGCAATAATTTTCCTTTAATGGTACATGACTCTATGGCCTATACATTTAATAATCCAACATGGCGACCATCCGAAATATTAAGACGGCTCTGAATATCTACGAATCTATTATAGCAATCAAACTAACTTTTTATGTTCATAGGGGCTATGAACTTAAGGTTCACCAATAGGACTTTAGATAACCTGCTGATAACAAATCCAACATGGCAGCGACGCGAACTATAAATATTCACATGGACGTTTCTTGCAATTTAATCATCCGAGTGCAGTGAAACTTGGTACAGTAAATCCTTATACGAATGTTAATCGACTGGCATCTTATTTACTTCAATTGTTTCCATAACCACAAAATGGCAGCTGTGCGAAAATTTAAAACCTCGTTTTTACTTCTTGTGTCCTAACCATGTGATTGAAGTTTGAATACTACTCGTACACAATAATCTTCATGTAACAGTACATAACTCTAGGACCTACATATATAAAATCCAACATGGCGACCATCCGAAATATTTAGTCGGTTCTCAATATCTACGAATCTATTACAGCAATCAAACTGAAATTTTGTATGTTGATAGTGGCAGTTAACATAAGTAGGATATATGAAAATAGGCTGTATAGTTCTTCACGGAACAACTTGTTACTTGTATAAACTTAGCTCAATGGTAATGTAACTAAAATTTCTATAAAACCAATGCACATTTTGTTTAAATAATCTCCAGTCCAATAGCATCTTTTGTATTGGTTTTAACACAGCATTCTACAGTATGTTTGATCTTATAGAATATCTTTTTATGCATATGATCTCAAATATACATATTTACATACAAATCTAATAATGGACACATTCTCTTTCCATAGCTGAAATCCTGTTATTGAGGAAAGCCCCCTCCAAACCAAAAGTCTGGGTGCGCCCCTGGGCACATGGGACCCTTGGGGAGGAGAGGGGGGAGCAAGAATAGATTTGCGGCGTCCGTCAGGCCAGCAGCTCCCGACGGAGGGTTAAAGATCTATATTTTAGAGATTAAATCGTGGTACAGATAAAGTTGCAGATGTGACAAAACTGAAGATGGACACTGTACTTTCAAAGAACCCTGGATATGAAGCAATGGGAAAGGTTGATGTGCGGAGAATTAAGTGTAAAATTAACTTTGCAGCAGACATTGTGAAGTTGAAACATGCCCCCTTACCGCTTCTGATGTTGAACGCAGTTTCAGTCAATATTATCCGTCTTTAGAGACAATAGGAGGAGATTGACTTTCCTGCACTTCAAAAGAAACAACATTTTGGTATCCATTGTTTTGGTAACCGAGAATAAGAGATTGAATATCCTTCAAAGATCATATTGATATTAAAATGAAAAGTGCAACATTATGTTTCAATTAGATCTAGTTTGACTAGCTTATTTGAACTTGGATATTAAAATAGAAAACCATATTGTTTTCTAATTTTAAGTCCATATATAATTCCATATTTCTATAAAAAATAACTAAATATATATGTACATATTTAATTAATTAATTAGTTCATATAAATCCCCTCCATGTTAACCCTTTATAGAGCAAAGCTATATTTTATGTGCTTTTACATTTTAATTTATTTTAATTATTATTATTATTATTATTATTATTATTATTATTGTTGTTTGAGTCTTCAGTCTTTTGACTGGTTTGATGCCTCCCTGTCCTGAGCTAATCGTTCCATCTCTACATAGCTACCACACCCTACATCTGAGGCGATCTGTTTAACATATTGTAACCTTGGTCTACCCCTACAGTTCTTGTCCTCGACCCTTCCTTTCATAAGTAAGCTTGCTATTCCTGGGTGTCTTAGTAAGTGTCCTACCAACCTATCTCTTCTCTTCATTAGCAGTCGCCAGAAACATCTCTCCTCTCCCACTAGTCTTAATACCTCTTCGTTTGTAACCCTATCTACCCAAATGATCTTCATCATTCTCAAATGCACATTTCAAATGCTTCAATTCTCCTCTTTTCTGCTTCACCAATAGTCCAAGTTTCACTTCCATAGAGCGCCACGCTCCAGACGAAGTCTTTAAAAAATGACTTCCTAATACCCAAATCTATATTCGATTTCAACAGATTCCTTTTCTGTAGAAATGCTTTCCTTGCCTGAGCTAACCTACTTTTTATATCCTCTTTGCTTCGTCCATCACTAGTTATTTTACTTCCTAAGTAACAGATGTCTCCTACTTCCTTTAGCTTTTCACCTTCCAATTTGATGTCCATAGAGGTTTCTGATTTATTTCTGCTGCATTCCAGTATTTTTGTTTTACATTTATTAATTTTCATCATGTATTCTTTCCGTAAGACGGAGTCCATACCATTCAAAAACTCATTCAAATCCTCAGGCGTGTTGGCCAAGATGACTATGTCATCAGCAAATCTCATAGTTGAAATTATTTCTCCTTGAATCTTCACTCCCACTTTAAATTTTTCTCCAATTTCCTTCATTGCTTTTTCAATGTATAGATTGAAAAGTATGGGTGATAAGTTGCAGCCTCGCCTTACACCTTTCTGAATACCAGCTTCTCTCTCATGTCCTTCAACTCGAATGACTGCTGTCTGGTTTCTGTATAGATTGTAGATCACCCTCCTATCCCTGTACTTTATTCCAAGTGTTTTCAAAACGTCAAACAATTTAGTCCAATCAACGTTATGAAAAACCTTTTCTAAGTCTACAAATGCCATGAACGTTCCCTTATCTTTCCTTATTCTAGCTTCGAAAATTATTATTATTATAATTGTTAATGATTTTAGTTTTTTAGTTATTTAAATTTTATCCAACACATTACGTCAAGTAGATACGTACACAATATTTGATTTATAGGAATGCTAGCACTTCTGCATGAAAATCCTCTGAAATTTGGCTTAAAGATTCTACTATGAGCATCTTTGAAAGCATAAACTGTCTTTATGACAGGTGGTTAATATATGTTCCACTATCCCATAAGGGGTTAATAATAATAATAATAATAATATCATAATATCGTATGGCCTCGGTTGCCGGGTGCAAGCTTTGTTATTTGACACCCAGAGGGTAGCTTACATGTCGAATTTCGTTGTTCCTTGAATCACTATGAAAGTCAAGGAGGTTAGATATCTAAGCTCCTTGAACACTATAGCGCTATCTAGTAGAGAAATTAGGAACTTTGTGTTGGCGGTAACTCCCGAGATTAATTTTGCCATTATGAACACGGCCTGCTGAATTCAAATGGGTTCTTTGACATGCCTACATCGTATGACATGCGTCTCGCATTTTTGCAGCCTTTCAAAAATCACTTACCACGGCCAGGAGCGAACCTGCAATCTTGGGGTTAGTAGACTGACACGCTATCCATTCACCCACCGTGGCAAGCTAGAAAGGGTTAATTATATACCTGATACGGAAGGAGATAATTGTCATTTCACTAAACGTGGCCTTATTTAACTTACCCACACATCATAGCTTGTCATGAAACGGGTTAAACTCTTTTAATAAGTGAGTATGAATCACAAGCACGTCTATGTTCAGTCTCTCTTGACTTGTAACGATACACATTACCACACTTGTTGAACAGAGCGCTGAACGTTCTGCCTCTTTTCATTTTATTTACAGTACCTTTGAAAAGTCAAGAAGATAGATCTCATTAAAAGTACATTTCACAAGCATGACGTCTCCCTTTGATGATTCCAATCCAAACGGAACAGCTGATATATTCTCTCCCTTCTCTGGCGTCGCGACGGCTGGCTTCCTTGCTTGCGTTAAATAAATCTTCCTCTCAATTGTGTTGCAGCACACTAGCATTCAAAGTTGTGACATTACACACCACAGAAATCGTTATATCGCTCTGTTTGCTGAAAAAAAAAACGTGTTTGGTAGGTTACCTCTTAAGAGTAACTGCCTTACAATTACCGTTACTACGAAAAATAATAACGATGTTACCGTTACTTACGAAAAATAACAACAAAATTACCGATACTTTCGGAAAATAAAAACGAAGTTACCGTTACTTACGAAACATAATAATTAAGTTACCAGGAATGCCTTCTTTCGGAGGGGAAGTAAAGCCGGCGGTCCCATGTCAAAGATTTATGACATGTAAAAGAACCTTCCATTAATTACTCTTGTGTGAAGCTAAATTTTAGGTTAGATTTGACTAACGCTCGTAAGTTGTAACATTCGTCAGCAGGAGCCAACTGCGATGGCATGGTCGTTGACGGTGGCGTTTGGTAGCAAAAGAAGGAACGACTTGAAAATCGAATGTCTGAAGTTGTTCGTTGAATTAAAAACAGCCTCCATGGATTAGGCGGCAGCACACCGGCCATTCACTGCTGGGTCCGTGGTTCAAATTCCGGTCACTCCATGTGAGATTTGTGCTGGACAAAACGAAGGCAGACAGGTTTTTCTCCGGATACTCCGGTTTTCCCTGTAACAATTTCATTCCAGCAACACTCTCCTCTATCATTTCATTACATCGGCCATTCATTTAATCATTGGCCCAGGGGAGTGCGACAGGCCTCGGCAGCCGGCACAGTTCATATCCTCGCCGCTAGATGGGGGCTTCATTCATTCCATTCCCTGACCCGGTCGGAGACTGGAAGCAGGCTGTGGATTCTTATTTTCAACACACACTAATACAACCATCACAATTAACACCGGTTATCAGACAGATACCGGGTGAGTTAGCCGTGGTCGTTACAGCATAACTGCTGGCAGTCGCTCACATCCGGGAGGCGAGGAGGTTCGAATCCCCCCGACGGCAACCTTGAAGGTGGTCTTCTGTGGTTTCCCATCTTCCTTCTAGGCAAATGCCGGGGTTGGTCCCTAACTATAGGCCACAGCCGCTACCATCCGACTCCTCGTCCTTACATTCAAACTTTCCTACCCAGACAACACTCTACACTCGACGGTACGTGTAGCTCACCCCATGGGTGTCCGCATTGAAGCAGCTACAAACTCTGGCGGCCGAACATATCCTCGGACACTCCCAGCACTAAAATCCATTCGCTAAAATTAAAAAATTAAAAAGAAAATAATAATAAAAAAGAAGACAGATTCTACACACACCCAAAGTACACGGGGCTACATGACCGCGTTGTCGCGGCCCCTAAGCTGAGGAACCAACCAACCACCGATATTTACGAAACATTTTAGCATTCTTGGCTGTCACCACGGAGGTCTGGGTTCGTTTCCAGGTTCCGCCAAGAAATTTAATTCTGGTATAGGGCTGAAACGGGGTACATTCATTGGGAATAGGAGGTTTCAAATCCCACCTCAGGCATCCTGGAAGGGGTTTTCCTTGGTTTCACCACTTCTAAGCTAGGCAAATGCTGGGATGGCTCCTAACGTAAGGCCACGGCTTTCTTCTTCCCAATCATATCCTCAATCTACAAATACATACAGTAGTACAGCCATCACAATAACACAGTTCATCACTTAAATTACACATATCCAACTACACGGGGCTATACGACCACGATGTCTCAGCTCCTAAAATAAGCAACAACAACAACAACACCTACCCCATCTCTGACCCTACACACACTGCTATGGTCATCAGAGAAGCACAGTTCATCAAAAAATTCCAACACACACACCCAACTACACGGGGCTGATAACCAAGATGTGTTCCCCTCTAATAACTTCTAAACGGCTGGAGCGATTTCAATGAAACTCGGTAAGGTCATAGCACAATTTAGGCCGACCCGGACCGTGCCCATCAAATTTTATTACGTCTCACCAATCCAACATAGCGGCTGTGCGAAATATTTCACCAGCATTCAATACCTCTGAAACTACTACAGCAATCAAACTGAAATGTTGTATGCTGATCGAGGCAATTAACTTAAGTAGGATATATGAAAACAGGCTGTATAGTTCTTCACGGAACTACTTGTTAAGTGTTGCTTTAGTAAAATACTGTAAATGTATGCTTTTCTGTTGGTCGACATGATTGCAACCCTGGAAAAGAGATTACATGAATGTATTAATCTCATGGGTACAACAGCGGTAGCTACCCTCGCTAAAGCGCAGAGCTAAGCTATGGAGCCAAGCTCTCTCCGGACTCAGTAGACATGGGATCGAGCCCCACCGTCGGCCGTCCCTGACATGATTTTCCGTGGTTTTCCCATTCTCAACTCCAGGCAAATGCTGGGACGATACCTTCTCTCAGGCCACGGCCGGTTCCTTCCACATCCTTGCCCACTTTCATTCATTATCATTCATTTCATCTCTTATTAACTCATCTCATGAGGTTGGTGTCAGGAAGGGCATACGGCCGTATAAACCATCCGCCACGAAGAGTTCCATCGCATCTCATCCCCCAACTCGTTGAAAACGGGAGTAATAAGGGATAGACAATCTCAAGTGTATATTTGTGTTCACCAACTGAAAACCATAAATTGAGTCCCATAAAATGAATTCTTAACTGTAAAAACACACAAATCATTTGATCTGAAAAGTAATAATGTGTGGATCTTGATGACTTACGAAGAAACTTCGGTTTGCAGATGACACTCGTCATCCGCTTTATAAGTGAGAGTAGGTTAGGGCCAGCAATCTAAATTTTCCCGTGTACATTGACCCAACGACTTGTTCTTCTTATTCTTTTTTTCCACTAAAACAGTCTGTCATTAGGCACACTCACATGGACCCTCTCACATCGCAGTATTTTTTTATTTATTTTTTTCAATTCAGGATTTTTTTATTTTTTCGTAATTTTTGCTTGTTGTTTTATAATTACTAGTTTTATTTTTATTATTTTTATTATTTTTAGACCATTTCATATTTAAGATAGGCTTATTTAGCTTTATTCTAAATGAGTATGACCCATGTTAAGAGGGACAGATAACCTAACTGTTTCACCTCTTAAAACTCCAATAACTAACTAACAAACTAACTGGTTGGTTGGTTCCTCAGTTTAGGGGCTGCGACAATGTGGTCATGTAGCCCCGTGTACTTTTGGTGTGTGTGTGTGTGTGTGTGTGTGTGTGTGTAGAATCTGTCTAATAACCGGTGTTAATTGTGATGACTGTATTAGTGTGTGTTATCTGTAATTCAGGTAAGGACTGCAGACGATCAATTTCAAGTAGTTCCTACTTTTGATACCAAATGCTACTGTCAACTACATCTAGCTGTGAGATTGGCTACTAGATGCCCCCCACAACTGGGCCTTGGCGGCGAACTTAAATAGCGTTAATCGAATTTTACCTACAAATTTAGCTTCACACAATAGAAGTTAGTGGAAGGTTCTTTTACATGCCATGAATCTATGACATGGGCCCGCCAGCTTTACTTCCCTTCCGAAGGAAGGCATAGTGGAAGATTTTCAACGCTCTTAAAAAATCCGACGACTTCGGCCGGGTTTGAACCCGTGATCTTGGGCATAGAGGCTCAGCATGCTACCAACTACACCACCAACGAACTAACTAATAATGTGTATTACAGTATAAATATATGATTTACTCACCAGCCATGTCAAAGAAGATTTTCTTTCTTCACTAGAGTTTTATCAGTTAGTAGCAAGCACATATGTTCACCACAATGGGAATTAAGAACAGTTGATGACATCCACTTCTCACCATTTCACACGTCACACACGCACCTAAAGCTATCGGCACTTAAGAAGTATTAAAATTACTATCACCACTAAAGTAAGTAATAAGTAACACCCTAAACTTATTTAGCAATAATCACAAAGTGATACTGACAAGAATTGTCACAAACGTATATATTTACTATCACAATATTGCATAGATTTTGTTGGATCAATGCTTCAGCATATATTTATACTTTCACGTTTCATTATTTGAAAGTCCTTTTGTGTTTGTATGGAATGGTAGGCAATCACACTAAAACTCTATTATACTCTCAGCTGCAAAGCCATCAATTCTGACCAGTGAATGGGTCTCAGGTGCATAGTACCGTAACTTCTTCCTCAATGAAGTCAATTCGTTATCCACTATGGGTTGAATTTAATCGTTCTTTTCCAATATCACCATACAAATAAATCAATTATTATTATTCTAAATCAAACTTAATCAGGTCAAAAATTAATGTTTTATAAGCAGGCACTAAATCGAAGTTGTATCCCATTCAATGATAAGTAAATAGAATAGCGTAGTTTAAACTGAATATTATTCAGCAGCTACAGTGGCATAGGAAGCGCAAGAATGCATTTTTCATGCGGCAATTGCATTAACTAAAAGGACAATTTAAATATATTGGAGAACATTTGCATTGATGATTCAAATTAATATCGTAAAATGAATGTACATTGAAAACTAAAATGGTATTGGTAATGTGACGCATTAATTCCGTATGTGAATACTAAATGAACGATTCTCTGATGGATTAAATTGATTAAGTCAAATCGTTTGCACGGGATAACCTGGATCGTTTGCAAAAAATTCTTGTGTCTCTGAATATTTGTATCGTTGATAATTTCATCAAAATCTATATGTGTTTGTAAACCTTTACAAGTAATCTATCTTAGTACAAAATCAACACTAATAATCGCGTTTGGGATAACCCACAAAAGAATTAGTGTTTGATTTGCATAGGTTTTGTTTGCTACAAATATTCTAATATTGTATGATCTTTAGAGGTTTATAAATCTACTAATGCACCTTACTTTTGATTGTGTGTTTGTTGCATTAACGATTTCGACACAATTATAATTGGTCCACGATATTAAAAGTTGATCACACATTAGAGATAGAGTGTTATCTTCACAATTTAAAAAAATCAATAGTTTATTTTAAAATTTTGTACACTATTTGACACTATTTACGCTAACTATTGTAATTAAAAAATACTAAAAGAATATCACACACTTCGTTAGTGAATCACGCACGTTTGTATTTGTGATCGATCGAAATATATGTTTCTTTTTTGTGTTTGTTAGTTGATTAGTCTTTTGGTATTGGTCAATGAAATAAGACGATGTGGCAGTGTTTTGATCGTCGCGTTCCAGGGTTCGAGTGACGCGCGCGCACGACTGACTGCAACTGGAGGGTGCACGGTGCCTCACGAAGCCTCACAGGGATGAGGGGGTGGGGAAGAGGTGATCAATAGTGTGCAGTGCGCAGGACTAAGGCAGCTGGCGCCTCGACGCTACAGAGATGCTATGCGTCTCCTGTGTTCTGTTCTGCTGTACCCCAGGTGTTCCGCATGTTTGCAAAGACGATATCCTCATTTGTTTTCTTGAGACAAATAGAACGGTCACACTGCAGCGTCACGCCAACCATCATAACCGGACAGGGAAGCTTTCCGTCCAGAGATCGATGGTTCTAATCGACGATGATGATAATTATCGTTTTAAGGGGTCTAACATCTAGGTTATCAGCCCCTAATGATCTGCATGATAGCGAAAATGACAATGAAATGGAAACAAGAACGAAAATTCAGTGAGACGGAAAATACTTACAAAAAGGAACTCAGATTGAAACAATTCATAAAAAGTACGTACAAAAGGGAATTTAGAACGAAAAGATTCACAAAAGGAATGGATTGAAAAATACGCACAAAATGCAGGCTAGGTTCAAAATACGTACAAAATGCAAAGTAGAGTCGAAATACTTACAAAATGTAACTGACATTCAAAATACTTACAAAATGCAAATGAGATCGAAAATACGTACAAAATGCAATTGAGGTTCAAAATACTTACAAAATGTAATCGAAATTGAAAATACACAATGCAATTCAGATTGAAATATCCCATTTCCAGTCCAAAATATTCACAAAGTGCAATTGAAATTCAAAATACTTACAAAATACAATTGAAATTGAAAATGCTTACAAAATGCACGGTGGATTCAAACTACTCATGCAATTTAGATTGAAAATACTTGACAAAATGTAATTTAGATTCAAAATACCCACAAATTGCAATTGAGAATCAAAATACTTGCAAACTGCCCACCACACAAAATGCAATTTAGATTTAAAAATCTTGCGAAATGCGGTTTTGGTTGAAAATACTTACAAAATGGAATTGAAATTCAAAATACTCACTAAAATGCCCTGCGCCTACATTCAAAGACTTACTAAAAAGCAATTTAGATTGTCAATCTTTACAAAATGCAATTGAGGTTGAAAACAATCGCGAAATGTAATTTAGATCGAAAAGAACTTACAAAATGCAACGTAGATTAAAATACCTACAAAATGTAGTGTAGATGAAAAAAAACGCTTAAGGGAATTTAGATAAACGGGGAGCCAAGTAACAAAAACAGTGCGGGAATCTTAAAGAGAAAAGGAAATATAATGAAAAGAAAACAAGAGGTCTGACCCCTCGAAGAAGGAGGGATCAGGAAAGATGAGACAAGGGCCAATTAAGGCGGGAAAGTGAAAGACTCCCTAGGCCTCAGATACCCTAATACCATCGGGGTCGGAAAAGAACAAGAGTTGACCAAGGGAGGCCGACAGGAAAGAAGACGGAGAGGAGCCCGGTACAAGTAAGTGAAGCAATGCCGGACCCAGCTGGGGTCACGTGGTCGCCATCCCACGTTCCACAAGATGTGAGCCCCTGAGGGGTTCTAATCGCGACGCAGCTCTGACGGTAACCATTCTCCCGGGGGGCTTTCCACGGTGGGTAAGTGGTTATCGTGTCGGACTACCAACCCCAAGCTTGCAGGTTCGTTCCTGGCCGTGCTAAGGGATTTTTGAAAGGCGACCAAAAATTACGACACGCATGTCATACGTTGCTGGCATGTTAAAGAGCCCATTTGAATTCAGTAGGCCGTGTTCATAATGGCAACATTAATCTCAGGATTTTTCGCCAAAACAATAGTTCCTCATTTCTCCAATAGAAAGCGCTATAGTGTCAAGGAACTTAGATATCTATCCTCCTTGACTTGAATAGCGCTCCAAGGAACAACAACATTTGGCATGCAAGCTGCCCTCTGGGCGTAAAATAACAGAGTTTGCACCCGGAACCCGAGGCCATACGATTTTATACTGTATTATTATTACCTCCTGGGGTTTTCCACAGTCACTCCAGGCACCTTGTCAAGTTCTGGGTCACCTTCTTAATGGCCATATTATCACACCCAAGTAAATTTTGGAATATATTTAACAATAGCCTATGATGATGATAATTCTTGTTTAAGGGGCCTAACATCTAGGTTATCGGCCCCAAATGAAATGAAACGGTATGGAATGAAAGTATGAAGATAAAAACAGCCTACTGCCAAGGATGAAACAAAAATGGTTTATACAGGGTGTCGCAAAATTACGTTGATAAACTGAAACCAGAGGTTCCGGTCCTTATCTGAAGCAACTTGAGATAGGACATTTATGCCTGGAAACGAACCGTTAAAAAATCTGTGCAACGTTAAACTTTTAATGAGGCAAATTGGCAACAGTGCACCCAGAAAGTGCGACTTTTTCTAATGTTTCCGTTCCGTAGCAGCCACGGAGCAATGCCACCACTTCCCGTCTGGCGAATTGGCTCAGTGGTAAGAAAATAGCAGTAAGAAAAAATTACAGTCATTCTGAAAGACTAGAATTTATATCATTTCAAATGACGCATGCTACAAATGCTACACATGCTAGAAAGGCTCAGGATGGCTCTTTCAACAGACTCCATTACCCATTAACTTAGGCTTCCCGCGCGGGCACCTCTTTAAGGGTCACCCTGAATTTGAATTGAATCTAACATACTGTACACCTCGTTAAGTGTCACCCTGTATTTTGCTCTGACATCCTGCACACCTATTAAGGAGACACCCTGTATTCTTATCTGGCATCTTGTATATCTCTTTAGGAGTCACCCTGAATTCTTCTCTGCCATCTTGTACACCTCTTTAAGAGTCACCTTGTATTCTTATCTGGCATCTTATATATCTCTTTAGGAGTCTCCTTGTATTCTTATCTGGCATCTTGTACACGTCTTTAGGAGTCACCCTGTATTCTTTTCGCTTCGCTCGAAGCCCCAGGTCGCTCGACAGACTCCATTAACCATTAATTTCGGCTTCCCGTGTGGGTGCATGACGTCACGCACTCGCCGTCCATTACCCATTAACTAAGGCTTCCCGCGCGGCTGCATGACTTCACCGTCTCGGTCTCCGTAACGCATAACTTTTGACTCAAGCATAACGATGAAGTCGACTAGATCATTTGAAAATGATAAAAATTTGCGCTGACTCTGATTCGAACCGCTACCAAATGACTCGTTTCAAGGAACACGTCACCAGTGAGCTAGTTCGCCAGAGGGGAAGTGGCGCCATTCCTCCGCGGCTGAAGAACTAAAACTCGATGAGTTCCTGATTAGTTTTCAGGTCGAATTATTAATTTATCTCACAACGGGAGATAATATTTTTAGCCTACTTTTCACATTTTGCAAAAATGAGGAAAAAGTAGACTTATGAGATCGATCCGGGAAAATGTGTGTCTGTCTGTCTGTGTGTGGGTCCCCCCCCCCCCTATCAAATCCTAAACGGCTACAGCAATCAAAACCAAATTTAGTATGAGTAAAGATGTGCACCGGAATATCTCACGTCCATATTTGAAAATGATGTCAGTGCTACCAACTGCTGAAAAAACGCACTAGAAATTTGAGCTCTATGTTGGATATCATGCAAGGTATGCATGGGAGCTATTCCAAAATTGGCACACATGTAGATAAGACTATTTCAGTTTAATTTCCTGGAGGCCAACCATGACAGTGTTGCCAAAATAATTTTAAGCCTTCTGATAGGTCCAATGTTTAAATGTATATAACTTCTACACTATCAATTGGATTTCAACCAAATTTTGTATGTAATATCTGTACATAAACAGATATGACTGAGCGTATTCTTAAGAGCTACCAGTGCTGCCAACTGTTAATAATTGCTCTCTCTATTTTTTATCGAAATACCAATATATCAGAAAGTATGCAAGCCAACAGCTTTAAACTATGTACACGTATATTCTGACATTTTAGATTAATTTGGAGTAACTTATATACGTCAGTTCTACCAACATGATTATAAGCCTGCTGATAGTACCAATTTTTAAATACATGTAACTTCTATACTATCAGTTGGATTTTAACCAAATTTCGTATGTGCTATGTGTACCATAACAGATATGGCTAAAAATATTGTTAAGAGCAATCAGGGCTGCCAACTGTTAATAAATGCTGTCTATATTTTTACCCTAATATCACTATATCAGAAAGTATGCAAGCCAACAGCTCTATACTTTGCACACGTATAGCATCTGACATTCTAGATTAATTTGGAGTAATTAATACAAGGCAGTGCTGCCAACATGATTCTATGGCTGCTGATATGTCCAATTTTAAAATACATGTAGCTTCTATACTAACAAATGGATTTCATCCAAAATTGGCACAACAAGATATCATAATATTTCAGATTATTTCTGACCAGCACACGCATGGTATTGTTGGCAACATGCTTTTACGCGTGCTGATAGATCCAGTGTCTAACTGCATGTAACGTCCATTGGGCTTCAACCAAATTTTGTATTCTGTACCTTAAGAGATGGAACTAAGAATATATTCAGTCACCAGGGCTGCCAACTGTAGTGCTCTATTAGGCTACATTATATCAGGTATATTTTGAACTAATTAGATATTTCGATATTACCAACTTAATTTCGTCATTATTCTAGATAGGTTCATATACTGTAGAATAATCATTGGCATGAAAAGTAGGCTGTATAGTTCTTCACGGAACTTCTTGTTAGAAATTGATGCAACATTTCTCGATGACCCGAGTCGATATTATATTGAAAATCATGCCTTCGACCTCTCCCTATTCTTGTCGTGAATTACTCCGCTCTTAAAAATGATGATGATGATGATGATGATGATGATGATGATGATGATGATGATGATAATTGTTGTTTTAAGGGGCCTAACATCTAGGTTATCGGCCCCTAATGGTTTGGGTGATCGTGAAATTGATAATGAAAATGTGCTATCTACTAACTTACATTCTAGTAGGAGAAATGGAAAACATAAGGACAATAAGGCAAATAAATGACAGGAGGAAAAGAAATGCCCTCAACCCTCGAAGAATGAGGATTGGGGGACTTGAAAGGAGGGAGAGCCATGAAATGGAGATAGGAAACTGAAAGAGGAGAGGGTCCACCCCAGAGGCAATGGAAATTAAAAGGGGGAAAACCGGACCCAGCTGAGGAATGACTCAGGATCGCCAACTCCCGAACTCACCAGCCTTGAGCCCTTGAGGGTGTAGCACTATCCAGAGTGCACCAGAAGTGGTGGGGCTACGCACACCATGCCATATTAAGGGCCTTGAGCAGCAGGCAGGAGATGTAAAGAGAACAGAAGAGGTCTGACCCTCGAAGAATGAGGGGAAAGTGAAAGCCTAATACCGTCGGGGTCGGAAAAGAACAAGAGTTGACCAAGGGAGGTCGATAGCAAAGAGGATAGAGAGGAGCGCGTCAGAAGTAAGTGGAAGCAATGCCAGACTCAGCTGGGGTCCCGTGGTCGCCAATCAACGTCCCACTAGATGCGAGCCCGTGGGGGCTTAGAAGAAACCTACTTCCTCGTCTGGGAATCAAACTCACGTTCATAATGGAATATCCTCGATATTCCTCCCCCTAAAACAACTATCAGCAGCGAATATCAATGAAAACATAAAACATGGAACACAAAACAAAATTATCGCCACCAATCATTAAAAGTACATTTCCAATTAAAACGGTGAATAATTGAAAAATAATTAGGCGTGAACAATTGTTTTAACAATTACTCTTTAATAATTAGGGCAATAAATAATAAATTAAGGTTGGTAGCACTGCTGATACATGACTATCATATCTTATTAAAAGACGATAAATTGCTATTGATAACAGTTCGCCAAGAGCGATGCCAAGTTAAATTAGAGTGAATGTCATTATTTTCAATGTCTTTTCATTATCGCGTTACTATATGTTTAATTACAATGGTGATCGCGGTAGCTGCGCTCACTAAGGCGCAGCATTACGTCATGAGACCAGGGTGTTACTAAATTCCCATTACAGAGCGTTAAAAATTCCTCAGTATGCCTTCCTTCGGATAGGAAGTAAAGCCAACTGTCCCATGTCATAGATTTATGGCATGATAAAGAACCTTCCCCTAATTACACCTGTGTGAATCTAAATTGTAGGTTAGGTTAAACATTTGACAAACGTTCGTAGGTTCCGACATTCGTTGCCAGGAGCCGACTGCGATGGCATCTAGTAACCAGTTCAGAACTAGTTGTTGTTGACGGTGACGTTTGCCGGCAAAAGTAGGAACTCGTTGAAAAAATTCGATGTCTGCAGTCCTCACTTCAATTAAAAACAGATACACACTCTAATACACACACACTAACACAGCCATCAAAATTAACACCGGTTATCAGACAGATTCTACACACACCCAAAGTACACGGGGCTACATGACCACGTTGTCGCAGCCCCTAAACTGAGGAACCAACCAGACTTTGATTGCCAAGATGGTTAAGTTTAGCATAGGAATTTATGTCCGTCTTCCAGCTACACTTCAAATCCCCCGCACTTTTGGCGCCATTTTCCAATGTCACCCTAGTAAACAAAGTTTGATGTTTCCAGTCGGTCAACACGATTGTAACCAGTTTCGTCAAGCGATCATCATCAGATCCATTACACTTAGGCTGTGAAATCTATAAGGTGCGTTCAAAAAGTAACGAGCCGGAGGCATAATTACAGAAACCTGTACCTGTATGTTAGAAGTATTGGCCCTGGCTGTTGAGGCACTTGTCCCACTGCGACACGAGGCGGTGAATGGCTGTCTCATAAAATTCCCTGGGCTGCGATGTGAGCCAGTTCCGCACGTACAGCTGGACGTCGGCGTCCGAGGTGAATCGTTGGCCCCGCCGAGCCGTTTTCAGGGGACCAAACATGGCGTAATCACAGGGAGAGAGATCTGGACTCTATGGAGGGTGGCCGAGAACCTCCCATTTGAATTTCTGCAGGAGTGCAGCGACTGTGTTGGCCGTATGAGGTCGTGCATTGACGTGGAGCGACCACGGCGGCTATAGCGTTCACTGTCACTCGGCGGTCCTGGGTAATGAGTATATCAACCAACTGGACGTTGTCATCGGGAATGCAGGGGGGTGCCCCAGACCGGGCATCGTCGGCTAACGACACCCGTCCTTCCCTGAAGCACTGGTGCCACGCCTTGACCCTTGCAAGGGACATGCAGTGTTCGCCGTACACTTGTGACATTCGGCGATGAATGACCGTTCCCCCTACTCCTTCCGCTGTCAGAAACCGAACAACATCTCTTTTCTCTTCGGTTGAAGCCTCCATGTCACTGTTTGCAATTCGACTGACAGCGTTGGACGATTGATGCATGCTGCTCCTCGCTTTGTATCGTCACGTGACGTGCACGCGTGCCCTCTAGCGACGAGCTGTGACCCTCCACGCTCTGGTCGGAACCACACCTCGTTACACACGCCACGATTAGCCGATGTCGTCACCGGTTTGCGCATTCCAGCCTCCGCTTCGTTACTTATATATCTGAAAGTATGGGTAAAAGTATTTACAGTATGCACACTTCTTTGTTTGTAGTATTAGCTTTGTTTGGATAAAGCAACTCAATGTTATTAGACTACATATTGGAGTCAATCAATTGGACATGGACATGGATTTCAATTTAAAAGAGCAATGGTTTCGTACAGCTCCGGAGTGGCTAAGCCTCTTTAATCCAAACCATGCCCCAGCTGGTTTCAATTTGCCACGAAGAACATGGCCATTACTAAACAGGTTTCGCGCTAATTGTGGAAGATCTGCATTCTCCGTTCACCAGTGGGGCTTCTGGAACTCTCCAGCATGTGATTGTGGTGCATTGGTCCAGTCCATGCATCACATAATGGACGAATGCCCACTGCGTGCTTATGGTGGAGACCAGAAGGACCTTGCTGATGTCTAAGTATCCCTAGTGCAATGGATACATAATTTAGATATCCATGTGTAATTGTTCACTAATTCTTTGCAGGTTTTTGTATAATATTGTATACACTTGTCCATTTTGAAAAATTCCATACGCTTAATAATAATAATGGATTTCATCTAGATTTCTTGGTAGAACATCAGGAAAGGTTCGGGAAAAGGCGACAAAATGGTGGAATGATAGAGTGAAAGAAAAGGTAAGAGAGAAGAAGAAAGCATGGAAGGAATAGAAAACAAAAAGGACTGAAGAAAGTAGAGCACAATATATAGAAGCAAACAGAGATTGCAAGAAAGTAATTGCAGAGGAAAAGAAGAAAAGCTGGGAAGAATTCACTCAGGAAATAAGGGAGGATTTACATTGTGGAAAGAAATTGCTGTTTGGAATTATAAAAAGCAGAAGGAATGAATAGGTGAACACTGGTTTCGTTAAAAACAAAGAAGGTGAAATATTGACAAAACCAGAAGAGATAACGGAGAGATGGAAAGAATATTTCACCGAGCTGTAGAAGGTGAGACGCCAGGCATGCGGAGAAGTTACGCAAACAGCCAAAACGGTGGAGGAAGAAATAGAAGAAAAAAACAGACATTACTATGGCAGAAGTGGAATGGACAGTTAGGAAGATGAAGATGGGGAAAGCTGTGGGAATCGACGAAGTGGCTATAGAAATTATCAAGGCGGCAGGACCAGTGGGACTGCAGTGGACATACAGGCTTCTCAGGAGTGTGTGGAGAGAGAAGAAAGTACCTGAAGCCAGGAAAAAGGGAATAATATTGCCAATATTCAAGAAAGGAGACAGGAAGGTGTGTGGTAACTACCGAGGAATCACCATCATCTCGCATGTTGCCTAAGTAATGGAAAGAATCCTAGAAATAAGAATTAGAGTAAAGGTAGAAAGCCAAATAGAGGAGGAACTGTTTGGATTTAGAGGAAGCAGGTCAACAGTGGAACCCATTTTCATTCTGAGACAGAACATTGAAAAGAGTTGGGAATATGGGAAGGATATGGTAATGACTTTTATTGATCTAGAAAAGGCCTATGATAGCATCCCTAGAACAAAAGTTTGGGAAAGCTTAGCAAATAGGGGGATAGGCAAGGAACTGAGAGAAATGATAAAAGGAATGTGCATGGAGTGCTACAGTAGTGTGAAGACAAGAGTCGGGACATCGGAATGGTTTAAAATTGACACTGGACTAAAGCAAGGAAGTGTGTTGTCACCATTATTGTTCGTAATGGTGATGGATGACATCATGAAGGCAGCAATGAAAGAATATAGTAGGGCAAAGATGAAGGTAATGTTCTTTGCAGACGATGTTGTGATCTGGGGCGAGGATGAGATGGAGGTACAAGAACAGTTAGACGTAATAAATGAAAAGATTGAGAAATGTGGATTGAAGATAAATGTGGAGAAGAGTAAAACATTGGTGATAAGTAGAGATAAGAAAGAAGGAAAAGGAATCATCAAAGTAGGAGATAAGGAATTGGAAGTAATGAAACACTTCAAATACTTGGGAAGAGAACTGACTGAAGATGGAAGACTAGATTTGGAAATTAGCAGAAGAATGCAACTCGGGAATGCTTTCTACCAACAGGTACGGGGACTAGTATGGAACAAGATAAACCAATTAAGGCTAAAGAAGTTATGTACAAAGCATATTATGTTCCTATAATGACATATGCAGAGGAAACTTGGACAATGACTAAGAGGGACGAGAGCAGAGTACAAGTAGCTGAGATGAGATTCCTGAGAAGTATGGTCCAGAAAACGAGGAGGGACAGAGTGAGAAATGAAGATATACGGAAAGAACTGGGAGTACAGAAACTTAATGACAAACTGGAGCAAACCCGATTGAGATGGTTTGGACATGTCAAACGGATGAATGAAGTAAGGCTACCAAGACGAGCACTGGAACGACGAATGACAGGGAAGAGAGGACGAGGAAGACCGAGCATGCGTTGGATGGACTCGGTGGAGAATAGTATTAGAAAATGGAACCTGGATTGGAACACTGTGTCGGAGGAGGAATGGTGGAACGACAGAGCAAAGTGGAGAGGAACCATATTTTCCCCCACCCAGTGTCAACTGGAGAAGGGGAAATGAAGATGATGATGATCTAGATTTCTTGGTCCCCGGCCGTTTGATGTAAGCTTTTCCCACTTTAATTTAACAGTAGTTTAGACGTTAAATTGGATTGAAGGTGATTTAGTATTTTATTATATTTTTGGACAGATACCTGTGTTGGACGAGTAACGTCAGAAAATTCAAAGAACGCAATTTTAGTTTAATTGAGCCGAGGATATCCGCCATCGCTTGACAACCAGCCCCCATTTTTAATTCAGAAGAATGGAACAGCTCAAAATTCTAAGCGGTAGTATACAATTTCAAGCTCACGGCAATATGAAACAATTTTTTGGGGAAGTGTATTTTTAATAACATATTTTGAGTCATCAAACATGACGCCACTGAACGCATAGATGTTTTATAATGTTATTTTAAAGTCCTTTTTAATATGCGTTTGTTTAGTTTTAATTTTATTTATGATTAAATGATTGTTGATATGTTGGATGATCTTTGCACGAATATTGCTACGTGTTACCCCTAGTAGCACGTTCGTTAATTGGATTACAGTGGGTAAAAGCACAGCACAAGTGGTCCTTTAAAAATATAGCTTTATTGCAGGTCTAGAAAGTTACATCACACAATAAGCAAATAGAAACAATTAGCTGTCTTTCTGCGTGTTGGCTCCCTTAAGGAGGACACTCAACCTTTCACTTTCTTATTCAGTTAATCCTTCACTAATTAGGTAGACCCGTGTCCAGCCACAGTCGGTCACTCACTATTCTTGAATACCGTACTACACACTCTTTCGCAATTCACACGTCACCGTAACACCTCTGTCGCACAGACATAAACACACACTCAATAGATGTTTCTAGAGTAGACCAGGGTTCACACCTTCTCGAGATTTCCGATCCTGGGCGGGCCATGAACCTTCGAGACGGGGGTCTAGTTCTTGCAGCCCCGTTGCGTAAGGCGCTGGTAACACTCCGTCAGAGATAGCCTTTGGGGGGGGGGGGGCTGCATCACGCGCGGGCGACGAAACTGTCAAGCATTCGTAACAATATGTTGACGTGATAGGGCTGAGGAGGGGCTTTTTGAGCTCGAAAGATGTACCCTAAATTGTAAATATGTTATGATTATATAGTATTGATTGACGTAGTTCTTTGATATTTGCAACTCGTCAATATTTGTTAGTTATAGTCTATGTGTTGTTTTGTTAAGATACTGAAAGTGGTGATTAACCTCCAAAATTTGCTTGTTTGGATTGACTTATGTGATGGTTGTTAAAGGGTCGGTTGAGATTGTATTGTACAGGCTAATTGTCTGGTTGGGTCTTGCGCGGTTCAGGAGAGAGCAGTTAACTTCGTCACTATCTGCTCCCAACTGAGGAGAGTTTCCTCATCTCTCTGGGCACAATTATGTTGACAGACTGAATTACATCAAACTTAGAGTACGTGCGTCATTGATCGATCATCTGATGTCCCTCATCCCCTGCAGGATTGTTGACATTCCATATCTTCTTCCACGAAATCTCACGGGTGCCGCGTATTTGGTATTCCTTGAAGACGTACTGCATGAGTTCTTAGTCGATGTGCCACTGTATGTGCGTCATAACATGTGTGGTTTCAGCATGATGGCGCACCACCTCATTTTTCAGTTGCAGTACGAGATCATCTGCACCACAGATTTGGGCAACAGTGGGTAGGTTGTGGTGGCCCGATTGCTTGGCCTGCCCGTTCACCCGACTTGACACCTGTGGGGTCGCGAGATCCCTGAGGAATCGGAGGAAGACCTACTGGCACGGGTTATGGTTACGGTAGATGCTGGAGGACGAGGGATTGGTGATGGTTTGTACCAGAACATGGTACGGAGGTATCGTCGTCACATCGAGCCCCACCTGTAATTGGACCC
The DNA here is from genome assembly GCA_946902985.2 of Meconema thalassinum. Classification (NCBI taxonomy): domain Eukaryota; kingdom Metazoa; phylum Arthropoda; class Insecta; order Orthoptera; family Tettigoniidae; genus Meconema; species Meconema thalassinum. The sequence goes on from OX336397.1 coordinate 51,571,370, forward strand.
AGACGACAAGCTGCAGAAGTCGGACAGAGCGCCGAAAATGCGGGAGCTATGATCGTGTGTTGTGGTGGTAGCGGGAAGACGGTTCGTTTCCGGACACAAGCTCCTATGCTAAACATAACCGTCTGGGTCCCCACTGCAAGCCCTCAAAGTCTGTAACGGGAAATTTACAAACATACTGTATATGAGGTGTTGCCGACCAGAAGAGCGAACTCGACAGATGAGCTTTTTATCATTTCAAATGATCTTGTCGACTTCATCGTTATGCTTTGGTCTACCGTTATGCGTTACGGTTACGGCGTGTAAGACGTCATCATGTTGTTCAGTGCATATGCACCGACTCTGAGTTTACACCTGGGGTATGGCGTTATGCGATATGGAGACGGCGAGTGCGTGACGTCATGCAGCAGAGTGCACCTCCCGCTCCCCGTTCCCCGCGCGGGAAGCCTAAATTAAAGGGTAATGGAGTATGTTAGGTGTGAGTTTACTCCTGGGGTCTGGCGTTATGCGATACGGAGACGGCGAGTGCGTGACGTCATGCAGCCGAGTGCACCTTCCGCTCTCTGTTCCCCGTGCGGGAAGCCTAAATTAAAGGGTAATGGAGTATGTTAGGTCTGAGTTTACTCCTGGGGTCTGGTGTTATGCGATACAGAGACGGCGAGTGCGTGACGTCATGCAGCAGAGTGCACCTCCCGCTCTCCGTTCCCCGCGCGGGAAGCCTAAATTAAAGGGTAATGGAGTATGTTAGGTCTGAGTTTACTCCTGGGGTCTGGCGTTATGCGATACAGAGACGGCGAGTGCGTGACGTCATGCAGCAGAGTGCACCTTCCGCTCTCCGTTCCCCGCGCGGGAAGCCTAAATTAAAGGGTAATGGAGTATGTTAGGTCTGAGTTTACTCCTGGGGTCTGGTGTTATGCGATACAGAGACGGCGAGTGCGTGACGTCATGCAGCAGAGTGCACCTCCCGCTCTCCGTTCCCCGCGCGGGAAGCCTAAATTAAAGGGTAATGGAGTATGTTAGGTCTGAGTTTACTCCTGGGGTCTGGCGTTATGCGATACAGAGACGGCGAGTGCGTGACGTCATCAGCAGAGTGCATCTCCCGCTCTCCGTTCCCCGCGCGGGCAGCCTAAGTTAAAGGGTAATGGAGTCTGTTGAGTCTGAGTTTACTCCTGGGGTCTGGCGTTATGCGATACGGAGACGGCGAGTGCGTGACGTCATGCAGCAGAGTGCACCTCCCGCTCCCCGTTCCCCGCGCGAGAAGCCTAAATTAAAGGGTAATGGAGTATGTTAGGTCTGAGTTTACTCCTGGGTTCTGGCGTTATGCGATACAGAGACGGCGAGTGCGTGACGTCATGCAGCAGAGTGCACCTTCCGCTCTCCGTTCCCCGCGCGGGAAGCCTAAATTAAAGGGTAATGGAGTATGTTAGGTCTGAGTTTACTCCTGGGGTCTGGTGTTATGCGATACAGAGACGGCGAGTGCGTGACGTCATGCAGCAGAGTGCACCTCCCGCTCTCCGTTCCCCGCGCGGGAAGCCTAAATTAAAGGGTAATGGAGTATGTTAGGTCTGAGTTTACTCCTGGGGTCTGGCGTTATGCGATACAGAGACGGCGAGTGCGTGACGTCATGCAGCAGAGTGCACCTTCCGCTCTCCATTCCCCGCGCGGGAAGCCTAAATTAAAGGGTAATGGAGTATGTTAGGTCTGAGTTTACTCCTGGGGTCTGGTGTTATGCGATACAGAGACGGCGAGTGCGTGACGTCATGCAGCAGAGTGCACCTCCCGCTCTCCGTTCCCCGCGCGGGAAGCCTAAATTAAAGGGTAATGGAGTATGTTAGGTCTGAGTTTACTCCTGGGGTCTGGCGTTATGCGATACAGAGACGGCGAGTGCGTGACGTCATGCAGCAGAGTGCACCTTCCGCTCTCCGTTCCCCGCGCGGGAAGCCTAAATTAAAGGGTAATGGAGTATGTTAGGTCTGAGTTTACTCCTGGGGTCTGGTGTTATGCGATACAGAGACGGCGAGTGCGTGACGTCATGCAGCAGAGTGCACCTCCCGCTCTCCGTTCCCCGCGCGGGAAGCCTAAATTAAAGGGTAATGGAGTATGTTAGGTCTGAGTTTACTCCTGGGGTCTGGCGTTATGCGATACAGAGACGGCGAGTGCGTGACGTCATGCAGCAGAGTGCATCTCCCGCTCTCCGTTCCCCGCGCGGGCAGCCTAAGTTAAAGGGTAATGGAGTCTGTTGAGTCTGAGTTTACTCCTGGGGTCTGGCGTTATGCGATACGGAGACGGCGAGTGCGTGACGTCATGCAGCAGAGTGCACCTCCCGCTCCCCGTTCCCCGCGCGGGAAGCCTAAATTAAAGGGTAATGGAGTATGTTAGGTCTGAGTTTACTCCTGGGGTCTGGCGTTATGCGATACGGAGACGGCGAGTGCGTGACGTCATGCAGCAGAGTGCACCTTCCGCTCTCCGTTCCCCGCGCGGGAAGCCTAAATTAAAGGGTAATGGAGTATGTTAGATCTGAGTTTACTCCTGGGGTCTGGGGTTATGCGATACAGAGACGGCGAGTGCGTGACGTCATGCAGCAGAGTGCACCTTCCGCTCTCCATTCCCCGCGCGGGAAGCCTAAATTAAAGGGTAATGGAGTATGTTAGGTCTGAGTTTACTCCTGGGGTCTGGCGTTATGCGATACAGAGACGGCAAGTGCGTGACGTCATGCAGCAGAGTGCACCTCCCGCTCTCCGTTCCCCGCGTGGGAAGCCTAAGTTAATGGGTCATGGAGTCTGTTGAGTCTGAGTTTACTCCTGGGGTCTGGCGTTATGCGATACAGAGACGGCGAGTGCGTGACGTCATGCAGCAGAGTGCACCTCCCGTTCTCCGTTCCCCGCGCGGGAAGCCTAAGTTAATTGGTCATGGAGTCTGTTGAGTCTGAGTTTACTCCTGGGGTCTGGTGTTATGCGATACAGAGACGGCGAGTGCGTGACGTCATGCTGCAGAGTGCACCTCCCGCTCTCCGTTCCCCGCGCGGGAAGCCTAAGTTAATGGGTCATGGAGTCTGTTGAGTCTGAGTTTACTCCTGGGGTCTGGCGTTATGCGATACAGAGACGGCGAGTGCGTGACGTCATGCAGCAGAGTGCATCTCCCGCTCTCCGTTCCCCGCGCGGGAAGCCTAAGTAAAAGGGTAATGGAGTCTGTTGAGTCTGAGTTTACTCCTGGGGTCTGGCGTTATGCGATACGGAGACGGCGAGTGCGTGACGTCATGCAGCAGAGTGCACCTCCCGCTCTCCGTTCCCCGCGCGGGAAGCCTAAATTAAAGGGTAATGGAGTATGTTAGGTCTGAGTTTACTCCTGGGGTCTGGCGTTATGCGATACAGAGACGGCGAGTGCGTGACGTCATGCAGCAGAGTGCACCTCCCGCTCTCCGTTCCCCGCGCAGGAAGCCTAAATTAAAGGGTAATGGAGTATGTTAGGTCTGAGTTTACTCCTGGGGTCTGGCGTTATGCGATACAGAGACGGCGAGTGCGTGACGTTATGCAGCAGAGTGCACCTCCCGCTCTCCGTTCCCCGCGCAGGAAGCCTAAATTAAAGGGTAATGGAGTATGTTAGGTCTGAGTTTACTCCTGGGGTCTGGCGTTATGCGATACAGAGACGGCGAGTGCGTGACGTCATGCAGCAGAGTGCACCTTCCGCTCTCCGTTCCCCGCGCGGGAAGCCTAAATTAAAGGGTAATGGAGTATGTTAGGTCTGAGTTTACTCCTGGGGTCTGGCGTTATGCGATACAGAGACGGCGAGTGCGTGACGTCATCAGCAGAGTTCATCTCCCGCTCTCCGTTCCCCGCGCGGGCAGCCTAAGTTAAAGGGTAATGGAGTCTGTTGAGTCTGATTTTACTCCTGGGGTCTGGCGTTATGCGATACGGAGACGGCGAGTGCGTGACGTCATGCAGCAGAGTGCACCTCCCGCTCCCCGTTCCCCGCGCAGGAAGCCTAAATTAAAGGGTAATGGAGTATGTTAGGTCTGAGTTTACTCCTGGGGTCTGGTGTTATGCGATACAGAGACGGCGAGTGCGTGACGTCATGCAGCAGAGTGCACCTCCCGCTCTCCGTTCCCCGCGCGGGAAGCCTAAATTAAAGGGTAATGGAGTATGTTAGGTCTGAGTTTACTCCTGGGGTCTGGCGTTATTCGATACAGAGACGGCGAGTGCGTGACGTCATGCAGCAGAGTGCACCTTCCGCTCTCCATTCCCCGCGCGGGAAGCCTAAATTAAAGGGTAATGGAGTATGTTAGGTCTGAGTTTACTCCTGGGGTCTGGTGTTATGCGATACAGAGACGGCGAGTGCGTGACGTCATGCAGCAGAGTGCACCTCCCGCTCTCCGTTCCCCGCGCGGGAAGCCTAAATTAAAGGGTAATGGAGTATGTTAGGTCTGAGTTTACTCCTGGGGTCTGGCGTTATGCGATACAGAGACGGCGAGTGCGTGACGTCATGCAGCAGAGTGCACCTTCCGCTCTCCGTTCCCCGCGCGGGAAGCCTAAATTAAAGGGTAATGGAGTATGTTAGGTCTGAGTTTACTCCTGGGGTCTGGTGTTATGCGATACAGAGACGGCGAGTGCGTGACGTCATGCAGCAGAGTGCACCTCCCGCTCTCCGTTCCCCGCGCGGGAAGCCTAAATTAAAGGGTAATGGAGTATGTTAGGTCTGAGTTTACTCCTGGGGTCTGGCGTTATGCGATACAGAGACGGCGAGTGCGTGACGTCATGCAGCAGAGTGCATCTCCCGCTCTCCGTTCCCCGCGCGGGCAGCCTAAGTTAAAGGGTAATGGAGTCTGTTGAGTCTGAGTTTACTCCTGGGGTCTGGCGTTATGCGATACGGAGACGGCGAGTGCGTGACGTCATGCAGCAGAGTGCACCTCCCGCTCCCCGTTCCCCGCGCGGGAAGCCTAAATTAAAGGGTAATGGAGTATGTTAGGTCTGAGTTTACTCCTGGGATCTGGCGTTATGCGATACGGAGACGGCGAGTGCGTGACGTCATGCAGCAGAGTGCACCTTCCGCTCTCCGTTCCCCGCGCGGGAAGCCTAAATTAAAGGGTAATGGAGTATGTTAGGTCTGAGTTTACTCCTGGGGTCTGGGGTTATGCGATACAGAGACGGCGAGTGCGTGACGTCATGCAGCAGAGTGCACCTTCCGCTCTCCATTCCCCGCGCGGGAAGCCATAATTAAAGGGTAATGGAGTATGTTAGGTCTGAGTTTACTCCTGGGGTCTGGCGTTATGCGATACAGAGACGGCAAGTGCGTGACGTCATGCAGCAGAGTGCACCTCCCGCTCTCCGTTCCCCGCGTGGGAAGCCTAAGTTAATGGGTCATGGAGTCTGTTGAGTCTGAGTTTACTCCTGGGGTCTGGCGTTATGCGATACAGAGACGGCGAGTGCGTGACGTCATGCAGCAGAGTGCACCTCCCGTTCTCCGTTCCCCGCGCGGGAAGCCTAAGTTAATTGGTCATGGAGTCTGTTGAGTCTGAGTTTACTCCTGGGGTCTGGTGTTATGCGATACAGAGACGGCGAGTGCGTGACGTCATGCTGCAGAGTGCACCTCCCGCTCTCCGTTCCCCGCGCGGGAAGCCTAAGTTAATGGGTCATGGAGTCTGTTGAGTCTGAGTTTACTCCTGGGGTCTGGCGTTATGCGATACAGAGACGGCGAGTGCGTGACGTCATGCAGCAGAGTGCATCTCCCGCTCTCCGTTCCCCGCGCGGGAAGCCTAAGTTAATTGGTCATGGAGTCTGTTGAGTCTGAGTTTACTCCTGGGGTCTGGTGTTATGCGATACAGAGACGGCGAGTGCGTGACGTCATGCAGCAGAGTGCACCTTCCGCTCTCCGTTCCCCGCGCGGGAAGCCTAAATTAAAGGGTAATGGAGTATGTTAGGTCTGAGTTTACTCCTGGTGTCTGGTGTTATGCGATACAGAGACGGCGAGTGCGTGACGTCATGCAGCAGAGTGCACCTCCCGCTCTCCGTTCCCCGCGCGGGAAGCCTACGTTAATGGGTCATGGAGTCTGTTGAGTCTGAGTTTACTCCTGGGGTCTGGCGTTATGCGATACAGAGACGGCGAGTGCGTGACGTCATGCAGCAGAGTGCATCTCCCGCTCTCCGTTCCCCGCGCGGGAAGCCTAAGTTAAAGGGTAATGGAGTCTGTTGAGTCTGAGTTTACTCCTGGGGTCTGGCGTTATGCGATACGGAGACGGCGAGTGCGTGACGTCATGCAGCAGAGTGCACCTCCCGCTCCCCGTTCCCCGCGCGGGAAGCCTAAATTAAAGGGTAATGGAGTATGTTAGGTCTGAGTTTACTCCTGGGGTCTGGCGTTATGCGATACAGAGACGGCGAGTGCGTGACGTCATGCAGCAGAGTGCACCTTCCGTTCTCCGTTCCCCGCGCGGGAAGCCTAAATTAAAGGGTAATGGAGTATGTTAGGTCTGAGTTTACTCCTGGGGTCTGGCGTTATGCGATACAGAGACGGCGAGTGCGTGACGTCATGCAGCAGAGTGCACCTCCCGCTCTCCGTTCCCCGCGCGGGAAGCCTAAATTAAAGGGTAATGGAGTATGTTAGGTCTGAGTTTACTCCTGGGGTCTGGCGTTATGCGATACAGAGACGGCGAGTGCGTGACGTTATGCAGCAGAGTGCACCTCCCGCTCTCCGTTCCCCGCGCAGGAAGCCTAAATTAAAGGGTAATGGAGTATGTTAGGTCTGAGTTTACTCCTCGGGTCTGGCGTTATGCGATACAGAGACGGCAAGTGCGTGACGTCATGCAGCAGAGTGCACCTCCCGCTCACCATCCCCGCGCGGGAAGCCTAAGTTAATGGGTCATGGAGTCTGTTCAAACAGTCCTGAGGCTTCGAGCCTTTCTAAAATGTGTAGCGTTTGTAGCATGCGTCATTTGAAATTATATAAAGTCTAGTCTCTCAGACCGACTGTATCTTTTTTTATTTATTTAAGCGTTCGTCCCAATGGATGTAGGATGTGGTAGCTATGTAGAGATGAAACGATTAGCTCAGGACATGGAAGCATGGAAGGCTGCATCAAGCCAGTCGAAAGACTGAAGACTCAAACAACAACAACAACGGATAAAAGTCCTGATTTTGAGAGCTTAATATTTATGAAGTTTGCTCGGTTTTAGCCATGATCCTTTTATTGAACCAGTTGTTCGGATAGCTTCACAAATAGTATATTATGCAACGAGCCAATAATGGCAATAATTAAGACACGAGTATGATTATAAAACGAGAGTAAGCGAGTTTTATAATTTCCATACGAGTGTCTTAATTATCATTATAGGCGAGTTGCATACGACTGTTTATGTTCGACGATAATTATTATAACTATTTTATGTTTGAACATATATATTCATAAATATCTGTCGAGATTTCGCCAGTTTTATGTACTGAACAGAGCGCATGAGACGCAGAGAATACCTTGTATTTGACCATGGCCTCTTCGATTACCCCACTATGATACTAGGCCAGGCAGTGAAATTTAAATTAGAAGGCCTTGGAACTCAGCGCAGGTGCGATGCTATCCTTATCTAATTGGTCAAACAACTGTTTCTTGAGCTCTGATTGGTGGGACAAACTGTTTCATAATGAAAATAGTGGGTAGATTATTGGCTGAGGAATAACCTAACCACCAAGGGAAGATGATAAAGAAAAGGAGGTGGGTTTCGGACTGGAGAAAAAGGATAGAAAAATAGGAGGAGAGTCCCACAAAAGTTATGAATTTAACTTTAAATGCACTTAGAGGCGGTTGCCACTGCAAATCCTTTCTCTGATACCTAAAGTGGGTAAGGACCTGGTCGAAGCTAGCGGGAACTGCAGCTAGGACTTGGGCGGTTTGCAAGAGAATGGCTTTAGAGTATTCCCTCTCAAGCATGCATATGCGTACTATGGGGAAGGGTGATGGTCTGGCAAGACAGATAGTAACAGACTTATTGTAAATCTGTTCAAAGGAATTCTTTTTTGACCAAGTAATTCGAAGAGTACCAATAATTTGCATCGATTTTGATATTTCCAGTTTTCGAAGTTGTGGAGTTCCTGAAAAGCGACCAAGTGCTTCCATCAAGGATTGTAATAAAAAAATATACCTTGGGGAGTAATTTTGGTAAGTGAACCAATAGTTGCATTTGGAAATGGCTAAGCTTTTACTCAGCAAGGAGCCGGCTAAATGTTTAGACAAAGAGAAACACTTATATTTTGGAAAACCAACCATAAGTTTTCGGAGAGGATCTCCACAAGCAGGTAGCTGGCGTAGCGAGCTGTACTTGCCTTACTGGCCAGTTAGAATTAGCTATTAAAGCTAAGAGAAACTTGAACGAGATTACCACTAAGAGTTCTTGCTCAAATGCAACGAGTGGTGAAAGCCCTATCAATAGATTTAATGGCATTGAATAGGAAGAGCCAAGGAAGACAGGATCTTGCCTAACCGTTGTATTAGAGAAATGATGAGTCGAAAAGGAAAGTTTGAATTTATTTAACAATGCAAAAAAGTCTAATAAATTGGACAAGTATATCGTTTCAATTTTTAGTAACAATTTGGGGTCGCAGACCTCCTAACATTTAAAGTTTGCTCCAGGCAATTAGTAATTTATTAGGTTTCAACCCTTTATAAAATCCTAGCAAGGATTTAAAATAGCGAAGATAAAAATTCAAAATTTAAAGACAATTAAGGTGATTAAAGTTTAACAATAAATAGAGTACAAGGTGTGTACTATAAGCAATCTCTGAGAAAACATTCTAGAGAAAGTAACCACTTCAACAATAAGAAAAACATGAAGAATAAGATAAAAGTTCCTATAACTTCTTATATTTGTGCAGAATTACTTTTATAACAATTATACAAAAGAGGGCAGGTCACTTACTGTGAAACCTGAAGAGAAAGTCAAAAGGAAGGTTCTAGACTTCCTATGTTTAATTAGGACTAATGGGGCAAGTTTCCCTTTCGTGAAACCTAGAAATAACTCACTCCTGAGTTGAAAGAATTGTATTCCCTGATTATAAGGGAGAAACAATGTAAGCTTGAACCGTGTATGAAACAGGTGGTTATGCAGAAATTAATTAATGAGATATAAGCAAAGGTGGGAGGGCACGTCTTTAGAGTGACACCTCATTGCAATAGACCTTAAAGTAACAATTTTATTAACATGGTTTGTTAGTAGAAGGTTTAGGAAAGATCAATTGGGATTTAGGATAAATGTTCATGGCCTTATTTATGGTAATCGGACGATCGCGACGCGGTAGAAATGTTGAACAAGCACTAGTTCTCACTATAGTTTGTTGAATGGATGAAAAGTTCACTGTAGTAACACGAAAGTTTATGGGAAAGAAAGTTATTGCAATGATGAAGAATAACTGGTTGCAATAGGTAGGCGAGAGTCTATTGCTTGAGAAAGTTGTGGATTACAATTAAATGCGCCATAGAACATTCCAACGGTGGAAGAAAATTTAGCTATTGCAGTAATTTATCAGGAAGATTCCTCATTTTAAAATAGTATTCCCACAAGTGAGTGAAAAATACATGACGGCAAGACTTGTAGATAGAATACAGAATCTGGAAGGTTCCAGAACAATCCTAATAGGAGAATGGGGCCAAAGTTAATCCAACGGTGGAACGAGCTTAATATTTTATGGACAGCGGGTATTAGATAATATCCCACGTTGTGAGATGTTCTCTCATATAAATAGCTTAAGAAAAGCTACTTTCTATTAAGGTTGGCTTAGACAGACAAAAGCCCAACATGGCAAATCCCGCGAAGAATGATTACCGCCCCAAATAAGTAATCTCACGCTGGCTATAAAATGATCAATAAAAGCATGTAGATAATAAAACTGATGAAGATGAGGTTAAAACCTTAAGTCTGTACTTATCTTGGTTGCATGTCGAAGGTGAAGTTCCCTTTGACGAATACTTAATGTGCCAACATGGCGTAGAATGTAGAGAGTGCCTCTTGGTTTGAGGAGACTGGCTCTAGTTGAGCCTTGACTGACCGAGTCAACTGCCGACTTACAAGTGAGACCCACTCAGCGAAGCGCGGAGGGTCCAAGGAAGGGAAAAGAGTGGGGGTAGGAGACAAAAGGAGAACATATAAGCATGACCAATATTGTAAACTTAAATTCTCTTGAGGAAATGGTCTTCAAAGAGTTGATAGCAGGCGATACTAGCGCAGCATGGTGAGTGAAAAAGTAGACGAAGTTCTCTTGATCAAGGAGATGATAGCTGGCGATGGTGACGAGATCTGATGGCCAAATGGAAAAGGAAGTCCTCTTGCACCAGGAAGAATTGAGGAGCTTCAGAGATTCGCTGCTAGATGACGCTAGGTGGGTCATGGAAGAAATATATCTAGAACAGACTCACAAAGACATCAGAGACATGACCATCAAAGAGAAAATAGAAGATCACTGTTGGTGTTTGATAAAGAGGAAGGAATGAACATGCAAAAGCATTAAAAATTATATTCTCTCGTACCGTGTATTCCAAGAATACACCAAATAGTGTTATAATGAGCCACATTATAGTACAGTTTTCTGACATATAATAGTCAGGTTCGATCATAAACATTCATATACTTCATAAGGACTTGAATATTCTGTGTTGTTACATCTGAAGCTATCGGAACAACTACAACGAGACTCATTGGATACCTTACTACCGTCGGGGTCAGAAGAGAACAAGAGATGATGATGTTGATGATAATGATAATTGTTCTTTTAAGGGGACTAACATCTAGGTTATCAGCCCCTAATGGTATGGGTGATACTGAAAATGAAACGTATACTAAAACAAACTAGAAGAGGAAATGGGAAACAAAAAGGAGAATAAGGCAAATAAAGGACAGGAGGAAAGGAATTGCCCTCAACCATCGAAGAATAAGAATTGAGGGACTTGGAAGGAAGAGCCATGAAAGGCAGATAGGAAAGTTAAAGAGGAGAGGGTCCGCCCCAAAGGCAATGTGAAAAGGGGGAAACGAACCCAGCTCAGGAATCCCTCGGGGTCGCCAACTCCCGAACTCATCAGCTGTGAGCCGCTGAGGGTGTAGAACTATCCAGGGTGCACCAGAAGTGGTGGGGCTACATACACCCTGCCCCCTTGAGGGCCTTGAGCACTATCCAGGGTGCACCAGAAGTGGTGGGACTACATACACCCTGCCTCCTTGAGGGCCAGGCAGGAGATACTGTGAGCCCCTGAGGGTGTAGCAATATCCATGGTGCTCCAGAAGTGGTGGGGCTACATACACCCTGCCTCCTTGAGGGCCTTGTGCAGAAGGCAGGAGATACTGTGAGTCCCTGACGGTGTAGCAGTATCCTGGGTGCACCAGAAGTGGTGGGGCTACACACACCCTGCCTCCTTGAGGGCCTTGAGCAGAAGGCAGGAGATACTGTGAGACCCTGAGGTTGGAGCAACATCCAGGGTGCACCAGAAGTGGTGGGACTACATACACCCTGTGGGTAGATTATAGGCTAAGGAATAACCCACCCACCAAGGGAAGATGATTAAAAAAAAGAAGGGAAGTAGGTTTTGGATTGGAGAAAAAGGATAGAAAAATAGGAGGAGAGTCCCACAAGAATTGTAAATTTAACTTTAAATACCTTTAGAGGCAGTTGCCACTGGAAATTAACTCTCTGATACCAAAAGTAGGTACGAGCTTGGTCGAGGCTAACGGGAACCGCAGCTGAGACTTGGGCGATTTGCAAGAGAGAGGCTGTAGTGTATTTCCTCCCAAGCATGTATAAGACTACTATGGGGAAAGGTGATGGTCTGGCAAAACTAAGAGCAACAAATTTATTGTAAGGTTTTTCAAAGAAATTCGTTTTGCGAAATAATTCGAAGAATGCCAATGATTTAAGTCAAGTTTGGTATTTCCAATTTTCGAAATTATAGAGTTCCTGAGAAAAGCGACCCAGCGCTTCCAGAAAGGAAAATGATAAAAGATTATAACCTGGGGAGTAATTTTGTTGAATAAGCCAATGGTTGCATTTAGAAATGGCTAAACTTTTACTCGGCGAGGAGCCGGCTAAAAGTTTAGACAAAAAGAAACACTTATTGTTTGGAAAACTGACCATAAGTTTTCGGAGAGGATCTCCACAAGCAGGTAGCTGGCGTAGCGAGCTTTACTTGCCTTACTGGCCAATTAGAATCAGCTATTAAAGCTAAAAGAATCTTTAGTGAGGTTACTACTAAGAGTTCTTGCTCAAATGCAACGAGTGGTGAATGCCCTATTAATGGTTTTAATGGCATCAAGTAGGGAGAGCCAAGGAGGACAGGATCTTGCTTACCCGTTGTATTAGAAAAATGAAAAAGCAAAAAAGAAACTCTTAATTTATTTAACAAATTAGTGGAAGTTGATATCTTTAACAATTAAATATGTTTCAATCTTATTAACAATTTGGGGTCGCAGACCTCCTACAACATTTAGAAATTGCTCCAGGCAAATAATAATTCTTAAGGTTTTAAACCTGGTACTAAAATCTTTGTAAGATTTTAAAAAGGCAATGAAATGATTAAAGTTTAAACATTAAATTGAGTACAAGGAGTGTACTATAAGAAATTTCTGAAAGAATATTCTAGAGAGTATAACAACTTCGAAAATAACAATAAGGAAAACATAAAGAATAAAATAGAAGTTCCTACAACTTCTTATATTTAAACAGAATTACTATATGAGAATTATACAAAAGAGGACAGGTCACTTACTGTGAAACCTGAAGAGATAATCAAAAGGAAGGTTCTCTACCTCCTATATTTTAGATAGGAATCACAAGCCAAATGGGGCAGTTTCCATTTAGTGAGACCTAAAAATAACTCACACAAGAGTTGAAAGAATTGTTTTCCCTGATTTGAAAGGAGAAACAATGTAAGTTTGAAACGTGTATAAAACACGTAATTATACAGCAATTACTTAATGATAAACCAGCAAAATGGAAGGGCACTTCATAGAGTGACACCTTATTGAAACAGACCTAAATTTAAAAGTTTATTACGGATTGTTAGTAAGAGGTTAGGAAAGAGAAATAGGGGATTGAGGAAAAATGTTCATGGCCTTATTTAAATATAAACGGACGATCGCGACGCGGTAGAAAAGTTGAGCAAGCACTAGTTTTCACTATAGTTGGTTGAAATATATGAAAAGTTCACTGTGGAAACACAAAGTTTATGGGAAAGAAAGTTATTGCAATGATAACTGGTTTCACTAGGTAGGCGAGAGTCTATTTCTTGAGAAAGTTGTAAATTACAATTAAATGCGCCATAGAAAATTCCAGCGGTTGACGAAAATTCACTATTGTAGTAATTTAGAAGTAAGATTCTTCAATTTTAAATAGCATTCTCACGAATAAGTGAGAAATACATGACGGCAGGACTTGCAGATAAAGTAACAGATCTGGAAGGTTCCAGAACGATCTTAGTAGAAAAATGGGGCTAATGTAAATCCAACGGAGGAACTAGCTTGGTGAATTATAGACAGCGGGTATTAGATAATATCCCACGTAGCGAGAGGATTTCTCATTTAAATAGCTTAAGAAAAGCTCTTTTCTAGTAAGATTGGCTTGTACGAACAAAAGCTCAACATGGCAAATTCCACGAAGAATGATTTTTGCCCCAAAATAAATAATCTCACACTGTCTATAAAAGTATCGTTAAAAGCACGTGAAAGTTAAAACCATGAAGATGAGGTTAAAACTTTAAGATGGTACTTATCTTGATTTCATGTTGAAGGCGAAGTTCCGTATGACGATAACTACTTTGCCAACATGGCGTAGAAGAGAGTATGCCTCTTGGTTTGAGGAGGCTGGCTAGAGAGGAGCCTTAACTGATCGAGTCAACTGCCGACTGAGAAGTGAGACCTGCTCAACGGAGCACGGAGGGTCCAAGGAAGGGAAAAAGAGTGAGGGTAGGAAACAAAAGGAGAACATATAAACATAACCAACTTATCAAAAATAAATGTTCTTCTTGATGAATGGTCTTCAAGGAGTTGATAGTAGGCGATGCTAGCGCAGCATGGTGAGTAAAGAAGTAGACGTAGTCCTCTTGCTCAAGGAGAAAATAGCTGGCGATGGTAACAGGATCTGGTGGCCAAATGGATAAGTAAGTCCTCTAGCACCAGGAAGAATTGAGGAGCTTCAGAGATTCGCTGCGAGATGACGCTAGGTGGGTCACAGAAGGTATATATCTAGAACAGACTCATGAAAAGCATAAGAGACAGGAACCAAAGAGAAAATAGAAGATCACTGTTGGTGTTTGACAAAGAGGAAAGAAAGAACATGCAAAAGCAATAAAAATTATCTCTCAGGTACCGTGTATTCAAAGAATACACCATACTGGGGGGTAAACACCAACAGAGAGCAAATAAGCAGTTACACATTTAAAGGAAGAGGAGCGATCAAAGACAGGGGTCTTGTAATCGAACCGTTAGTGGTCAAGACTCTGACCACCCTGACTCTCCCATCTCTTCCAGAATAACACTCGGTCACTCTACCGGAAGTCCAGACTAGAGGGGGAGAAACATCCCTAACCAAGACCAAGTCCCCCACTTTAATGTCGGGACTGGAAAGAAACCACTTCTGCCTCCGTTGCAAGGAAGTTAAATATTCCAAGTTCCATCTCTTCCAAAAAGAATTACGGAGGGCTTCAAGTTTACACCAAGCGATAGGTAGATTAGAATCCCTGTAAGAATTGGGAAGAGGAGGAGGGGCAGAAAGAGAAGTGCCGTTAAGGAAGTGACCAGGGGTGAGTGGAAGTAGGTCATCAGGGTCATTGGAAAGCGGAGTTAAAGGGCGAGAATTAACAACACCTTCAATCAGAACAGACAGTGAATTGAATTCTTCATAAGTCAGAATTCGATTACCTAAGACTTTTCTTAAATGACGTTTAGTGAGCTTTACGCAAGATTCCCACCTACCACCGTGATGAGGAGCGTAAGGAGGTATAAAGCGCCATTTGAAACCTTTTGAATAGGAAAAATTAGAAATTTGTTCCATGGCAGGAGAGGAAGTGAGAGCTTTCTTCCAAAGGGAAGCTGCGCCCTGAAAAGTGGAAGCGTTATCAGAGAACATCTTTGAAGGAACACCACGCCTAGCGGTGAAGCGAGAGACAGCTGATAAAAAATAAGAAGTAGAAGCATTCGTTACTAGTTCCAAGTGGATTGCACCGGTAACCATGCAAACAAAGAGAGAAACATAAAGCTTACCAAACAATTTGCGTTTAGCTTCAGGAGAATTTCGTTGATATTGGAACGGACCCATATAGTCCACACCAGTTAAAGCAAATAGGCGTATAGGAGAAGAGCGAAAGGAAGGCAAATCGCTCATTAATTGAGTTTTGATTTTAGGTTTCGCTTTGAAACAAGGAATGCACTTGTGAATTACAGAAGAAACTTCATGAATTCCATTTATAATCCAGTACTTTTCCCTTAAGAGGCAAAGCAGAGTGCGTGTACCAACATGAAGATTACGGTAATGAAAGTCACGTATAATTAAGGAAGTTACGTGATGTTTGGAAGGCAAAATAACGGGATGCTTTTTGTCCTCAGAGAGCAAAGATTGCGAAAGTCTTCCACCTACCCTGAGTAACCCATGGTCATCAAGGAACGGGGCCAAAGCACGAAGACGACTGGATTTGGGAAGATCCCTTTTAGAAGAAAGTAAAGACAATTCAGAAGAAAAGGCTTCTTGCTGTGTCAGTTGTAAAACCTTAATGGTAGCGAGAATCAATTCATGATTGGTAAGATGTGGTTTAGGGAGAAGAGGTTGGTCAACCACAAGATATTTCCATCTAAGGAGATAGGCGACAATTCGTAGTAATTTATGAAAGGAAGAGTAGCGGGACAACAAGGGATGAGAAGCGTTGGAAACAAGACACGAAGCAATGGATAGAGGTACTTTAGCGTCAGGCAAGTTGGAGTTTGTAGCTGTGGGTTTAGAAGGCCATGAAGAAGAGTCTTCGATTAGCCACGAAGGCCCATGCCAGTATAATGGGGAAGCTGCCAATTGAGAGGGTAAACAACCACGAGAGATAATATCGGCTGGATTATCAGCACCGGGCATATGCCTCCATTGACATCCAAAAGAAAGAGTTTGAATTTTGGAAACTCTGTTTGCAACAAAAGTTTGCCAATGAGAGGGGCTCTTGGCGATCCACGAAAGGGTGATCATGGAATCGCTCCAGAGATAGATTTGCGAGAATTCGACTTTTAATACTTCCCGTAACTTCTTAACAAGTTCGGCAGCCATGAGTGCAGCGCACAATTCAAGCCTAGGCAAGGTAATAGCTTTAAGAGGAGCGACTTTCGATTTGGCACAAACAAGGTTGGAAACTGAAGATCCATAGAATGAACCGTGATAAACTAAATATGCGCAGCAACCATAAGCTTTTTCGGAACTATCCGCGAACACATGAAGGAAAAAGGGTGTATTAGAATGAGAGCTAATTAAATTCCTGGGAATTTCAATGAGGGAAAGATCCAACAAATTACTGCGAAACGAGAGCCAGCGATTAAGAAAAGAAAGAGGTACAGTATCATCCCATTCACACTTAAGCGACCACAGCTCTTGCATGAAGAGTTTGGCTATAACGATGACTGGGGCAAGGAATTGAAGTGGATCAAAAATGTTTGCAATTTCAGAGAGAATTTGTCTTTTTGTATTAGGAAGCTCTTCTGCGAGCGAAACTTTATAGATAAGAGTGTCAGTGCTAGTGCACCAGTGAACTCCTAGAGTTTTTATAGATTCGGAGTTTCCACAAATTTCGACAGAAGAAGGATCTACGTCTTCGATGGGAAACTGAGCGAGAAACTCAGGGGAGTTGGAGTTCCACTTATGGAGTGGGAAACCTCCATTCCTTAACAATGCCTGAAGTTCTAAAGACACAAAAGAAGCTTCCTCTAAAGAGGGGAAGGACTGCAAGTAATCGTCAACATAAAATGATGTTGTTAGTGCTTCAGAGGCTTTGGGGTTAAATAAATGACCATCTTGTGAGGCTAGCAAGTGTAGGGATCGGATAGCAAGGAAAGCAGAGGGTTTTAAGCCATAAGTAACCGTTTTCAAGCGAAATACCTTAATGGGCTTACTGCTTTCATCACGCCACAAGATTCTTTGAAGATCTCGTTGTTCTGGTTGAATTAACACTTGACGGTACATCTGTTTTATGTCGGCTATAACAGCTATGGGAAATAATCGAAAGTTTAAGAGTATAGCAGATAGATCTGATTGAATAGCAGGACCAGAATAAAGAGTGTCATTAAGGCTGTTGCCATTAACGTCGGGTGATGAACCATTGAAAACAACTCGAATTTTATCTTTTACAAGAGGGTTTTTTCCACACGGGATGATGATTTAAATAAACCGTTTCAATTGGGGGGTGTAATTCATCATCAGATGTGTTAACAACTTCCATATGATCTAAGCTTTCATACTCATCCATGAAATCAGTGTACTGTTGTTTAACAAGAGGTTCCTTCTTGAATTTGCTCTCGATAGCGAAGAGAGCTTTTCGAGCTTTAGGCTGAGAGTTGATAAGTTTAGGAGGATTATGTAATCTTGGCATTTGAACGACGAACCGGCCATCAGAAGAACGAGTGGTGGTGTTCAAAAAACGTTGCTCACAGAATTCATTTTCTGAAGAGGTTACATTAGGAGAATCAACATTTTCAAGCCTCCAGAACTGTTCCAGGTCAGTATTGGAGAAGTAACATTGCGATGCGGGTTGAGGAGAATAATGGGGAAGTTGCCCTGTGACGATCCATCCAAAATTAGTGTCTCTGGCGACCACGTTTGAGGATAACTTACGAACCTGTTTACGTAGGCAATTCCAGAAAACATTGGCACTAAAGAGTATGTCAATAGAGTTTTGCATATTGAAAAAAGGATCAGCTAGCCTTAAATGCGAGGGAATGTTTAACCCTAAAATATCCACAGAGTGACTTGGAGTGTCTTCTCCAATGCTATTGAGAATTAGACAATTAAGTTTAATAAAGTTGTTTCTATGACAAGTATCTCTTATAGTTAGCTTTGAGAATTGTAAAGCTTGCGATTTTGAGCTGTTGATGCCCGACACATTGATAGAAGTGGGGTTTAAGGGTAGGCCTAGTTTTCTAATCAAGGAATTAGACACAAAATCATGAGTTGCCGCTGAATCTAGAAGACCGCGTGCACGGACCCAGTTGCCAAAGTTATCCTGAACTTCAATTTGAACAGTAGACAACAATACTTGAGCACTGCGAATGGACTTGGCATTTTGAAAATACGATGAAGCATTAGAACTGTTAGTACTATCATTTTTCGGAGAAGTAGATGCTGTCGATGACCTTGCCTGATCATGACGATGTAGCAAAGTATGATGAGCCTTTTCACAATGGTAGCAAAGTCTTGTGGACTTGCAATTAGAAGCAGAATGCGTGGGCGCTAGGCAGTTGAAACAATGTTTGTTTTGAGCGACTAATTTTCGTCTGTCGTCGACTGACATTTCTTTAAAGGATTTACAGAGGTATAGGGCATGGGGATCTTTACAAAGTATGCACTTTACAGGTTCGTTTAAACTTTTGCGAGGTTCGCTTTGCGTGTTTAAAACAATAGAGCTAGCAACACGACGTTCACTAGACCTCGTTGGGTAACCAGTAGTGTTTGATTTAAATTTGGATGAGCTGAAACCTGTTTTTTGGGCATTGGACGCTGAGCGTTCACTTTTGGGTTTGATGGACATTAATTCGAATTTGGAACTAGGAGATGAAGGTTCACTTTGATTAGCTAGAGCGGTTAAAAGTTGGCATCTAGCGTTTATGAAAGTAACTAAATGCTCGTAAGTGTAGTCGTCTTCTTTAGAAAGTTCAATTTCCCAAGCTTTGAGAGTAGCAGCATCAACTTTAGAAACCACTAAATGTATTAGGAAAGTATCCCAATAATTAGTAGGTTGATCTAATTGGGACAAAGCCTTAACGTGAAGTTGTGTAGTGTCAACTAGAGTACGTAAACTAGTGACGTCATTGTGCTGTGACGCAGGTAGATTGAATAGAGCCTTTATATGGCGCTGAATACGTAACCGTAAATTTCCATATCTTTCCTTTAATAAGTTAAAGGCAATGGGGTAATTTTCGGCACGCAGAGGACGTGCTTCGACCAACTGCAAAGCTTGACCTCGGAGGATAGATCTCAAATAATGAAACTTGTAAATGACTTGAATGTCTTCATTGTCATGAACAAGGGAGCAAAATAATTCATAGAAAGAATCCCAAGCAGATTCATCTCCAGAAAAATGGGGTAAATCAATTTTCGGTAAAGTTGGTTTGGGCTTGTGAGTGCCCTCACGGAAAGAAGTTTGTGGTTCGTGAAGGGAACCAAGGACAGAAGCGTCCTTTTTCTGCTCCTCTTCGAGTTGGCGTATTATTTTGAAAGCAGAACCTATGCCTTCGTAATATAGGTTTTCTACTTCGACACGATCTTCTGTTTGATTGAGCATGCAAGTTTCTATTTCAGTTTGAATGTTACAGTAGTTTTCATAAGAACGTTCAAAATCCTTTACACGATGTTTCAACAAGTCTAATTGCGCTTCTGAGGGATCTAATTCTTTTATGTACCTTCTGAATCGGGTAATTTTCCCTTTATAGGATGCTCGTTTAGAAGTAAGTTTTTCATCCTTATCCTTATCAGTGGGAGCCATATTAAAGAAGGTAGATGAAAATGTAACTCACGAAACTGTGGAACCTTGGAAATGCTGTCAAGCTGGCAGCAGCGAATGAGTAGAAAGAACGGGACACACCAAAGGAGACAGGAGCGGCCTCTTTCCCCTTCACAGGCTTTGCAAGATGTAGTTATAGCTGAAAGATTCAAAGCAGATATTAATAATTTGCCAAGTATTGTCAAATGACACTTTTTTTTAAGAAAAAAAAATGGAAAATGGACTCTCCCGGGTTTCTGGGACCAAATTTTGGGTAGATTATAGGCTAAGGAATAACCCACCCACCAAGGGAAGATGATTAAAAAAAGAAGGGAAGTAGGTTTTGGATTGGAGAAAAAGGATAGAAAAATAGGAGGAGAGTCCCACAAGAATTGTAAATTTAACTTTAAATACCTTTAGAGGCAGTTGCCACTGGAAATTAACTCTCTGATACCTAAAGTAGGTACGAGCTTGGTCGAGGCTAACGGGAACCGCAGCTGATACTTGGGCGATTTGCAAGAGAGAGGCTGTAGTGTATTTCCTCCCAAGCATGTATAAGACTACTATGGGGAAAGGTGATGGTCTGGCAAAACTAAGAGCAACAAATTTATTGTAAGGTTTTTCAAAGAAATTCGTTTTGCGAAATAATTCGAAGAATGCCAATGATTTAAATCAAGTTTGGTATTTCCAATTTTCGAAATTATAGAGTTCCTGAGAAAAGCAACCCAGTGCTTCCAGGAAGGAAAATGATAAAAGATTATAACCTGGGGAGTAATTTTGTTGAATAAGCCAATGGTTGCATTTAAAAATGGCTAAACTTTTACTCAGCGAGGAGCCGGCTAAAATTTTAGACAAAAGGAAACACTTATTTTTTGGAAAACTGACCATAAGTTTTCGGAGAGGATCTCCACAAGCAGGTAGCTGGCGTAGCGAGCTTTACTTGCCTTACTGGCCAATTAGAATCAGCTATTAAAGCTAAAAGAATCTTTAGTGAGGTTACTACTAAGAGTTCTTGCTCAAATGCAACGAGTGGTGAATGCCCTATTAATGGTTTTAATGGCATCAAGTAGGGAGAGCCAAGGAGGACAGGATCTTGCTTACCCGTTGTATTAGAAAAATGAAAAAGCAAAAAAGAAACTCTTAATTTATTTAACAAATTAGTGGAAGTTGATATCTTTAACAATTAAATATGTTTCAATCTTATTAACAATTTGGGGTCGCAGACCTCCTACAACATTTAGAAATTGCTCCAGGCAAATAATAATTCTTAAGGTTTTAAACCTGGTACTAAAATCTTTGTAAGATTTTAAAAAGGCAATGAAATGATTAAAGTTTAAACATTAAATTGAGTACAAGGAGTGTACTATAAGAAATTTCTGAAAGAATATTCTAGAGAGTATAACAACTTCGAAAATAACAATAAGGAAAACATAAAGAATAAAATAGAAGTTCCTACAACTTCTTATATTTAAACAGAATTACTATATGAGAATTATACAAAAGAGGGCAGGTCACTTACTGTGAAACCTGAAGAGATAATCAAAAGGAAGGTTCTCGACCTCCTATATTTTAGATAGGAATCACGAGCCAAATGGGGCAGTTTCCATTTAGTGAGACCTAAAAATAACTCACACAAGAGTTGAAAGAATTGTTTTCCCTGATTTGAAAGGAGAAACAATGTAAGTTTGAAACGTGTATAAAACACGTAATTATACAGCAATTACTTAATGATAAACCAGCAAAATGGAAGGGCACTTCATAGAGTGACACCTTATTGAAACAGACCTAAATTTAAAAGTTTATTACGGATTGTTAGTAAGAGGTTAGGAAAGAGAAATAGGGGATTGAGGAAAAATGTTCATGGCCTTATTTAAATATAAACGGACGATCGCGACGCGGTAGAAAAGTTGAGCAAGCACTAGTTTTCACTATAGTTGGTTGAAATATATGAAAAGTTTATGGGAAAGAAAGTTATTGCAATGATAACTGGTTTCACTAGGTAGGCGAGAGTCTATTTCTTGAGAAAGTTGTAAATTACAATTAAATGCGCCATAGAAAATTCCAGCGGTGGACGAAAATTCACTATTGTAGTAATTTAGAAGTAAGATTCTTCAATTTTAAATAGCATTCTCACAAATAAGTGAGAAATACATGACGGCAGGACTTGCAGATAAAGTAACAGATCTGGAAGGTTCCAGAACGATCTTAGTAGAAAAATGGGGCTAATGTAAATCCAACGGAGGAACTAGCTTGGTGAATTATAGACAGCGGGTATTAGATAATATCCCACGTAGCGAGAGGATTTCTCATTTAAATAGCTTAAGAAAAGCTCTTTTCTAGTAAGGTTGGCTTGTACGAACAAAAGCTCAACATGGCAAATCCCACGAAGAATGATTTTTGCCCCAAAATAAATAATCTCACACTGTCTATAAAAGTATCGTTAAAAGCACCTGAAAGTTAAAACCATGAAGATGAGGTTAAAACATTAAGATGGTACTTATCTTGATTTCATGTTGAAGGCGAAGTTCCGTATGACGATAACTACTTTGCCAACATGGCGTAGAAGAGAGTATGCCTCTTGGTTTGAGGAGGCTGGCTCGAGAGGAGCCTTAACTGATAGAGTCAACTGCCGACTGAGAAGTGAGACCTGCTCAACAGAGCACGGAGGGTCCAAGGAAGGGAAAAAGAGTGGGGGGTAGGAAACAAAAGGAGAACATATAAACATAACCAACTTATCAAAAATAAATGTTCTTCTTGATGAATGGTCTTCAAGGAGTTGATAGTAGGCGATGCTAGCGCAGCATGGTGAGTAAAGAAGTAGACGTAGTCCTCTTGCTCAAGGAGAAAATAGCTGGCGATGGTAACAGGATCAGGTGGCCAAATGGATAAGTAAGTCCTCTAGCACCAGGAAGAATTGAGGAGCTTCAGAGATTCGCTGCGAGATGACGCTAGGTGGGTCACAGAAGGTATATATCTAGAACAGACTCATGAAAAGCATAAGAGACAGGAACCAAAGAGAAAATAGAAGATCACTGTTGGTGTTTGACAAAGAGGAAAGAAAGAACATGCAAAAGCAATAAAAATTATCTCTCAGGTACCGTGTATTCAAAGAATACACCACCCTGCCTCCTTGAGGGCCTTGAGCAGAAGGCAGGAGATACTGTGAGCCCCTGAGGGTGTAGCACTATCCAGGGTGCACCAGAATTGGTGGGGCTACACACACCCTGCCTCCTTGAGGGCCTTGAGCAGAAGGCAGGATATACTGTGAGCCCCTGAGGGTGTAGCAATATCCAGGGTGCACCAGAAGTGGTGGGACTACATACACCCTGCCTCCTTGAGGGCCTTGAGCAGAAGGCAGGTGATACTGTGAGCCCCTGAGGGTGTAGCACTATCCAGGGTGCACCAGAAGTGGTGGGACTACATACACCCTGCCTCCTTGAGGGCCTTGTGCAGAAGGCAGGAGATACTGTGAGCCCCTGAGGGTGTAGCAATATCCTGGGTGCACCAGAAGTGGTGGGGCTACATACACCCTGCCTCCTTGAGGGCCTTGTGCAGAAGGCAGGAGATACTGAGAGTCCCTGAGGGTGTAGCAGTATCCTGGGTGCACCAGAAGTGGTGGAGCTACACATACCCTGCCTCCTTGAGGGCCTTGAGCAGAAGGCAGGAGATACTGTGAGACCCTGAGGGTGTAGACACATCCAGGGTCCACCAGAAGTGGTTGGGGCTACACACACTCTGCCTCCTTGAGGACCTTGAGCAAAAGGCAGGAGATACTGTGAGACCTTGAGGGTGTAGCAATATCCAGGGTGCACCAGAAGAGGTGGGGCTACATACACCCTGCCTCCTTGAGGGCCTTGTGCAGAAGGCAGGAGATACTGTGAGTCCCTGAGGATGTAGCACTATCCAGGGTGGGGCTACATACACCCTGCCTCCTTGAGGGCCTTGAGCAGAAGGCAGGAGATACTGTGAGCCCCTGAGGGTGTAGCAATATCCAGGGTGCACCAGAAGTGGTGGGACTACATACACCCTGCCTCCTTGAGGGCCTTGAGCAGAAGGCAGGAGATACTGTGAGCCCCTGAGGGTGTAGCACTATCCAGGGTGCACCAGAAGTGGTGAGACTACATACACCCTGGCTCCTTGATGGCCTTGAGCAGAAGGCAGGAGATACTGTGAGTCCCTGAGGATGTAGCACTATCCAGGGTGGGGCTACATACACCCTGCCTCCTTGAGGGCCTTGTGCAGAAGGCAGGAGATACTGTGAGTCCCTGAGGGTGTAGCAGTATCCTGGGTGCACCAGAAGTGGTGGGGCTACACCCTGCCTCCTTGAGGGCCTTGAGCAAAAGGCAGGAGATACTGTGAGACCCTGAGGGTGTAGCAACATCCAGGGTGCACCAGAAGTGGTGGGGCTACACACACCCTGCCTCCTTGAGGACCTTGAGCATAAGGCAGGAGATACTGTGAGACCCTGAGGGTGTAGCAATATCCAGGATGCACCAGAAGTGGTGGGGCTACATACACCCTGCCTCCTTGAGGGCCTTGTGCAGAAGGCAGGAGATACTGTGAGTCCCTGAGTGTGTAGCACTATCCAGGGTGGGGCTACATACACCCTGCCTCCTTGAGGGCCTTGAACAGAAGGCAGGAGATACTATAAGCCCCTGAGGGTGTAGCAATATCCAGGGTGCACCAGAAGTGGTGGGGCTACATACACCCTGCCTCCATGAGGGCCTTGAGCAGAAGGCAGGAGATACTGTGAGCCCCTGAGGGTATAGCACAATCCAGGGTGCACCAGAAGTGGTGGGACTACATACACCCTGCCTCCATGAGGGCCTTGAGCAGAAGGCAGGAGATACTGTGAGCCCCTGAGGGTATAGCACTATCCAGGGTGCACCAGAAGTGGTAGGGCTACATACACCCTGCTTTCTTGAATGCCTTGTGCAGAAGGTAGGAGATACTGTGAGCCCCTGAGGGTATAGCACTATCCAGGGTGCACCAGAAGTGGTGGGCTACATACACCCAGCTTTCTTGAGGGCCTTGTGCAGAAGGCAGTTGATACTGTGTGCCCCTGAGGGTATAGCACTATCCAGGGTGCCCCAGAGGTGGTGGGGCTACATACACCCTGCTTTCTTGAAGGCCTTGTGCAGAAGGCAGGAGATACTGTAAGCCCCTGAGAGTATAGCACTATCCAGGGTGCACCAGAAGAGGTGGGCTACATACACCCTACCTCCTTGAGGGCCTTGAGCAGAATGCAGGAGATAACATGGAAAGAAAACGAAGGCTGACCCCAAGAAGAATGAGGGTATCAGGAAAGATGAAACAAGGGCCAATTAAGGCGGGAAAGGAGGATACACCCTAGGCTTCGGGTACCCTAATACCGTCGGTGTCGGAAGAGATCAAGAGTTGACCAAGAGAGGTCGACAGGAAAGAAGACAGAGAGGAGCCCGGCACATGTAAGTGGAAGCAATGCCGGACTCTGCTGGGGTTCCGTGGTCGCCAACCCACGTCTAACTACTCGTGAGTCGCCTAGTGGCTATCATTCTTGGCTGTCACAGCACACGGCCAGGTTCGATTCCTGACTCTGCCAAGAAATGTAATTCTGGTCTGAGGGCTGTATTGGGGTACACTCAGCCTCGTGAAGCAAAACTAAGAAGAGGAGGGTTCGATCCCTACTTGAGCCATCCTGGATGTGGCTTTTCATGGTCTCCCACTTCCACTTCAGGCAAATGCCGGGATGGCTACGGCCGTTTCTTACCTTGATTACAAATACACACACCAAAGCGACACAGGTTTTCAGACAACTGCCGACCGCAATAAAAAAATCAAAAATAAGAAATTGAATATCAAAAATCAAAAATTAACAATTAAAATTAATAATTAAAAATCAAACATTAAATTTTTTTTTTAAAATAAACTTAAAAGTCAGAAATTGAAAATTAAAAACAAGTAGTTCTGTGAAGAACTAAAGCCTATTTTCATACATCCTGCTTATGTTAATTGCCTCTATCAACATACAAAATTTCAGTTGATTGCTGTAATAGATTCGTAGATATTGAGAACCGACTAAATATTGCGGGTGGTCGTCATGTTGGATATTTATATATGTAGGTCGTAGAGTTATGTACTGCAACATGAAGATTATTGTGTACGTGTAGTGTTCAAAATTCAATGTCATTATTAGGACACAAGAAGTAAAAACGAGATTTTACAATTTCGCACAGCTGCCATCTTGTAGTTATGAAAACAATTGAAATAAATTAAGATGCCAATGGATTAACATTTTGTATAAGAATTTAACGTGCAAAGTTTCACTGCACTCGGATGGTTAAATCACGAGAAACGTCCATTTAAATATTTACACTTCGCGTCGCCGCCATGTTGGATTTGTGCTCACCAGGTTACTGAAAGACCTATAGGTGAACTTATGTTCATAGCCTGTATGAACATAAAAAATCATTTTGATTGCTTTAAAAGAGTCGTAGATATTGAGAACCGTCAAAATATTTCAGATGCTCGCCATATTTGATTGTTATATGTATAGGCCATAGAGTTATGTACCATTAAAGGAAAATTATTGCGTAGCTTCATTATTCAAACATTCACTTTGATCGCATGATTACGACATAAGAAATAAAAACTTAATTTTAAAATTTCGCACAGCCGCCATCTTGAGGTTATATAAACAATTGAACTAAATTAGATGCCATTGCATTACAATATGTATAATAATTTACTGTACCACATTTCCCAGCGCTCAGAAAGTTACATAGATAAACTTGTAGCAGTGCCCTTTATCACCGTACAAAATTCAGGGTGAAATCTGTAATAGTTTCGGAGATATAGAATGCCAGTGAAATATTTCGCACAGCCGCCATTTTGAGGTTATGTAAACAATTGAACTAAATTAGATGCCAGTGCATTACGATGTTTATAAACATTTGCTGTACCTAGTTTCATTACGTTTGGATGGTTAAATCGCGAGAAAATTCTATTTAAAAGTCTCAAATTCGCTTGAACGCCATGTTGGTTTTGTAGTTACCAGGTTTTTGAAAGTCTCATAGGAAAACTTCCAGTAGTTCCCTTTATTACCGTACAAACTTTCAGGGTGATATCGGTAATAGTTTCGGATATACTGAATGCCGGTGAAATATTTCGCACAGCCGCCATGTTGGATTTGTGAGAGACAATAAAATTTGAAGGGCACGGTTGGAGTCGGCCAGAATGGTGCTATAATCTTACCGAGTTTCATTGTAATCGCTCCAGCCGTTTAGAAGTTATTATGGGACACACACACACCATCACACACACGCACTCACACACGGACAAAAGGTGATCTCATAAGCGTATTTTTTTTTTCATAGAATGAAAATAGGCTAAAAATAAGAAATTGAATATCAAAAATTAACAATTTAAATTAAATATTAAAAATTAAACATTAAAATTAAAAAAATAAATTAAAAATCATAATAAAATTAAAACTAAAGTTTTTTTTAAATATAGTTGCTAGGGTGGCTAAAGTGCAGCGTTAGGTCATGGGGCCAAGCTCTCTGCTGACTCGGTAAACGCGTGGATTCCAGCCCCATGATTGACCGTCCTTGAAATGGCTTTCCGTGGTTTCCCCATTTTCAACACTAAGCAAATGCTGAGACGGTTCCTTCTGACAGGCCACGGCCGCTTCCTTCCACATGCTTGCCCAGTTTCATTAATCTCCATCCATTCCATCTCTCAACCAGACGGGCAGGTCACCCACGGCTGTCGACTAGAAAGACCTGCACTCGGCCTCCCAGGAGGCGACACGGCAAAAAAAAACATCTACACATACCCAAGTACACGGGGATACATGACCACGATGTCCCAAAACCACTAAATAATCAACAACATTGAAAACTTGTGAGTTCCTGGGGGAAGAACGTATTGGAAAGCTGTCAATATGTTGAATTTTGTTTAACATTTCTCTTTGGAAACCACGCTCTACGATAACACAGGATCGCAATCAATGTTTTGATGTGTCCATATCGTTAATGTTATTTCTGATAGTAGCCATGTTCATGAGGCTATTAAACACGCCATCTATTCTCATTACAACATCAACATTACCTGCAATCATATTAGTTATACCTTGAGTTGAGGCATTTGTGATACACATCCAACGTTTATCACAAATCCATCATATTATCTGCTTATGTTCCACAGTGTGTGCAGAAAGTTTAGGGACAGATCTGAATTTACTGTCAACCAAAGTATTGTGTGCACTCGAGTTTGAAGGTTGCTTGTGACGTAACCAATAGACCTACATAAAATCCAATAACATCATCATTTTCGTCATTCTATTTTACGTTAATTCATGTAGGTTTGGAATTTTTAATTTATATTTTAATATTTTTTATCGCAGTTGGAACACAAAATGTGCCCGTTTTTAAGCGTGTTTCAACCATTTATTATCACTTCCGAGCGAGACGCGCCATGACGCGTGGTGGAGCCCATCTCGGCAACGCTCTACAGCTTTCCCCGGAGCGGCTAGCTGCTGAACGTTGTCTATTTTCCCGTACAAATACAAACCGATCTAAAATAAGTGAATTGATTTACGTATTGCACAGTCATACAGCCTAACCTTTTGATATATGAAGATTACAACGCGACAAAAACTACATTTTCCAACCACCTCGAGCCGAGAAAAAGTTACCTTTAAAAATGATAACAACCTTGTTTCATGGACACACACAAAATTTTGAAATTAATAAACCCGTTATACAACATTCCAATGTATATTGTGTTGAAATTTGGATTCGATCTGATGATGGGTTGTTGAGATTTATTTATTTATCCGAGTCCAAAACACATACAAATATACATATAAATTGCACTAAATTTCATTTCTCTGTTAGAATGGCACAGTCATTAGCTTCTATCAAGTTCTGCATATCACATGGTCTTGGTAACATGCTGCAATTCAGAAGGTGCTCAGGGTCTTGTCTTTCACCACATCTACAAAGTTCTTCAGTACTGTATAACCACTTCATTAAATTGCTTTTGCACCGACAAATGGTTGAAACACGCTTCAAAACGGGCACTTTTTGTGTTTCAACTGCGATAAAAAATATTAAAATATAAATTAAAAATTCCAAACCTACATGAACTAACGTAAAATAGAACGACGAAAATGATGATGTTATTGGATTTTATGTAGGTCTATTGGTTACGTCCAAACAACCTTCAAACTCGAGTGCACACAATAGTTTGGTCGACAGTAGTTTGATGAACATTTGTCCCTAAAGTAACATCATTTCAGTCATTGTTTTACATGATGTTAATTACATCTACGAGGGTCGAATCATAAGTCATGGCAACTATTTTTTTCTCGCGAACGGGAGACAGCACGGAAAATCTACGATATGCATTTGGAAATATAGGACATGTACGTATGCCTAGTGCCTGAAGATAAATTGTGACATCAAGAGATGCTCGTAGGTAAGTGACAGAACACAGGCCATAGGTAAACATTGTTTTGTTATGGTATATACAGCAAATACACAAGACTAAGTACAAAGGACAGCCTCCACTGGTTACAGACCTTCGAAATATAAGGTGCGTTCAAAAATTAACGAGCCGGAGGCATAATTACAGAAACCAGTACCTTGAACCGTTTTTATCAGGTTCATTATTTTTTGTCATATTATTATTATTATTATTATTATTATTATCATCATTTCCTTCATGTCGCATTATTGTGACATACGTTTCTCTGTCTCACCTACTGCGTTCAAACTTTGTAATTCTGCGTAAATGTTTCGTCAGGTGGTGAAACTTTTCACCCCTACTGACACTGTGTTACCATTGGTTGAAGCATAACTTGTTACTAAGCTTTGCTTCTCCCATTGGCCCCCTTTATGTTCTGGAGAGGGGGAGTTCTACGACTTATTTTTCCCGAGCGGCGTTACTGCGTTCCTTTTAGAGAAGGTGGCTTCCTTCCCTTTCTGACCATCATGTGAAACGGTCACAGCCTAGGTGTGTCGGGCTTTTCGCCCGTGCCCAACGCAACTAAACGTAAGTACGATTCGATCACTTGGTTTTATCTGGCATGCTATCATTTTTGAATTTCAGTTTATCAATTTCCCTTTCTTATGATGATGTGAATTCGATCCATGAACCCAAGTCCCTTCGCCTTTGTTTACGTTAGTTTAGCGAAGCCTCTGTGTTTATTTGTCATCCCTACCTTTCATGTAATCGGTTTTATTTTTACTCAAATCTCTCAGGTCTGAAATATATGCTACTTTTCTGCGAGGCTTACCAACGCTCTGTATTACGTCACAAATTGATGTGCACTCTTTCGAGGTATCTTTCATTTGATTGTCGTATCAGAGTTTGTTTTTTGGGTCAAGGTATCATTGGAGTAACGGAGCCATGTCTCATTTCGCCTCCTATTTGATCCTTCCCTCTGTTTTAGGAAAAGTGTGTGAGCGATGGTCATTGTGTTAGTCACTGTCCATTCGTCATGCCTTAATTCCTTTGTTTCTTCGTATGTCGTTATATTTAGACATAACTACCTCTACGTAAGCCTATATTTTCCTACAAAGCATATTTCTTAGCTGATCGACCTTTCCTTTCATTTCCTGTCCCGGTAATGTCAATTAATTTAATGTAATACTCATTTTCCTTTATTTTTATGTGTTAATTTTGTGTTGTTTCCTCTGGCTTCGTTATATTACGTAACTCCGTGTCATCCCCCCTCTCCCACCCCCCACCCCCGTTTCCTACATACGCACCCTTCTCATCCCCACCACTCCCCCCCCCCCCTTACCCCATGATTTCACAACATCATGAGCTTTTTGGAAGTCTGTTCTTGGCAAGGGCATTCTAGTCCAGGTCATCCTCGTAAGTAGAGGTGTTCTCTTATTCGACTCATCCATACTCTCTATCTTTTTCGTTTTTGTTTTGTTTTTGTATTTTAAATTTTGGTTATCGAGTCGCGCTTACGGTTTAGTTGCACATTGATTGTAAGTACATTTTAATTAATCTTGTTTCATCTTTGTTAGTGCTTAAGTTCATTTATACACTTTTCTCTTGAGATTGTTTTTGTGTCCCCCTTTCTTAGGTACCATCTTTAATCATTAATTTTATTTTATTTGTTATTAAGCGATTTTATACCTCTTCACGTTTACCTTTCATTTTGTGTTTAGATATATCCTTACTCTTATGCGCACCTGTTTTAGTTTACTTTAAATACAATAGTAAATAGTTCACTTGGTTTCGTCCTCTTTCATTTGTAATTTTAAGTTCCCTCATCTCTCGTCCGATTTCGTCGGTCTTGGCTTCGTACTGTAACGCAGTCACGACCTTCACGCTTCTGGGTTCCTCGATCAATTAGATAATTTCAATTCCGCTTTTGATTTGTTTTAAACAATTCATTCGATTCCTTTTTTGGAAAGCATCTTTCTTTCGATCCGGAATCTTGGGCCCAGCACGCATCGAAAGAGACATCCTTTCCCCGCTCCTTAGCGATCCTGTTTAAGGTGTTGTTTTCACTTCTACTGTATTTCCTCACGCCTCTGCTATTTTGTTTAACGTAAAAGCACAAGCGGTGCAAATGGTAAATCAGAGCGTGGTTAAACGCGAAATCGTTCCCTTTAGGTTACCAAACTTATATATATATATATTTTTTTTCAATTATTACAATGTTGTCTTTCTGAGTTTAAGATACCTGTACTGAATTGTTCCCCCATCCCCGAAGAAAGTGTGGACTGTGAAAGCATTTCTCGAGTGAACAAGACATCCAAAGAATCTAGTTCCGAGGTGAAGAGTGCAACAAGTTAGTGAGTACTTCGCAACGCTGGAATAGGACGCATTACGGTATTGTGACCTTTATTTTACTAAGTTAAAGTGTTTTACTTTTCTCCTTGTCTATTGTCATGTCTAAGTCAGAATTCCCACCCGTCAAAAAGGAGTTAAATTTTATGGGCTTTGAATCTTTAACAATGCCCACGCCATTATTGCAAGATACGACACAGGACCTGCTAATGATAGACCCTCCCCTTTTAGATTGCTCCATCGCCCCTGTAGGCACTGTTAATAGTGCTCGCCACAACGAAAATGTTGCATCAGTAGTGAGTAGGTGGGGTTTGACTTTTTCCGGAGAAAACAATACCTCATCAGTTTTTTGTTTTATCCAACGTGTGGAGGAATTGTGTTATTGTCACGATATTAATCCCGACAATATTGTACGTTGCTTACCTATTCTTTTGTCTGGAAAAGCGCTGATGTGGCATCGCACTACTCCGAATTTTTATAAGTCATGGGACGAATTTGTTGGGTGCATTAAGGACCGTTTCACGCCACAAGATTTCGATTTCGCTCTCAAACAAGAAATATACTCCCGTACTCAGGCTCCTGGGGAGATGATCGACGATTATGTAACCTCAGTTCGGCTGTTAGCAGCGAACCTCCCCCAACCCTTTCATCCCAGGGATCTGTTGGAAATTATATACAGGAATTTAAATCCCACTTATAAATACTTCATTCGGCGTACATCCATTTTTTCCATCGAGGACATCATATCGCAAGGCCGTGAGTATGAATTAAATGCACGAGCCTGTTCGAACTATACTCCACCTCCAAGAGCCGATAATACGATTTTCCCCGAGTTAGCCTACTCCCCCCAGACAACACTGTCTAGCCCAGCTGTCGACCGAACAAAAGACGACACCTTACGGTTTAAGCCGTCTGCTCGCCGTGCTGAGTCCCTTTCTAGGAATTCTAACCCAAGCCCTT
Organism: Meconema thalassinum; assembly: GCA_946902985.2. Taxonomy (NCBI): domain Eukaryota; kingdom Metazoa; phylum Arthropoda; class Insecta; order Orthoptera; family Tettigoniidae; genus Meconema; species Meconema thalassinum. Next base: position 51,603,803 of record OX336397.1, read on the forward strand.
CTGTGGCTCGTAATTCTTCTGCTGTTTCCCGTGAAAGGACTACGAACACCCCAACAACAATCACACGCAATGTTTCTTCTGGTCGCATAATTTGTTGGAACTGTAATGAACTTGGACATCATTTTAAAATGTGTTCTTTAAAACGCCGAAAATTCTGTTTTGGCTGTGGGATGAATGAGGTCACGACTCGTTCCTGTCCAAATTGTAATTCCAACCAGGAAAACTCATAGGGAGGTGTTCTGAGTTCGACTCCCGGAGCAGTCCTCCATCCAAACTTGACAATGCATCTAATTTCGATGTTGTGTTACAACCAGGAGTCTCAGTAAATTTCGATAATGTCTCGGCACCTGCTATTTTGGATACAGGCGCCACCAGAAGTTTCATCCACCGTTCAGTGGCAGATAGCATTCGATCTTCGCAAAAACACCCCGTACAGAATAAATGTCAGTTCCTCTCTGCGGGATCGTCAGTTATCGACGTTGCCGAAACTATTCTATGTCGCATTCAAATTCACGGATTTTCTTGGAAACATGTTTTTCATGTGGTTAACAATCTCTCCACTCAATGTATTTTAGGAATTGACTTTATGCATAAAACTGGTATGCAGTTGGATTTTATTAACGATTCATTTTGTTTCAAATTTCGCTCAGATAAAATGTTCCCCTTTGAAGAATGTACTTCTAACTACGTTGATGTGTCTCCTGTATTTTCCGTACATCTTCCATTAACTTTGATGTCCGAGCAACGTGATACTCTGAACGATTTAGTTGAGGAATTTTCTGATGTCCTCACAGAAGATTTAGGTTCTGCTGTAAATCACGAATGTCACATTGACTTGAGTGACAATGTACCTGTTCGAAGTCCTCCGTTTCCTTGTAATCCGCCCAAGCTCTTGGCCATGAAAAAGTATATCAATGATTTGCAAGATCGGGGAGTAGTAGTTCCTTCCAAATCAGCTTATGGGTCTCCTGCTTTCTTAATTCCCAAGAAAGAAGAAGGCGAGTACCGGCTAGTCGTAGACTACCGAAAATTGAACAAGAAGGTAGTCTTTGATAATTTCCCACTGCCTACTATTGAGAGTGCTTTTCAACATTTCCACGGGGCCAATGTGTATTCGATGATTGATCTAAATAGTGCCTATTATCAGATTCCTTTGGATGCTGAGAGTCGCGACTTCACTGCTTTTAACACCCCTTTCGGGTTATATAATTTCAAACGTCTTCCGATGGGTGTAGCTGTTGGTGCACAAGTCCTCAGTCGCGTGCTAGACGACATCTTGGGAGACCTGAAGTTCAATTTTGTATTTAATTATCTTGACGATTTAGTCGTATACAGCAGATCTTTTGAGGAGCATGTCGTTCATCTTAGGGAAGTTTTCTCCCGCCTCAGGAAGGCCGGCCTCACTATCAATCCAAAAAAGACCTCTTTGGGCTGTACTCAAATTAAATTTCTGGGTCACATTCTGTCAGCCGATGGTATCCGTGTCATACCCGAGCGCGCAGATTGCATTCAGCAGTTACCTGTACCCACCACAATTAGGGCCTTGAGAAGAGTAATGGGTATGTTCACGTTCTATTCTCGTTTTATCAAAAACTTCTCTGACATTTCGGCACCTCTAAATGCTCTCAAAAAGAAGAATGTGAAATTTGTGTGGGGGCCAGAACAGGACAAAGCTTTCAATGTTTTGAAAGAAGCCCTTATGTCTGCACCAGTACTGCACACGCCTGATTTCGAATCAGCTTTCTTTTTACATTGTGACGCCAGTGATTTGGCCATTTCTAGTGTTTTGAGCCAGCGTGTGGATGGAAAATTTGCACCAGTGGCCTTCGCGAGTCGTATGTTAAATCAACATGAACGACGTTACTCAATTTTCGAGAAGGAAAGTCTTGCTGTGGTATTTGGATGTGAAAAATTCAGGACCTTTCTGGAACACCGTCACTTTACTGTTTTTACCGACAATGAGGCTTTGAAATGGAGTCTTTCTCACGTGAAAAAGCTTGGACGCATCAACAGGTGGATTTTGAGGTTGTCATCTTTTAAGTTTGATATCATCCACGTAAAAGGGAGCGAGAACCCGGTAGCAGACTGCCTGTCACGCATGTTTGAAGAGACCCCTAGGACTCCAATCGAGAGCGTTTCTATCAGTACACCACTTCAAGAAAATCTTTTCCTATTGCAACATTGTCCTTGGTCTTTTGTGGATATCCGGAAATTCCAGTCTGAGGATCCATTTTGCACTGACCTCCGTGCAAAAATTGCAAACAAAGATCCGGCAGTAAGCAACTTTTGTGTTCGAAATGATGTTATTGGCTATGTTCTTCCTAACTCTTCTAAATTTAGAATTTTTGCTCCATTAGCAGTACGTGATATGCTTTTGACATATTATCATGATTCTGCACTGGGAACTCATGCAGGGATGCAGCGCACTTTCCGTAAGATATCCGGTGAATTTTATTGGCCCTCAATTAAAGTAGATGCTTTTGCTCATGTCAGAAGATGTTTAACCTGCCAGCGTTCTAAACCTGCCCAGAACACTCGTGTAGGCTTCCACCAAGCTGGTATCGTCACTCGTCCCGGCGAACGCCTTTTCATTGATTACTTTGGTCCAGTCGTGAGATCAAAATCTGGCAATCAAGCCATTTTAACTGTCATTGATGGTTTTTCGAAGTTTATTTGGTTATTCCCAGTAAAGAATATCACTTCTCAGACTACTATCCATTTCTTGTCTAGATATATATTTGGAGTTTTTGGTCCTCCCAAGTACCTTGTGTCAGATAACGCCTCTGTATTCCGTTCCAAAGCCTTTGAAACTATGGTATTTAACTGGGGCATCCAACATATTTTCTTGTCACCGTATCGACCGCAGGGAAATCACGTAGAGCGTTTTCACAAAAACTTGAAGGCTTGTATGTCCGCTTTTCACAATGCCGATCAAACCTCCTGGGATACGAACCTACAGTATTTCAGTCTCGGGTTCAATACCTCTTTCCATTCGTCCGTTCAAACTACTCCAGCGGAATTATTCCTAGGCCGGTCGCTTGTCGACCCCTTGCTGCTCAAATGGAATATTGAATATCTTTCCGAACCCTCTCGCGCTACCTCTGTTGCTCAAAAATGGGCCATCGCTACCGGTCACCTCAAGAAAGCAAAAGCCAGAGTAGCGAAGCGCTACAACTTAGGCCGTCATGATGTTAAATTCCAAATTGGGGACAAAGTTTTGTGTCGTTTACATCCTTTGAGTGACGCTACCAAACATATTTCCAGTAAGCTGTGCTTACGTTGGTCAACTCCCAAGACTATTTCACGCTTTTTAAATCCTGTCTCAGTTGAGTTAGTGGACGATCACGATAATTCAGTGACTTCGGCCCACGTCACGCAGTTGAAAAAATTTGTCAAATGATCTTGTGAATTTCGCCTCGCTATAATGTTGTGTTTTTGTTTTCCTTTTATTCTAATTGGATGCCCGAGCTCCTTAATAGCCAACCTAGCATGTGAGCCTATTCTGATCTTAATTCGTGTGCTTCCTTTTCATTTATTCCTGTGACAAGACAGGAGACACCCGTGGCCTTTTTCTCGTACGCGAGTGTGTCGTGTATACTTGACATCTCTGTCAAACTATATCTTTGCCTGAGGCCGTCAGTATATACCTGGTCGGTCACTATTTGCAAACCACCCCTACTCCTCTTTTGCACTGCCCCTCGGCTTAACTCCTATTGTTCGACGACAGACAAGGACCCTTCAACACTTCCTGTTTGACCTTGTAGGAACTTGGTATTTATTTTACATTTATTCATGTAATTGACTTTTTGTGTCATGGTTTTGAGATATCATGCACCTTAGTGTCATCTTGATTTTGATATTTATTGTGAAGTCATATATTTTGTTAGGTTTTAAATTGTCAAGTGTTCTCAGCATATCGTGTATTGTCTAGCAACCATCCAGAGGGTTGGCGAGTGACAACAAACAACCTTTGTGTACCTGAGCTAACACAGCTGAGGGTCTTCTCGGAACTCGTTAACGGACCAGTCACCCTTCACTGGGTCTATACATGGCTTTATTTTTCAGCAGCTGAAAAGGAGAGTACTTTCCCTTTCGAAGACATTATGACACTATTGCATATTCCTCGTTGACGCAACGAAAGGTCCTATATACAGGGTGTCCCAAATGTATTTTTTTTAAAATGTGATCACGATTTAACTTTGTCTATCTTTTCTCATCAGAGGCTGGAGAGATTTGCAGTCCCGAGGTAACGTCCATCTTGAAGATTTCGACATCCGCATCATCATGAACTAGCAAGAACAATGATCACTATTTAATATATGAACTCACTGTATTTCTTTTTGAACGCAGTACTTTTGACGTTAGTGGCTAGTGTTGACGAGCAATGAAGGGGGTACCACCTTCATTTCACGGTCAGATTAGTCAACTGTTCATTTTTTTTGTATTCTCCTAGAGGTCCTTAGTACCCAATTTTTTTTTAGTATTCAATTTTTTCCCCCTTTACATATTTTTCCTCTCTTTTTGTACGAAAAAAGAAATTTCCATGGCCAGGAAAATTCCTTTTTTTTGGGAGAGCAGGGGAATTTTGAACCGTTTTTATCAGGTTCATTATTTTTTGTCATATTATTATTATTATTATTATTATTATTATCATCATTTCCTTCATGTCGCATTATTGTGACATACGTTTCTCTGTCTCACCTACTGCGTTCAAACTTTGTAATTCTGCGTAAATGTTTCGTCAGGTGGTGAAACTTTTCACCCCTACTGACACTGTGTTACCATTGGTTGAAGCATAACTTGTTACTAAGCTTTGCTTCTCCCATTGGCCCCCTTTATGTTCTGGAGAGGGGGAGTTCTACGACTTATTTTTCCCGAGCGGCGTTACTGCGTTCCTTTTAGAGAAGGTGGCTTCCTTCCCTTTCTGACCATCATGTGAAACGGTCACAGCCTAGGTGTGTCGGGCTTTTCGCCCGTGCCCAACGCAACTAAACGTAAGTACGATTCGATCACTTGGTTTTATCTGGCATGCTATCATTTTTGAATTTCAGTTTATCAATTTCCCTTTCTTATGATGATGTGAATTCGATCCATGAACCCAAGTCCCTTCGCCTTTGTTTACGTTAGTTTAGCGAAGCCTCTGTGTTTATTTGTCATCCCTACCTTTCATGTAATCGGTTTTATTTTTACTCAAATCTCTCAGGTCTGAAATATATGCTACTTTTCTGCGAGGCTTACCAACGCTCTGTATTACGTCACAAATTGATGTGCACTCTTTCGAGGTATCTTTCATTTGATTGTCGTATCAGAGTTTGTTTTTTGGGTCAAGGTATCATTGGAGTAACGGAGCCATGTCTCATTTCGCCTCCTATTTGATCCTTCCCTCTGTTTTAGGAAAAGTGTGTGAGCGATGGTCATTGTGTTAGTCACTGTCCATTCGTCATGCCTTAATTCCTTTGTTTCTTCGTATGTCGTTATATTTAGACATAACTACCTCTACGTAAGCCTATATTTTCCTACAAAGCATATTTCTTAGCTGATCGACCTTTCCTTTCATTTCCTGTCCCGGTAATGTCAATTAATTTAATGTAATACTCATTTTCCTTTATTTTTATGTGTTAATTTTGTGTTGTTTCCTCTGGCTTCGTTATATTACGTAACTCCGTGTCATCCCCCCTCTCCCACCCCCCACCCCCGTTTCCTACATACGCACCCTTCTCATCCCCACCACTCCCCCCCCCCCCTTACCCCATGATTTCACAACATCATGAGCTTTTTGGAAGTCTGTTCTTGGCAAGGGCATTCTAGTCCAGGTCATCCTCGTAAGTAGAGGTGTTCTCTTATTCGACTCATCCATACTCTCTATCTTTTTCGTTTTTGTTTTGTTTTTGTATTTTAAATTTTGGTTATCGAGTCGCGCTTACGGTTTAGTTGCACATTGATTGTAAGTACATTTTAATTAATCTTGTTTCATCTTTGTTAGTGCTTAAGTTCATTTATACACTTTTCTCTTGAGATTGTTTTTGTGTCCCCCTTTCTTAGGTACCATCTTTAATCATTAATTTTATTTTATTTGTTATTAAGCGATTTTATACCTCTTCACGTTTACCTTTCATTTTGTGTTTAGATATATCCTTACTCTTATGCGCACCTGTTTTAGTTTACTTTAAATACAATAGTAAATAGTTCACTTGGTTTCGTCCTCTTTCATTTGTAATTTTAAGTTCCCTCATCTCTCGTCCGATTTCGTCGGTCTTGGCTTCGTACTGTAACGCAGTCACGACCTTCACGCTTCTGGGTTCCTCGATCAATTAGATAATTTCAATTCCGCTTTTGATTTGTTTTAAACAATTCATTCGATTCCTTTTTTGGAAAGCATCTTTCTTTCGATCCGGAATCTTGGGCCCAGCACGCATCGAAAGAGACATCCTTTCCCCGCTCCTTAGCGATCCTGTTTAAGGTGTTGTTTTCACTTCTACTGTATTTCCTCACGCCTCTGCTATTTTGTTTAACGTAAAAGCACAAGCGGTGCAACCTGTATGTTAGAAGTATTGGCCCTGGCTGTTGAGGCACTTGTCCCACTGTGACACGAGGCGGTGAATGGCTGTCTCATAAAATTCCCTGGGCTGCGATGTGAACCAGTTCCGCACGTACAGCTGGAAGTCGGCGTCCGAAGTGAATCGTTGGCCCCGCAGAGCCCTTTTCATGGGACCAAACATGGCCTAATCACAGGGAGAGCGGTCTGGACTGTATGGAGGGTGGCTGAGAACCTCCCATTTGAATTCTGCAGGAGTGCCGCGACTGTGTTGGCCGTATGAGGTCGTGCATTGTCGTGGAGCGACCACGGCGGCTATGGCGTTGACTGTCACTCGGCGGTCCTGGGCAATGAATGCACCAACCAGCTGGATGTTGTCATCGGTAAAACAGGGGGTGCCCCAGATCGGGCATCATCGGCTAACAACACCTTCCCTGAAGCGCTTGTGCCACGCCTTGACCCTTGCAAGGGACATGCAGTGTTCGCCGTACACTTATGACATTCGGCGATGAATGACCGTTCCCCCTACTCCTTCCGCTGTCAGAAACCGAACAACATATCTTTGCTCTTCGTTTGATGCCTCCATGTCACTGTTTTCAATGGGACTGGCAGCGTCGGACGATTGATGCATGCTGCTGCTCGTTTTGTATCGTCACGTGACGTGTACTTGTGACCTCTAGCGACGGACTGTGACCTTCTTCGCTCTTGTCGGAACCACACCTCGTTACACACGCCATGTTTAGCCGATGTCTTCACCGGTTTGCGCATTCCAGCCTCCGGCTCGTTACTTTTTGAACGCACCTTATAATCACCCAAGGTGTCTACTAGGCGTTGACAGCGGTGGGGCAGACGCTGAATACCTTTCGCTGCATGTGTATCGCTAACGTGTAACACCTCCCTCCGAAATGCTGTTACGATGTCTTCTTTATTAGCAAACCGTCGCCCACGTAGTGGCTTCTTAACTATGGGGATTAGATTTCTGCCGCGGAGAACTGCGATTTTAATATACGATCGTTACTCCTGCCTGTTGACTTCCATTGTGTGACGCTCTCACTCACACACTGAACTAGGGGGGCATGCTCAGACCCACACTGTTGTTTACATACACCATCTAGTGGCGTCCTAGGCAAGTGCATACCATACGTTTCCAAATGCATATCGCAGACGTGTTGTCCGCTGTTCGTGAGAAGAAAAAAAATAGTTGCCATTACTTATGCCTCGACCCTCGTATATGAGGGGTTTTCATTTAACATTTCGCTGCACTAGCTCTAATACTTTAAAGATGGAATATTTTACCTTTTTAAAACAGGGCTAAAAGAACTGTTTTCCTACTAAAGTGCTTTTCTTCTCTCAAACACTGCTAGTTCTACAGCTATGACATTTTGACTGTAGTTTTACTACAACATATCAATCATAAAAATATAAATACAACCTGGGGAAAAATTACAACTCATTTGGTCACCACTCAAACACTTCTCGAGCAATTCTGACTGAGCAGTTGATTTCTCCGTGTCTTGTTTGTGATGGATCCGCTGTGGGTGCCTTCTCGAAGTGTTGCCAATCGGAAGTTATTGCGGAACGAAATTGACGAATTTTGCCGCCAAAATTACCGGGAAAGAAAGTTTGTTCGAAAGGCGACCAAATGAGTAGCAATCCCCCCCCCCACCCTTCCCTAGGTTGTATTTTTAGCCTACATTTCACATTTTGCAAAAATGAGAAAAAAGTTGACTTATGAGATCGATCGATCCGGGCAAATGTCTCTATGCCTGTCTGTCGGTCTGTCATTCAGTCTGTATGTCTGCCTGTCTGTGTGTCCCCACCTATCAACTCCAAAACGGCTGCAGCAATCAAAACCAAATTTGGTATGTGTAAAAAATCTATCCTGAATATTTCAAGCCCATATTTGAAAATGATGTCAGTGCTACCAACTGCTGAAAAACCGCAATTGAAATTTGAGCTCCATGTTGGATATCTTGGAAGGTATGCATGGGAGCCATTTCAAAATTAGCACAAATATAGATAATAATATTTCAGTTTAATTTCCAGGAGGCCATGCATGGCAGTGTTGCCAAAATGATTCTATGCCTGCTGATAGGTCCAATTTTTGAAATGCATATAACTTCTACACTATCAATTGGATTTTAACCAAATTTCGTATGTACTATGTGTACATAAACCGATATGACTGAGCGTATTCTTAAAAGCCACCAGGGCTTCCAACTGTTAATAAATGCTCTCTCTATATTTTATTATCCAAATACCAATATATCAGAAAGAATGCTAGCCGACAGCTTTAAACTATTGTGCCCTTTTAGCAAGAAATATGCCAATCACAGTATACCAGCGTAGCTCAATTCGGAATTTTCGGGGCAGCGGTATGTTCCCCCACTCTGTGACTCACATATTTTGGATTAATTAGAGGATACACTTGCAAAATAACAACAAAATCAACTCCTATTTTAACACATTTAATTAATCAAAATTATGGCGCTACAAACAATTAAACAATTAAATTACTGACCCATAATCATCTACTTGTTCCAAATGAACAAGGAATAATATAATAATAAAACAAATATTGTATTAAAACCTCTGGTTTCCATATAAACCAACAATTCCTAATTATTTTTACTTCCATAAAGCATCAACTGTGAGTTTCATATAACTCCGAGCTCTTATGGCTCACTGCTTTCTATAATAATGGTGTCACTCTTTATACACCTCAAATACTACTTTGTTTATATTTTCTTAATCATCAAACAAATGTATAATTACATTGAAAATTACATGTTAATTATCTAACTCAATATTTGGGCATTTTCACATATTTTCAGATGTTATCATCTCTCTCTAACTTTACAAATACATTAAGGTAATCAGGAAATTACTTGTGTACTCCAGAGTATGAAGATACTTGACACAGTCAAAAAAACTATGGTTACTCCCGAAACCTAGTTGCCTTCAATTTACTCGTGGAATCCTACTTCCATACAACATTACAATAGGGATTGTTATTTATTTCATTTGTCTTATAAGACCATTATCACATAAAAAAAACTACGATCTGAACAGGCAAGCGGAAATATCAATCTACAAGGACCTCGGTTCAACGCCCGGGTCGTTAACAACTTTAAACACTCCTGGTGTATTTATTACTCCTTACAAAACGGCCTTCAGACACCCTCCTACTCCAAGGGTCTGGCCGTGAAACTTGAGAATTATTTATGACTATGCGGGATCCCTCCCGTCTAGCCCCGGCTAGAGCTCTCTTTAAATGCTTTAAAAACACAAACCTTTCATTCTCGGTTCTTTGGGAAGACCTGGCATTATACTCTTCGTGTACATACAACAATATTATTGGGCTCATAAACCACATTCGTAATCTTGGCGTTTATTAATTATGAAAGGTCCTCATTGATTGTGGAAGAGTAATTAACGACGAATAATAAAGGGGCTTTCAAAATAAGAGGATTCTGAGTTCGAATCTCTTCACATGCCTCGGGAACCTTTCCCTTATAGAGGACTAAACAAAATGCGATTTAGGGTCAGCCTATAGCTATAAGACCTACGCTCAATACCATACATTTGCTCCCTTTCAATAACATACACAATGCCTCGTGATACTACGTCACAAATAGAGGACTTATACCAAATCTCAATTCGCTACAATCAACTACCTCTCATAAGTAATTTACCAAGTACATTAACTTTTACGCGTTCCTAGCGTGACATTTTACTTTAATTGCGCTCCTTTTGCGCTATACATTTTTAAGCCTAGCGTCATCCAAAGAACTGATAATATCATATTAACAATTGATACACATTTCAATTTTTATATTATTCTTTTCCTTTGACCATAACTTTCTCTATTCCAAGAACATGCATTTAAACATCATGTCTATACTTTTTATTAAGGCTCTAACGCTCTTATATTCACATCAAATAATTTGATCTTTATTTAATATTTCCTTACTTGGTTATTATTATTATCATTTCATATCTTTATTCTTTACACAAGCTCAAAAGCTATTTCTTTCATATAACTCAAATTTACTTTTAATTAAATATCTTTCATGATAATTACTAATATTTCGCTTGCTCTTATGACAGTCGTCAAATACATTAACATTTTATATATTTCCTCTACTGGATTTATTCTTTACATAATTATTTATAGTTTCTCAAATTTCTATTTTTGTTCAGATCGCGTTCTTGTTTATTCAGTATTTATTTATTTAAACACATCCCTTTTACTCAAAAACTCCGGTGGATTTGTACACAATCATTCCCTGACACCAAAATATAATGAAATTCATTACTCACATGTTATTAAGGTCGTCTCATGACCTTTATCCTTGTGCGGTGTTTCATTTTGGCCCACTTTAAAATTTACTCCATATTATAGAAATTCATCTTATGTACAAACACTTCTTGACACATATTTAATACACTTAACATTGACGACATTTGTAATACACTGGTGTATCCCTTTAGAACACACAATAAACACTAAAAAATATTATTTTTACACACAATCTTGATCGATTTACACTTCACAACTTTTGATCACTAGGCCGTATTTTCTTAGCCTATCACACGTGACCTCTTAATTTCCCGTTTCCAAGGGTGAAATTTATTCAATGTCGGCTTCCTATCCTGCAGAATACGAAAGTCTCGAAACATCTACTTTTCCCTGGAATCCTAATTCTTCAAGTCCTATTCTGGATGACCGGCTATTTCTCTAGCTTGAACGGCTTCCCCTTTTAGATCTAGTTTATCGATCCTAGCGAAAGTCTGTTCGGATCGAGGTCCCCTTGATAACCTATCGATGCTCGATGGATTTGTTTTATATCAGCTAGTACTTCTCAAGTCTAGTGCTTTAGAATAGTTCGTCTGCTTTCTGGAGATAATGTCTATAGTCTCCGTTCTTCTTTATTTAATCGGTTCTAGCACTCCTACTTTTCTTAGATACGTTGCGAACCTTACTCTGTTTTTCCCTTTTAAGGTTCTTTAATTTAGATAACTGTTTATCTTTCTCTTACGGTACTTCCGCACGTTATGATATATTCGGTCGTTTATGTAAAGACCTATCGCCTTAAGTCCAACGTTCGCAGCCTGCTCTGACTATATTTTACGAACTTTTTCACTATAAACTTGTGTACTGTCGGACCTAAATCCTATAACTAGGATTTTCCTAATTTTTCAACACGGCGATACTTTAAATTTTCTTCTTTACAACCCCTTATGGAGGCAAGCAAGTTGTTAATACTGCGACGCCTATGGCTATCGGATATTAATTCTGCGGTGTATTACAGCGTTTCTCCCCTCAAGGAGTACTGGTAAACTGTCTTCGATGTGACGCAGAGTGACGCCCCACACGGCTGTCTGAATACTTAATGCGTAGCAACGCCCCCCTCGGGCTGTTTGGACCTGCTTGTACTGATGCGTAGTAACACCCCCTCGGGCTGTTCGGAACTGCATGATGCGTAGCAACGCCCCCTCGGGCTGTTCGAGACTGCATGTTTGGCTTGGTGATGCCAGGAGCTTTATACTATTTCGCTACAAAAAGATAAGACTCTAGCCCTTTTTGTGGCCAACTTTTGAAGTAATGGTTGCACAATTATAAAAATTATACCTTCCGAAAGCTCGTCTTCTCAATGTCAAATAATCTCATTGCGCATAAGAATCGATCGTGCAATTCGGAGATATTAATTACTCTGTAGTCTTCAGCTGCGTAGGTGTTGCTGTTCTTTTGTACTCTCCCCTCTCTACAGGCCTTGGTAAATCCCCGATGACGTATACTTGCGTTTGCAGTTTTTTCCTGTGCAATATTTAAAAGGTTTTTCTTTACACAAAAATCTCTCATTCGAAATGATTCACTGTACTGTAATTATTTACTTATTTTTATACTCGTAAACGGGTTAAATTTAATTATTCTTCTTCTGGCGCATAGGCGGTGTTGTCGTTTTTCAGCAAGCTAAGCTCGATTTCCGAGTCAGGCTTCCTTGTCTAATAGTGGGAATTTTCCACTCAGTTATTAATACTCATGACTAGCTCCCTTCTGAATGTCAAGAGGGGTGATCTCATCTCTCGAACACCTGGTCCTTGGTGCTTGCACAACGTTAGGCTAGCATCCTAGCTTGATCTTTCTCTATGTTACATTAGAAACTGTACGTTTCTTTCATTTCTTCCCCAAATACATGGATTCGACCTCCATGGACCCTATGGCACATGGGTTCACTATGTACACGTATCGTACCTGACATTCTAGATTAATTTGTACGTCAGTGCTACCAACATGATTCTAAGCCTGCTGATAGGACCAATTTTTAGCCTACTTTCGATTTTTGCAAAAAATGAAAGTAGACTTATGAGATCAACACAGGGCGAAAAATTGTGTGTCTGTGTGTGGGTGGTGTGTATCTGTGAGGCTGTGTGTCTGTGAGTGTGTGTACTCTGAATGACTGCCCCCCCCCCATCAATTCGAACACGGTGAAACCGAATTGAATGATATTTGGTACAGAGGTTGCACTAGAAAAGGACACCTCCGTGGCATGTTTTATATTGCCGCCATCTTGACGAAAACGTAATGGCAGCCACCCAAATGTTAAAAGCTTAAATCAAATTACGACCAACCTAATCATCTGATCTCAACCGGTTATTGCAACGTTATACCTTTATGAATGTAAAATCGTTTGAACAAACTAATAGGTCATCAGCCCAATAATTTGCGGATGTCGGCCATGTATGTGTACAAATCTATTCCCCCTATCTATTCATACATGGTGAAACCGAATTGAACGAAATTTGGTACAGATGTAACACTAGCAAAGGGCACTTCATTGTCATGTTTTATATCGCCGCCAAACGTAATGGTGGCCACCCAAATGTTAATAGCTTAAATCAAATTAAGACCAACCTTATCATCTGATCTCTACAAAAAATTTCAACAACATACCCTTTTATGAAAAGCGTTCTTTGACAAAGCTACAATGTCGTCAGTCCAATAGTTTACATATGGCGGCCATATATGTATACAAATCGATTCCGCTATCAATTCAAACACGGTAAAACCGAATAGAACGAAATTTGGTAGGTAGGTAGGTAGCACTAGCAAAGGACACCTCATGGTCATGTTTTATATTGCCGCGATCTTGACGGAAACGGAATGGTGGCCACCCAAATGTTAAAAGCTTAAATCAAATTACGACCAACCTAATTATTTGATCTCTACCAAATTTTGCAACAACATTCCTTTTTGTGGGAAGCATCTTTTGGCTGAACTACAAGGTCATTAGCCCAATAGTTTGCAGGTAGCGGCTGTTGTGGTTAATATAAATGTATAACGGGAACACTACAATCTGATCTTTATTCAGTCTAACCAAGATGTCACAAGTCAAGTAATAACAATAAAAACAAAAGACAATCATGGATGTGGGGTCTTTATCAACGGATGACTCGAATTGCTCCCAAAAACGTGGCCAAGTTGCGATGTCACCAGCGAAGGATTCTAGCTTAATTGGCGGGAGTCGAACTGAGTGTGAAGCCAGAATTGGAATAGTAGGTGTACTTGGCAGTGATTCAGGGATACTTAAATTAGCGGCTGAATTTGACAATTTACTTGCAATTGTTCTCGATGCCCTTGTGATAGCGCGTTTCGCTGAGTCTATATATTCTTCACAACTCTGAACATCAGTATCGTATTCAGTATCCGATAGTAACTCATGTATAGAATCATCAAGTGCGGTTAAGTTGTTGAGAGTTTCCTGTAGTCTATCTCGGTAGTGCTGCCAGTCTTCGAATGAAGTATTATCAGTGAAACTGTTAATTTCCGTAACAAAGCGTGTTGTATTTGCCCTCTGTCTGGTTTGCTTTCTTCTTAGACTGTGTAAAATTCCATCTGTTTGATCGTTATTGCTCATGCTGTACGTGTGTTCACGGAAATGTGCAAGGCAAAGAGCTATTAATCTGTTATATGAAGTATCGAATGATTTTCGGTCAGGTGCCACTAGGATCGCTAGTGTCGACGCTTAGATTGAGTGTTAATTACTATGGTCAGTTTTATATTTTCTCTGGCCTGCACTCCGATTTTATAATATCTATGATTAGCACCAGGTGACACTACAATATGCACGAACGAAACATAATGTTATTACACACATACATAACCAAACAAGAAGTTATTAGGGTCATTCAACAGTTATTCGGTTTACAAATGTGTAGCTTTGTCACTTAACTGTAGTCGGTTGCGAAGTAGGAAACCTTCCGTCCAGTATAGTGTAATTGCAAGTCTTCCCTCTCAGTCTGGAGGTTCCGTAATGCAATTGCAGAGTAAAAACTTACGAGAGGCTTCAATTCTTGCAGTATAGGTCTAAACAGATTACTCCTTAAAATCACTTGATATCATGCGATATCCCGGGTTTCGGTACCAAATGTTGTGGTTAATCGAAATGTATAACGGGAACACTACAATCTGATCTTTATTCAGTCTAACCAAGATGTCACAAGTCAAGTAATAACAATAAAAACAAAAGACAATCATAAATCGCAATCCACAGATTGCAACTCGCAAGAGTTGCAACGTCTCAATTCCCCACAGCGGCCATGTATGTGTGCAAATCGATTCACCATATCAATTTAAACACGGTGAAACCGAAGTGAATGAAATTTTGTACAGATGTAGCACTAGCAAATGGCACCTCATATTCATTTTAATATCCGTATAACACGTTGTATTTCTACAAGCTACTACAACCAACATTCAATTATACTCCCTGAAAAGGACAAAGAGTTATAACAATACCCATGGATTTAGGAGAATGTAGGCTATATGTTCTTTACTGAACATCTTCTTTAATACATGTAGAATCTATACTATCAATTGGATTTCAACCAAATTTCGTATGTGCTATATGACTATGTTTATTCTTAAGAGCAACCAGGGCTGCCAACTGTTAATAAATGCTGTCTCTATTTTTTATCCTTATATTAATATATCAGAAAGTATGTAAGCCAACAGGTTTAAAATTTGCACACGTACAGTACCTGACATTCTAGATTAATTTGGAGTAACTAATAAACGTCAGTGTTGCCAACATGACTCTAAGACTGCTGATAGGTCAAATTTTAAAATACATGTAACTTCTATACTAACAAATGGATTTCATACAAAATCGGCACAACAAGAGATCATAATATTTCAGATTAATTCTGCCAACACATACATGACATTGTTGCCAACATGATTTTACGTCCACTGACAGATTCAAAGTCTAACTGCATGTAACGTCCATGCTATCCATTGGAATTCAACCAAATTTTGTATTCTGTACCTCAAGAGATGGAACTAACAATATATTCAGTCACCAGGGCTGCCAACTGTAGTGCACTATTAGGCTAAATTATTCCAGGTATAATTCGAACTAATTTGACATTTCGATATTACCAACATGATTTCGTCATTATTCTAGATATGTATATATAGATTGGCATGAATCTTAAATTTTAAGAAAAGTATGCTCTTTATTTGGTCACGGAACTTCTTGTTGTTTTTATTATGATTGATATGTTATAGTAAAACTGCACTAAAAATTCCATAGCTGTAGGAGTATGAGTTTGAGGAAAAAGGGTTTTCTAGCCCTGTTTTAAAAAGGTAAATCATTCCATCTCTAAAAGTATTAGAGCTAGATCAGCGAAAGTTTAAATGAAAACCCATCGTATAGATGTCTGATAACATCGTGCAAAACAATGCTGTTTGTTCTTGCAGTCTGTGAGCAGAACACTGACAAGGAATCTGCAGAGAGTGCAAAGATGACAGGGCCTAGGTTTTCGCAGAATCGTTGAAATGAATAACTGTGAGCTATTTGTTGTTAATTCATATATCGACGGTTTGAAGTATGCTCCTGCATTCATTTGAATAGTAATAATTCATTAAATCATGGCCGTTAAAATTAAACAATAGAATACATGTGTGAATGCATAGAAGCAGGGAAGTACATCAATGCGACTGTCTACATCAGGGCCATCCAGTCATTACGCTCAGAGAGCACTGGGCAGTCAGACTAGCGCTCCTTCCCCTACCACCACTACACTGTGGCAGCGAGAAGACCTGAGACAGACAGACGATGTTCGGACCGCGCTGACTAGATACGTACGGTACGTACAGTCGTGCGGCCGACGGCTTTCGTGGGTTTGTTGACATCATATTGATAGGGTCGTTTTGCCTTTAACAAAATATACCGCATATACAAATCGAATGGTATTCCAATGTATGGAATGTGCAGGATATGAACACAGTGTTAAGTAAAGAATATTGTGATTTATTCCAAACTGAAATGCGAACATGTTAGGGAGGAAAATTCAACAAAATTTTACCAATATGAACCGATAGTACCTACTGTACCCGTTCGTCCTGGGGATGCGATGACCCATCTGCTATTACATCGCATTCCTGGGTTTCCAGGACAGAGCGGAGTTAAATGAACACCTAGTCAAATAAGGAATGTGTCGGAAATTCAGTTGAAATATCACAAAAGCAGAGGGTAACACGAGATAAAGTATCTCCAGGGTCGTTACGGGTTTAAATTTTATTAAAAAAAAACAAATATCAATGGGCGCCATCAACTGAATCCCTAGCAAACCACATCCTTCCTGGTTAAGCCTTAAGACAAGGAAAGAAAAGGGAAAATCACATCGTCATCAGATCACAACTAAGATAAAAACAAATTTATTCAACTTTGATAGTCAGACAGACATATTAAACACTCATCCTACCTGAGAGCATGGTCGAATGCCAACGTTAAATTGTCATTGTCCAGAAAATCGAACCATCTCTACTCTACTCAAAGTGTATTTAATCCACATAAAATAGGAAAAATTTCTAAAGTTCTCTTGGGTTCTCAGGATCACCGTAGCACTATGTCTTTGCGTCACTGACATTCGTGAAAACTGAGACCTAACTTCTCTTTAAATTAACATCATGAATGTGGATGTAAAAAATATTATTAATCTGTCTAAACACACATATTATAATCACATATTTAAATATCACATAATTTATGGCTTGCATGGCATTATTCAAATACTGAATATGTTAGTAAAATGCTCCTAAACATCGAATAATTAATTTACACTATTTACACTGTCATTAATAATTGCTTATTTGTGAATCACAGAAAATCCACTACTCATTGGTTATAATCATCATCATCATCAAAATTAAATATTTCTCACATTAGTTCTCATCTCAAAATTCAATATATTCAAGTCAGAATAATTAATTCATTATCATCAAATCATTTAAATGAATATTATAATTATCAATTCTTTATGCTCTCTAATTATTCACACACTCTCCTTTCATCATCTCCTTCGGATTAAATCATCTTAAATCATTAATATAAATTGTTTAATTCATCAACTCAAATTGCAATTCTCCAAATCATTCAAATCATATCTCTCAATTAAATTTATTTAAATCCATTTAAATTTATTAATCATCAGCTTCTTTAATTAATTATCACCTTCTAATTCAGTTATTCATCATCTCCTTCAATCATCTATTAATTTCTTTAAATCAGCTTATTTATTCAATCTTTAATTCATCCATCTATTTAATTCATTGATTTATTCCAAAATTTAATTTATCAAATTATTTAAATTTCAATCATCTGGTTATTTAGTTTTTCATTATTTCATCGAGTCATTCTGATTTTTATTTCATTAGGTCAGATCATTAATATGCTTAAATTTCAGATTATTATTTAATTAATTATTATTATCAGAAAATCTTGTATTATCAACATTATTTATTTGTTTAATTTCCTAACAAATTGTTTAATATGGGTTATAGAACGTTGTCTTACAGTTTTATCACTTCCAAGTTATATCTTGTATTCAATTATCATGCCAAAAAATATTATTGCCTTCACAAATTCACGTTGGATCTCACTATCCACAACTACATTATATATTCTCACTTTATCAAATATCACATTTGAATACCACAATTATTCCACAAAACTCCATAAATATTCAGCGCACAGCACGAATATCAAAAATTATGCTAGACTGGGTTCGACAACCTCATGTCTGCTTCAAAATACATTAGCAATATTGCAACTTCCACTTGGCAACTTCCACAAAATGCCTATTACAAACTTCACTTAATCACGTTGCATGATCTACAAAAAATATAACTGGCTTCAAATTATCAACGCACACAATCTCCAATAACTGTAATTAATCTGATCACATCTAGACAACTTCTTAAACAATTAGGAAAAATATTACCTTAGTAATCGAAATCAAATTCAAAATCTGCTTTCAAATAGCATAAATTCTCTTAAAATTCTCATAATTCACTTCACAGAAAAACACCAATGTGCTATAATCTCTCTCATCGAAATATGCAATACTGATCTGCCTTAAAATAAATCTGACCATTAAAAATTCATCTTACAAGATTCAATTACTTTAAATCCTTCTCAAAGGTATCAAACTCAATCATAAAAATTATCAAAAGCATCAACTGTATCAGCTGTTAACTGAAAGTACTCTCAAAAGAGTATAGCAACAAAATATTGGATTGGCAAACAAGAATTACAAAATGTAACCCTGATGACATTTATTTTTAATTTATTTAACAAAATTCGACTGATATGTGACTAGTAGTTCCTTGTTTGATCCTCTTACAATCTCAAGTACACTCGGATGATAAAAATGAGTTCCTCAATGGCAAGTAAGATGAGTAGCCACCACACAATCGTATAAATACGAAAGGCCTTGCCCCGTCGTCTAACATGATAATGCCCTGAACGATGGGTAAAGATGTGTACCACCACACAATCGCCTAAAGCGAAAGGCCCCATCTCGTCGTCTGATGAGTGAATGTACCAGATTGGAATCAACAAGTCTCTAGTTGTCACATAAAAGCGATATTCATTCACTTGAGTGAATAACATCTTAATATCTCCAAACAATCCAATGGAAAAAATCCCTACTGATGAATAATACACACTCGCTAGTATGCAATGAACTGACGAAGTAATTTAAATAATCCAATTGCAGATCACGAGTTCGAAATACTCGCCACAAAAAAAAATAACTATCCAAGGAAACTATCCTTCCTGAAAATGTCTAAAAGACCAAACATCTGCTTAATAAAGCCAACCAATGGTGAGAACCTCATATAATGGTGCCTGCCATATCATATGGTAACGCCATATTCTAGCAAAATTTGGAGCAAATAATGTTTAAGCCATGTCTAAATAATTGTCGAACTCCTACTAGAAAAATATACATGTATGCCCAGTGTTCATGAAAATGTCATATCAGAAAGTCATAACTCTTACAGTACCTTCTCATATCAGCTGTTAATATATTTCAAAGATCGTCGATTATCCTTGTGTGTAATAAATTTCTCGAAAGATCGACGTGAATATCGTATCACCCACGCAATAACGATTGCCTTCATATCCCAAGTGAATCAGCTGTTAGACCTCCTCTTCTTCAGGAATCGAATCCATCGCTCTGTGGTGCCATCGCGTCTCTGTCTTCGTTTACTCCGACATGATGAACTGCATGTTATCCATAGCGGATACTGTCCAAATCCTTACGTAAAAGTTCATAAAAGCAGCGTACCCCATATTCTTCTTCTATGTTACGCCACTGTCCCATACAATGTTCGGTTTGCTTGTTAAAAGTTCAATCTCCACAGCGGTTAAGTCTCACTTGCAGAAAATAAATTTTATTTATGAGAGTGCATAAGTTTTTGAAACACCCTGTAGCTGTGTTCGTACTCGATATTTTATGATAATTCATGAAAAGGAATTCTATTAATGCACGTGCCAATGTTCATAGGTGCATATACGTAATTGTAACAGTTCGTTTGCTTAAAAGCGTTAATGTTATTTGGGCCCCATGGTCGCTCTACATGTTCCTTTATGAAATGCATAGTCGTAATGTCATTTGAATATCTAAGTTCATTTGAAGTTCACTATTGCAGTATATTATGACTATCTGCCTGCACAATTCTATTACTGAATACATGTCCCAACTCAATGTTGTAACTGAATGTTGAAATGAAGTTCAGCTTCTTTAATGTTGCCTGCGTATAAAAGTCGGAAACAGCCCGCTCAGATCTACTGCACTGTTCCAGAATGATCTACGCTTAAAGCCGGCCTCGCCGTACCGCTTTGCTATACTGTTCTGTGTTACAAAATGCAGCTCGAAATAAAGTTCTCAAACTGGTATTATAATGCTGTTCTGACCCCGACCTTCTCCTGCTTACACGGCCCGCACAGCTTGCCTCGTATCCGGTCCTCGCCGCCTACCGTGCGTTGCCTGCCTTGGCTCACTGACCTACTTCTCGCTCTCTGCTTGGTGAAGTAATACTCTCGCCTTCACTTTACGTAACAAGTGCTGTGCACCGCTCAACTTCGCCGTACGCTCTGCGCATGTGTACCACTCAGCCCTGACGACTGAACTCGACTGATGTCTCTAAACTGCATGACCAGCTCCTACCTGGCGCTGTCACGTGATGCTCCCCCACTTTCTACGGTCGTGCGTCACAAGTATAATCTCGACCACCATTATCTCGGCTATTGAGTTATACAATAACTTAAGGGATTATCTGTCTTTCTTCAAGTTATTATCATATATAATGCTTGTCATTTCTTCTCTTCTGAGATGACATAATACTATGTTCCGTAAAGATCTTAATAAAACTTTAATATTCCTCCCATAATTCCATCTACCTGACTGGCAATGCCTTCTTGATCTTTGGCCTCCTACGTCATTTCCTGACATTCCTCTCGACTCGATTTGAGCGCTATCTTTACAATTTTTCCCATAAATCTCAACTACGGCTTAATGTCAGCTGGCGTAACCGATAGCCTCAACTAGGTATCGGGTACACTACCTTGAGTGACTTTTGCCCCGTCGTTATAAACAGTTTTAGTTTTTAAGGAATCGATCTTCTCCAAATTGGGTACAATATATCTGGACACAGCTATTCGTAAACAAGTGCGCAAGTTTCTATCGCTCATCGTTGCACGATGTTTACTTTTGGTAAGCTTCAGAACCGAAAAGACGCTGACAAATGTATGTTGAGCCAAAACATTGCTCTCTTCGGCGCGGTGGGCAGACCACGCGCTCAACCAGCCAAGCTCCTCCCACCACTACCTTCCAACAAAGCGCTCGGACCACTGGCTTAGAGCGCGGCCGGAGCGCTGTGTGGATGACCCTGATTTAGATCACTGAGAAGAGAATCAACACGAAAATTAAAATAATAAATTCCAATTTAATTCCTATATCACTTTTTAGAATTGGATCATTAGTGACCCCACAGAGAGGTTTATGACCTGCAAATGTGGGTCTAAGGTTAACTATCATAGTAAACTAATAGTGCATTATGCAACAAGCCTATAATGGCAATAATGACACGAGTATCCCTCCCTATATTATTCTGCTAAGGTCCCATTCTAGTTTTGTACCGAAAATAAGGTCCCATTAACATCAACCTACACATATGGGGTACCTATAGGTTCACCACAATCCAATGCGTAAGCGAAACGCACTCACCTACTCTTTAAATGCCTCACAATTAAATAAATACCTTAAAACACGTATATTTACAATGAAATAATGAAAGAATGCAACACGGTAACCATGGTAACAGAATCTCGCAGGTCCATCTATTTCTGTAAGATGCAATGCAATTCCAATTATTACATTACTGTGAAAGTTTCCAGGTGGTTATAAGGTTATCACTGAACCAAATTAAGCTGTAAAATTAATCAATACATACAGTATAATGCGCTTAAGGGGGTCAAGGGGCACTCAAGAATTTGTTCACGCAATTTTCACGTGTGAGTGTGGTACGAAAGGTCTTTTTCAGCCAACTATAAAGGGTCTCCGAAAACCACATTTAAAGGCCCTTAAATTAACAGTATCTGTGATAATCCCAGAAAACTAACTTCGCTCTGATATACCTATGAAGGAATATTTGTGAACTAATGTTTTCAATTATGAATATTAACAAAACAAAGAAAGGTCAAGTTTATCTGATGGTTCCTTGGAAGACAACCTATACTTCGGATTGCAACTGCCAAAACGATTGTTCCAAATATCGGAAAATGAGTGTCTTCAAAGCGATGCCCAAGATAAACAAAGAATGTTGAAAATTAGTGCAAAATTAGGAGGGCAATAAAACTATTATTTCTGTCTGTACACAAAAGTGGCATTGTTATTATTATTCGTTCTCATACCGGTACACCGCCTGACGCGCGCTGATTTGCCCAGCCCCATTCACCTAACAACAAGACTCTCGCTTCGTTAAGCGCTGCCACTACACGTTCGTCACAACAGTGCTGTGTCTACCGCCCTCACCTTCCCCCACCATACCAGCGCTATAGCAGAGCACCGCACAATGGGTCAAAATCGAAATCTAGGGGGACAAAACTATTTTTACGTTTTAATCATGAAGTTAGAGTGAAAGCAACGTATATAATTTGTTTATTTCATAATAAACATCAGTTAAGACCTTTTTTAAGCTACGTCTACACATGCAAGAAATTATCTATGACTAGGAGTTGGATATAGCATTCAGTTATCTCTTCAGAACAATTTTCTACCCCAAATTTACTTTTAACAAAGTCACAAAGTTCCACTTTTGACATAATCGTCGAACCGAGTGCTTCAAACAGTAATAAACGTGTGAGGACTGGTTGCGCGGCATCTTCTATAACGTAAAATAACTAAGTTGCAAAAAGATGCAAATAATCTTATAACAGGCGTAAACTAAAAGACTTTATCAACATTTTAACGTTTAGTAGAAAGTGACGCTGAGTGACGCGACCGTCTAAATATTTCGGATGGTCGCCATGTTGGATTGTTAAATGTATAGGACATAGAGGCATGTACCATTAAAGGAAAATTATTGCGTAGGTTCATTTTTCAAACTTTCACATCGATCGCATGATTACGACACAAGAAATAAAAACTTAATTTTAAAATTTGCAAAGCCGCCATCTTGAGGTTATGTAAACAATTGAACTAAATTAGATACCAGTGTATTACAATGTGTATAAACATTTCCTGTATCAGATTTCATTTCGGTTGGAACATTAGATCGCGAGAAAGGTCTATTTAAAATTTTCAAATTCGCTTGGCCGCCATGTTCGTTTTGTAGTTAACCGGTTTTTAAAATTCTTATAAATGAACTTCCGGTAGTA
Organism: Meconema thalassinum; assembly: GCA_946902985.2. NCBI lineage: Eukaryota > Metazoa > Arthropoda > Insecta > Orthoptera > Tettigoniidae > Meconema > Meconema thalassinum. The sequence goes on from OX336397.1 coordinate 51,627,572, forward strand.
TCCTTTATCTCCGTACAAAATTTCAGGGTGATACCGCTAATAGTTTCAGAGATATAGAATGCCGGTGAAATATTTCGCACATCCGCCATCTTGTAGTTATGTAAACAATTGAACCAAGTTAGATGTCGGTGCATTACAATGTGTACAAACATATACTGTTCCAAGTTTTATTGCGTTTGGTTGGTTAAATCGCGAGAAACGTCTATTTAAAGTCGCAATTTCGCTTGGCCGTCATGTTGGTTTTGTAGTTACCAGGTTATCAAAAGTCACATAGGTGAACTCCTAGTAGTTCCCTTTATCACAGTAAAAAATTTCAGGGTGATATCGGGAATAGTTTTAGAGATATTGAATGCTGGTGAAATATTTCGCACAGCCGCCATGTTGGATTCGTGAGACGTAACAAAATTTGAAGGACGCGGTCGGGGTCTTCCGGAATAGTGCCATGAACTTACCGAGTTTCATTGAAATCGCTCCAGGCGTTTAAATGTTATTAGGGGGACACACACACACTCCTCACACACACGCACGCGCACACACACGGACAAAAGGTGATCACATAAGCTTTTTTCTTAATTGAAAATAGGCTAAAAATGAGATGGTGTGTGTCTGTGTATTACTCAACAACGCAAGAACCACTGGTCGATTTACATGAAATTTTACATGGAAGTAGATGATTTACAAGGTTAATATACCTGTATAGACTACTTTAGATTACAATACTTTGCATTATTTAACGATGGTGACCATTTTAGTGACGTCACTACACACTTTGGTTTCAAACTTTCATATTTCCATTTTAAATAAAAAGAGAACGCTAAGAAATAGCAAACTTTTGATGGCATATACGAGGTTTAAAATTTAATTTTCTATCCGAAAGGTCCTTATCACTTTTCGTGTATCTCCAACGGTTAGCGAGTAAACCCTAAATTTGTGCTATAAAACACGGTCAACGCCGAGCGGTGTAGTTGGACAAAATGTTCCATCCTTACTCTCCCACCACGCAGCACCTCGCCTATCCCCTGTTTTAACTGTCGCCTTCACATTTTAATGAATTTATTACTCGTTGCGAAGCACGGGTACTTCAGCTAGTTATTTAATAAGAGAGACAGAACCAGGAAATGTTGGCTACACATTTTGTCTTGGGTCTGAAGACGATAAAGGGATAAATCCCGACACGACAGCCTGGTTTGCTCCCTCCCTGCTTTATCGGTATGCGGGCTTGACGCGTCAATTTCTGGCAGGGGCTATCGTCATGTTCATTTGTTTAAACGTACTTTTTACATAAATTATCGGTATTTATGAAATCAGAGTGCAATTCGTCACCGCTACGGGTAATTCTCTTTCTTTTGAATGTTCATATGTTACGATCGATTACTTGTGTATTGGCTCGCCTGCTGTTAACAAGGAGAGGTTACGATGCATGGGTCACCGATTCGAACCATATTTAGTACACGTGTAGGGCATGACCAGACGTATATCATGTGCATGTAGTAAGGTGCGCTTCTCAGCGTTTCCAAGAAATTAATTAATTGCAACTAGTGGGCCCGTGCTAGCTTTCGCAACGTGAGGCTGTCACCGCCGTGCTGCCCTGCGCTCTAGTGGCAGGCTCGCCTAACAGTTCGCCGCGCTCCACAGTGGGTCGAATCCCATATTTAGGTGGAAAAATTTCACTGCCGCAAATGAAAGCGAAAACTGGCCCATTCGATAGTGAACAAACCAGATGGTGACCTTCGGTCTTCCTTTTCGCTGTCTGGTGCGTAGGAGGGAGGGTGTAGGTGCTGAAACGTCTTCCTGGCAGTTATCAGGCATTTGATAGGAGGTATCGGAGTGAACCGAACGTTGTGATTCTAGTGAGTTCAACGAGGTGTTGTCTTCTGCGACTCATGGAATAGTGAAAAGAGGTATGTGTTCTCACTTTTATGCGTAATACAAGCTTTTGCACTAAGTAAATTATTTACTTTATGAGTGCCTCATGGTGCCACTTTACTTTAAACGTCATTCGATAGGAAATTTAATGTAGATTCAGGATCTGTAGTGGTTTGGTTGCGCACGAATGTGCATGATGGTTTATTTTCTTATTTTCAGTAACTATGCGGGCATTACCGCGAGAAGAAATTTTCAACGTGCGGCGGTCATGTCGTAAAGAGGGGCGTATAGACGTCATATTTTAATATGTTATGAATAAATGTGATCCTACAACTCTTACTGACTCTCAGGTTCAGGAGTTAAGAAACAAAATTAAGTTCATATCCCATAATATAAACAAAAATGGGAGAGTGCAGGAAGAACAATGCCTCGTAAATCTCCTGGTAATCTACCTATGGAAGCTATTGAGTTACTTAATTACTCCCAAGGAACTTTGATGAAGACCTGTATAGCAATGAAAAAAGAAGGAAAGAAGCTTGTAGTTTAACGTGACCGTTAATCTTGAGATCATGAGCCACGGGACCTCCGTTTTACCTGGAATCCGAACCACAGGACATGGCATTTCACTTCGAAAATCTCACATGCATTGACCGGGAATCGAACCCGAACCGCCTTGGTGAGAGGCATACAGCTAGGCCGCTGAGCCACCACGGCCCTACTAGCATAGCAATAACTACGATGCTCTGGACTCTACAGAAGAATCAGGTGACGAATGAACATTAGACATTTTGTTATTAATAACGGTAATGAAATTGTTGAGAACATTACTTGACGAATGGACGTTTTCTTTTTATTTGCAATGGGAGAAATAGGTCTAATATCGAATATGTGTTGTCTTTATTTCCATGCTTTTCTAGAGAAATAATATTGTTTTCGTGTGTGAAGTATCTTTACTAAAACTAGGTCATTAACAGGACTCTAAAATGACATTTTGTTATAATACAAGTGTTTGTATGATTTTGACATTTTGTTTTTGAAAATAAATGTTAATTTTTGTCCTATTTCGTTGTTCTATGTTTAATAACAATTTAATATACGTTTTTAATCTGGATGATTTTACATACAGTGACTTGGTCTGTTCCCTCAAATAAGGTGTAACAAGAATACTTGACTGAAAGTCTCATTGATATTCATATTTTATCCAGTTTTAAATAGTATGTTTACCACTGTCATAAACTGTCATATACACATCCAAATCGTGATTTTTACTACCGAAAATGGATGATTCTTTTGTTTCTTTCGGTCATTTTTTACACCTCACCTTACCCCTCACCCCTATATATTTACCCCCCGAAGATCGTACACTTTAGACGATGCCAGAAATGAATTCAGCGACCTCGAAAACGGTATATTGCCAACTTTTAATGGAATCCCAGCACTATTAACGAAGTTATTAATTTTTTCCACCTAGAATTGGGATTCGACACACTGTGCGCTCCCGCCAGATGGCTAGCGCTGCCCTGTGCTCTAGCGGCAGGCTCGCCAGGTTACAGTGCTCCCATTGTAAAAGTACATTTTTTAAGGTATTTATTTAATTGTGAGGCATTTAAAGAGGACGTGAGTGCGTTTGGGACACAGATGGGGTTATGCGGAACCTGTAGGTACGCTATACAGTATGTGTAGGTTGGTGTTAACAGGACCTTATTTTTGGTACAAAACCGGAATGGGACCTCAGCAGAATAATATAGGGAGGAAGGGAGGATTACAGTGCGAGGTCCATGTGCGTTGTACGCTAGCAAGAAGCCAACGAGCGCGTGGTGCAGCGGTAAGAGCCCTGAGGGATCGCTGGATCGAATCCCACAGGTTAACTTTTGCAGTGTGTTGTTGTTGTTGTTGTTAACATTGGCAATTCGTACAAATGTAGGTGTCGTGAACAATGTTTATTTTGCAGTCTATTGTAATAACGTGTTATGTGAGCGGGAAAAGGGATTCTGAAATTATCGCATGGGGGTCAACGTTTGTGACATTACATAATGCACAGTATCGGCATTGCAAATAAATTGGTATTATACACTGTCAGGTGTGTTCTATTATATGTATACATTTAAACATTGAAGGTCCAGTCTGTTCCGTTCATTGCACGACTGTAAACCATCAGACCACCCCGTACCGCACAAGCAGTGACTCATGCTATGCGTATTGGTCGGAAATAGCTAATGGTTAAAAAAACAAAAACACAACACACTGCAACGGCTCACTGGTGTGATTCGATCCAGCGATCCCTCGCTTACGAAACAGGGTTCTTACCGCTGCACCAGGCACATAGACCGCACTGAAATTGCGAATAATTAATTACTCGGAAACGGCTGAGAAGCGCACCTTACTACTTGCACCTTGAATACGCCTGGTCATGCCCTACACGTGTACTAAAGATGGTTCGAATTGGTGACCCATGCATCGTATCCTCCCCTTGTAAGACGATAACAAAGCTTACTTACGTACGACTACGAAAAAGCAAAAACTGAAATGCATTCCAGTATACTTTATCATTTGTAATAGTTTCACAAAATTCTAAATCCTGATTTAGAGTGTGGCAATTTTCGTGTCCATCAGTGTACTCTGTTTTTTTCCTGTATCATTAGTTGTGTCGCTGTCCCATGATTAATGTGGGTGATATCCGGTGTCAAGAGAATCTGGCGAGCTTTAAGCTCTGTGGATATATATTATACGCTCTGTTATGAAATATCGCACACTGATGAGACTGCCCTCACTCCAATGTTGAAGATCAACAGAAGAGTGAAATGGTGTGACGTTTAAAAAGGTATTGTATAATAGCTGTTCGCTCAGCTCTTTATGAACATGGAATGAAAGTCGTTAGGACGTGGATATGTTTCAAGGATAGAGATCTAACTGTTCTTTGTTCTTTGTTCCTTGTTTTTTGTTTTTTGATTCTTTGTCTCTTGTTCTTTAGTGTTTGTTCTTTGTTCTTGTGTTCTTTGTTCTTAGCCTACTTTCTACACGGGCTAAAAGTTGTCAGTCTGTCTGTCTGTGTGAGCGTGTGTGTGTGTGTGTGTATCCGCCCCCCCCCCCTATCAATACAAACACGACGAAACCGAATTGAACGAAATTTGATACAGAGGTAGCACTACCAAAGGGCACCACAGTGTCATGTTTTACACTGCCGGAAAAAATATGTCACCTGAAAATACGACGTCGATTTTGATCCGATGACGGCAGATGCCACCTGGGGGATAGTAGATGTACTGATAAGGGTATAGATTGAAAAGTGTAGGTGATTAGTTGCAGCCTTGCCTTACACCCATATGAATAACAGCTTCTCTCTCATGTCCTTCCGCACGTATAACTGCCGTCTGGTTTCTGTATAGATTGTTGAACACCCTCCTATCCTTGTACTTTATTCCAATCGTTTTCAATATGCCAAACAGCTTATTTAAACCCTTTTCTAAGTCTACAAATGGCATGAGCGTTTTCGTATCTTGCCTTAATCTGCCTTCCAAAATCAGCCTAAGGCTGCCCTTGTTCCTGCGTTTCTCCTGAAAACAAATTGGTCTTTACCCAACTCTGTTTCTATCTGCGTGTTTATCCTCTTGTAAATTATTCTAGTCAGGATCTTTGAAGCATGAGTGATCAAGCTGATTGTACGGTAATCTTCACATCTGTCAGCTCCTGTTGTCATCGGTATAGGAATGATTAAATTTTTCTATCTCGCGTCTGAAATTACTTACCTCTACAGAGTACAATGCAAAGTCCCCGATTCTTGGATGTAACGAATAATATCGAGAACCATTCGTTGGATTTTGATGCGGCTTTCGCCATTCTGCGAAGGATTTCTCCAGGAAAGTTTTAGCACAATATTCGTTTATGAACAAATGCAGCCTAGCAGTAACGATTTCAGTGAACCGAGTCGAAGAAAAACCTACCGTCCGTGCGCCTTTTAAGTTTACGCTGGGTAAACCGTTACAAAATATCTATACCTATACTATGAGTGTAAGAATTGTTTAGCATGACAAGTTGTCCGGGACAGCATATCGCTATCTTTAATACATCGCCCTCTATAAGTATTTTTAAGTTTTCATTTCTTCCAACAATCTCAGTGGAAATTTAAATTAATTACTAGCTTCGGAGCGAGTTTATGAGCTAGCGAGCGACCTATCACCCCAGCTTTGGCCAGCTTCAAACAGTCGAGTTATGTCGAGATAAGACTGGTTGGTTGGTTCCTCAGTTTAGCGGCTGCGACAACGCGGTCATGTAGCCCCGTGTACTTTGGGTGTGTGTAGAATCTGTCTGATAACCGGTGTTAATTGTGATGGCTGTATTAGTATGTGTTATCTGTGATACTGGTAGAAGGACTGCAGTAGATAATTTTTGTAAAGTAGTTCCTACTTTTGCTACCAAATGTTACCATCCACGACACCTACAGTAGCTGCGGACGTGGCTACTAAATGCCATCACAGTCAGCACCTGGCGACGAACGTTGGAACTAATAGAGCGTTATCGAACTAACCTACAAATATTATCATCCACAAGAGTAGTTATTGGAAGGTTCCTTTCCATGCCATAAATCTATGACATGGGACCGCCGGCATTACTTCCGTTCCGAAGGAAGGCATACTGAAGGATTTTTAACGCTCTTAAAAATCTGACGACTTCGGCCGGGTTTGCACCCGCGATCTTGGTCATAGAAGTTCAGCATGCTACCAATTACACCACCTAAGCCACCGAGTTAAGACTTTAGAGAAGATTATGTGAGTTTGGAGTTTCGCTGTTCACCTCGGCTTTTCTGAATTGTGTCTGGGACCTGACGTCCGTGCGCCTTTTAAGCTTACGCTGGGTGAAGCGTTCAAAATATGAAACAAGAAGTTCCGTGAAGAACTATACAGCCTACTTTTCATGCCAATGATTATTCTACAGTATATGAACCTATCTAGAATAATGACGAAATTAAGTTGGTAATATCGAAATATCTAATTAGTTCAAAATATACCTGGTATAATGTAGCCTAATAGAGCACTACAGTTGGCAGCCCTGCTGACTGAATATATTCTTAGTTCCACCTCTTAAGGTACAGAATACAAAATTTGGTTGAAGTCCAATGGACGTTACATGCAGTTAGACACTGGATCTATCAGCACGCGTAAAAGCATGTTGCCAACAATACCATGCGTGTGCTGGTCAGAAATAATCTGAATTATTATGATATCTTGTTGTGCCAATTTTGGATGAAATCCATTTGTTAGTATAGAAGTTACATGTATTTTAAAATTGGACATATCAGCAGGCATAGAATCATGTTGGCAGCACTGCCTTGTATTAATTACTCCAAATTAATCTAGAATGTCAGGTGCTATACGTGTGCAAGGTATAGAGCTGTTGGCTTGCATACTTTCTGATATATTGATATTAAGGTAAAAAGAATATAGACAGCATTTATTAACAGTTGGCAGCCCTGATTGCTCTTAACAATACTTATAGTCATATCTGTTATGGTACACATATCACATACGAAATTTGGTTGAAATCCAACTGATAGTATAGAAGTTACATGTATTTAAAATTTGGTACTATCAGCAGGCTTATAATCATGTTGGTAGAACTGACGTATATAAGTTACTCCAAATTAATCTAAAATGTCAGACTATACGTGTGCATAGTTTAAAGCTGTTGGCTTGCATACTTTCTGATATATTGGTATTTGGATAAAAAATAGAGAGAGCAATTATTAACAGTTGGCAGCCCTGGTGGCTCTTAAGAATACGCTCAGTCCTATCTGTTTATGTACAGATATTACAAAATTTGGTTGAAATCCAATTGATAGTGTAGAAGTTATATGCATTTAAACATTGGACCTATCAGAAGGCTTAAAATTATTTTGGCAACACTGTCATGGTTGGCCTCCTGGAAATTAAACTGAAATAGTATTATCTACATGTGTGCCAATTTTGGAATAGCTCCCATGCATACCTTGCAAGATATCCAACATGGAGCTCAAATTTCTAGTGCGTTTTTTCAGCAGTTGGTAGCACTGACATCATTTTCAAATATGGACGTGAGCTATTCCGGTGCACATCTTTACTCATACTAAATTTGGTTTTGATTGCTGTAGCCGTTTTGGAGTTGATAGGGGGGGATACACACACAGCCAGACAGCAGAAGGACAGACAGTCAGAAGGACAGACAGACAGACAGACAGACAGACAGACATACATACATACATACATACATACATTTTCCCGGATCGATCTCATAAGTCTACTTTTTCCTCATTTTTGCAAATTGTGAAAAGTAGGCTAAAAAATAGGCTTATGAGATCACCTTTTGTCCGTGTGTCTGTGTGTGCGTGTGTGATTCGTGTGTGTGTATCCCCTCCTAATAACTTCTAAACGGATGGAGCGATTTCAATGAAACTCGGTAAGATCATATCACCATTCAGGCCGACCCCGACCGTGCCCTTAAAATTTTATTCTGTCGCACCAATCCAACATGGCGGCTGTGCGAAATATTTCACCAGCATTCAGTATCTCCGAAACTATTACAGATATCACCCTGAAAGTTTTTACGGTGATAAAGGGCACTGCTACAAGTTTATCTATGTAACTTTTAAAAACCTGTAAAGTACAAAACAAATATGGCGGCCAAGTGAAGATGAAACATTTTAACAGTTTTTTCTCGCGATTTAACCATCTGAGCGCAGTAAAATGTGGTACAGTAAATGACTATACGTATTGTAATGCAATGGCATCTAATTTCGTTCAATTGCTTACATAAACTCAACATGGCGGCTGTGCGAAATTTTAAAATTAAGTTTTTGTTTCTTGTGTCGTAATCATGCGATCGAAGTGAAAGTTTAAATAATAAATCTACGCAATAATTTTCCTTTAATGGTACATAACTCTATGACTTATACATATAACAATTCAAAATGGCGATCATCCGATATATTTTGACGGTTCTCAATATCTACGAATCTTTTACAGCAATCAATCAAACTGACATTTTTTTATGTTCATAGAGGCTATGAACATAAATTCACCTATAGATCTTTCAGTAACCTGGTGAGCACAAATCCAACATGGCGGTGACGCGAAATATAAACATTTAAATTGACGTTACTCGCGATTTAACCATCTGAGTGCAGTGAAACTTTGCACGTTAAATTCGTATACAATTGGTAATCCACTGGCATCAAATTTATTTCAGTTGTTTTCATAACCACAAGATGGCAGCTGTGCGAAATTTTAAAATATCGTTTTTACTTCTTGAGTCCTAATCATGCGATTGAAGTTTGAATACCACACGTACACAATAATCTTCATTAATTAGTACATAAATAAAAATCCAACCTGGCGACCATTTGAAATATTTAGACGGTTCTCAATATCTACGAATCTACCACAACAATCAAACTGAAATTTTGTATGTTGATAGAGCGAATTAACATGAGTAGGATTATGAAAATAGGCTGTATATATCTTCACGGAACTACTTGTTTTATATTCTATGTTACACGCCAGTGAAAGTATTTATTTCTTCACGGTATGTATGAACTCCACTAACGGCGTATAAGCCCCCGGGGAGTTCCAATCGATTAAATATGAAAAAATGTCAATTTTCAGATTCGTATACGATGTAAAATCTGGCACTTTGACGTTTAAAATGATGTATAGCACTTGATATTTTTTTTATTTGCAAAACGTGACTAACGTTTTTTTTAAATAATGCCGTGCGCGTTAGAAAACATTGATAATTAGAACATACAAAGGCATTTTCTCAGAACTTACTTTTTGCATTTAAATGTTCCATATTTTTCTGTTGCTACTTATCACATAAGTCTCAAATTTATACCACCTGTAGCATGGCGTGTAAATGAGATTGAACACGGGGATTTTGTTCTAGCTCAAATACATTAAGAAAAAATGGATATATCTAGATTTTTAACGAAACATTTGAGATTAAGGAAAAAAATATGATTATGGTCACAATAGTAGAAACACCAAACGCCCGTGTTAAAGTACTAAGAATTGATCACTAATTATGGCAATAAAATTTCATCTAAATCTACCCAGTAGTTTATGCGAAATAGGAACATGAATTTATTAAATACTAGCTGTACCCGGCATGCGTTGCAATGCCAATCAAAGAAAGTTTTGGCGTTGTAATTTTGTTTCTTAAAGTGCTTTTGGAAAAAATCTTTTTTCAATTTCCGTTAACTGCCTCTAAACTATCGTAAAAAGGATTAACTAATTTAGAAACATTCGCAGGAGCGTGCACAACCATTCACCAAAGTTTCATCGCAATCGGATGAATGCGATATGAACGCATACGGAATTTTGTTTAAACGATCCGTGCGCTGCCACCAATTTTTAAAATGTACCCTTGCGCTACAAACTGTGAAATGGATTTACGAAGTTAGAAACCTACACGTAAGTGCACACAACAACTCAACAAAGTTTCATCGCAATCAGATGAATGGCATATGACCGCATACGGGATGTTGTTTAAACGATACGCGTGCCGTCACTCATTTGTTGAAACTACTCGTGCGCTACCTATCGTGAAATGCATGTACTAAGCCAGACCTTCCCTTATGCATACACAACATCTCACCCAAGTTTCATCGCTATCGGAAGAATGGTATATAAACGCATACGGTACTTTGTTGAAACGCTTCACACGTCGTCGCTCATTTGTTGAATCTACTCGTTCGCGACCTATTGTAAAATAGATTTACCAAATCAGAGACCTTCCTTGAAAAGTACACAACATCTCACCCAAGTTTCATCGCTATGGGACGAATGGTATATGAACGCATACGGGACTTTGTTGAAACGTTTCATGCATCGTCGCCCATTTGTTGAATCTGCTCATGCGCTACCTATTGTAAAATGGATTTACTAAGCCAGAAACCTTCCCTGTAGTGTACACAACATCTCACTCAAGCTTAATCGCAATGGGATGAATGGTATATGAACGCAGGTGGTCTTTGTTGAAACGAATCGCACGCCATTTTATTGAAGCTACTCGCGCGCTATCAACTGTAAATTGGATTTACTATGCCTATAACTTTCCCGGGAGTGTGCACAACAACCCACCAACATTTGGTCGCAATCGGAAGAATTGTATATGAACGCATCGCCAACACTCGTTTGTTTAAACTACTGGCGCGCAATCTATTGTAAATTGGATTAACTATGCCTATCTATATATAAGATATAAGATAAGATTAACATTAGGAAGATAGGCCATTGGAACTATCGTGATCACTCCGTTAGAGGCAGTGTGTGTGAGGTATCGGCTCGTTAGGTTATGTCCTGCTCCATCCTATTAGACATAACAACCCAGCGCAGCGCAACGCAACGTGACGCCAGGCGTTCACTGTGGCTGCCTGCCTTCATTCGCTCGGCCTACCTTGTTACTGTAATGGGGGAGGCCGCTACTCCAGGCGTCACCCTATCCCGTCTCGTCTTTATGACGGGAATTTGATGCGCCATGCTCAAACACAATCCCTTCCACAAGCAGGCGTTCCGAATAAAAGGAAGATATATTACAAAGCGAGAAAATACGTTTTTGTTGTTGCTTCATTTGAGGGGCTTGGATATTGGAGCTATTTATCTATCTACCCATTTATTTAGTTATATGCCGACAGCGGTAGCTACGCTCGCTAACGCCCAGCGCTAGTGCATTGGTCTAAGCTCCCTACGAAAACTGTAGACATGGGTTGGACTCCCACCGTTGGCTCATCCTTGAAATGGTTGTCCGAGTCTTCCCCATTTCCAACTCCAGGCAAATGCTGGGTTGGTACCTTCTGACAGGCCAGGGCCGCTTCCTTCCACATCCATTCTCAGTTTAATGCATTCATTAACTCCTCTCATACCGGGTGAGTTAGCCGTGGTCGTTACGGCGTGGCTGCTGGCAGTCGCTCACATCCGGGTTTTCTGCGGTTTTCCATCTTCCTTCCGTGTAAATGCCGGGGTAGGTCCCTAACTATAGGCCACAGCCGCTACCTTCCAATTCCTCGCCCTTATATTCAAACTTTCCTCCCCAGACAACACTCCACACGCGATGGTAGTTGTAGCTCACCCTATGGGTGTCCGCATTGAAGCAGCTACAAACTGGTGAGCCGAACATGTCCTCGGACACTTCCGGAACTAAAAGCAATACGCAAAAACAAACCTCTCATGAGGATGGGTCAGGAAGGGCATCCAGCCTTACAACGTACCCGCCACACAGACTTACAACGCCACTCATCCCCGACCCCGCTAGACGACAGAACTAACAGGGGGTACACATACATTTATTTATTTCCCTCTCCCTCTCTTCTTCCACTGCTTCTTCCTCTCCCTCCTCCTCCTCCTCCCCTCCCCCTTCCTCTTCCTCTCCCTCTTCCTATCCTCTTTCTCTTCCTCTCCCCCTTCTCCTTCCTCACCCTCTCCCACTTCCTCTCACTCTTCTTATCCCTCTTCCTCTCCCCCTTCCCTTCCTCTTCCACTCCCTCTCCCTCTCCCTCTTCCTCTCCCCCTTCCCCTTCGTCTTCCTCTCCTTCTCCCTCATCCTCTCCCCCTTCCCCTTCGTCTTCCTCTCCTTCTCCCTCTTCCTATCCCTCTTCCTCTCACCCTTCCCCTTCCACTTCCTCTTCTTCTCCCTCTCCCTCTTCTTCTTCTCTCACTTCATATCCCACTTCCTATCCCTCTTCCTCTCCCCCTTCCCTTCCTCTCCCTCTTCCTCTTCCTATCTCCGTTCCTCTCCCCCTTCCTCTTCCTCTCCCTCTCCCTCTTCCTATCCTTCTTCCCCTCCCCTTTCCCCTTCCTCTCCCCTTCCCTCTTTCTATCCCTCTTCCTCTCCTCCTTCCCCTTCCCCTCCCTCTCCCTCTCCCTCTTCCTCTTCCTATCCCTCTTCTTATCCCTCTTCCTCTCCCTCTTCCCCTTCCCCTTCCGCTTCCTCTTCCTCTCCCTCTCCCTCTGCCTATCCCTCTTCCTCTCCCCCTTCCTTGCTCTTCCTCTCCCTCTTCCTCTCCCCCTTCCTCACCTCTCCCTCTCCCTCTTCCTATCCCTCTTCCTCTCCCCCTTCCCCTTCCGCTTCCTCTCCCCCTTCCCCTTCCTCTTCCTCTCCCTCTTCCTCTCCCTCTTCCCCTTCCCCTTCCTCTTCCTCTCCCTTTTCCTCTTCCTCTCCCTCTCCCTATCCTTCTTCCCCTCCCCCTGCCCCTTCCTCTTCCTCTCCCTCGCCCTCTTCCCCTTCCCCTTCCTCTTCCTCTCCCTCTCACTCTCCCTCTCCCACTTCCTCTCCCCCTTCCCTTCCTCTCCCCCTTCCCTTCCTCTTCCTCTCCCTCTCCCTTTTCCTCTTCCTCTCCCCCTTCCCCTTTCTCACCTCTCCCTCTCCCTCTCCCCATTCCCCTTCCGCTTCCTCTTCCTCTCCCCTTCCCCTTCCTCTTCCTCTCCCTCTTCCTCTCCCTCTCCCTCTTCCTATCCCTCTTCCTCTCCCTTTTCCTCTTCCTCTCCCTTTTCCTCTTCCTCACCCTCTTCCTATCCCCCTTCCTCTTCCACTTCCGGGGCCGATAACCTCGATGTTAGGCCCCTTAAAACAACAATTATCATCATCATCATGATCTTCCACTTCCTCTTCCTCTTCTTTCTCTCCCTATTCCTCTCCCGTTCCTTTTCCCTTTTCCTTTTCTTCCTTTCCTCCTTTTTTATTCATTTATTCATTCATTCATTTATTTATGTATTGTGCTTCTAACACACATATACCTAATAGGAAGAAATACACGTACATTTGGTTACACATAATTCTACAGAATGATAGAATAATCGACAGGCGTACGTTTTAGCTCCGTGTACTTGGGTGTGAGTTGATTATTATTTGGTAACCTGTTTTATTGTGATGGCTGTGTTAGTGTGAGTATTTGTAATTCATGGCCGCTCGCGTGATGTTGGGGTAACACAACTGCCTCTCATCCAGAGGTCCCGAGTTTGATACCTGGCTCTAACAGGTATTTTACAAACCGACGTGAGCGCTGGAATGGTGTGTACTCAACTTCGTGAGGACAATTGAGTAGCTGTGTGATCACAGAGGTAACGACTAAGTCAAGTAAGCTAAGATTATCGGCTGAGAGGATCTGTCGCGCAATATGTAGTCCAAATGACTGAGTAGCGGTCGTTTGGAAGGTCAGCTCCCTTAAGGGGCAGTAGTGCCACGGGGTTACTTGTAATTTACGTGAGAATTAGGAAAGAGACGGTTGGTTGGCTCCTCAGTTTAGGGGCTGCAACAACGTCGTCATGTAGCCCCGTGTACTTTGGGTTTGTGTAGAATCTGTCTGATAACCGGTGTTAATTGTGATGGCTGTATTAGTGTGTGTTATCTGTAATTCAGGTAAGGGCTGCTGACGATCAATTTCAAGTAGTTCCTACTTTTGGTACCAAATACTACCGTCCACGACACCTAGCTGTGAACTTGGCTACTAGATGCCACCTCAATCGTGACCTTGCTGTGAACGTTGGTACTTAATGAGCGTTAATCAATACTAACCTACAAATTAAGCTTCACACAATTGTAGTTCGTGGAAGGTTGTTTTAACTGCCATAAATCTATGACAAGGAATCGCTGGCTTTTCTTCCCCTCCGAAAGAAGTCATACTGGAGGATTTTCAACGCTCTTAAAAAATACGACGACTTTGACCGGGTTTGAACTCGCAATCTCGGCCAACTACGCCACCGGGAATGAGCCGGTCGTGGCCATAAGTTAGGAACCGCAACATATTTAATTCAGCCTTAGTGGCTTAAATTTAATGAACAAAGAATACTGGCTGTAGCCTATCTATTTTACCTACCGATAAACTTAAACACCAGTTCCCACCATATCTCTACAATAATCATTTTTTCCCGCATGGAGGACGTTAGTGGTCGATTCACACAAGTAACGATGCAGATGCCTGACCATCATACGGCCGAATTCTATGAATAATTTACTTGTACCGCATCACGCATATAGGGAGACTTTGCTACTCCGCGGTCCTTGAAATATACTTTATGTTCGACTATGTCGCAATGTAAATATTATATGTCAGAAAACGGTAGCCTACTATATCATAGTACAAGTTTTCATTATGATACAGTTTCTCCCACCAATCAGAGCTCAAGAAACAGTTGTGTGACCAATTATGTGAGGATAGCATCGCACCAGCACTCACTTCCATGGCCCCCTATTTTAAATTTCACTGCGTGGCGAGTATCATAGTGAGGTATTCCAGGAGGCCATGGTCAAATACAAGGAATTCTCTGCGTCCCGTGCGCTCTGTTCAGGACATAAAACTGGTGAAATCTCGACAGATATTTATGAATATTTATGTTCGAACATAAAATACGAGGGTAATTCCAAAAGTAAGGTCCGATTCGCCGTAAATATTTGAAAGCGGTGCCAAGGGCAAAACACGCATGCGCGCCGACTCCTGGCATGCCTTGCACGGCAAAAGCCACCAGTAGCGTTGTTACTGTTGCTGTGTGCTGTTGATTGTGTCAGTTCACAATGTTTAAGACAATTATAATCAGCCCGCCGATTGTGAAGTAAGGGCAGTGATACGGTTTCTGTCTGCAAGAAACATTTCTGCGGCAGAAATTCATCGGCAGATCACAGAAGTGTATGGTCCTAACATAATGAGTGACAGTAAAGTGCCCAAGTGGGTGCGAGCCTTTAATGAATGACGGGAAAATGTTCACGATGAACCTCGCTCTGGCAGACCATCAGTGATCAGACGAGTTGGTTCATGCGGTTGACGACAAAATTTATGAAGATCGACGATTCACTATTTCAGGGACAACGATCAATAAAGCCGCCTACTTCGCTACCCTGACTAAACTTCGACGTGCAATCCAGAATAAGCGACGTGGTCTTTTATCGTCTGGAGTGTTGTTGTTGCATGACAATGCCAGACCCCATACTGCGAATGACACGCAAACTCTAATCAAGAAATTTGGATGGGAACAGATGGACCACCCACCGTACAGTCCGGACTTGGCGCCAAGTGATTTCCACCTGTTCCGCTACCTAAAGGAGTTTCTTGGCGGCAAGCGCTTCGACACAGATGATGAAGTGAAAGAAGCTGTTAAAGACTAGTTATTTTCGCAGGCGGCCGAGTTCTAAGACTTAGGCATCCCAAAGCTTGTGGAACGATGTGACAAATGTGTAAATACGTATGGAAATTATGTAGAAAAATAGAGAAAGACGTAAGGAATGTCAATAAAACAATTGTTTTGGAAACAATTTTGATTTTGGATGTTTTTTAACCGGACCTTGGTTTTGGAATAGCCCTCGTAGTTATAATTATCGTCGAACATAAACAGTCGTATGCCTAAAATGGTAATTAAGACACTCGTATGGAAATCATAAAACTCGCTACGTTCGTTTTATAAACATAATCGTGTCTTAACTATTGCCATTATAGGCCCGTTGCAAAATGTACTATTTCCTGCGACATATCCCACGCAATAGACGACGAGTTCATCTCACCAGTTGTGTTTAGTCAAATATTTTATTTCTCTTGGCAATGAATTTCCAACCGACAATCATGAAACCGCGCGTTATTAGTTTGTGAAGTTTTTAATATAATCTCATATATTTTGGTGATGCATATATGCCATAGCGGTAATTACTAGACTTATCAAATAGCAGATTTACACAAGGTACCACGGATTTAGCCATAGTACGAACACTATCAACCAAAAATCCAAAAAATTACTAAATTAAAATTTCTTTGAAAGTGTCCAATGAATTATTCTTTTAGATGATTTAGACCTGCGTTTGCCAAACTGTGGTACGCGTACCACCGGTGGTACGCGGTGATGTTACGAAAAATATAAAAACATTGATAAGTTGCTGGAGGACTTGAAGGCCAAAGATAAGCAGCAGTATTATGAATTGAATTGTGATTCAGACTCAGAGACTAACTTTTTCAAAAATGGCTCTTGTGAACTTTTGGGTTGAGAGCGTGCAGACTATGCAGACATAGCTGACAAACCAGTTAGATTTTTACTGCCTTTCACTACTTCGAACTTGTGTGAGACTGCATTTTAATCACTTGTTTATCTCAAGAATAAATACCGGAATAAACTCCTTACAGTGGAAAACGATCTTCGTTTGAGACTCAGCAATCTTAAACCAGACATTCCTAAGTTGGTTTCTAATCTTTAATCTCACCCATCACATTCGAGTTGTTAGTTGAACTTTGGTGTTCATGTTTAATTATTCAGAGTTCTTTTATTAATATTATCTGTACAGTGTCATTTCTGAATGTTTGAATTGAATCCTTATTGTAATAAATAATAAAACAACTGGACACACTTTTTATTATTTGAACTCTAACAAACACAATTTACAATTCGTCCTTTGGTCTAGCCTACTATGTAGTGGTAGTGATGGTGGTTATAGTTACTATATCTCCCAACCATTAGGTGGTACGACAGAGATTCTCATCTCTTACAGTGGTACACAAAAAAGTTTGGGAAACACTGATTTGGACAACCCATGCCAGATGAAATAATGTCACAAATATTTAGTAATTTAATTTCTAAGTACATGTTTTGAAATCCTTTCTCCTAATTAGTCTTGTTTACCATCAATCCCTTAATATTGCGGATTTAGCCGAGTCTCCCCTACTCGTAAAGTTGTACAAGTTGCATATCGATGAACATTCAATAGTCTGGAGACACCATACCAGTGCATTAATGGTGGGCTATATGTATAGTATACACTCTATGACCGGGACGAATTGCATGGATTATCGGAAAACACGGATAATGCATCTTATGTTAATTGCAAGAAAAATCCATTCTATTTTTTTAACACAGTACCATACTAAGTAGGCTATAATACATGTATAAAGATAACTCTTGTGCTCTGAAGAACCACAACGTACCGTATCTTACAGTATGACAACAGCTGTTGACCATTTAAAGGAAACCCTTAATGGAAAGCAGATAGCAACCTTGAAACAAGCCTACCAGTAGAATACTTTTCTATGCTTTGGATATTGCGTAATCGCGAGGACATATTGCATCATCATGCGAGCGATCACGTGATATGTCTGCAGTGTTCGCGGCAAAAAGTTTGTTTGACATAAATGAATGGCCTTGGCCTGCTCTACCCCCACACCAAATTTCAACTCTCTAGGACAGAATAAATTGAATTTTGAAAATAGGCTATATTTCCAAAATTAGGAAATCTATAAAAAAAGTTTGTTTGACATAAATGAAAGCTCTCTATCTCCTCTACCAGTAAACCAACTCTCAGGTCCATAGGACAAAAATGAAAAAAAAAATTGTTCAAATGGGGTCTTTGTTAGCAGAAAAGCTTTAGGTGTACTAACGTTTGAATGATACTGTCTGGGCGCGACGCCCCCGTGGAGAGCCAGTTGGTTATTCACACGCGTTTGCTAATTGCTCTGCATGTGTTAGCAGCAAGAAGAGATTGACCTGCTTGAAGAAGATAACCTTTGCTCGCGGCTGTTATCGTTTTTTTGGCAAGCGCTAGCTAGGGATCCGGCTTGCTACTCCATATAGGACGTGCAGCTGTTAGTTAACATTTTTTGCGGGCTTGCATGCTCTGTGGTCTCTTTCTGCATAGACTGTTTTATAAGACAAATATATATCATTGACTGCATGAAATGAATATTGGCTTGTTTGTTTTAAATTCTTAACCATCATTATTGAACTCGGATATTATTTTAATGAGAGAACAAGTTTGGATATCAGTTCACAAAGTTTCATTCATGTGATATGTTTAATGAGCTTTTTGTTTCTTTAACATCATAGTATATAAGAGCAAGATTATTATGATGCAGTAGTTACTATTCAACATGTCCCTCTGCTACTCTTTTATTGCGAAGATGCAACATCTGAGAGAGGTTAAGACGCTAGCAGAGAAAGCCAGGATGTTGGGTGGTAATTTTATGGTTTCCTCCTCCAAAATGGAGGAGGAAATTATTGTCAGATCGTTCACTGCGCTAGAGAGGGATCTCTTCGACGTAGAGATTCTTGGCATACTAAGAGACGAGCGCTACCGCACAGAATTTGTGCTTAACGGGCTAACGTTAACCATTCTGGATGTTATCCTATCCAGAGTGGAAGCATTTAGGGCGACTCCCCCTCCCAATTGAGTATACCAAGACCAAGTGAGGCTTGAAGATCTTGTGCAAAGAGAAGAAAGAGAAGAAGATGGAGAGCATATGGAAGAGGAAGGAGGAGAAGAAGAAGAAGAAGAAGAAGAAGAAGAAGAAGAAGTGCAAATACTTGACTAAATGGACAGTGAACGGTGGTGTTTCATATTGAAATGTATATTTTTTAATATATTTATTTTAATCATTGTGGTTTACATTAATTATATAATACGAAATAGTGAAAACAAAATGGTATGATCTTCCTTCTTAAAGTGGTAAGTAGTTCTTTTTTTCCGCCAAGATGCTGAGAATTGAAGATGCTGTCTGCAGAGTTGAACATGCTGGTGATCTTGTGTGGAAGGTAAGTACAATCATTCTTTTCTTTCTTGAGTGTGTTGGTTTTCGTGAGCTGAAAATATATAGAGACACATTAATAATAATAATAATATTAATAATAATAATAATAATAATAATAATAATAATAATAATAATATTTTTGCGATGAATTAAAAAAACTTACATTGTTTTAATTAGAATATGTTTTGTTTGAAATCCAAGAGTTGTGAGTTGAATCGAATCCTAGCCAAGATACGAAGGCTTGGGTTCCTTTTCTACGAAGTACTTTGTCAACTAAGTAAATATTAGGATGTTTGGTTCGTTGTAATTCTGCTTCATAAAATGCCCCACATATCGGCAAATTTTTATTATCTTTTAAAAGATATGTTCGTGGATTAGTATTTTGAACTTTATAAATTGTAAATAATTCCGTAGTCCAATTAGCTTCGTACCCTTTGGTGAAATGTTTCTTGATTTTTGATATTCTTACAATGTCACCAATTTTATATTTTGGTTTTCTTAAAGATTCATTATATTGTGTTGGCAAGCGGGGTTGATTGTTTCTTTTTACATCAATAGGTTTCATGCCAATGCTGCGATGTATTTTGTGATTATACTTTACGAATAACTCAGGCAAAATATTTACCCATCGGTATGAACCACGTGTTGTGAACTCTTTCCACATCGATTCCGTAAGAGTTCGATTAAATATCTCTACTACACTCGCTTTTATGGAGCTCCCAGTGGAATAATGCTTTAGATTTTGTTTCTGAGACCATGTTTTGAATTCACTGTTATAAAATTCCGTTCCTCGATCAGTGTGAAAATAATTTGGCAATCTTTTAGTTTGAGAATAAACAAATTTTAAACTTTTTACAATCTCACTTCCTTTTTTGGTTTTAAGAGGAATTGCCCATGCATATTTTGAGTAAACGTCAACAATGGTTAATAAATATTTAAATCCATTATTCCATTTTGCAAGTTTTGACATGTCCACAAGATCAGCTTCATGGAGGTCATCGATTCCTTTGCTATAAACATGTCGTCTTTTAAACTTTTTTCTAAGAGGTGCATGAAGTTATTTTGCAATTTCTCGTCTGATTTCGTTCATAGTTAATTTCTAAACAAAGATTTATAACATACTGTGCATTGTTTTACAAATGTTTGAATTTTTATTCAATTTTTTAAGTCTTGATACTAATTTGTTTGGTTCATTCCAATGGACAAATTCAATATTGTTTCCTCCTTCGAATTTCCAAATGGCTTGTGGTGTGATGTGTTTCTTTTGGCCATATCCAGTATGCATCGTAGTATTTGCTTCTTCATTCTCATCTGTTGTTTTTATAATTATATCTATGTCTTCAGTAAGAAGGGGTTCGATTATATTTTTATACTTATGAGATTGTGTTCCTCTCGGAGCTGCATTGCTTGCATAATTTCTTTTGTGCACGTTTGAAACATTTAATAATTTTAAATAAGAACTTAAATCACTCCTATCGATTAGAGAGTGATCTGTTACTTTCCTTTGAATCAATTCAAGTAGACCTTCGGTTATAGGAAATTTTCCACTACCAACTTTTATCCACTTTTTATCAATGAAAACTCGTTCACGTCCCAAGTATTGTTTATCATTTCTTATCGTTATACCAAATGTTCTATCCACGTTTTGTTTAATGAACGGATCAAAGTAGCGGTTAAGTAGTGTAATTATTTTGATGCTATCTCCATCTTCTTCGTCTGAAGTAGCAGTTGATTCAGAATCATCATTTTTTTCTTTTTTGATTCTTTTTAGTTGACGTTGTATTAGCAATAGCTACAAGCTGATTTAATGAATTTGTTGCTGGTTTAAACTTAGTCTCTATATCTAATTCATGACGTCTAACATCATTTTGAAGTGAAAGATACTTGTCCTTAACATCTTTTTTTAAGCGAGAAAGTTTATCCTTTACTCGACTTTCAGCTTTAATCTTCAAGCTCTTCTCCATGATTAAACTAAAATTGTAGTTGCTTTTCTTATTTATAGTATATTCAAAATCAATTTGAAGAGGAAGATCATTGGTTTTATGTTTCTCATGGTCTCTAAGTCGAAACTGCATTTCATCTTGTTCTTCAACTACAATGTCACTACCATCCAGTTCAATCTCTTGACGTATATTTAAAATTGCATACACAATTGGAGATCTTGGTGAAACAAAAATTGGTTTTAATATACCTTTATAGGGAAGTTGGTATTGTATATTATGATTATGAAGCGTGTATACCGGTGCATGGATTGATGGTGTGTTGGAGAATTTCAGAATAAATTTCGATAAGTTCATTTTCTTTACTTCATCTTGTAATATACCATATTCTTCTTTGGATGCGGTAAAACTTTCGAGTGGTTCTTTGTTGACCAATTGCTCAATTTTTTCTAGTTCAGTTTTTAACTTGTTATATTCCTCTTTGGATGCAGCAGCGTAACTTTCAAGTTCTTCTTTTTTAACAATATTTAGATTGTTAGCAACACCCTCAATACGAGTTTGTAAATTGCTTAAAATTTCTTTTAGTTGATTAACTTCAGTTCGTGAAGCAGCATAGTGTTCTATAAACCGTTTATTTGTCACATCTTGGTCGTTAACAGGAAACTCAACATTTGTTTGTTTTTGATGTTGTAGATTGTTTACAGTCTGTTTCATTTTTTTCAAATTCATCTCGTGAAGCGGCATATTGTTCAACAAACGTCTTATTTGCAACATCGTTATCGTATATGGGATTGTTTACGTGAGTAATTCGTCTACTCATCATATTTAAAGTCCCACCATCGTCTACGTTTAAGAAGTTTTGTTTATTAAATTTAGTGATTAAGTCTTCTAGATCTTTTCGGGAAGCAGCAAAGTTTTCTAAATAATATTTGTTTATTGCATCTAACGAATCGATTGGTTGAGATGTGTTTGTTATTCTTCTATTTCACATATCTACAGTTTCATCATCTTTGTTTATATTCAAAAGAGATTTTTAATTTCATCGAGTTCTTTTGTTACATGAGTTTTAAGAAAAGAATACGATATCGCATCTTGATTTTGAATTGGATCTTTAACATTTCTTATTCTTTTGTTACCCAAGTCGAGACTATCATCATCAAACGGAAAGTGATATTCTGAAAATTCACTCACTAAACCATGAATGAATTCTACTCGTTGTAACACTTCGAATATTCGGTTTTCCAGATACTTTTTATATTCGATGTATGTTGCTGCATTGCAATAAGGTTTACTGCATCATTTGCAGATGATGGTAAAGCTAAGCCTGCGAGACGTTTGTTTTCAAAGTCAAGTTGTTGTTTCTCTATTTTACAAATTGAAAAAATTAAACATTTAAGGTCGGTAATGTTTCGTTGTATGTCTTCTTTAGACTCAATTTTATTTAGCTCATTCAATAACTTCGGTACATAACCTTTGTTGCAAGCATCTTCAACATGTATGGGCGTTCCAACATCTTTTAACCGTTTGCCGTTTTCGATGCCCATCGCTTGTTGTTGTTGTTGTTGTTGTTGTTGTTGTTGTTACTTGATTTACATATTGCAGTAGCTTATCATCAACATACGATTTAGTTGCAATATCATGGCGTGAAGTTGGTGGTCTGATAGACACGTTATTGATTTTGTTAAACGATGTCATAGTTAGGTTGTTAACCACACAAAGTGTATAACGCGAATGAGCATTTAGCTCTTTTGAACTATTATTTATAACTGAAAATAAACATCAAATCCATTGCAATATCGACCATTTTGTAAATCGCTATCTTTATCGATAACCAAAAAGCCAAACTTAGAGATTTGCCAACAATAAGAACAAATATCGAAGAACTGATCATAGCTCATATCTGTATTTACATGATCGTTATATACATGACGCAAGTTTGTTCCGTCTTGTTTAAAAAGAATTAAAAAAATAGCGTTACCTCTAATTAGATGTTTAGGTATACAAGAATATGTTTGACAAAGATAAAATACGTCAACATGGTGATGACGACCTCAACTGAAATAATCTTTCATGTGTTGTTGTTTATTGCTGGCTACATCATCAAAAACAAATATAGAGTTTTTTCTAGCCATTTCTGGAGGCATAACTTCATCATTATCAGAAAAAATCACTTTTTATTTCTTTTATAGAGTCCAAAAACTTTTTTAATTCAACATACTTACTTTGAGCAAGTGATATAGAATAAATATAAACGTTTTCAAAACGAACTCCATTTTTGTGACATAATAAATTTATCATTACTTTTGTTTTGCCACAGTTCGATGGACCACAAATGATACATCGAATAGTGTTCGGTAGTAAAACACTATGCTTTCTTTTTTCACTTTTACTCTGGTTTTCACCATTAGTAAATGAAATTACTGGTAGAGTGTTTGACTGCTTAACAAACTTCAGCATGTCAATGTTTACGTCTGTGAATGCACACTGCACAAAAAATCGCATCACATCAACATATATTGTTTCCACACGTATCATAACTTGTATTATATGGAATAATAGTAGGATTTTCAGGATTTAAATCAACGTTGCCGACGTAAAACCCTCTTAAATATGGACAATATGGTGCCCATTTTTTATGATCATTTAAAGGAATATCATTTTCTCTCCAATTTTCAATTTCAATCTTACAGAATATACATTTCACCTTATCACCATGACCGGTATAATAAAATCCTGCTGATGCTAAACAAAATTCGTTTGGACAGGGAAGAGGCCAATTTTGAAAAGTTTTAAGTCTTTCATATTCAGATTTTAATTCTATGCTAGGAGAAATATTGTTTACGTAATGGCAAGAAAAAGCCCATTTCTTATGGTCTTCAAACGGATCATCATCTTCTTCCCAATAACTAAGTTTCAGATTACAGAAAGCACACCTGACCATATCCTTATATCCATAATAGTAAAATCCCGCAGCTGCTAACCATGCAGTGTTCGTAAAACTGTCTGAAGACCAGTTCTTAAATGTTTTTAGCCCATCTCTTTCAGATTTTAAATTCATTCCTTTTTGACTCAATATCATTTGCATTAACTGTTTCTTTGAATACCTTACACAATTAAAATACTTCATGATGATGCTTTACTTCACAAAAAAAAGATGTTCCCCACACGATGCTAAATGTGAACAGATATGAATCAACAAAACACGCTGGCTAATATGCAAGATTTGCGTGTGTTGGGTTGGCCGAGCGGTCTAAGGCGTTAGACTTAAGATCTAATTTTCAGAAATTGAAAGCGAGGGTTCGAATCCCTCACCTGACAATATTATTTTATATACATGTGGAGTGAGGAGATGTTTGAACATTAAAGAAACTTTAATATGAAGTGGTACAAAGACCTTTTCTTCTTTATTCATTTAGAATTACGATTAATACAATTTCATTTCTCTTGTATGAGTGTTGAAGTAATCTCATTATTTTAGTTGTCCTGATGAGTGTGTGTTGAGATGATCTTGTTCTTTTAGTTGTCCAGATGTTTATTTTCTGTAGTCAAAAAAGATACACTGTGTTAAAAAAAGCAAACAAAAACAAAATATGTATAGGTGTCAACAACACTAGTAGATTTCATGAATTACCTTTTATAGATAGCGATTACAGTTATCACATTTGCAGCGAAGATGAAACAGTTGAAATTTTCTTTTTAGATGATCTGGTAGATGTTCCCACTCCAGACGAATTCGTTGTGGCTCATATATAGTCAGTATGTTTATAGGAAAGTAGTTCCAATCAAACTTATTAAAACCTAGAAGTCCATTGTTTCGAAACTTGTTTATTATCGAACACACGATTTTCATGATGCCATCAGAAGAATTTAACCAATGTTGAACAGCATTGACATTAAATTTAGCACAACTATTGCTTCCCATTGCAAGAGATGGTAAATGTTTTGGACAATCTGTAGGTAAACGTTGGCTATGCTTCAACATTAGATCTGACATTCCATCAATCGTATTAAGATCGATTAATGACCCAGGGGAAAGTGTTTTTAGTGCAAACAAAGAAAATTCTTGTGGCGAATTATACACAACTAAATATTCATATTTATTTTTAATAGAGTCAAAAAAGAAGAAAGAGTTTTTTCACAATACGCTGCGACCCATGTTAACACAGGACTGAATGAAGGTATATAGCTGTTATTTAACATACAGTAAGCAAGTTCCAAACTGCCGTTTGGTAGCTTGCGAATGTCTGCAACTATTGGCTGCTTCTTATTCCACGTGTCAGCATCAGTAGAAGGAGAGTTTGTTGTTGTCAATTCCATGATTGCAACTAAAGTGAGAATACTTCCTTACTTGCTTGCTTATAACTTAGCAAATATTGGTTTAGATAATTACTTCATTAGTTAATGGTCTGTAAGATATTTGACGATCATGAATAAGAACACAATAAAGAGTTGTATCTTCAGGTATATTCTCACTTGTCTCGATTTCAATTCGCACATCAACTGAAGATGTCTTCACTGCCTCCACTTGCTCAAGGCAATTAATTACAATAATCGGACAATGAGACTTAAATTCATCTCGTGAAACTAGATTCTCTGAACGAAAATCATCGATCTGATAATATACATTACGAAATTTAACAAACATGTCATACAATTCGCTGTAGTCATTTATAGCAATTTCAGAAGTTGGCATTTCATAGGAATAAAAATTGAATTTAAAAACCTCTTATAGATTTAATGTTACAATGGTCAAAATAGGAAGAGCACGTATTTAGTACATTTCTTTTAGTTTGAAAACCTAATAAAAATTGACGTGGTTTTTGAGTTTCAGAAGTTGTCATTACAGTCCAACTATATTTAGTTGTTCTAGGAAGAGATGGCAAGACATGAACATCCCATGATCGAAAACCAACCTGAATGGGAATATTTTTCTGCATTAGTTTTAATCTTTTAATTTGTTCTTCGTCCGATAATAATAAAACGGGAATTTTTAGATAAACTTTAAATAACTTGACCTTAGAAAGATAATTTTCGGTTGCAGATTGCAACGCACGTGCGTCACTCGACGATCAGAGAAGTATTAGCTCATGCTTGCAGTTTAAAATCGGCTTTCTATAATCCTCTGCTAAACATAACAGGTTGCTTAAAGGAAGTATTACATGGAAACGTTTTGTGATACTATCAACAATATTTGCTTCACTTGCTGGTGTTGTTAAAGAGGGAAAATAACCAGCATTTTGTAAAGCTGTATATTCCTTTTTTTATATGATGCAAGGGTTTTTATAGAACTTGTTTTACCTAGATGGCGTGTACGATCAATTTCTTTACCATTTAACGAAACGCGAATTTCGCTAAAAAGATTAGCCCCAAAATTTTGGTCAGGATTTGCTGTAGTAGAAGCAGCCAGATTTACGTTAGAAGTAATAATTTGTCCTTCTAAGTGAAGAACACCTTCTGATAATAAAACTATGTTTTCTTCATTTTGAATTGGTATTCGAATTTCATCATTATTTTCGAATTTATTAGCTGAATAAGGTTGGTAAACTCTTTCTTCTCGTCGCACAACTCTGTTGTCAACCTCTCTTTTATCCGTTATGTTAAACATGTTAAACATGTTAACAGCTTCAAATATAGATAGAAACTAAATAAGATTAACAATTGCATATATATTTATATTGAAATTAAAGTACGCGATAGCCTAAAGACTGTAAGAAATGTTTGTTGTTACACGATAACTGTTTCTTAGATTTTAAAATGTGATGGTGGTTTTTTTTTTTTAGAAGTTTTAGCTGATTGATTTATATTTCTTTTTCGAATCAGAGTCGACTTCTTTTTTTTCAAACTTTGAGTATTATATAGTATAAATATATTTGTGAATGTTTTCTAGTAAGCTTACTCAACTAGAATGAAAATATAACAGTATTTCATTACTTTATATAGCAAGATAACGTGCTGGACGAATAATTAATTCTACAGTTAAATCTTCATCTTGCAAATCAATGAGCTGTTGAAGATGATCTTCAAGTTGCACAGAAACATGTTGAATAACCTTGCTGTTCATAGGCAAAAAATTAATTGTTGTTGGTTGTACAACAATCGGATAACCAGCAGGAACATGAGCTTTAAAATTATATAAAGAGTGTGTTGGTTTATGGTTCAAATAAGAACTCGTACCAAGCACAAGGTTTCAACATACTCGAATACTATTAACAGTGTTAATTTTAATCATATATTCAGAATGATGAGTTGTGTTTGCCTCGGACTTTTTATGAGAAAATCCTAACAAATCTGCAATAGAATCTGCAACACCAAAATCTATAGCAAAGTTTTTCGAATATAGTTTACAATTAGAGAACACTTTATCATAATTAATATTAATATATGAAGGAAATTTGTCTTTTTCACCTAATAAAACTGATAATAAATGTGCTAGTAATAATTCATTAATCTTTGCACTTAATTGTTGAAACGTATAGCTAGCATCAGGTATTATTAAAATTGTTGTATCCACATCGTTCATCTTTATGGCTAAAACGTTATTATTTTCGTTAATTTTTACTTCACTTTCGATTCTATTTCGATCAATCTCAATTTCTTTTCTATTCTCTTTAGGGTAAACTTTCTTTTCAATGCCTAAAGCCTCTGCTACACTGTTGGGTACACTGAAATCAATATTAAGCGGAGAAGACAAAACAAGACGGTTGCGTCCTTTTCCATTTATATCCTCTTCCAAATAAAGATTTGTTTTTTGTATATGATTTGTTATAAGTTTCGACAATGAGTGATAACTAAGTAAATCATCAAATGTTGAGGCTAGATCTTCAAATTCATAAATACCTGGTGGTACCACTAAATCAATTGATAACAAAAATTTAGTAAAATGAATGCGAAATGTATTACTTCGGTTGGTAACATTTCGAATAGAATTAGATGTATACAATCCTGCAAGTCCTTTTTCAAAAAACTCTGCTCCTACAAGATGAAGCGGGTTCTCCAATGTAACATCAATCTTTGAGCCTTTACCTTCAAGAGTTATCCGTCTTTCGAAAGCCATCTTTGAAATGTTTAAAGACAGTCTGTGTTTCCCTTATTTATACAATACAAGAAGACTAAACATAAATGTCCACAAATCGAAGAAGTAATTGATTGATATGAATGAAAATTATATTGTAGATAACAATTTTTAAGATATGTTAAAATTTAAAATGGCGGTCTTAAATTACCGATACTATCAAAATAATGCACGTATTTACGTCGTTTACTGAAAGCCACCCAATGTCAACCAGATTTAACCATCGGTTCAAGGTTAACAATACAGTTCTCATTTTTTCGAGGATGTCTTGGTAACGTATCTCGCATAAAGACTCCTCTAAAATTTGGAATCTTTAATTGATGTGCGTATTTAGCTAAATCGAAATTACTTAATGCTTTATTTGGTATTTGGTTAATTATCTTTTGTATGCAGGAGGATTTAAATAAATGCCTTGAACTGCTTTTCCTCGCATTGCTTCTATCATTCGATTGTGTCTTTTCATTTCTTTTAATTCTTCTTGTGCAGCTTTCGCTTTGTTTATAGCAGACGCTACCCCAGCTGCTCCGCCTGCTAGACCCCCCCCCCAAGCCCGACAAGGCTGCAAATATCGGAAGTAGGGGTAAAATACCACCTTGCGTTTTCGATGCTCTCTTTTTTTAATCTTTTCTTGTTTTTTTATATTTAATTTTCGTTTACCTCCACCAAGCTTAGACTTAGCTTTCATTATGCCACTGACTGTTAGTGCAGCCTCTCTCTCTCCTAATGATGTGTCACGAGATTTTACACGAGACCAAGCTTTTGAAGCTAAAATTTCATCAGCCTCTCTTCTTTTGTTTGAATCTTTATGATTTGCGTAAGCAATGTCGTGCTCTTTGCACGCTTTATCTAATATATTTATTCCTGGATCACCACGGCTCAATCGCTTTTCTAATTTTGTTCCTGGTCCACAATATTCATATCCCGGAATGTGTAATTCCACAGGTAAATTATCAATAGTTTTATTAAGTACACGACTAATGAATGATCCACTTCCTGATCGTTTATATTGAGTGGCCGAGTTTCTCCTCTTACAACGCACCATTACTAAATGATAAGTAATATAATATATATATATATATATATATATATATATATATATATATATATATATTGAGACCGTTAGTCGAGTCAACAACCACGATGACTTTCCTAACATCCCATAAGTCGAATAAAATTACCGTGAGGATCAGGTGAACTTCCTAATAGGCTAAGCGGCACGAGACACTGTAGTCCACGGGGATCGTGGTACATGGTGACGATGGTCATAGACTGCCTAAGGAGAGGTTCACCTTAAGACTAGACTGAGAAATTAAACATCCAGGCTTAAGTAAAACACCGTGAAAATTTATTAAAATTCACAAGCCCCTAGCCTAGTTCGGAGGGTTATGATCGGCTAGTCCGCAAACTAATAAACAAAAGAAAAGAAAAAGCAGGTCTCTACCTGAGAAGTTACTGAGAAAAACCCTCGCGAAAGATCTATCTCACAATAATAACGCAACAACAGCAACACTAGGAAAATGGTTCGACGCAAGTCCCTAGTTCAAGTTACAAGATTAAGCTAATATCAGAATTTACATTTAACAGGGTAGCAAAACAAATCTAAGTTAGGATGATACCATTTCCACATTTACATTTAACGTTAATCATCTAGCTAAGTCCTAACAGTTAATAACAAAATTTACGGCGATGACGTCCGTAACAGAAAACAATTACAACAAATCTAAGTGTACAGCCATGAAAAACATTTAATTATTCTTAATAACTACGTGCTATCAGCACACAATAAGGTAACATGTAGGATTTACACACTTGTACATCATAAATAAGTAATGAAATGGACACAAATCTTTATTAAATTCCTGCCTACACCTTGGTTTACTCTTTGTAAGCCATAGTCATCTAATGTGTGTAATTACGGTGACGAATGCGTAGTTGAGACCACGTCTGACATCGCATGGCCTGAGCTCCACAAGCTACGAACTCTAGGTTCGCGCATGCTTCAAGTCGTTACAAAAGTGTCAACTGTCCTAGTCATTTCCACACAAGGAAATTACCTTCAACTGCACGGCTATGTCAACAGTTCCAAAATGCAACAGAACAAAGTTAGATAGAAAGAATTCATTAGTTAGCTTTTGTTTTACCAAAATTATGCGTTTTATTATTAAGTTGTCGGTTTAGGTTTATCGTTGGTTTATGGCGAATAATACTGACAATAGCTCGGGCACGGAGTGTCTACACTGAGATCATTCTCCACCAAAAAGCCTCGACTCAACAGTCGGAATAAGATCAACGAGCAATAACAACTCGGACACTATAACACGGGTTACCAGCGGCGCAAAGCTCGCATTCAATAACTCTGGGATAGGCCTGTCCACAACAGTTACCTTCCAATAACATCTAGTCAACGGGAACCCTCCCGGACAAGGTAATCACAAGTACCTTCATACAATAAATTCCTGCGTTTAACAGGGTCGCCTGCAACTCACTATAGAAAACCAGACCTAATTGTACACGTCAAGACGGTACACGCAAGAAGTGCGCTCAACAAACAAAAAGCAATCAATAAAACATGTGATCTGAGACAGGGTTGAAAACTGGGTTACATAAGCTAAGTTGCAATGAAAGAAAGAGCGAATACAATTGCATTCTGCCTCTTGTTAAAGTAGTCTTGTCTCACAAACAAATGAAGCGTGCTCTCAAGGGCACTGGATTACAAAACCAGTTTATGTCACCAGCAAACTACCACATTCCTGCGTTCGGTCGACACAAAACACACATTATTCAAGGCCGGCGATTTAATCAAATATAAAACTATACATCTGGCCTGTTCATAAAAAAACTTTACCATAGGTTATGAACCTCTAAAGAGTCCGTGTATAAAAAACACGCAATAAATCTGAATAGAATAATATAATTCCGTCTTTCTACCAAAGACGTCTAAATGATAGTAATGTTACAATTACTGGAGCTCTTTGCTCTCAAAATACAATTCAGTAGTTGCTAGTACAACATCAAATAAAAAACGTGTCTTACATGACACAAGCAAAATGATAATTGTGGCGCAGATTCACACAAGGATCTGCTTAATGATACGTTGGGAACTGATTTCGATGCTAGGCAACGAAACATTCCTTCTAGTTGTTAGGTTAAAAATTGACCAAGAATAGCTTCTGAGCTTATTCAAAATGAAAATATAATGCATTTACAAAACTGGCAATTACAGTCGATTGCCTAACTGATACGACTGTTCTAACGAAAGTCAGGGGTGTATCAAAACTGGCTGCAAAGAATGCAGTTAAAGAAATAACCATGACATCTGATTGACATAACTAAAGTCAGCAAAGACTTGAAAAATCACCCCAAACAGGGTTGTACAAAATAGCCTCGAATGACGACGGTCACATCTAGCAAAAGATAGGCTTTGACGTTCTACGACGTTCATCAAGCTGCACCTGGGTTAACCAAAATGTTAGACCCAAGGGTGTCTCACTATACTGAAATAAATGACATTAAATTAATCTAGATACAATCCCTACCTAGAAGAATGGCTGACACAGAGTGTGGTTGATTCACAAACTACATTAAATCTAATATACCACCAGAACTAGAACAAGAGAAGGGGTGTTCAAAAAACTCACGACATGGAGAAGCTATCACTCAGCCCTCTATTCAATAACCAGGGTTGTACAAATTCCTCTCTGGATCTCTGGAACGGTATTATCCTCATCAGGATTCCCATCTGGACTCCTCCAAAGACCAGGGTTCGATTCGTCCCTGTCGACAACTCCGTGAATATGCTGGATATGCCTGGAAATGGCATCTTGGATTCCTTCCTTCTCGTCCTCGGTTCTGCAAGCTTCACCATCATGCTAGTTCTCGTAGAAATATCACCCTCATACCAGGATGGTATTAGCCCATGATGACTGATTCAAGCATGGTGTGGAATAGTATGGTCACGTTGACGATGAAATAAATTATGAAATTCATTCTTTCACTTTCCAAAAATATAATGTTCGTCGTAAGTAGTAGGCTCTGATAGTAATTGACAACACAGCCTTAATTTCGTGGATGTGAATAGATACGTGATATAGCACTGCTCTATGATTCTGCACGTGCTAATGACGCTACTTTTCTATCATGCAGCATCGGTAAAATGTACATCGTTTTGGAAATAAAAACTTCACTCTGGCAATCCAAATATGTTACACTATCGTAATCACACTGATTTGAAGTAGTTGCAACACATTTACCTGTATATTTTCCACAAGGCATTTGGCCCTCCATAAACACGTGGGTACTAAAATGTGGTGTTCTGGTAAAATTATAAAATTCACTAATACTTGCCAATAATTATCTTCAATATGTTTCTGTGGCTCACTGTGCATAAATACCAGTATTTTTCAATATGCCAGTGCACGCTGGCACCTGATAACCAATTCAACGCTAACAAGCGGATATTCTTCTATGTCTTGCAGGACAAATGCAGTTACACGCCTATACTGGGCGGATTCTCCAGACGTAGTGCAAATAACTCACTATAATTCTTACTTATAACTTGTATCGTTGTTTATTCGTGCTCGATGGCAACTAACTGTAATTTCCTCGCTAAACAGCGGATATTTCCTACGTCGTACAAGACGGATATGATTCCACGCCTACACAGGGCGGATTCTCCAGACGTAGTGCAAGGCACTGGGTGTCTCAAGGAAGTAGGTCGTCAAACCGAAGTCGTTGAGCGACTACTTACGTTCCTATTTGCGTATTTGCAAGGGTATTACCTTACCTTAAGCTAAAATAAGATTCTCAAAAATGTTTTAATGATGCAGCATGACGAAATGGAATATTCTGAGTCTTGAGAAAGAATAAAATTAATTAATAAGACCTCAGATAAATAATTAGCAGTTTTCACCAAAGTCAAAAGTGCGATTCAACGCTACTTCAAAGAGTATCGCGTGAGTGGGTGTGTTCAAAGGTACAACATCCCATCATAAATGTTCTGTCATAAAAAATATCACATGAACCATAGCTCAGCGGGTTCAATATATATATATTTCAGGAAAATGGGAATGGTGGGGGGAGGAGTTGTAAATAATACACACAAAATTTGGGTTATTATTTATTCGCTTTTTCATAAGCAAAGGAACACACAAAAATTAGTATTATTAACAGAATAAAAGTGTGTGTGTGTGAAAGAAATAAAGTAAGTAAGAGAGATGAAGTGCTTTAATCTCAAATTTGTTTCTAATCATTTTTCAGAGAAAAATGACCAAACGGTAAAGTAACAATTCCGTTTTCAGTTATGTGTCTTTTATCATCGTTTGATGAAATTGCCAACTTATTTTGCCGAACAGTAAATACAGAATGAGATTTTGAAATTATACAAACTTGAACTTTGCTGGCTTGATCTCTGTTATAAAGACACCTTCGATACTCATCAATATTCATAGTTTTACTCACGCTCTTCTTAATGCCTTTAGTCTTACACAAGCTATTCATTCCATCACACAATTTTATTGCATACATTTTGGATCTTAACCCCACAAATTCTTCAACAACCCTTCCAGCATGTTCATCTTTCATTAAACCAATTTCACCTTTATTTTGTCTGACAATGCCAAAAGGATTGTTTGTTTCATAGTTTCCAGTATCAAACAAATTTGAATGCTGTTTTATGAACTCATAAATATCATAATAGAATATATACATAAAACTATCTGTGTCTGTGTATAACAACCTCACATTTGATTCAGGATTTGCTAAAATAACATTGTAATGAAAGTCATTCATTTTACATTTAGACAAATCTAATATAGATGCACCAACATATACTGGTTGATTGTGAAAAATCTTTAGTCTGCTCATCTCAATGACCATACATTGTTCATCGAATATAATTCTATGTTTAAAATTAGCCTTAGCTATTAAAGACTTAGCACCATAGGCTCCATGCCATTTGGTAACCCATTTGATGTCCCTTAACTTCCTCACATTCATCAGTGAACAATCAAAAATTGCATTATTCATCAATTTATAAAAAAACATATTTTGCCTGTTTTCGTTTCTCTGTGTTCAGATCAATATATGGTTTTAGCCATTGACTCTGATTGAATTCGATTGTTCTGTGAATACGTTCTAATTTCATTCCTAGTTGAATACATTGCTTTAACATTCTATAATGCAAAACATAACGTTCTTTATTATCTAGGGTAGCCATTAGCTTTGTCAACTTTTCTGGACATAGAGGGTAATCTGAATGTTTGTCATGTAACTCTTGAGGATAACTCAAATCTACTTCCAAGATATATCCGATTTCTGAAGTATCATCAATATTTAAAACATTAAACCCTTCAACATTTGCAACCCATTTTAAGCCATCTGTTGGAAGATATTCCATCATAGCATATCCATATAAATTATTAACTTCAAATTACATTATGTAGGACTCTTGTTTTTTCTCATCATAAGTTTTCAAATACTTATTATTAGCAATCGCATGTCGTGTTATACACTGAACATTACCTCCTCGAATAGATCGTTCAAAAAAGTGTAACATATCAATATCTTGAAGCAATTCAAGTTGAACATTGGTTATCTTTTTCATTGCACACCAAGACATAGATGGAGCAGTGTAAAAATGAGCTGCATCAATGCCATACGTCTCCATGCCATTCGATCTAAAATTTTCAAAGACATCTGCCAAAAGAAGTGTGTCTTCTTTTAAATACAAATCGGCGTATTCTCCTAATGTTTGACAGGAAAACGTTTCCCACACCGTTTGAGCAAACTCATACTCCTCGTTCGATATTGTTAGATTATAAAGACTGCTATAAAACTTGGATATTTCAGGTAATTTAGTTTCGTTAAGTGCATCCATACTTGTGACGTATTCATATGGAAACACGCCTTTTCTCGCAATAAGTCGAAACTGTGCATCATCATTAAAATAACATCTAGTTATTTGCTTTGAATCTTCACTTAACGAAGATGAACATTGATCTAGTGAACAGGACAAGAAATTATATGTATCGATAAATCTTAACTGAATGAATCCATTCTTAACCCGTACATGCTTTGTAAACCCTTTATAACGTTCCATATTCATTGCTAAGAAACTTATATGACCAGGATTATGTAACACCTCACCATCTGGTTTCTCACAAATTTCTTTAATTATAAAATGTCCATCATACGCCGTTAGATTATGAAATGCTATAGGCAGAACCTTTGTTACTTTGTAATTTAAATTACAACTATTGTGTGCGCTTCCTCTATATTTTCCAGTTATGTGACAATGATCGCGTACTTTGAGTTCATTATCTGCAATCGGTTTCTCGCAAATATGACAAATTTTACTTATCAAAAATAATCTTTCTTCATTTTCCGTCATCTTTATCATCGGTTTAGCTGATAAATAATATGTTTGAAGTTTATCTACAATACTATAAAGTTCCTTTACAAACAATTCTATGCAATTATTTCCCCTAAAGAGTTTAAAACTGCACAAATCACTATCAAAATTACAATGAAGGTATAAAGAAATGCTGTAAGGAATATGTTTATGGGTTAATGTAGAGTTAGGAATGTCACTATTTGGAAAACAAGAGGAAATAGGAGACAAAACGCATTCAGTGTCTGCATAAATTATAAATGGAACTGTATCTTTAAATTTAAATTCTGTAAAATTAACAAATCTTTGTTCGTCAGTTGGCAATATGCTTTTTGCAACAGGAAACTGTTTACAGTCTGCAAAGTGAACATTTAACTCATCCTCAAGAAAATAATATGACAAACAACGTCTACATATATAAATCCGTCCACAATTGCTAGTGACGCTTGAACGCACAAGGCGAGCGAGATTTCTAATTAAACAAAAGTGATAACTTTCACTGTTTCCAATCTGCAACACCAATAAGTCCACACTCCTTTCATATACTTTATCTGATACATACAAAGGTACAATAGTAAATGTTTTTTTTTCCTTTTACTTCGTTTGTTCCCATACACATCCATTTGTTTTCATCATATTGTGCTCCATACACATTCACAGAAATATTGTTTTGATTTTCAAACTTGTTTAAATATTTCATTTGCATTGGAATTGGAATATCATCTAAATTTAAAACATCTCTGTAATTAGGATAGGAAGAAAGATGATTCACGTTTCGCGTTTTTGGATACAAACCAGCAACCACACTCCACGCAAAACAAGCTTGCTTTGTATCATACAAATTTAGCACTGCATGTTTATTGACTATTACATCAGGCAATCTACTAGTATTGGACATTCCTACTTGAAATCCAACATATTTATTTATATTAATTCTCAAACTATGAATTTTTTCTAAAGCCCACCCAGAGTCATTTGCTTCAAATTCGCTCATTTTTGTCAATGTACCTTCAATGATATGATTATTATAAAATTCATCTAAATCAGTATACTTGAAAACTACTTTATTTTTGACAGCAAAATATTTTGTTTCTGATATGTCGCGAAGCACATACTGTGCACACAAAACTGAATTCACCTTTAAAGCTGGCACAGTTAACGCTTTCTTAACATACTTTGTAAACCAAATATTAGCATTTGCTAAAAATTCGCGGGGATCCAAAAACTCATTCTTAACATTTGAAACTGCAAGTGTGTACACTCTAGAATTGAATGCCGTTTCAATTAACTCACAGCTTAAGAAAGATTCATCCTTTATTTGAAGTGTAATTTCTTCACAATTCACAGCTTGTTGCAATATATGGTTGCTAATAACTCTCCAACATTCAATCAACTCATCACTGTTCCCAATCAAGTCCGTTTGAGTGTATTCCCCGATTTGGTATGATATTGAAATAGCACCGTTTAGTTTACTTCTAAAATTAGAAACACTTTCAACTGCATTGTCCAATTGGTTTCTTATATTTTCACTGTTATTATTATGTATTACAATATCAACCTTTCTACGTTTGCTAGGAGGTGTTGCCATTGTTGTCTAAGCAATTGTCCAATTTGCACTGTTGTTAATACACCACCAGCAGTTGCTGTAACATCGGCTCACCATAAACCTATAATCTTTTAAAGTATATTCAAGCCATTGAGAGAAATTGCTGTCTGTAATCTCCAGCGAACAATGGATGGCTTCAAATGGAAATTCGTCCTGAAGTTTACCAAGCAATTTGATTCTATACACATTCAATTTTGTTACTTCAAAACAAGTGATGGAAAATTCAATTTTGTAAACCTCATCAAATGTATTGTATCCGAAGAAACAAATAAAATGTTCATCTTCACATAATTCTTGTAACAAATATCTTAGAACTGTTTCTGTCACCTCTCGCTGTCTATCATCTGATTTGCTAACATTAGTAACGTAGACTGAAAATGTTGAAATTCCACTCGAAGATGTCCATTTGTTAAAACAAGCTTCTTTCTCATTATGACTCACCTCATTATCATCTTCTTCTCCTTCTTCTTCTTCTTCAGACTGATGAAAGAATACACGATATTACTCTATTACCGGGTGCGATCGATGTTCAGTTCCACTCAGAAAATTAAAAGTTTTCCACTTCATTTTGCTGTTCCTTTTATTAGTTTTTAGATAATCTGAAAAAATTAAACAAATTAAGAAATAATAAGCAACTAAATATATATATCATTCGTTATATCAATCAATACATATATAATCTGCATATATATACTCACCAAAAATGTACAGTTTTAAAACAACTTGATGTGAGCGGTTCTTCAACCCCAAATACACCAACATCAGTTTGCCTCTAAGTGAGTTTAGTTCATCGATCTCTGATGCGCTTAGTTTTGCAAATACTGCTGGTAGAAATACACTTGTTATTTCACCTTCAATGATAATGTCCACCACTATTTTTCTTCCAAATCTCGTCACCACAGCCCGAATAATTTGGACCACATACGGTAAATCAATTATTAGTTCTGATAGTTTCTTATTAGAACACTCAACGCAAGTGGCTAAGTTATTGAACTTCGTTAGAACATCCATCACACACACAATTTGTTCCTCGTCGTTGACTTTCTTTATTTCTTTCACACACACACTCTCTTCGCGCAAACGTAGAAGTTAAACTCATCCACGCACACATGCATTTATATATCCTTCACCCCCACCTACACTCAAGAAACCAAATGCTACAAAACAAGCTTCTGACGCAATCAACTCATTATATTTTTATCACTATAACTTAAAGAAGTCAAAGATTACATTCTTACCCGATGACGTTAAAGGTCAACCACGTCTCACGCGAACACTGCAGACATATCACGTGATCGCTCGCACAGCTGCAAACTTGCACGGGTATCAGATGACGTCAACACCCATTAATTTTTATCTCCATCGCATAAATAAGTCAAAGGTTATCTGCTTCAAGCGGTTACCCAAAGGTTATCTGCTTCAAGCGGTTAAAGGTCGACCTCTTCCCACGCTAACATGTGCACGTGCTCACATCCGCATGGCTATCAGATGATGTCATGATGATGCAATATGTCCTCGCGATTACGCAATATCCAAAGCATAGAAAAGTATTCTACTCCTACCCCACCTCCTTACGGAACTTGATGTTGTTGTTTGAGTAATCAGTCTTTTGACTGGTTTGATGCAGCTCAAATCTCTACATAGCTACCACACCCTACATCCAAGGCAATCTGTTCAACATATTCTAACCTTGGTCAACCCCTACAGTTCTTGTCCTCGACCCTTCCTTCCATAACTAAGCTTGCTGTTCCTGGCTGTCTTAGTATGAGTCCTACCAGCCTATCTCTTCTCTTCATTAGCAGTCGCCAGAAATATATCTCTTCTCCCAATCGTCTTAATACCTCTTCGTTTGTAACCCTATCTACCTATCTGATAGCGGCTCCAGAGGCGTAGTCGGTAGCATGCTGAGCGTCTATGCCCAAGATAGTGGGTTCAAACCCGGCCGAAGCCGTCGGATTTTTAAGAGCGTTAAAATCCCTCGTATGCCTTCCTTCGAAGGGGAAGTAAAGCCGGCGGTCCCATGTCATAGATGTATGGCATGTTAAAGAACCTTCCACTAATTACACTTGTGTGAAGCTAAATTGTATAGGTTAAGAAAGTAAACAACGCTCTTAGGTCCCTACGTTCGTTGCAACAGCCGACTGCGGTGGCGTCTAGTAGCTAAGTTCTGAACTAGGCCTAGAAGTCGTTGACAGTGGCGTTTGGCGGCAAAAGTAGGAACTATTTGATAACTTCAAAGTTGCAGTCCTTCCTTGAATTAAAAAAAACAGATACACACACTAATACAGCCATCACAATTAACACCGGTTATCAGACAGATTCTACACACACCCAAAGTACACGGGGTTACATGACCGCGTTGTCGCAACCCCTAAACTAAGGAACCAACCAACCTACCTATCTGATCTTCATCATTCTGCTGCTACAACAGTCCAAGTTTCACTTCCAAAGAGCGCCACGCTCCAGACAAAGGATTTCAAAAATGACTTCCTAAAACCTAAATCTATATTTGACGTCAACACATTCCTCTTCTGTAGAAATGCTTTCTTTGCCTGAACCAACCTACTTTTTATATCCTCTTTGCTTCGTCCATCACTGGTTATTTTGCTTCCTAAGGAACAGAAGTCACCTACTTCCTTTACTTTACGGAACTTACGCTCGTCTATTACAAAACATGACTGTATAAAGCAAGAAGTCGTCGACCTGTCACAAAATACCGCACTAAAAGTAACTTACTCCCAAAAATAAATTAAAACGTATTTAAGTAATTTACAGTACAGCATCAATTACGAAGAATTTGTACTGTATCCTCAATTATATACATGGACAATTGTAGTGTAGATTCGAGCCGAAGGACATGAGAGAAAAGCTGGAATCAGAAAGGTGTAAGGCAAGGCTGCAACTTATCACTCATACTTTTCAATCTATACATTGAACAAACAGTGAAGGATATTAGAGAGAAAATTAAAGTAGGAGTAAAGAATCAAGGAGAAATAATCTCAACTCTAATATCTTCCGACTCACCAGAGGATTTGAATGAGTTTTTAAAATGGTATAGACTCCGTCTTCAGTTAGGAATTCATGGAAAAACAAGTGATTCCGTGAAGAACTAGATAGCCTATTTTCATATATCCTACTTATCAACATACAAAATGTCAGTTAATTGCTGTAATAGACTCGTAGATATTGTGAACCATCTACATATTTCGGATGGTCACTATGTTGGAGTTGTATATATGTAGGCCTTAGATTTATGTAATAATACATAAAGAGTATTGCGTAGGTGATTATTCAAACTTGATTAGGACCCAAGAAGAAAACGAGACATTAAAATTTCGTATAGATGTCAGTGGATTAAAATTTGTATAAGCATTCACCGTACCACGTTTCACTGCGCTCGAATGGTTAAATTGCGAGAAACGACTATTATGAATATTTAAATTTCGCGTTGCCACCATGTTGGATTTGTGCTCACCAGGTTATTGAAAGTCCCATAGGTGAACTTATCTTTATAGCCTCTATACACATACAACATTTCAATTCGATTGCTGTCATGGATTAATAGATATTGAGAACCGTCCAAATATTTCGGATGGTCGCCATGTTGGATTTTTATATTTGTAGGCCATAGAGTTAAGTACCATTAGATGAGTATTACTGCGTAGGTTCATTATTCAAACGTTGACTTCGATCGTATGATTAGGACACAAGAAATCATATATATTATTTCAGTAGTATAGATCCCTCCTGTGGCACTCACAAGCGACCGATCGTGAAAATGAGCAATCAAATGAAAGAGAATAGACATTAGCAGTGATGAATTGCACTCTAATTCCATACATATCAATAGTTTCTTAAAAAAATAACTTTTTTTTAAATGTACGAAGTGTGCGATTTGCAGATACAGTTGATGTATGAAAATACGCTCCACAATTGCTGTCCACTTCACATTTTGGCCGCTGTGACGCCCATTTCATGTTATTGTTTTAGATCCCTAGGTTGGGGGGTTGGTTAGGGCTAAAACATATATGTTATTGTATTAATTTGGAAGGTGATTCCTAGAGAGGGCAGCTTCCCGTAGCTGGGTAAGCTTACCAGTGTAGAGTGTTGTTTA
The DNA here is from genome assembly GCA_946902985.2 of Meconema thalassinum. Classification (NCBI taxonomy): domain Eukaryota; kingdom Metazoa; phylum Arthropoda; class Insecta; order Orthoptera; family Tettigoniidae; genus Meconema; species Meconema thalassinum. The sequence goes on from OX336397.1 coordinate 51,669,075, forward strand.
GTGTCAAAATACTAGGGGGTGCTCCTATAAAGACGTAAGTGTCGCTTAGGGGATGAGCCTCTGGGCGCAGGTTAACGTACCTGCCTCCCAGCTGGTTGGAATAAGTTATATAACAGGCGTGCTGATGTCAGCTATGCCGGCGGCTCGCTGTCTACGCAGTCGAGCCGCTGCGGGAAACACAATGGAACTTGAGCAGGCGATTACTGGCTACTAGTCACGGTCAAACGTGACGAGAGTCAGGAAGGGTATTAGGATGTGAAGAGGCGTGTAATTATGAGTACAACGTGTAGTTTACTGACCAAGTGTTTTATTGGTCAGTGAGTATGAAACTGTAAGTCCCTCTTAGGGGAATGTAAATAATGTAAATAATGGTACAAGTTAGGTGTACAAGTTTGTGGATGAGTGATACAAAGTAAAGGATTGTCTGAACACTTGCTGATGCTCACCTGAGGATAGCAGCTGTAGCAGGGCCTCCGGCGACACACACTGTATGACAGATACAGTTCCCAAAAGGCCTTACCCCTTATAGGTCTTGCCGTTGCTCAGTCAGCATTCCACTGGCGTAGCTGCCCTAGTTAGCTATAGTGTAGATGTTTGTGAGTGTGTTGCAAGAGGTTGGCTAGCCTCCCGAGCTGGTCGGCCGCCCTTGCTGTGTAAAAAGTACTGTTCTGGACTTATGATGTTTGCCAGTTAGGGGTGGTTTTAATAGATGATGGGGGTGGCTTTCAGGGGTTGCAGCCCCCCCGGGGCCTGTACAAGTCTCCTCCTTTGATTAGTTCGCGTCCCCGCGAACGGGAACGGAACGTGGAGTGGGGGTGTTGATGTAGTAGGTCATTGTTGAATCCTCCTTGTATCTCTTCGTCGTTTCTTCTGGGTTGATGTCGTGTAGAGGTAGTGATGTCGTGTTGATGTAGCGATGTCGTGTAGATGTGAGATCAGCTTGTGTTCAGAGGGGTAGGTTTTGGGATATATGCATATACATGTGATAATTAAAAACAGTTCATAAAAAAGCTGACATTGAAATATTGAAAAGTATAACAACAACAACAACAAAAAATATTTGGTTTAGCCATGATGTATATATTGGTATTGTGCAGGGAGGAAAAAACCCAGGGCTGGACGGGTGACTGTGCCGTCCGGCGCTGTATTGGGGAAAAAATTGCTCCCTGCAATGTGAAAGATGGAAGAAATAGAAAAAAATAGGTGTCCCAAGGTATAAGTTAAAGGGATACGTAAAATATAATTTATTGTGCTGGGGTAAAACGGGACACCTTCACAAATTTGGACGTTAGAAGGAAGTAAAATGAAAGACACAAAAGCATAATTATTGTGTACATGTGTGTGATAAAAATATGTGTATTCACAATGTGTGGCATCATTGGTAATAATTTTGTATGCGGTGCCTTTTAACAATATTACAGTATTTTATATTACATTATTTACTTATATCTATCTATCTTAATTATTAATTATGTTATACCTAGCCGGCTGTGTCTATTGTACCTGGCGTGCTCGCTACCCTTTGTATTTATGTGCCGTCTCACGGCTAATCCTGTCCGGCCGTTTCCCGGTGCAGTTTAGTGGTCGTGCCGCTGATATGTATATATATATACCCCAATCTTGTGAATCATTCTCTGTGGGCGAATGCCTTCACACTTGACAGTGAGAGTCGCCGCCACAGATCGGTTGCGCCCTCATTGCCGTAAATTGCGTCGCATCTTTCACGCTTTATTTTCTTTGTTTATGTTGATCTGCCAGCGAGCCTGATACCCCACAGGTATCAGCCCTGCTGTGCAGATTTTTGTGTTGCTGTAAGAGAATGTGGTGAGTGTGTTAGTTGTGTTAGGATTAGTGCAAATTAATGAGTAAAATATGGTACATAATAATGGCATGGCACAAAGAACATGTTGCTGCTGTATGGCAGTGAAATCATTGTCACCAGTGTCATATATCTGGTGACGCCGCCTGAAAAATGGAGAGGTTAAAAAAACATGTGAATATTGCATATTCTCTATATCGGCTCCTGTGTCAGTGTGTCCACTGGCTGAAGCTCTTTTTCCTCTGGAATAAATGACATGATTAGTATTGTGTGATCGGGCTTACCCTAGACGGTGCCGTAATATTTTTCCTTAACTTTACTTATCCTAGTGTGTTATATTATCGGGCTTACCCTGGTACCGGTTTTTGGTTGCCAGGTGCCGTAATATTCTACCTTAATGTAAGTTATCCTAGTATGATCTAACTTAATGTATTATCAGGCTTACCCTGATGACGGGGTTGTTGGTCATCAGGTGCCGAATATTCTACCTTAGTCATACTTATTTTAATGTATTATCGGGCTTACCCTGATGACGGGGTTGTTGGTCATCAGGTGCCGAGAGATTTTACCTTAATTATGATAAGTAAAAAGAATGTTTGAACTTAGTCTATTGCCGAAATATGCTGTGCTATTATTTAGCAACAGCGGTTAGTAAATTTGCTTAATTCTAAGTTGCGTGTCAAATGCAACTGTCTTACATGCTAAAATTTTGACCAGGGCGATCGCCTGAGGCAATTTACTTCCTCAGGGCACCACCCGTACGTATTCTAGAAACACCGGTTGTCTCTAGAACCGCCGGATTCCTCCCTCTTAATACTAGTTGTCGACATTAATATTAATGCTTACTAATTAGTATTAATAAAGTTGCAGGCGACTACGGTGCCACAAAGCAAACCGCGTCGCCCGTTGTACTTGCCTGTTCATTGCCGTTGTATTTGCATGTTGTCATTGATGTATTCAATATTGTTGGGTCTGCCCACTGTAACCCCTTTGAGTGCTCGCAATGCTCCTCATTTAATATCTTTGGCTGCCCGCTGCGTCACAATTTAAGCTCTGGTGACCCGTTGTCAGCCATTTATGTGGGCGTTGGACATCGTCCGATAAAATAATACCCTCCGGGAATGGTGGCGTCCGGGTCCTCTTCGCCCATATTGGTAGTGATAATATCCTCCGGGAATGGTGGCGTCCGGGTCCTCTTCGCCCATATTGGCAGTAATAGTATCCTCCGGGAATGGTGGCGTCCGGGTCCTCTTCGCCCATATTGGCAGTGGGTTGGTCCACCTGAACCGTAAAATGCTGCTTCACTCCTTTGCGTAGGAGACTTACTTCCCGCCCTGGAAGTTCTACTTACTTACATGCTAACTAATAGTCTGGTCGTAATTTGGTCGTCCCTAGGGTCATCTCCTGAGTCCGGTGTGGAGCTGGCTATTTCTCCCACCATCCTCAGAAAGTCTTCCCTGCAGGTCTGGCTTCGATGCCCGTAGCACATAGTGGGTGTAACTTTTCTTTGTCCCGGGGGCAGGCAAGGCCTTCCGGGACTCCGACGTTTGCCCGTGCTAGGTCATCGGCGCTTCGACCTTACGTAGTTCGTCTCTTTGGTCTGGGTCAGTGAGCCAACTGGGGTGGGGCTCATCATCGCCTTCCCCAGCTTTGCTCCTGTGTGGTGCCTCTGGCCTTCTGCTTCCGCTGTCATCATCATTCAGCGTGTCACGGATTCCTTTTTTATATAAAAAAATGAGTGTACTGTATAAAGAATTTGTTGTGTACAAAATCTAAATTTTTTTAGTGTTCTGGGGTTGTAGAATCTTCTAAATACATATACTACTTCAGGTCTACTGTGCTATGCCTTGTTACTTTTCATGGAGGCGTTAATAGGGTTTTATGGCGTTGGGTTCCCTGTTATTGGGCTCCGGGGGTTGTTATCTGTTGAATAGGCTTAAAGCATGGTAGGAGAGGGTTGCGCATCTTTGGGCTCCATGTTAATGGTGGCCTGGGGCCGGTGATGCTATCAGGATGCTTCTACAGTGAGTGGACGGGGGTAGGTATTTCCCAGGTTTGCAAAAATTTTCACAAAATGTCATGCAGGTTCAATAATAATAACCCTTGGTATGTGGGTGGGATATTCCATGCATGTGTCTGGATATGAGGCGTATCCGCTCTCATTTAAGGATAGGTATCGGTTGAGGCGTAATAATACTATGTCCCTTTCATGCGGGATTATTTAATAAAAAGAATTGTTAATATAAATTTGCTTGCTTAGAGATGTGCATTACGCTTGCCATTCTTTCCGACACACCCCTAATATTCAGGTGTTAGCATTGAGAGCCAGGGCGTAGTGAGCCCTCTCTTTAAACGCATGAAGTCTATCAACCCCGATGTACGTTTTGGAATGTAGTGTAGCTGTTTTTATTGTGTCTGTATGTCTGTGTTGGCTAATGTTGTGAATGACAAGGTTATGGAAGGAGGAAGGGTGGTGGAATGGTAGCCCGTAGGTGGTGCCTTGGCCATCTTGCTGGCACGATCCGTCTCTGCTCTTGTCATCCTCACTTGGTCAATGTCTGTTTTCTATCCGCTCTTGGGGATAGTAAAGTATGGTGCCGCTATGACGTCACGGCCTAATCTGGTCTCTCATTTGTAATGTTAATGTAATATGTGGTTGTAGTGTGCCTGGTCATGTCCTGATCGCCTGTGATGGTTTCGGGACTAAAAAGTAAAAAGAGCAGTAATTATTGGGGAGGTTTGTTCCCCTCAGGGAATTTGTCCGTATTCGCCCCTAATTAGTGAGCGCGGGGGAGGAGGTGCCCGTGGCTGTGATTACTGAGGCTTGCGTGACTGTACTGACGTTCCGCTGCAGCGCGCTGTCGCGCGTGCCGCTTATCGGATACGTCTCATCGTGTCATGATGCTAATTGGCAGGCGGCGCGTGTAATCTGTTATCGCGTTTGTAAACAAGTCCCTGTGGCCCTAAGATAAGTCCGGCCTATTATGTCTGTACATTGCTAAATGTCATAACTGTTGTAACAGTGCTGAAAAATGTATGCCATTATCATTGGTTTGTTTTTGTCATTTCATGGTCACTTCCGTTATAACAATAGTGTCTGCCGACATCAGTGTTGCAATGCGGTGGAATTCGCAAGTCAGTGTTTTGCTGGTGTAATGGCAGGCTCTGACGTTACGTATGTCGGCTGTCGGAACGTGACCTTTGCGAATGTCGGCATGTTGTCATTGTTTGGGATTCCGGGAGTGCCAGTGTGCTAATCTGTCCCGTTTTTGCTAGCACTGTTGTGTGGACACTTATTTCATAAGACCTTTGCCTTGTGAAATTGCTATACTTGTGTTTGGGAAATCTATTTCCTATGTTTGGTGTAATCGAAATTTTTGCATGGTGCTTGGCCGGAGGAAATGTGGTATTACCTGTTTATGTATTTGTATGGGGCCAATTTCGGTCTAATTGGGAGTCTGGATAGTTGTTTTCCGCGGTGTCCGATTTTTACTAGGCATTCGGACCCGCAATCCCATATAATTCTCCGTGTTCTATGTCTGCGTTGTCTGTTGGGATTTGATTGTACCCAGTGTGGCTTTTGATTGTGTTTTTCGCACCAAAAATACCGTTGGTTAGTTTGTTTTTGGCACGACTGTGTTGTGTGGTCGTGAGTTCGCACCCGCCTTGGTTTAAGGTGCTGGTGTTACGATTTTTGTATCGTATATCCCATGGCACGTGTATCGTGAGTTTGAGGCGCGCGGATGAAAATACGCTTTGGTGTGAAAAATTTGGGTCTTTTGGAATTCTCCTCGTACTTTTATTTTGGGAGTTATGGGGTTTTGAAACTAGCGTAAATGATCGTGTGTGTCACAGCCAGTCCAGACCGCTTGTAAGTCGTCTGCAAGTGGTGAAGGCCGCCTGATTACTTGGGTGCGTTATCGCTGACCCAGCGGTAGCATTGAATTACCACTTGTGTAGGCAGGACTTTGCTTGCTTGCCGACACGTGTGTGTGTGGGAAGTTGATTGTTCGCTCCGTTGTTGTGAGTCTGGCTTTCCGTGATGGAAAAAAAACCTTCGACTAAATATGTTCGTGTCCCCAAATCTTATGTTATTGTAGGCGTAGGATGAATATATTCATGTCAGTGGTACCCGATGTCAATATGTATGTGTGTCACAGGGCCGCTAGTTGCGTGTTTGGTGACCAGGTGTCGGAGGTGATTTTATTGTTTTGTGCGTATGGATATCTGTTAGTGTAACTGTCCTTTATCATTCTATCCTCCCATTGGGTAGTTATCCGACCTTGCACTCCTGGTATCCAGGAGGTTGCGGGTTCGAGACCGTCTTTGGCCAGGGTAATTATTCCTGGTGCCTTTCAGGCTTGTGTCTTCGGGACAGTTCTGGCAAGTGTTAGGGTCGTATCCCGGTGTGGTCAGCGGGGTCCGAAGGCTATACTTGGCCTTCTTTTCACGTCTGCCAGCGGGATCATTTCCCTTCCTTTTGATAGTGTTTCCGCCTTTACGTGTGGGTGTGGGAGCTTTGCGGGTATGATATGCCTTCATACGGCGGGCGTGAATAGTGTCTTTAATGAGCTTACGTCCATGGCGCACGTTAACGATATAGTTTAGGTCAGATACCTTCCTACAGACTTTGAAGGGACCTGACCAACGTGGCAAGAGGAACTCAGACACATTTTTCTTACGGGCGGAATTGGAGACCATAACCAATTGCCCGGGTGTGTATTCCACGGTCTTCCTATGCCGATCGTACCGTTCTTTTTGTTTTCTCTGCGCCGCGGCTATGTTCTTTCTAGCGTCCATGCGAGCTATCTGCAAGTGCTCTAGCCGGGCGGCATTGTCCGTGTGAGTGTCCTGAGGGATGCATATATTGTCTACGAGACTTCTGGGCGTGTATCCGTGCAGTAGGAAGTGTGGAGAGTGTTTTGTAGCCGTGGATATGGAGTATTGTAACTAAATGTGATGGGCTGCAGATAGTCATCCCAGTCTGTCCCTGTGTCCCCTGTAAATTTAGCTAATGCAATTCCGATTATCTTGTTAATACTCTCAGTCAGACCGTTGGTTTGTGGGGGAAAACTCGTGGTCGTGTATGCCTTTATCCTGAGTATCTCCAAAAACTGTTGGAGCACTCTCGAGTTGAAAATAGTACCTCTGTCGGATAGTAAGGTTTGGAATAGGCCATATAGTGTAACTATGTCGAATAAGAATTCGACTATGTTGTTTGTGTCTGCTTTGGGAACAGCCTTCGTAATCATGTATCGGGTGAGATACTCGGTGGCAACCAGTATATATTTATTGCCTTTCTGAGATGTCGTAATAGGGCCTTTAACATCTATCCCGACTCTGTGAAATAACTCTCCTACGGGAATTGGGTTGAGTAGTCCATGAGGCTTGCCAGGCCTTGTTTTAAATCGCTGGCAAGTGTGACATGTCTTTACGAAGGTGTCTATGTCGGCCTTCATGTTTACCCAATAATACTTGTCCCGGATTCTAAGGTATGTTTTATGCGTGCCCAAATGTGCCCCTGCCAGTGGGCTATTGTGGTGTCCGATCATTATATTCTCTTTCAATGCCTCCGGAACCGCTATTGGTGCATTATCGTGCATGGCTGTGGGCTTAAATTTCAGTACCCCGTCTTTGTCTAGGAAAAATCGCCTAGACAGCCGTGCTGTCTTGGAGTCCACCTTATCCAAGTTTTCTAGTGCCATTAGAATATGTTTCAAGTACGGATCACGTTCTTGCTCCTGCTTGATGTTAATCACCGTCAGGGAAAAAGTGAGCATGTCGTCCCATTCGTGGTCCTTACTGTCATCTGGGGGGTCGGCTACTGGCAGCCTAGACAACCCATCTGCGTCTATGTGTGTAGCGCCTTTCTTGTGTTTGACCACGAAGTTATATTCATACAGGCGGAATATAAACCTATTGAGCCGCGAATTTGGGTTTTTAAATTTGTCCCAAAAAAGCAGGCTCGCGTGGTCAGTCACTACCGTGAACTGGATACCATAGAGGTATACCCTGAAATAGTTCACTCCCCACGAAAATGCCAGCATTTCCCGCTCTGTGGCAGAGTATCTAGTCTCAACGGCCGTTAGTTTCCTGCTAGCATAAGCCACGGGCCGTATGCGCCCTTCTGCATCTTCCTGCAATAGGGCCGCCCCCAGCCCGTACTGGCTGGCATCCACGTGTAAAAAGGTGGACCTATCACTATGGAAGTGTTGCAGTAATGGTGGTGAGGTCAATAGTTGCTTCAGTGTGTTGAAGGCATCTATGTGTTCCTGTTTAATGCTGAAGGGCGTCTTTTCACGTGTGAGTTCAGTCAGGGGGTGGGCGATGTGCGCAAACCTGTGGATATACTTGCGATAATAAGAGGCCAGCCCAATAAAACTGCGCAATTGTTTCAAATTTGTGGGCATTGGGATGCCCGTTATTGCGTCAGTTTTCGCTGGGTCGGGAATAATGCCCGCTCTGTTTACAATATGGCCCAATATGTTAATCTGCTGTCTGGCAAATTGACATTTCGCAGGTTTAAGCCTTAGTTTGGCTTCTCTAATCCTTGCGAAAGCCTCCTCCAAATGTACGATATGCTCGTCAAAGGTGTTGGAGAAGACTGTTATGTCGTCCACGTAGACTAATACGGAACGCCATTTTAGACCTGAAAATGTCTTATCCACTAGCTTTTTGAAGGTTTGGCTGGCGTTACGGAGGCCCATTGGTAACCTTGTGTAGGTGTACAGCCCGTTCTCTGTAACGAACGCCAGCTTGTGCCTATCTGGTTCATAGACGGGGATTGAATAGAATCCACTATAACAATCCATCGAACTGAACCAGCTAGCCCCGCCAAGGGCATCCAAATAAGTGTCCGCCCTTGGTAGTGGATAACTGTCATTTTCGACTAAGTTATTGAGCCTACGGTAATCAGTACAAAACCTGTGGGATTCGTCCCGTTTTTTGGTCAGCAAGACTGGAGCGCTGTAATTTGAAATAACGGGGACAATGACCCCTGCCTCGAGCATCTCTGTGATCTGAGTGTCGATGGCGTGTCTCTCCTTCTGGCTCACCCTGAAGGGAGGCTGGTGTACTGGTCGGTCACTGGTGAGTGTGACGTGGTGTTCGATAAGGTCTGTCACTGCAAGATCCCTCATCGACTGGGCAAAGATATCCCTGTTGGCCTCCAGGAGCTCCGTGATCCTTTTATTTTGCTCCGATGTCAGGTCCTGTCTGTGATTCTGGTTGGCCGCCTTATCTGTGTGTGTGTCTGTGTGTTGGCTAATAGTGTGCAGTGTGGAGGCCTGGTGCTCGTGGATTTCTCGCTCCGCTCGAATCCCATCTGTATTCCTGGTGTATATCATGGGATGTGTAATGAGTCTTTGGTCATGCTTTAAAAGCATCTTACCGCTAGCAAAATGTATGCTAGCCTCATACTTAGCGAGGAAATCCATGCCAATTATGGCTGACGCAGAAAGATGTTCTATAACGAACATGGGGTGTGTTGTGGCAAAACGGTCTAGCCTGAGATGTATGTCTGCCACCCCCCGCGTTTTCTAGCGTCTGAGCATTGGCCGCTACGAGGCGGATGTCACTCGTGACACCGTGTATTCGCCCTTCGGTAACGTGTTTTCTATTTACACAACTTACCGCTGCCCCAGTGTCAATTAGGGCCTGCACTCTGTGGCCATTTATGTTGGCGTGTATCGTGAGGGCCGATACCTGGAATCCATTGCCCTGCACAGATGTGTTGTGTAGGGTGTATGTTGTTGTTGTTGCTACTGGCGTAACATCTGTGCTGGAAAGGCATGGAGCTGTCCGCTTATCGTACCTGGCACGCTTCGCCTCTCGGCTTACTTCCTGTCCCGAGTACTTTGGCTCGGTCAGCAAAGTGCGCTCACCAAGTACATTGCCTGTTCTCTTAACTGCCAGCGCTGTGAAAAGAGAAGTCTTCTGGCGAACGTTTAATGTATTTACCGTTCCCAGCTTTTGTGTAGGTGTGTTGTTCTTTTCTCTCTCCTGGGGAGGTGTGTCTGCAAATGTGACCCTGCGCTTGCCTTTGTTACCCCGTTTTTTGTTCCAGGCGGTCGCGAGTTCGGCTCCTGTTGCTGGCTTCCCAATGCCAAGTGAGCTTGCGTCCTGCGCCTGTGTGGGGTTACTTCCCGCCCTGTGTTGTGGTGTAGAGGGTATGGTTTCCTGGTCGGAGGGTGTGGGTTTGCCTCCGTCCTGTTTGTGCGTAATTGTGAGGGGCGTATAATGTCCCGCCTTAGGGTTCCCTGTAAAGAGTATGTGTAGGTCCCTGTCAAATCCCGCAGTAGTAAATAGCGGGGGCGAGTGCACGTCAGTGTATACGTGGATATTGGTTCGAAGCACCTTGCCGAGAGCGGTCACCTCTACGGCGCTGGCATAGGTGCCGTCCCTACCCATGTATTTTTTGTAATCCGTCCCGGTCTGGAATGGGTTTTCCCGATCGTCCGACACAAAGTCTCGGTACTCTTTCCAGTTGGCCAGGATGTGTTTGACCGTTTTCTGCCTGTATTCCTTATGATGGTCCTCGTTATGCCGGGCTAGGAAGCTAATAGTCCTGAACAGGCAGTTGCCGTCTCCTTGTACTGGGTGTGTCTGGAAACGGCCCGGGGGCGGATCGTCAGCCTTGGCTTTAGCTGGCTGCTTTTTCCCCTTACTCTTACGAGTTTGTTTGGGGGAGGGGCCTTACTGGTGTTGTGTTGGGGGAGGAACCTCAGCCGCTTTATCAGCTGGCCGAACCTCCCCGTCTAAGCGTTTTTTTGACACGTAGGTGTGCGTCTCCCTGTACTGTATGTGCGCCCCCCCCCCCTCGGGGTGGCTGCGCCAACTCTCCGCCTGCGGTGTGTAGCTGGGTGTGGGGAGTATTGCCCCCCCTGTTTGTCCGGCGGGGTGCCTCATCCCTGAACTCCCTCGGGTGTTCATCAGGGAGGGGGTAGTGTTCCGGGCCCTTTGTGTATGTATCTGTATTGTCCCGACCTCTTGTGGGTTTTCTTGCCTGTCGGTTATTGCCCGGTGGTCCGTTTTCCTGTCTCCGCCAGGGTGGGGTGTATGCCTGCTGCTGCGGGGGCGAGTTTTCCCGTCGATTCCCCTTTTCCCTGTGCTGGGAGGCTGCATACCCCTGTCTGGTCGGGGGTGGGTTTCCTCGACGGTCCCCATTTCCCCTGTACTGTCGGGGTGCATAGCTTTGCCTGCGTGGGGGCGGGTTCTCCCGATATTCCCCATTTCCCCTATATTGCGGGGCTGCATAGCCTTGCCTGCTTGGGGGCGAGTTTTCCCGGTACTCCCTGTCTGCCCTGTATTGTGGGGCAGCATAGCCCTGTCTGCTTGGTGGCGGGCTGTTTCGCCGGGGGATGGTGTGCTCGTATTACTCAGGGTAGTATTCCTGTGTGTACGGGGATGGTGGTCGCCGTGAGGGGTATGTCGGTTCTGTGTCCGCGTATGATACCGGTGAGTATCGCGGAGGGTAGTGTGGCCTGCCCTGTGCGTGTGGTGTTGTCGGCCGCTGTGGAGGGTAGTAAATTTCCTCCCTCCCGTAGTGTCTCCTCTCCGTGTATCCCCTATCCCTTTCAGGATAATAGCGCTCTTGTGTGTCTACGTGTTCATCCCTTAGCGGTCTCCCGCCTGCTTGGATGGCAGCTATGGTCAATTTCTCCATCCTGTCCACCAATTCGTCCATCTTATGACTAGTGTCGTCTTTTTGTGGATGAAAGTGCTGATCCACGGCTTTCTCCGTAGCCTTTTCCGTGATCTTTTTCCCCGCCTCTGTTGTCTTTATGTTCTCCAGCATGTGTTGGACCGTGGGGTTGTTCATAATGCACAACTTGTCCACGATGGATGGTCTGAGGCCCTGCATTAACAGCTTGACTTTCTGCTTATTCGTCATAGCTGCGTTATATTTATCGCACATTATCAACTTTACGTTGATGTACGCCTGGGCGCTTTCTTTAGGCCCCTGTGACCTCTGTCTAATTTGGTCGTACAGGTCGTCATCATCTGGTATGAGCTGGAATTCACTCTTCAACAATAAAGTGATTTCCTCCCATGTGGCATTTTCTAGGTTGTCCTCATGAAGCTCATACCATGTCATGGCCGCCTTTGTGAGGTATGCAGGAAGGAGCCGTTTTCTAACTTCCTCGCTCCAACCATTGATCCGTTCTATTGAAGGCCTTGAGGTATTCCTCGGGATCCCGGCCTTCCCCCGTAAACTTTGTGGGGTGGATCATGGGGTATTCAGTGTGTCTGTTCATCTCGTGTTCATCTCGTGTTCAGCTGTCTGTTGTTGGCTGTGTAGTGATTGTGATCTGTCTATGCTGTTCGCACTGCTCTCGTGTGCCGAGGTGTTAGTGTTATTCAGAGGGGAATTAGCCTTGCTCCCCGTGTACGACACTTGTGTTACGTTACCAGGTGGCTCGTCACCTGATATATCGGTATTGATTGATGGTGTGTTGTCGTACTGTGTGGATTTGACTACGTGTACAGTCCTGTCTAAATCCTGTTTCACCGTTTCCAGAATAGTATGGATGTCTAGAACTGCCTCTGTCGTGTGATTGTCTGCTTTAACAGTGTCTGTATCTAGTAACTGTGTGATGCGCTGGAGCAGATTATCAGTTTTCTGCTCTGTGATTTGCAGTTGCTGCAACAATAGGGGGTGGAGTGTTGGCAGGCAATCTACTTCACTAGCGCTGGATATTGGTGACTCTTGTCTGTGTTCACTGGCCTGGGATCGTGTAAAATGTATAACTTGTGCTGCCGCTGCAGGGTGTTGAGCGCGGATCTCTGATGTCTTGAATTCGAGGTCCCTAAGAAGTTGTACTGCAGTCTGGTCAGTTATCAAGTCACTGTTCTTAATTTTTAACTTCGGCAGGAGTGGAGTTGTACTAGCCGACAAATGGTGCGCAAAGTCTCTTAGTGTGGTTCTAACTGTGGTCATTTAATTTCCACTGATTTTGCACTATGGGGCGGATGGGGGTGGGTGTAATAATACAACCTCCTGTGTAATAAAGAAAAATTGTGGGACGTAATGTAGGGGAGAAAAAAAAATTTAGTCTCGCTTGGCTGTATGCGGTACGGGCCGTTTCTACCACGAGAACTCGTTGTATGAGCCCTTTTTTAACTGTGCGTGGTACCCGGCCTCCACCAATTTGTTTTAGATCCCTTGGTTGGGGGGTTGGTTAGGGCTAATACATATATGTTATTGTATTAATTTGGAAGGTGATTCCTATAGAGGGCAGCTTCCCGTAGCTGGGTAAGCTTACCAGTGTAGAGTGTTGCTTAGTGTTAAAATACTAGGGGGTGCTCCTATAAAGACGTAAGTGTCGCTTAGGGGATGAGCCTCTGGGCGCAGGTTAACGTACCTGCCTCCCAGCTGGTTGGAATAAGTTATATAACAGGCGTGCTGATGTCAGCTATGCCGGCGGCTCGCTGTCTACGCAGTCGAGTCGCTGCGGGAAACACAATGGAACTTGAGCAGGCGATTACTGGCTACTAGTCACGGTCAAACGTGACGAGAGTCAGGAAGGGTATTAGGATGTGAAGAGGCGTGTAATTATGAGTACAACGTGTAGTTTACTGACCAAGTGTTTTATTGGTCAGTGAGTATGAAACTGTAAGTCCCTCTTAGGGGAATGTAAATAATGTAAATAATGGTACAAGTTAGGTGTACAAGTTTGTGGATGAGTGATACAAAGTAAAGGATTGTCTGAACACTTGCTGATGCTCACCTGATGATAGCAGCTGTAGCAGGGCCTCCGGCGACACACACTGTATGACAGATACAGTTCCCAAAAGGCCTTACCTCTTATAGGTATTGCCGTTGCTCAGTCAGCATTCCACTGACGTAGCTGCCCTAGTTAGCTATAGTGTAGATGTTTGTGAGTGTGTTGCAAGAGGTTGGCTAGCCTCCCGAGCTGGTCGGCCGTCCTTGCTGTGTAAAAAGTACTGTTCTGGACTTACGATGTTTGCCAGTTAGGGGTGGTTTTAATAGATGATGGGGGTGGCTTTCAGGGGTTGCAGCCCCCCCGGGGCCTGTATATTATTTTAACATTACGAGGTCTTTCCTTTATCATTTTGCATGGATTTCAGAAACAGTAAATCAAAGGAATGAGTACTCATATCGTATAATTTCATAAATAACGAATAACCGGTGAGGGTTACAGCACACTCAGCACACAAATGACATTATCAGTGACAAATTGCATTCTAATTTCTGAAATATCAATTTTTGTGAGAAACCTATTGGGGAAAGAGTGGTTTATGAACATGCGAGATTTCTCGCACGGGTGCACTAGTAAAAACTTAATTTGACAATTTTACACAGCTAAAAGTCGCAAAAGAAAGTATATTTAAACGTTTCAACTTCGCTTGGTCACCATGTTCGTTTCTTTAATTGACAGGTTTTTCAAAGTCACATAGGTGAACGTGCCCTTTATCACCGTACAGAATTTTAGGGTGATATCTGTAATCGTTTTTGAGGTATAGAACGCCGGAGAAATATTTCGCATAGCCGCCATGTTCGATTGGTGATACATAATGTAATTTGAAGGGCACAGTCGGGATCGGAAAAAATAGTACTAAGACCTTACCGAGTTTCATTGAAATTGCTCCAGCCGTTTAGATTTCATTAGGGTGTGACACACACACATAAGCACACACGATCAAAAGGTGATCTCAAAGGCCATTTTCTTTTTTCATAAATGAAAATAGGCTAAAAACAATAAATGTAAAACAAAACTAATGGAATGCAGCCCAAAGAAATCAGGAGACTTTTGCTACTTACGAAGCAAAATAACCAGTGATGGACGAAGCAAAGGATATAAAAAGTAGGTTTGCTCAGGCATGGAAAGCATTTCTACTGAGAGCCTAACGCTGTATCGATCACTAGCGCCAGTGTCCGAGTGAAAATAAATTTCACATAACCCCCAGAAGAATTAACATCTAAAACATCTGAGTTGGTACGACATGGTTGCCAACACACGTCTCAATATCTGTTAGCTACTGAGTGTCAACGCGCAAGTTCTCGTCTTACAGACCTGTTACTGCCTGGAACGCCCGGATGCATGAGGGATGACAATGGTAATGCTGGAGGAAGGTACGGACTTTACTTTGTCACAAGAAATATGAGCTTTACCTGTTCCTAAAATACATCCCTCCCCCGTCTTCAACCGACTGTCGCTCTAGAGGAATTGTTCACATCAGCAAGTGTCAGTCAGACTACCAAGGGAACTCTTGTATGATGATGATAATTGTTATTTTAAGTGGCCTAACGTCTAGGTTATCGGCTCCTAATGGTCTGAGTGATAGTGAAAAGGGAACCACAAGGAAAAACAGATTTAGATTGAATATATTTACAAAATGTAACTCAGACTGAAAACACTCAAAAAAGGAAATTTAGAGTGGAAACACCTACAAAATGCACTTGAAACGTAAAACACTCACGAAAATAATTTAGATTGAAAGCACGCACAAAATGTCAGATTCAAAATACCTACAAAATGCAATTAAGATTTAAAACACTCACAAAACCTAATTTAAATTGAAAATGCTTACAAAATGTAATTTAGATTGAAAATACTCACAAAATTCAATTTAGATTGAAAATGCTTACAAAATGTAATTTAGATTGAAAATACTCACAAGACGTAATTTAGATTGAAAATGCTTACAAAATGTAATTTAGATTGAAAATACTTACAAAATGTAATTAAGATTGAAAATGCATACAAAATGTAATTTAGATTGAAAATACTTACAAAATGTAATTTAGATTGAAAATGCTTACAAAATGTAATTTAGATTGAAAATACTCACAAAATGTAATTTAGATTGAAAATGCTTACAAAATGTAATTTAGATTGAAAATACTCACAAGACGTAATTTAGATTGAAAATGCTTACAAAATGTAATTTAGATTGAAAATACTTACAAAATGTAATTAAGATTGAAAATGCATACAAAATGTAATTTAGATTGAAAATACTTACAAAATGTAATTTAGATTGAAAATACTCACAAGACGTAATTTAGATTGAAAATGCTTACAAAATGTAATTTAGATTGAAAATGCTTACAAAATGTAATTTAGATTGAAAATGCTTACAAAATGTAATTTAGATTGAAAATACTCACAAAATGTAATTTAGATTGAAAATGCTTACAAAATGTAATTTAGATTGAAAATGCTTACAAAATGTAATTTAGATTGAAAATACTCACAAAATGTAATTTAGATTGAAAATGCTTACAAAATGTAATTTAGATTGAAAATGCTTACAAAATGTAATTTAGATTGAAAATGCTTACAAAATGTAATTTAGATTGAAAATACTCACAAAATGTAATTTAGATTGAAAATGCTTACAAAATGTAATTTAGATTGAAAATACTCAAAATACGTAATTTAGATTGAAAATGCTTACAAAATGTAATTTAGATTGAAAATGCTTACAAAATGTAATTTAGATTGAAAATGCTTACAAAATGTAATTTAGATTGAAAATACTTACAAAATGTAATTAAGATTGAAAATGCATACAAAATGTAATTTAGATTGAAAATACTTACAAAATGTAATTTAGATTGAAAATGCTTACAAAATGTAATTTAGATTGAAAATACTCACAAGACGTAATTTAGATTGAAAATGCTTACAAAATGTAATTTAGATTGAAAATGCTTACAAAATGTAATTTAGATTGAAAATACTCACAAGACGTAATTTAGATTGAAAATGCTTACAAAATGTAATTTAGATTGAAAATGCTTACAAAATGTAATTTAGATTGAAAATACTCACAAAATGTAATTTATATTGAAAATGCTTACAAAATGTAATTTAGATTGAAAATACTCACAAAATGTAATTTAGATTGAAAATACTCACAAGACGTAATTTAGATTGAAAATGCTTACAAAATGTAATTTAGATTGAAAATGCTTACAAAATGTAATTTAGATTGAAAATACTCACAAAATGTAATTTAGATTGAAAATGCTTACAAAATGTAATTTAGATTGAAAATGCTTACAAAATGTAATTTAGATTGAAAATGCTTACAAAATGTAATTTAGATTGAAAATACTCACAAAATGTAATTTAGATTGAAAATGCTTACAAAATGTAATTTAGATTGAAAATACTCACAAGACGTAATTTAGATTGAAAATGCTTACAAAATGTAATTTAGATTGAAAATGCTTACAAAATGTAATTTAGATTGAAAATACTCACAAGACGTAATTTAGATTGAAAATGCTTACAAAATGTAATTTAGATTGAAAATGCTTACAAGATGTAATTTAGATTGAAAATACTTACAAAATGTAATTTAGATTGAAAATGCTTACAAAATGTAATTTAGATTGAAAATACTCACAAGACGTAATTTAGATTGAAAATGCTTACAAAATGTAATTTAGATTGAAAATGCTTACAAAATGTAATTTAGATTGAAAATACTCACAAGACGTAATTTAGATTGAAAATGCTTACAAAATGTAATTTAGATTGAAAATGCTCACAAAATGTAATTTAGATTGAAAATACTCACAAAATGTAATTTAGATTGAAAAATGCTTACAAAATGTAATTTAGATTGAAAATACTCACAAAATGTAATTTAGATTGAAAATGCTTACAAAATGTAATTTAGATTGAAAATGCTTACAAATTGTAATTTAGATTGAAAATACTCACAAAATGTAATTTAGATTGAAAATGCTTACAACATGTAATTTAGATTGAAAATACTCACAAAATGTAATTTAGATTGAAAATGCTTACAAAATGTAATTTAGATACACAGGGGAGCCAGTGCACAAACCAGCGCGGGAATAGCAGGAAAGAGGAGAGGGTCCGCTCCAAAAGCAAACAAAATGGAGGGGGAAGACCAGACCCAGCTCAGGAATTCCTCGGGGTTGCCAACTCCCGAACTCACCAGCCGTATTCCCTTGCAGGTATATTGAAAGAAAAAAGAAGGCTTATCCCTCGAATAATGAGGGATCAGGAAAGATGAGAGAAGGGGAAGGAAGAGACTCCCTAGGCCTCAGATACCCTAATACCGTCGGGGTCGGAAAAGAACAAGAGTTGACCACGAGAGTTCGACAGGAAAGAAGTGTTATTTACATCTCAGTTAAGCATTAAGGAAATATCTGAAATCCTTTGTCATATCCAGGGCTAGATTTGTGACGGTACGCCGTACCGAAACCTCTGATCGGGGGAAATGTCGAATATATAACATAATTTTTCTCAAATGAAACTCATCATAACTAATTCCAGAGCGTCTTTGTTAACACAAACTGTCTCCTCACTACTTTTCCTGAAGCTGAATGGCCCACTACTCACCCTTTTTGACCCTTCAAAGTACGTGGAATCTTGGCTGCTTCGGGGACAGCACTCCGCTCTGGATACCAACAGCAAGGTGAGAGAGAGAGGAGGCACATACAACGAAACCTTTTCAAAACTTCAGACAATTTTATAAACTGTGAGGTAAAACATATTTAAGTACGGTACCTTTTATAATAAATAATTATTTCAGAAAACTGGAAAGACAACATTATAAAACAAGAAATAAAAGATTGTTAGTGAGCCTGTGTGTATTTTCAAACCAAATGTATTTATTTTTTAAATTACTTTAAAAAAGAAAATTGAAAAAATGTGCGTTGTTTTAATGGCAGCCTAGTTGGCCTACAATAAAATTTAATAAAGGCCAACGGCTATGGTAGAAAAATGTTGCTACAACAGTCTTAATTTAATTTAAAATTCCAATCAAAATTAGATTTCTATTTTGTCCACTGATTATTTTTAAGGTGTTCAGAAAAGCGTAAAAATATCGTTTTTAAAACTCTATATTTCAATATTCCATAAAGACCCACCACCGCCTGGTAGCCCACAGTACCGGAACTTCTTTTTTTTTTACAAATCAAGCACTGGTCATATCCATTGTCAAATGTATGAGGCTACAATTTTCTGTCGCTTCTCACTGCCCAGTTCCCATAAAGCAGGGGTGCCCAACCCTTTTTTTAACTAAGGACCACATTGTAAATAGTTCGGGAACCTTGCAGGCCAATAACACTCCATGGGGTTTGTGGGGTATGGAAATTTTTTAAAAACATAGGTGCAATATGGTAAGATTTGTGGCTGTCTGACCTTAGTTTTCTTAGTACTTTTGCAGTTTTCTATATTTATTTGTAGTGGATAAAAAGTAAAACACTAAAGATAAATTTACGTTCTTGAATGGTATGGACTCTGTCTTGAGGAAAGAATTCATGATGAAAATTAATAAATGTAAAACAAAAATACTGGAATGCAGCCGAAATAAATCAGAAATATCTATGGACATCAAATTGGCAGGTGAAAAACTGAAGGAAGTAGGAGACTTCTGTTACTTAGGAAGCAAAATAACCAGTGTTGGACGAAGCAAAGAGGATATAAAAGGTAGGTTGGCTCAGGCAAGGAAAGCATTTCTACAGAAAAGGAACCTGTTGACATCGTAATATTGATTTAGGTATTAGGAAGTCATTTTTGAAAGCCATTGTCTGGAGCGTGGCGCTCTATAGAAGTGAAACTTGGACTATTGGTGCAGCAGAAAAGAGGAGAAGTGAGGAGTTTGAAATGTGGTGTTACAGGAGAATGATAAAGGTCAGATGGGTAGATAGGGTTACAAACGAAGAGGTATTAAGACTAGTGAGAGAGGAGAGATGTTTCTGGCGACTGCTAATGAAAAGAAGAGATAGGTTAGTAGGACACATACTAAGACACCCAGGAATAGCAAACTTAGTTACGGAAGGAAGGGTCGAGGGCAAGAACTGTAGGGGTAGACCAAGGTTAGAATATGTTAAACAGATTGCCTCATATGTAGGGTGTGGTAGCTATGTAGGGATGAAACGATTAGCTCAGGACAGGGAGGCATGGAAAGCCGCATCAAACCAGTCAAAAGACTGAAGACTCAAACAACAACAACAACTTTAAATAAATCCCTTTAAAATAGAAGTACGATGATATTCAATACACATACTGCATGAATGACAAAGAGCGAGTATTTATGTTCATTTGGCACAATTATCAGATGCGTTCAAAAAGTAACGAGCCGGAGGCTGTAATGCGCAAACCGGTAACGACATCGGCTAATCGTGGCGTGTGCAACGAGGTGTGGTTCCGACCAGAGCGTGGAAGGTCACAGCCCGTCGCTAGAGGGCACGCATGCACATCACGTGACGATACAAAGCAAGCAAGCAAGCAAGCAAGCAAGCAGCAGCATGCATCAATCGTCCAACCAAGTCCAAGACAGTAGGCCATTCGACATGCTTCCTGGTGTGGTTGAAGACTGTGGGGAACCCATTGGGCACGCACTTTCCGCAAGTGCAGTCGTTCCTTCATGATAGTGTGTACACTTCCGACGCTCAATGTGACCTCGGCGGCTATGGCGTTCACTGTCACTCGGTGGTCCTGGGTAATGAGTGCATCAACCAGCTGGACGTTGTCATCGGTAATGCAGGGGGGTACCCCAGACCGGGCATCATCAGCTAACGACACCCTGAAGCGCTTGTGCCACGCCTTGACCCTTGGAAGGGACATGCAGTGTTCGCCGTACACTTGTGACATTCGGCGATCAATGTCCGTTCCCCCTACTCCTTCCCTGTCAGAAACTGAACAACACCTATTTGCTCTTCGTTTGACGCCTCCGTGTCACTGTTTGCAATGCGACTGGCAGCGTTGGACAATTGATGCATGCTGCTGCTCGCATTGTATCGTCACGTGACGTGCACGCGTGCCCTCTAGCGACTGGCTGTGACCTTCCACGCTCTGGTCGGAACCACATCTCGTTACACACGCCACGATTAGCCGATGTAGTCACCGGTTTGCGCATTCCAGCCTCCGGCTCGTTACATTTTGAACGCACCTTATATTAATCATATTATGAAATAAAGTTCATGATCATTTAGTTTAGTGTGACGGCTGGAACTGCTTTGGGAATGTGTGCGCGCACTTCTTAGACCAGTTGCCTTTAATTGTTTCAAAGTTTTGGCGACACGGTGTGGTGCGGAGCAGCGGACCGGAGAAAATAGTCTCGCTGGCTGTAGGTTGGGCAGTCCTACCTTAAAATAAAGCGAGTTTTGAAAAACATCGATTAGTGCCTGTTAACCCTCCTTCGGGCTCAGCTGGCCTGACAGGCGCCGCATATCTATTCTTGCTCCCCCATCCTCTCCGAGGGCACCTATGTGCGTGCCCTTCTTAGTACCTTCCTATCTCTAGGTCCTGTTCCAAATGCTCCCAATTAGTTTTTCTGCCGCCTGAGTCAAGTGCAGTAATTACCCTCCAGGCGCCCGAACTTGTTCGGCTTTGGAAGGTTCGTATTTCCTTATTATTCCATCGCAATATTGCTCATTTTTCTCATTGTATAAGAAATACATAGATTGTGGTTATTATGTCACAGAAGGTTGTCGAATTATGAATGCTATGAATGTCTGCCTGCCCCATACAGATACAGCATGCCCTTTACTGGGACAATGTATCTTTACTGCTGAGCATTCCAACAGTGATTCCAAGTACGAATGACTCTATTGTGCTGTAACTTATTTTGTAATTGAAACATTATTTAAGTATTTTTCGTAATAATTTTAATGTTTCTTTGAATTTTTCTCGTGAAAACTGAACGCGATTTGCTGGTGGGTTGTAAATGTGAGCTATTTTTTAAGTTTGATTATGAGTCATAAATTATAGTAAGTTTTTTTAAAACTTGATGTTGAATAAACGCTCTATGTATATCCTAATTAATGCCACATAGCATTATGGGGTTTGAGGCCATTTTCAGTGTTACCTTAGTAAACAAACGTTTGGTGCTTTTCAGTCGGTCAACACGAATGTACCCAAAAGAGTTGGGTAATACCCTAATTCTGAAAAAAAAATGAGATTAATAAATACACTAGGATGACCAGTTTCGATCGTCAAGCGATCATCATCAAATCCATTACACTAAGGCTATAACATCTATGTTTGAAAATACAAGTGAAAATATTTACAATATGTACAATTATTTAGTTGCAGTTTTGCAACTTGTCGGTGTATGCTAATTGTAGTATATAAGATGTTAGGTGAAATGGTAAAATGGTGATTGAAATCAGGAATTTGTCTATTTGGGGTGAATATATGGCTGTAAAACGTCAACTATTGTTGTGCTGTATATTACAGACTACTACTTATCTGGTTGGATGTCTTCCTCGCTGGAGCTACGAGCAGTTTCAACTTCACTCTTACACCGGTTGCGGTCGACTGAATTGGAATGTTATCTCAACTAAATGGTATATTCAAACATAGATTTTATATCCTAAGTGTAATGGATCTGATGATGATCGCTTGACGATCGAAACTGGTCATCGTAATGTATTTATTAATCTCATGTAATTTTTTTCAGGATTAGGGTATTACCCAACTTTTGTTTTGCCACTTATCAGTTAAAAAGTAATTGCGTTAATTGGGTGTTAATGACATCTTTACAACAAGCACCTGTCAGGCGCACTGCGCCCGACGGAAGGTTAATAGTTTCTCAGGAGAAGGTAAATATAAAGGTGGAAATTAGCTTGGGGGACATTCTAGAGTTCCTTAAAATATGCACAATATGAGTTGCATTGGCGCTTTTCACACTCACCTTAAAAGGCTAAAAACTCTGAAATATTAAAAATATACAATTAAGGTCTTTATTTAATGCGTCGTAAGAGAAAATTTGTTTTACTAGTGCGTAATGTGCAACAAGTAGGTAAACACAGAGTTAATGAGGTTTTTAAAGGGATGTTTTAAGAGCAAGCAAACACCTGTCCAAACACATGCTTAAACATTTAAAAGGCTTCTAGCTCGGTGTCTGGTAATTGAATGAATCAGGGTCGACACACGCTGAATTCACAAGTAAAGGACTCTAATCCAAAAGCAAACATGTCAGCCGTGATAATGATGCAAATACAGTGTGGGATTTAAGTAATTTCCCCACAACATTTCGTTCTCAGTTTTCATACTGAGGTGATCTCAACAAATGAATGGCTCAAGTCATAAAGTGCCTATGTAAATTTCCGACAGTTAACTGAAAAACATAAGAAACTTGATATATTTGTTAATATTGTTTTAAATAATCCTATTTTTTGTTTGGTTGCATTAAACAATGCCATCAACATATTCATATCAGGGTCATTGCATAAGTCATGGCAACTAAAATATTTCTATAATGCTACACGCAGGGCCATTCAGTCATTGCGCTCGGGGAGCACTGGGCAGTCAGATTAGCGCTCCTTCCCCTAGCACCACTACACTGTAGCAGCGAGGAGACGGACGATGTTCGGACCACGCTGACTAGATACGTACGGACAGTCGTGTGGCCGATGGCCCTTGAGGGATTGTTGACATAATAATAGGGCTGTTTTGCCATAACAAATATACCGCTTATACAAATCGAATGGTACTCCGATGTATGGAATGTGCAGGAAACGAACACAAGTGTTAAGTGAAGAATATTGTGATTTATTCCAAACTGAAATGTGAACATATCAGAGAGGAAAATTCAACAACAAATTGTGTTCTTTCTAACACATTGAATCTCGGTGGCAGACAAAACATTTATAAGCAGTACAGAAAAATGAAATTTCCCATTCTGCTTTAAGGTACTCATCGACACTGCTGAAGACATTTCATTACAAGTTATCTTATTTTCTTGAAATTGATATCACTGATCCCAAGAATTGCCCAAAAAGAAAAGAAACAAAATTGGGGGTCTTTTTCAAAGATTAATCACAAAAATAATGTGCATTTTTAGGACTCGATATCTTCGCTCTTTTTCAACTTAATTGAGTCATTGTTGTTGCAAATTGATCTGCTGTAGGCTATGTTCAGAATGTTGTATAGCAGAATCGTTTATGTATCATTGATTGAGGCAAATATATTAGCTTTGTTTTACAATTTACGTTATTTTGATTGAAATTTTCAATTTAACTGCTTCATTCTGCTTTACAACCTAGCTGCATTATTTGTCTATATTTTAGTTTTTAAATGAAACAAATATCTACATTCTAAGTGGACATTTTAATTGCCCAAGTCAAGACAAATATTGAAAAAATGAAGTGAGAGAAAACGTAACTTAAAGTTGAGGTACACATTTAGAGTGAAAATTAAAATCCACTGCCTGCTTCCAGTCTCCGACCGGGTCAGGAATGGAATGAATGAAGCCCCCATCTAGCGGCGAGGGTACGAAGTGTGCCGGCTGCCGAAGCCTGTCGCACTCCTCTGGGGCAATGATTAAATGCATGAAAGATGAAATGAAATGATAGTGGAGAGTGTTGCTGGAATGAAATTTTGACAGGGAAAACCGGAGTACCCGGAGAAAAACCTGTCTGCCTCCGTTTTGTCCAGAACAGATCTCACATGGAGTGACCGGGATTTGAACCACGGACCCAGCGGTGAGAGGCCGGCGTGCTGCCGCCTAAGCCACGGAGGCTTTGCACACATTTAGAGTAAAGAGTCTTATTTTTCAACTCCAAAAAACTGCCTTTTCATTGGATTTTAGGTTAATTTTCTGCATTCCCCGACCCGTGAGTATTACCTACATTGTTTTAGTTATGGAGTAGACTGTTTCAAAGCCATATTAATGTGTGCTTTATCTGCTTCACCTATTCGTCAAAGTGAAAGCTGCTGAAAAGCGTGCAGACCGATCATTAAAGTGAATATAAATGAGCTAAACAACAATAAAACTAGTATAAACTATATATTTCTGGAAACTAGAGAACATACTTTCGAATGAGACAATAAAAAAAATCAGAAATTTTCTTGAAAATGACTAATGAGAGGTCGATGAATACCTTAAAGGCTGCTCCTTTTTTTGTATGATATTCAGTCATGACTACTGCGAAACTGATTTACATACACGCTGTCAACAAAGCACATTGGGCTAGACTAGCAACTGATGGATCGGCCGCCCACTTCAGCGCGCTTAGCCAGACTAGCTCCTCCCTCCCCTTCTGAAACTACCGTCCAACAAAGCGCTCGGAGCACTGGCTTAGAGCGTGGCCGGAGCGCTGTCTAACAGCAATCCGTATGACGTAACAGGTAAATGAATGTCACGCAATAAACCATCAACAACCAACATGCACGAGTTCGGATGGGGTTCGATCCTGGGACCTCTGTCCAGCCTGCATCTCTAAATAAGCCTTCAAGGCTAGGCCAATCAGACTGGCACACAACATGAAATGGAAAAGTCATATTGTTTTTTCAACTTCAGTTTTTTAATGTACTTTTAGATGTGTATTTACAGTGTTATTCTTTTAGTGTGGGAAACCCACGATGTGCATTGAGCCATTAAGACCGCCAACGCCAACGGAAAATACGGTTCGAGTACAGGAGTTATCGGAGGGAATCATTTGTTAGGGCAAAAGTGTATACAGTGTGTGTAGAAAGTTTAGGTACAGGTCTAAATTTCGTTCGATGCATATTTGTCCCTAAAGAACAGCATTTCACTCATTGTTTTACATGATTTTATTAGACATCTATATGAGGGGTTTCATTTAATATTTCGCTGCTCTAGCTCTTTTGGTGATGAATTATTTTACCATTTTGTAAACAGGTCTAAAAACTGTGTTTTTACTAATAAAATGGTTCTTTGCACAAATAATGCTAGTCCTACAGCTATTAAATGTGTACAGCCGAAGTCGTCGGATTTTTAAGAGTGTTAAAAATCCGTCAGTGTGCCTACCTTCGGAGGGGAAGTAAAGTCGGTGGTCCATTGTCATAGATTTATGGTGTAAAAGATCCTTCCAATATCTAACTTGGGTGAAGCTAAATGTCTAGGTTAGATTTCGTTGACACGCTCTATCGAAGTTCCAACGTTCACAACTAGGTATCATTGATATCTGGTAGCGAAAGTTGGAACTACTTGAAATTGAACGGAACTTGTAGCTCACCCTATGGGTGTCCGCTGGAAGCAGCTGCAGACTCAGGCGAGCCAAACATGTCCTCGGACACTCCCGGCAATAAACGCTATACGATAAATACTTAATAACTACGACATAGCAATCATAAAATTAACAAGTTGTTCTGTGAAGAACTATACAGCCTATTTTCAGATATCCTACTTATGTTAATAGCCTCTATCAGCATACAAAATTTCAGTTCGATTGCTGTAATAGATTCTTAGATATTGAGAACCGACTAAATATTACGGATGGTCGCCATGTTGGATTTTTACATATGTAGGTTTTATACTTATGTACTGTTACATGAAGATTATTGTGTACGTGTAGTATTCAAACTTCAATCGCATGATTAGTACACAAGAAGTAAGAACATGATTTTAAAATTTCTCACAGCTGCCATCTTGTAGTTATGGAAACAATTGAAAATAAAAATAGATGCCAGTGGATTAACATTTGTGTAAAGATTTACTGTACCAAGTGTCACTGCAATCGGATGGTTAAATTGCGATAAACGACCATGTGAATGTTTATACGTCGCGTCACCGCCATATTGGATTTGTGATCACCAGGTTATTGAAAGTCCTATAGGTGAACTTATGTTCATAGCCCCTATGAACATTAAACATTTCATATTGATTGCTGTAATAGATTCGTAGGTATTGAGGCCATATAGGCCATAGAGTCATGTATCATTAAAGGAAAATTATTGCGTAGTATCTTTATTCAAACTTTCACTTCGATCGCGTGATAACGACACAAGAAATAAAAACTTAATTTTAAATTCACACAGCCGCCATCTTGAGGTTATGTAAACAATTGAACTAAATTAGATACCAGTGCATTAGAATGTGTATAAACATTTGCTGTACCAAGTTTCATTGCGTTTGGGTGGTTAAATCGCGAGAAACGTATATTTAAAAGTCGCAACATCGCTTGGCCGCCATGTTGGTTTTGTAGTTACCTGGTTTTCAAAAGTCACATAGGTAAATTTTTAGTAGTGCCCTTTATCACCGTAATAAATTCCAGGGTGATATCGGTAATAGTTTCGGAGATATTGAATGCTGGTGAAATATTTCGCAAAGCCGCCATGTTGGATTGGTGAGACGTAACACAATTTTAAGGGCACGGTTGGGGTCGTCCTGAATAGTGCTATGAACTTACCGAGTTTCATTGAAATCGCTCCAGCCATTTATATGTTATTAGGGGGGGGGGGGACACACCATCACACACGCACACACAGACACACGGACAAAAGGTGAACTCATAAGCCTAACAAGTAGTTCCGTGAAGAACTATACAGCCTATTTTCATATATCCTGCTCATGTTAATTGTCTCTATCAACATACAAAATTTCAGTTTAATTGCTGTTACAGATTCGTAGATATTGAGGACCGTCTAAATATTTCACATGGTCGCCAAGTTGGATTTTTATTTTTGTACTATTACATTAAAATTATTGTGTACGTGTGGTATTCATACTTCAATCGCATGATTAGAACACAAGAAGTAAAAACGAGATTTTAAAATTACGCACAGCAGCCATCTTGTGATTATGCATACAATTGAAATAAATTAGATGCCAGTGGATCAACATTTGTATAAGCATTTAACGTGCAACGGCACTCGGATAGTTAATTCGCGAGATACGTCCATTTAAATATTTATACTTCACGTCGCCGCCATGTTTGATTTGTGCTCATCAGGTTACTGAAAGTCCTATAGGTGAACATATGTTCATAGTCTCTATGAACATAAAAGAATTCAGTTTGGTTGCTGTAAATGATTCATAGATAATGAGAACCGTTTAAATATTTCGGAAGCTCGCCATTTAGGATTGTTATATGTATAGGCTATAGATTTATGTACCATTCAAGGACAATTATTGCCTAGGTTCATTATTCAAGCTTTCACTTTGATCGCATGATTACGACACAAGAAATAAAAACTTAATTTTAAAATTTCGCACTGCCGCCATCTTGAGGTTATGTAAACAATTGAATTAAATTAGATGGCAGTGCATTACAATCTGCAAAATCATTTACTGTACCACATTTCACTGCGCTCAGAGAGTTAAATCACGAGAAAAGTCTATTAAAATATTTCAAATTCGCTTGGTCGCCATGTTCGTTTTGTACTTTACTGGTTTATGAAATATACATAGGTAAACTTGTATCAGTACCCTTTATCACCGTACAAAATTGCAGGATGATATCTGTAATAGTTTCGGAGATATAGAATGTCAGTTTAAATATTTCGCACAGCCGCCATTTTGAGGTTATGGAAACAATTGAACTAAATTAGATACCAGTGCATTACAATGTGTATAAACATTTGCTGTACCAAGTTTCATTACGTTTGAATTGTTAAATCGCGAGAAAATTCTATTTAAAAGTCTCAACTTCGCTTGGCCGCCATGTTGGTTTTGTAGTCACCAGGTTTTTGAAAGTCTCATAGGTGAACTTCTAGTAGTGCCCTTCATCACCGAACACAATTTCAGGGCGATATCGGTAATAGTTTCGGAGATATTGAATGCTAATGAAATATTTCGCACAGCCGCCATGCTGGATTGGTGAGACGTAACAAAATTTGAAGGGCACGGTCGAGGTCGCCGGGAATAGTGCTATAAACTTACCGAGTTTCATTGAAATCGCTCCACACACACACCTCTCTCACACACACACACACACGCACACACACACGGACAAAAGGTGATCTCATAAGCTTTTTTTTTTTTTTTTTTTTTCAAAATTGAAAATAGGCTAAAAATACAACCTGGAAGAAAATATTACTCATTTGGTCGCCTCTCAAACAAACTTTCTTCCCCGATAATTTTGGCGGCAAAATTGGTCAATTTCGCGATTACTTTGGATTGGCAATACTCTGAGGAAAACAGATCCATCACTATCAAGACACGGAGAAAACAACTGCGCAGTCAGAAATAGCTCAAACTGTTGTTTTCGTATTTATTTTCAATCTCATTCTCAGCATTAGGGGCCGATGACCTAGATGTTAGGCTCCTTTAGACAACTATCATCTTTCTATCGTTATCTTACCTTTCTCTTCTTTTTTCTTTCTTTCTTTCTTTATTTATTTATATATTTCTTTATTTCATTCTTTCTTTTCTTCTTTCCTTTCTCTTCCTTTTCTTTCTATCTTTCTTTCTTTTCTTCTCTCCCTTCTCTTCTTTTTTCTCTCTTTCTTCCTTTCTTTATTTCATACTTTCTCTTATCTTCCTTCTTTCTTCTTTTCTATTTTTCTTTGTTTTCTTACTTTCTTTCCTCTTCTCTCTTTCTTTCATACTTCCTTTTCTTTCCTCCATTCGTTCTTTCTCTTCTTATTTTCTCTTTCTTTCTTACTTTCTCTTCTCTTCTTTCTGTCTGTCTTTATTTATTTCATACTTAGTTTTCTCTTCCTTCTTTCCTTCTTTCTTTCTATCTTTCTATATTTCGTCCTTCCTTACATCTTTCTTTTCTTTTCTTCTTTCTTCATTCTTCATTTCGTCTTTGTTTTCTGTCTTTCTCTCTTTTTTCTCTTTCTTTCTTTATTTATTTTATACTGTTTTTTCTCTTCATTCTTTCTTTTCTTGTATCTATGTTTCTTTTTTCTTATTATTTCTTACTTGATTTTCACTTTCTTTTCTTGTTTCTATCTTCCTTACTTACTTTCTTTTCTCTTCTTTCTTTCATTCTTTTCTTGTTCCTCTCTTTCTTCCTTTCTCTTTCTTGCTTACTTCCCTTTCTCTTATTTCTTTTCTTCTCTCTTACTTTCTTTACTTTCACCACAAAAGCACGAATTATCAGACAAATTTAACACGGAATGGGTAATTTTTCAAAAATTGGTCATTTTTATTTTTTATTTATTCATTAATATTTAAAATGTCCTCTTTAAAATGGTGTATAAATTATGATGATATTGTAACTAGAAGTGTTTTCTTTTTAATAATTTAGATCATGATGTACACTTGATTTCTACTGGAAGTAAACATGGCCAGCACTGCAGGTGTCTTCTCTGGCTAATTCTTCAAAGAGACCGCCATTAGAGGATAAGTTTGTACTTTGGCCACCTGTGTAGTGTGTATTGTTATTACTCTGTGGTATTGTGTTTTCTAGTCCCTCTAAAATGCCTAGGCATACTGGTAAAGTATTCAAGAGACGTACTAATTGGCAGAAGAAACGTACAATTCATTTGAACATGTTAGAAGATACACAATCTTCATCAACAATACCTCCACATGTTACTGTAACAGATAACCTCAACATTGGCCTACAATCAACACCCGTACAAAATACTCTTTGCTAGCCTGAAGGTGCCTCACAGAAGAAACTCATTGGTGTCAAGGAGAAATATGAAGACTTACCAAAAGGGAATGAGAATTGTGAAATTGTAGATATGTGTACATTATCAGAAGTGATTCAAAATAATACCATTTGTAAAAAGTGTGCTAAAGGGGGTGGGGGGGTGGGGGGTGTCTCTGAGAGTGAATACACATGTTGGTCTTGCAGCAGAGTTCGAATTAATTTGTAAATATTGTGCACACAGTGTGAAGTTCTTCAATTCTTCATCAGTTACTGTTAGTACCAAAGTAAAAGATACTGAATTGTTTAATGTAAATATTAGGTTAGTGTATGGCCTCCGTGCAATTGGTAAGGGAAAGGCAGCGGGTGACATGCTGTGCGGTATAATGAACCTTCCCAAACCACCATCAATGTTTGATGATTATAATTTTGTACTGGGCTCAGCTGCTCAAGATGTGGCACAAAAGAGCATGCAAGACGCTGCTGAAGAGGCTATTTCATTAAATAATAATATTCGTGACCTAACAGTAGCCTTCGATGGAACTTGGCATAAAAGGGGTCATACATCACAAAATGGTGTTGTTACAGCCACATGTGTTGAGACTGGGAAAGTGACAGATGTGACTGTATTGTCTAAATACTGTAGATGTGCTGCCAGATTGAAAAATTGTCATGAGGAAAGCTGCATTGCCAATTATGAGGGGTCTAGTGGGGGGGATGGATGTTGCAGGGGTGAAGAAGATTTCTGAACGTTCCATTGAGTGGTACAATGCTAGATATTTATATTACTTAGGGGATGGTGTTTCTAAGGCCTTCAATGTAGTTCAGGATTCTAAACCCTATGGAGATAATGTAAATATAAGGAAATTGGAATGTGTAGGGCACGTCCAAAAGCTAATGGGGACAAGAATGAGACGACTAAAGACAAGCATGAAGGGGAAGAAACTAAGTGAAGGTAAAACATTAGATGCCAAGAACAGATTGACTGACTCAGTTATTGACAAAATTCAGAATTACTATGGTCTGGCGATCAGGCAAAAATACTCACAATGTGGAAGCAATGAGGAAAGCTGTCTGGGCACCATATTTTCACATGTGTTCAACCAATGAAAATCCTGTACATGGCTTGTGTCCTTCTGGGGCAGATAGTTGGTGCAAATATAACAGGGGTAAAGTAACAGGAGAGAAATATAATCAACCCCACAGTTTGCAATCAGCTATTATGGATCAAATAAAGCCCATTTTTAGGGACCTATCTGACAAAAACCTCCTAAAAAAATGCCTTCACGGTTGGACACAAAACCCAAATGAATGTGTCAACAGTGTTATGTGGAACCACCTACCCAAAACAGTGTTTGTGGGTATTAACACTCTTCATTTTGGGGTTTATGATGCTGTGTCAAGTTTTAACCAGGGAAACATAACTAAGTGCAAAGTCATGCAGGTGTTAGGGCTGAATATTGGGTGTCGAACAGCTGATGCTATGTTGCGTATTGACTTAGAAAGACTAAGAGCAGCTGAAAATGCCATGAAAAAATTATCTCAGAAGGCCAGAAAGGAAAAGAGAGGTGCCAAGAAGAGATTACAAGAGGAATTTGAAGAAGATCCAGAGAATCCAAGCTGCGGACCTGGCATGCATTAGAGTTGAAACTTTGAAGCCTGTTTCCCGTAAGTCTATTTTTTTATTACTTAAGGAACATTTTTTCAGCCAATTTTGAATGTAGAAACTTCAAATTTGCATCACATCTTTATACATACATATTACAACTAGTGAAACAACAGTTTTTAATTTGCATGTATATTTGCATTTTTTTGACAAAATATTTCTAAAAAAACATAAAAAACATGTTCCATTAAAAAATTGTTTTCTCCTGGAATAAGTATTCAAAAAAATATGCTAATTTCAGTAGAAATCAAACATACTCAGCCTTAACCTGTAAAAATTTCAAGTGTCTAGGTTCAGTGGTTTCCGAGTAAATGTTCCTTACATACAGCACATTTTATTATTGTAAACATTGGGCATTCCGTATCCCCTTAACCCACCAAGAATGACGATTGAGGGACTTGGACGCAAATAGAGCCACCAAAGGCGGATAGGAATGGGATAGAGGAGAGGATCCGAACCAAGGGCAATGAATAAAGGGGAAACTGGACCCAGCTCAGAAACCCCTCATGGTAATTTTCGCGGCAAAATTGGTCAATTTCGCGATAACTTTGGATTGGCAATACTCTGAGAAAAACGGATCCATCACAATCAAGACACGGAGAAAACATCTGCGCAGTCAGAAATAGCTCAAAGTGTTGTTTTCGTATTTATTTTCAATCTCATTCTCAGCATTAGGGGCCGATGACCTAGATCTTAGGCTCCTTAAGACAACTATCATCTTTCTATCGTTATCTTTCCTTTCTCTTCTTTTTTCTTTCTTTATTTCATACTTTATCTTATGTTCTTTCTTCTTTTCTCTATTTCATTCTTTTCTTCTTTCTTACTTTCTTTCCTTCTTTCACACATCCTTTTCTTTCCTCTATTCTTTCTTTCTCTTCTTCTTTTCCCTTCCTTTCATCTTTCTTTTCTTTTTTCTTCCTTCTTCATTTCTTCTTTCGTCCTTTGTCTTTATCTCTTTATTCTCTTTCATTCTTTTTTCCTTTCTTTCTTTCTTCTCTTCTTTCTTTTGTTCCTTATTTATTTTATACTGTTTTTCTCTTCATTCTTTCTTTTCTTGTGTCTATGTTTCCTTTTTCTTTTTTCTTTTCTTCCTTTCTCTTTCTTACTTTCATTTCTCTTTCTTTTCTTGTTTCTATCTTTCTTACTTACTTTCTTTTCTCTTCTTTCTTTCATTCTTTTCTTGTTCCTCTCTTTCTTCCTTTCTCTTTCTTGCTTACTTTCCTTTCTCTTATTTCCTTTCTTCTTTCTTACTTTCTTTCCTTTCACCACAAAAGCACGAATCATCACACAAATTCAACACACGCTCAAGCACACAACGCAAACCAATCTCTAAACTGAATTTCAGTAACGGCATTCAGATTATCTCTGTTCCCCACCAGAGTTCATAACCCATGCATGTATGCAACTTTTCAACCCTCACTTCCTCTAGCCCCTATATACAGGCAACCCCTCTCACACACTGCAAGAACCAATTAGAGCGGACAGCTTTTTTTGTGGTCACTGAACTCGTGTAAAACACTGTCAGGAAAGTTGGAATTAACTCTATGCCATTTAAAACACTAGCGAAACAAAACACCATCTGGAACCCACAGTGCAGCCAACATGCAGGAGGGTAGAAAGAATTATCGGTACTTCTAAGGCTTCAGGGATTTAAAGCCGACCAAACACGATTCACCTCACTGCGCTAGTCTGAGCGTAATGAAACTGAATTAAAGAAGTTCAAAGTGCATTGTCATTTCTATAGATCCGCTGACCACCTCGTAGTGACACCATGGAAGTCCGGGTTCAAATCCCGGTTTAAAAAGAAATGTATGTCTGATCTGAGGGCCGGAAATGGTATAGACAGCAAAGCGGAGGGGAGGTGAGATCGATTCCCACCTCAGCCATCTTGGAAATGTGCTTTTCTGTGTAATTTCTCACTTCTGCTTCAAGCAAATGCAGGTATGATGTCCAACTTAAGACCACGGTCACCTCGTATTTAATCTCTGCCCCAATTATGCATGCACATATTAATACAGCCATCACAATAATACAGGTTATCAAGACAAATTCCACAGGCATCAAAGTTCACGGGGCTACATGACCATGATGTCGTAAAGCCCTTGAATTTGACAACTACTTTTACGGAAAACAGTCATTTGTAGATTATATTTCGCTAGAAACGCTATATCAAGCTCCAACGTTTGACGCTAGGTGTCAGTGACATCTGGTAGTCAAAATGGAACGACTTGAAATTGAACGGTACTTGTAGCTCACTCCATGGTTGTCCGCATAGAAGCAGCTACAAGTTCTGGCGAGGCAGCTTCAGTGGCGTAGTTGGTAGCATGCTGTGCTTCTATGCCCATTATCGCGGGTTCAAACCCAGCCGAAGACGCCGGATTCTTTAAGAGCGTTAAAAATACCTCAGAATGCCTCCCTTCGGGTGGGAAGTAATGCCGGCGAGCCCTTGTCATAGATGTATGGTATGTAATTGAACCATCCACTAACTACAATTGTGTGATGCTAACTTTGTAGGTTAGATTTGATTAACGCTCTATGAGTTCCAACGTTCGCCACCAGGTTCTGGTTGCGGTGGCAACAAGTAGCCAAGTCCACAGCTAGATGTCGTTGACGGTAGTATTTGGTAGCAAAAGAAGGAACTACTTGAAATTCATCGTCTGCACTCCTTACCCGTATTACAGATAACACACACTAATACATCCATCACAATTAACACCGGTACCGGGTGAGTTAGCCGAGGTCGTTGCGGCATGACTGTTGGCAGTCGCTCACATCCGGGAGGCGAGGAGGTTCGAATCCCCCCGCCGGCAACCTTGAAGATGGTCTTCTGTGGTTTCCCATCTTCCTTCCAGGCAAATGCCGGGGTTGGTCCCTAACTATAGGCCACAGCCGCTACCTTCCAACTCCTCGACCCTCCCATCCAACATTCCTCCCCAACGGTACCTGTAGCTCACCCATTGGGTGTCCGTCTCGAAGCAGCTACAAAAAACTGGCGAGCCGAACATGTCCTCGGACACTCCCGGCACTAAAAGCCATACGCTAAAAAAAAAATTAACACCGGTTATCAGACAGATTCTACACACCCCCAAAGAACACGGGGCTACATGACCGTGTTGTCGCAGCCCCTAAACTGAGGAATCAACAAACCAAGCCCTGAATTTGGCAACTACTTTAACGGAATACAGTCATTGTAAACCTCTCAAAGTTCTTTCTTTGAAGTTTTCGAAGTCTTGCGCTTGTAAGAAACAGTTTGCCTTTGGTCAAAGTGACTACCTCATTGACTGCTATAGCAACACTCAAGGTTTACTCGGGAGCCTCAGTTCGACATCTCTCAAAGTGGTTATGTCCTTGACTCGTTTGCTCGGCAAGTTCAAGTGAAGCCGTGAATGAGGGCGCTGTCGGCGTGAGCGAGCGAAGGTGGGAAAGCACTTGGTGGGTGGGAGGAGAGAGTGACACCATTGGTAAATCATCCTCACGTGCGCCTTACTCAGCGTCAGTTGGTTTCTGTGCAAATAGCGGTACAACCAGCAACATGATGACAAGATGGGCACGGGGAAGCCTAGTAGTTCGCATATATTCCGAGGCTTCAGATGAACTTGTGGCGCTGTACAGCAACATTTGCAGCTCTCCTGACTTCACATGTCAGTTTAGTGCGTGTCACCAACCAAGATCAACTAGAAGATTTTGATTTTTCTGATGATGTATATCTCCTCTCTCAAAGCTTTCGCCGCATGAATGCCAAACTGGAAGATCTACAGGAACAGGTAAGAAGGCTAGGGTTAACTGTAAATTCAGGGAAGACCAAATCACTAAGACTAAACGTAACAAACGATAGGAAGTTTCAAATAAACGGAAGAAACGTAGAGGATTTAAGTATCTTGGTAGCAACGTTTCTAAAACTGGAAGAGCAGAGGAGGATGTGAGCAGAAATCAAATGCAGCCTTTATCCAGTTGCATCCTATCTGGAAAAGCAATGAGATTTCCACACGAACTAAACTCCGAATATTCAATAGCAATGTAAAATCAGTGTTTCTATATGGATGAGACACTTGGAAAGTAACAAAATCAATCATAAAGAAAATCCAGACCTTTTTAAACCGATGCTTACGAAGAATCTTGAGAGTGTAATATCCAATGAAGAACTATGGAATCTTACAAACGAGAAGCCCGTGGATTTACAGGCAAGAAAGTGATGATGATGATGATAATTTTTGTTTTAAGGTGCCTAACATCTAGGTTATCGGCCCCCAATGGTCTTGGTGAAAGCAAAAATGACAATGAAACGGAAACCACAACGAAAATTTAGCTGGACTGAAAATACTTACAAAATGGAACTCAGATTGAAATGGCTCACAAAATGTAGAGTGGAAATAGTTACAAAATGGAATTCAGAACGAAAACATTCACAAAAGGAATTGACATTGAAAAATACGCACAAAATATAGTTCAGATTCAAAATACTTCCAAGTGCAATCTAGATTCGAAATACTCAACAAAATGCAATTAAAATTCAAAATATTTACAAATCGCAATTGAAATTGAAAATCCAGTACGTACAAAATGCAATTGAGATTGAAAAAGGCCGGTTTAGATTCAAAATACACACAAAGTGCAATTGAAATTCAAAATACTTCTAAAATGCAATTGAATTTGAAAATGCTTACAGAATGTATGGTGGATTCAAATTATTGACAATATGTGGAAACCCGCGATTCAAAATACTGTACTTACAAAATGCAATTGAGATTGAAAAAACTTACAAAATGTGGTTGAGTTAAAAAAAACTCAAAAATGTAATTTAGAGACACCAGGAGTCAATTCGTAAAAACAGGGCGGGAATCTTAAAGAGAAAAGGAACTATAATGAAAAGAAGGCTGATCCTAGAAGAATGAGGGAAAAGATGAGAGAAAGGCCAATGAAGGCGGGAAAGGAAAAGACTCCCTAGGCCTCGGATACCCTAATACCGTCAGGGTCAGAAGAGAACAAGAGTTGACCAAGAGAGGTCGACAGGAAAGAAGACGGAGAGGAGGCTGGCACAAGTAAGTGGAAGGAATGCCGGTCTCAGCTGGGGTCCCGTGGTCGCCAGCAACATGATGACAAGAAGGGCACGGGGATGCCTAGTAGTTCGCATATATTTCGAGGCTTCAGATGAACTTGTGGCGCTGTACAGCAACATTTGCTGCTCTCTTCACAGTTTAGTGCGTGCCACCAACTAAGAAGCGTTCCACAACATATTCAAGAATGGAGTCATACATTGAAATTCAAAAGCAGAAAGTAGTAAGATTCAGCGACGAACCTGGAACGAGAGGGCAAGAAGATGAAGATAGTGTAATCATTGATGAACTATAAATAAAATTACTTCAAGGAAATGCAAACCTCGCAACTGAAGACGAAGACAAATGATACTCGTATTGTTTTGTTCAAACAATACAGGGATGTGCAAATTATTAGAATAAAATAAACAATATAAATCTGTCACAATTTTTCATTCAAAATCATTTTATTGTCCATCTGCCGGCATCTTTCGTAGCCCTACTTAGTAATATTTTTTCTCGCCCATGGACACACACCTTTCCCGATCTGAAAACTTTTAGAATTGGTGATTCCGAGGGATATCTGAGCTTGGTCCGCTATCTATTTTCCATTGACTTTGGAATGTACCCTCTAAGTCAGGTGATTTCAATCCATGGTTCATGAATCTTTGACTACTTCATGAACGGATCGTCAGTACAAAAAGACCCCAAATCCTCTGCTCTAAATACGGACAAAGGGTAGAGCGAAGTAAACAAAACAAAACATGTGGTATATTGCATTAGAAAGGCTCCTCTGTTAGTGGAAATTCTAGAAAATCATTTTACTTTGAGTATATTAAAAGGAAATATATTTAAGACTCTTGGTTGAACATTTGAAGTAATTTCAACGCCTTGCAAACATATTTTAATGCATTAAGCCATGAAAAGTACAAAAGAAATTTGGAAAACTGCCGTCAAGTCTAATAATTTTCACACCTCTGTAACTTTGGTTTATTCAGGAACCCTTTATCGTATGTCGTTCTCTAAATTTATCAGTACGGCGCTACATGGTCAAATCACTGTAGAAATACCGATATCGACTTCCATTTGGACTGACAAGTCATGCACACCAAGCGTTAGACCACATCCTTTGTCGTATGTTGTTCAGTAATTGATGTAAACTTTATTATTTATTTAATTTTTTTTGTGATCATAAAATCTTAATTCCCAAATAATTTTTCAACTTTAGGTTCCCAGCATGAAGGACTAAAACTGTGTTTTTTTGTTTAATACTCATACCACTAGCATATTAAGTATTTACCACTGCCTCCTTCAATACCGGTACGAATCTTTCGCAGAAATTGCATCGACCTGAAACAAAAGAAATTAAACCACTACAGTAACGACAGAACGGATTTTTTATGATATTTCATATTCTGAACAGTGAGTCGGAGAGGATTTTTTGGACATTAACCCTTTATAGGGCAGAATATTATTAAGGATACGGTAATTCCTATTTACTGAAATTTAATTCAAATATTTTAGCCTAATTTTTATGTTGTTGGTTTTTTTTCACATTTCAATGTTGATGTTTATTTATATAATGTAATTGTTTATAGCCTATTATTTTAATTAATTCACTCTTAAGATCATGAAATTAATAAAATTCTAACTATTATAAGCAAATGTAGCCTATTACTAATTTTATCATGCATATTTATAAATCTAATTTATTTTTATTTCTTTACTTTTTAATTTTAATTGTTTTATTTTCAAATAAATATCAAGCACATTAGGTCAAGGAGAACAAGAAATAAAATTTGGTTTCAGAAATATTAACACTTCTAAAGAAAATTCGGAGAAATATGGCTGAGAGATACAAACATCAGCATCTTTGACGTCATGAATTGGGACAGATACCTAGTTGTTCCGCTCTTTAAAACAACAATAACTATCGACAAGAGTTTTGTGCTTTTCAGTCGGTCAACACGAATGTAACCAAAAGAGCTGGGTTATGTCCTAATCCTGAAATAAATTACATGAGATTAATAAATACACTAGGATGACCAGATTCAATCGTCAAGCGATCATCATCAGATCCATTACACTTAGGCTATAAAATCTATGTTTGAAAATACAGGTGAAAATATTTACAATATGTACAATTATTTAGTTGCAGAATTGGTAATGCAACTGTCGGTGTATGCTAGTTGTAGTATATATGATGTTAGGTGAAATACTAAATGGTGATAGATATTCGCGGCAGTATTAAAGGTGCCGGGACGTCCTCATAGACCGGGCAGAGCTTAGTTTGAATGTCTTATGATCCACGCGTGGCGAGAAATGTTCCACGGTCTTTGATATTTGTAGACCCACCTCATACTGTGCCCTTCCATCAGGAAATATGCAAATCACAGTATGCCAGCAATGCTCAATTCGGGATTTTCGGGGTTATGGTAAGTTCTCCCACTCTGTGACTTACACATTTTGGATTAAATACAGGATACACTTTCAAAAATAAAAACAAATTCAACTCCTATTTTAACACATTTAATTAACCAAAATTATGGCGCTACTAACAAATAAAATAAACAAACTATTGACCAAATCCTTCTAAACTTGTTCAAAGTGAACAATGAAACTATAAAAATTAAACAAACATTATATTAAAATAAATGGTTTCCTTCTAACCAACAACTCATAATTATTTTCACTTCCATAAAGTATCTATCTTGAAGTCCAATATAATCACGAGCTCTAATGGCTCGATACTTTCCAATAATGACGGTGTCCTTCTTTCACACACCTCAATAACCATTTTATAAGTTTCTTCTCATCAAACAAATATATAATTATATTTAAAGTACATATTACTTCTCTACTTAAATGTTTGGGCATTCCACAATGTTCTCAACATTACCATCTCTCTCAAGTCTCACAAATCCACTACAGTGATCGGGAAAATACTTGTGTACTCCAGAGTTACAAAAGATTACTTGACAAAGTCAAAAACTATGATTACTCCCGGAATCTAGTTATCTTCATTGAACTCATGGAATCCTACATCCATACAACATTACATTAGGGATTTTTATTTATTTACAAGCTGTACCCGGCATGCGTTGCAATGCCAATCAAAGAAAGTGTTGGCGTTGAAATTCTGTTTCTTGAAGTGCTTTTGGATACACAACATGTTAACTGCCTCTAAGCTATCATAAAATGGATTTTCTAATTTAGAACCATTCGAGGGAGCGTGCACAACAACTTTCAAAAAGTTTCATCGCTGTCACTCATTTGTTGAATCTAATCGTGCGCTACCTATTGTGAAATGGATTTACTAAGTCGAAACCCTTCCCTGGCGTGTACACAATGACTCATCAATGATTCATCGCAATCGGATGAATGGTATATGCACGTACAGGGGTTTCTGTTTAAACGATTCGTGCGCTGTCACTCATTTGTTGAATCTACTCGTGCGCTACCTATTGAGAAATGTATTACTAAGTCGAAGCCCTTCCCTGGCGTGTACACAATAACTCATCAAGGTTTCATCGCAATCGAAGAATGTTATATGAACGCAATAGGGAAGTTTGTTGAAACGCTTCGCGCGTCGTCACCCATTTGTTGCATCTACTCTTGCGCTACTTATTGTGAAATGGATTTACTAAGTCCCCTTCCCTGGCGGGTACAACATAACTGATCAATGTTTCATCGCAATCGGATGAATAGTATATGAACGCATACCCGATTTTGTTTAAACGATTCGCACTCCATCACTCATTTGTTGAATCTACTCGTGCGCTACCTACTGTAAAATGTATTTACTAAGTTAGAAACCGTCACGTAAGTGTCCACAACATCTCACCCAAGTTTCATCGCTATCGTCGTTCATTTGTCGAATCTACTCGTGTGCTACCTACTGTGAAATGTATTTACTAAGCCAGAAACCTTCCTTGAAGTGTCAACCATATTTCACCCAAGTTTCACCGCTAACGGCAGAATGGTATATGACCTTATACGGGACTTTGTTGAAACGCTTCGCGCGTCGTCCCTCATTTGTTGAATCAACTTGTGCGCTGCATATTGTATAGGGGATTTACTAAGCCAGAAATTTTCCATGACGTGTACACAACATCTCACCCAAGTTTCATAGGTACGGACGAATGGTACATGTATGCATACGGGACTTGGTTGAAACGCTTCGCGTGTCGTCGCTCATTTGTTGATTCTACTCTTGCGCTACATATTGTAATATGGATGTACTCAGCCAGAAACCTTCCCTGGAGTGTACACAACATCTCACCCAAGTTTCATCGCAATCGGATGAATGGTATGTGAACGTATACGGGACGTTGTCGAAACGCTTCGCGTGTAGTCACTCATTTGTTGAACATAAACGTGCGCTTCGTATTGTAAAATGGATTTACTTAGCCAGAAACCTTTCCTGGAGTGTACACAACAATTCACCAAACATTTATCACTATCAGACGAATGGTATATGACTTTATACGGGACTTTGTTGAAACGCTTCGCGTGTCATCGCTTATTTGTTGAATCTACTGGTGCGCTACCTATTGTAAAATGTATGTACTAAGCCAGAAACCTTCCCTGGAGTGTACACAGCATCTCACCCAAGTTTCATCGCTATCGGATGAATGGTATATGAAATTAAATGGGACTTTGTTGAAACGCTTCGCGCGCCGTTGCTCATTTGTTGATTCTACTCGTGCTCTACCTATTTTTAAAGGGATTTACTAAGCTAGAAACCTTCCCTGGAGTGCACACAAAATCTCAGCCTAGTTTCATCGCTATCGGACGAATGGTATATGAACACATACGGGACTTTGTTGAAATGCTTCGCGCATCGTCGCTCATTTGTTGAATCTACGCGTGCGCTACCTATTGTGAAATGGATTTACTAAGTCAGAAACCTTCCTTGGAGTGTACTCAACATCTCACCCAAGTTTCATCGCAATCGGACGAATGGTATATGAACACATACGGGACTTTGTTGAAATGCTTCGCGCATCGTCGCTCATTTGTTGAATCTACGCGTGCGCTACCTATTGTGAAATGGATTTACTAAGTCAGAAACCTTCCTTGGAGTGTACTCAACATCTCACCCAAGTTTCATCGCTATCGGACGAATGGTATATGAACACATACGGGACTTTGTTGAAATGCTTCGCGCATCGTCGCTCATTTGTTGAATCTACGCGTGCGCTACCTATTGTAAAATGAATTTACTAAGTCAGAAACCATCCTTGGAGTGTACTCAACATCTCACCCAAGTTTCATCGCAATCGGACGAATGGTATATGAACACATATGGGACTTTGTTGAAATGCTTCGCGCATCGTCGCTCATTTGTTGAATCTACGCGTGCGCTACCTATTGTAAAATGGATTTACTAAGTCAGAAACCTTCCTTGGAGTGTACTCAACATCTCACCCAAGTTTCATCGCTATCGGACGAATGGTATATGAACACATACGGGACTTTTTTGAAATGCTTCGCGCATCGTCGCTCATTTGTTGAATCTACGCGTGCGCTACCTATTGTAAAATAGATTTACTAAGTCAGAAACCATCCTTGGAGTGTACTCAACATCTCACCCAAGTTTCATCGCAATCGGACGAATGGTATATGAACACATACGGGACTTTGTTGAAATGCTTCGCGCATCGTCGCTCATTTGTTGAATCTACGCGTGCGCTACCTATTGTAAAATGGATTTACTAAGTCAGAAACCTTCCTTGGAGTGTACTCAACATCTCACCCAAGTTTCATCGCTATCGGACGAATGGTATATGAACACATACGGGACTTTGTTGAAATGCTTCGCGCATCGTCACTCATTTGTTGAATCTACGCGTGCGCTACCTATTGTAATATGGATTTACTAAGTCAGAAACCATCCTTGGAGTGTACTCAACATCTCACCCAAGTTTCATCGCAATCGGACGAATGGTATATGAACACATACGGGACTTTTTTGAAATGCTTCGCGCATCGTCGCTCATTTGTTGAATCTACGCGTGCGCTACCTATTGTAAAATGGATTTACTAAGTCAGAAACCTTCCTTGGAGTGTACTCAACATCTCACCCAAGTTTCATCGCTATCGGACGAATGGTATATGAACACATACGGGACTTTTTTGAAATGCTTCGCGCATCGTCGCTCATTTGTTGAATCTACGCGTGCGCTACCTATTGTAAAATGGATTTACTAAGTCAGAAACCATCCTTGGAGTGTACTCAACATCTCACCCAAGTTTCATCGCAATCGGACGAATGGTATATGAACACATACGGGACTTTGTTGAAATGCTTCGCGCATCGTCGCTCATTTGTTGAATCTACGCGTGCGCTACCTATTGTAAAATGGATTTACTAAGTCAGAAACCTTCCTTGGAGTGTACTCAACATCTCACCCAAGTTTCATCGCTATCGGACGAATGGTATATGAACACATACGGGACTTTGTTGAAATGCTTCGCGCATCGTCGCTCATTTGTTGAATCTACGCGTGCGCTACCTATTGTAATATGGATTTACTAAGTCAGAAACCATCCTTGGAGTGTACTCAACATCTCACCCAAGTTTCATCGCAATCGGACGAATGGTATATGAACACATACGGGACTTTGTTGAAATGCTTCGCGCATCGTCGCTCATTTGTTGAATCTACGCGTGCGCTACCTATTGTAAAATGGATTTACTAAGTCAGAAACCTTCCTTGGAGTGTACTCAACATCTCACCCAAGTTTCATCGCAATCGGACGAATGGTATATGAACGCATAGGAGACATACACACCCACAGACAAACTATCACGTTACATTGATTTTTATATATATATATTTGTCTTATAAGACCATTATCACACAAGAAAGCTACGATCTGAACTGGCAAGCAATATTTTCATCTACATGGACCTCGGTTCAAACCCCGGGTCATTTACAACTTTTAAACACTCATGGTGTGTTACTACTTCTCTTCGACGTTCCTTTCCGACCTAGCACAACTTACAATAACAAGGGTTGGACCGTAATCACTTGGGCGAGATTTATGGCTAAGAGAGGAACCTCCTGCTTAACCCACGCGTGGCAGCTATACTCAATGCTTTTAAAACAGATCTTTCTTTTCTTCAGTTCTCTGGGGAGACCTGGCGTTTTTACTTCTCTCATTTACTTTCCACAACATTATTAGGTTCATAAACCACTTTCGTAACCTTGGCATTTATTAATTATGAAGGATCATCATTGATTGGTAAGAGTAATTCACATACAACGACGAATACTTAGGGGCTTCAACAACTAGACGAGTCTACGTTCGACTCTCTTAACATGCCTCGGGAACCATTCCCATACTAGAGGACTTATATAAATGCGACTTAGGGTCGGCCGTGGCCTATATTACCTGCGCTCATAATACCATACATTTGCTCCCTAATATACAACATAACACACATAGCCTCGTGATCTACGTCACTATTGGAGGACTTTATCATGGCTCAATTACCGCAATCAACTACCCCTCATAAGTAATTTACCAAGTACATTTAGATTCTACGCATTCCTAGCGTGACAATTTACTTTAATGCGCTACATTGCGCCATACATTATTTTAAGGCCTAGCGTCTTCCAAAGAACTGATAAATTCCACATTAACAATTGATCAATATCTCAATTTTTATATTAATCCTTTCCCTTGACAATAATCGCTATATTTTAAGAACATGCATTAACACCATGTCTTTATACTTTTATTAAGGCTCAAACGCTCTTACTTTCATATCATTCAATTTAATCTTTATTTATATTTCTTTTCATTATTATTATTATTTATTACGCTTGCTTTTGTCACATTTGTCAAATACACTGACATTTTATTTCATACATTTCCTCTACAGGATTTATTCATTTCACATAATTATTTATAATTTCTCAAATTTTATTTGTTCAGACCGCGCTCTTATACTGTTATTTGTTATTCAGAAACATCCCTCTATCTCAAACTCCGGTGTATTGTACACAAACACTTTCCCAACACAAAACATAATGAAAATCTTTACTCACATGTTATAGGTCGGTCCCTGACCTTCCTTTTTTCTTGCGATGTTTCATTTTTGCCCACTATTTTGGAATTGCACCATCTTGTACAAATTCATTTCATGTACAGACATATCTTGACACACATTTAACTCGTATACATTTAACACTGATAAC
The DNA here is from genome assembly GCA_946902985.2 of Meconema thalassinum. NCBI lineage: Eukaryota > Metazoa > Arthropoda > Insecta > Orthoptera > Tettigoniidae > Meconema > Meconema thalassinum. Next base: position 51,714,052 of record OX336397.1, read on the forward strand.
ATTTTTAAAATACACGTGTGTATTCGTGTAGAATACACGATAAAAACACTGAAAATATTACTTTTTAACACAAATTTTTATATATTTACACTTCACAGATTCTAATCACTAAGGCTGCTATTAAGCCTTTCACACGTGATTTCTTGACCTCCCGTCTCCAAGGGTGAAATTTAGTAAATGTCGGCTTCCTATCCTGTCAGAATGTGAAAGTCTCGAACCATCTACTTCCTCCCTGGAATAGTTCTCCTTCAAATCCCGTTTCCTGACGATCTGCTATTATCTCTGACTCGAACGGCTCCCTTTTAGACCCTATTGGTTGGTCTAGCGAAAGTCTATTCTGTCCACGGTCCCCCAAATAATCTATCGGTGACCTATTGATTTCTAGCAACTAATACTCCTCGTAATTTAGTGCTTTTTAATAGTTCGTCTGCTTTCTTGAAACAATGTCTATGATTTCCTTCTCCTTTCCGCTTATTCGGTTCTCGAATTCCTATCTTTCCGGAGTACCTTGCGAAACTTGTTCTGTCCGTCCCTACTCGGGTTCTTTAAAGTTGATAGAATGTTTATCTCGCTGTTACGTTACTTCAATACGTTATGATACTTTTGGTCGTTTAATTTAAGACCTATCGCCCTGGGCTCTAAGTTCACAGCCTACTTTGACTGTAATTTCTGAACTTTTCACTGTAAACTTTATACTGTCGGAACTAAATCCTGTAACTAGGATTTTCCTAATTCTCCACACGGCGATACTGTAATAATACTTCTTGGCTACTCCTTACAGATGCTCGTTGGTTATCGATACCACGACACTCTTGGCTGTCGGATACTGTCTATATGATGAGATACAGCGTTTCCCCTCAAGGAATACTTGTATAGTCTTCGGCGTGATGTAGCACTATGACGCCCCCTGGGCTATCGGAAACTGCACGATGTGATGTAGCATCTCCCCTCAAGGAGTACTGGTAAACTGCATTCGGTGATGCTCCAACGTCACGCCCCCCTGGACGGACTTGTAACTGCATTTACTGCTTGATGTAGCTTCACGTCCCCTGGACGGAATAATATTGCCTTCGATGTGATACAGCGTGACGCCCCCCTCGGGCTGTCGGAAAACTGCACGATGTGATGTAGCATCTCCCCTCAAGGAGTACTGGTAAACTGCCTGTACTGATACAGCCGGACGCCCCCTCTCGGGCTCTCGGAATAACTGCATTTACTGCTTGGTGCTGCCAGGAGTTTTATACTCTTTAGTCAAAAAAAGATAAAATCCTAGTCCTTTTCGTGACCAACTTTTGAACTAATTGTCGCACAATTATAAAAATTATATCTCCAGAAAGCTCGTCTTCCAAACGTAAAGTGACCTCACTGCGCATGAAAATCGATCGTGCATTTCTGTGATATTAATTAATTTTTAGTCTTCAGCTGTGTGGGTGTTGCTGTTGTTTTTTATTTCCCCACTCTTCGGGCCTCGGTAATTTCCCTATGACGTATGGCTACGTTTGCACTTCTTTCCTGGACAATTATTAAAAGCTTTTTCTCCACACAAAAATCTCTCTTCTGAAATCATTCACAACGCTGTATTTATTTACTTACTTTTATTCTTCCAAATGGGTTAAATCTAATTATTCTTCTTCTGGCACAGTTGCGCTGTTGCCGTTTTAATGCAAAGTAAGGGCGATTTCCGAAACCTGCTTCTCTCTCATACAGCTGAAACTTTCCACTCAGTCTATTTATACTCGTGACTGGCTCTTTATCAATGAGTCAGGCATGACCTCATTTCTTGGCCACCTGGGTCTAACTTCTTACACAACGTGATGTTAGCATCCCTTGCATGAAATATTTCTATGTTCCATTTAAGACTGTATATTTCTTTCCTTCCTTTTACAAAAATACATGGATTCGACCCCCTTTGAGCCAATGGTACATGGGTTCACTATGGAAACACCCCACATAAACACATCGCATTGACTCCGCACAGCACATATGAACAGGGGGAAGACAAGGGAAAAACCCGTGTCGTTGAGATAACAGCCCATCTCAGTCGACCACACCTGGAGTAACATTGAACACCAAAACTGCGCGTAGCTCCAGCAAGGAAGACAACCAGATAAGTAGTAGCCTGTAATATTACATTTTAACCATAGTTGACTTTTACAACCATATAATCACTCCAAATTACAAACTCCGGATATCAATCACCATTTAGCATTTCACCTAACATCATATATACTGCATTTAGCATACACCGACAGTTGCAGTACTAAATAATTGTATATATTGTAAATATTTTCACCTGTATTTTCAAACATAGATTTTATAGCCTAAGTGTAATGGATCTGATGATGATCGCTTGACGATCGAAACTGGTCATCCTAGTGTATGTATTAATCTCATGTAATTTATTTCAGGGTTCGGGCATAACCCAGCTCTTTTGGGTACACTCGTGTTGACCGACTGAAAAGCACTAAACTCTTGTTTACTAAGGCAATACTGAAAAAATGGCTTCAAACTCCACAATAACTATCGAACTAGCAATATAACTTGACCTGATAGTAAGTGATTAATACACTGACCACTGACCAATCAAGGGTTAATATAGAATCGTATTTCAGGCCCTTATTTAAATAGTGCTGTATCTCCTACTTTGTTGATCTCAATATATATAAAAAGTCAAATCCGTCTTTTTCAATGGGCCACTGTAAGTCCAGGATGGTACTGTAGGTCTCAAATTTAATTCTTAAAAAGCTGAGCCACTGCTATCTCTTTCCCAATCCTAGCCTCTGTTACAAATACACACACCACAATGTCCCAATAATAATAATAATTTGGTGACGGAGATATGACCCCGAAATATGTATTTATTATTATTATTAGTAGTAGTAGTAGTAGTAGTAGTATTTAATATATTGACCTACTAACGACCACGTCATTTCAACTGTCTTCTCTGGGATTTGATCTTTACCCAGTGATCCTTCAAACGTTGTCGGTGTTGCTCTATTATTTCCTCCGTCCTCATCTTTCCCGTCTTCAACTTTCTTTTTCTTTCTTTCTTTCTTTCTTTCTTTCTTTCTTTCTTTGATCTCCAATTTTTCTACCAGACCTTTCTTTTTCATAGTGAGGCCTTCCGCTGCATACAGAGCCTCCAGTCGGATGATTTTTCTTTTTATAATCGTTTCGGTCTTCTATGGATCACGTTATTTCAACTGCCTTTTCCCTCGTTCTTTCACATTGGCCCAGCGTTCGCACATTCTACTTCGGAGAGCTTCTTTTCGTTCTTCGGTCCACTTCTTGCCGGTTTTCAATAAGGGTTTTGGCTGAAAACTCTGTATTTCCCCAAGTTTCTTCTTCAAAGAGTCGCGTTCCAAGATGTCCTCGTGTGATATCCCCAGTTTTTGTAGGTCTTTTCTACCTCTGTAAACCACATCCCTTTGGTTTTCTTTCCCACAAAATAGGCACAGATTCAATTGGACAATCTTCCAGAGCTAATTCGTGTTAAATGGCTATAAAAGGAGAGTCTTCTTTTGTGCAGGTTGTCCGTTATTTTCTCCACGTGTAGATAACGTTCATCGTTGTGTCGTCTTCTATACTCTCCTCGTTCCTCGACTGGACCTAAGATCTTTCTCAAAATCTTCCTCTCTTTGGCTTACCGTAGTTATGCCAGGCCTTTCTTATTCATCGCCAGGCGTTCTGATGCATATAACGCCTCCGGGCAAATAAAGGTAACGTAGTGCCTCAGTTTGGTGGTTCCTGGATCACCCATATTTTTTGGAACCTGACTATACTTCGCTGCTCGACTTCTATCGATATCTCGTGAACCAATCATCGGAGATGGGCATGTGACGGCTCGTTTTACTCGCGATGAAGCCCCTTTTCCAAATAGACGACTGATTTACTCAAATAACCCAAAACTACACGGTCATTAACTTTTTCCATATATTTTCCGAACTAATGATCAGAGGAAGTTGTGTGAGGTGACAAATAACTAGGTAGAGAGATTCAAATAACCTGGGTGAATGGATGGAGCCCAACATTCAAGGAAAGGAATCTTTCGTGACACGGATTAACAAAATGGAAATGACTTTTCATTTAACCATAAGTTCTCTGGGTTCTGACTTGATGTTCGTTATAAAATTGTTGCATTATAATAATAATCATTATTATTACTATTATTATTATTATTATTATTATTATTATTATCATCATCATATTCTATTTAACGATTCCCGGGTTCTTGGTATGGCTTGAAGGTGGTGCTCATAGTCTCAAATTGGTTGATGGTTGGTTGCTCAGTTTAGCGGCCTTGACAACGCGGTCATGTAGCCCCGTGTACTTTGGGTGTGTGTAGAATGTGTCTGATAACCGGTGTAAATTGTGATGGCTGTGTTAGTGTGTGTTATCTGTGACTCAGGTAGAAGGACTTCAGACAATTAATTTTTTCAAGTAGTTCCTACTTTTGGTGCCAAATGGTACCGTCCACGACACCTAGCTGCGGACGTGGCTACTAATAAATGCCATCGCAGTCAGCAACTGGTGGCGAACGTTGGAACTAATATAGCGTTATCAACCTAACCTACAAATTTTAGCTTCCACATGTGTAATTATTGGAAGGTTCTTTTTCATGCCATAAATATATGACATGAACCGCCGGCTTTACTTCCCCTCCAAAAGAAGGCATACTGCGGGATTTTACACACTTAAAAATCCGTCGACTTCGGCTGGGTTTGAAAAAGGTTAAGAAGGCCTGATCAAGTGTTCAAGTACTATCCCACATTTGCCTTGGAAGAAGTTCCATTATTATTGTCATTATAATTGTTAACTTCTTTAACCATCTACTTATTTTTCGGCGTGCAATTTTCAAGCAACCTGTAGATGTTTCAGGAACCCAGTTGTGTGTTCTGCGGAGAGCTCTGAGTGAAAGGAGAGAAGGAAGGAAGGAAGGAAGTACTGGAATTGTCGAGGTAACTCAAGACAAAGGCTAAGTAGAGCAATTAGACCATGCGAGTGCAGGGTGTGGTCTGCTTACTCGGCACAGCCCCCTTTATAGTCAACCCGCACAGCGACTCTGTAATTAAAGTCACCTTCCATGGTCGACACTCATATCATTCAGTTCAGACTTAGGATTACTTTAATCAGAAGTCTTGTTTAACACTTTATTAATCTTGTTTAACTCTTACTGTAACTTAAATTGGGACGAGGTGGTGCAGCGGTCAAACTGTTGGTCTCTCGCCAAGGTGGACTAGGTTCGAATCCCGGTCAATGCAAGTGCCATGTCCTGTGGTTCAGATTCCACGTAAAGAAGAGGTCCCGTGGCTCATAATCACAAGATTCACGGTCACCTAAAATTACAAGCTTCCTTTTTAGCCTATTTTCATTTAGGAAAAAATACGCTTACGAGATCACCTTTGCCCTTGTGTCTGTCTGTGTGTGCGTGTGTGTGTTTGATTCGTGTGTGTGTCTCCCCCTAATAAAATCTAAACGGCTGGAGCGATTTCAATGAAACTCGGTAAGTTCATACCACTATTCCGGGTGACCCCGACCGTTCCCTTTAAATTTTGTTACGTCTCACCAATCCAACATGGCGGCTGTGCGAAATATTACACCAGCATTCAATACTCCGAAACTATTACCAATATCACCCTGAAATTTTGTACGATGTTAAAGGGAACTACTAGAAGTTCACTTATGTTACTTTGGAAACCTGGTAACTACAAAACCAACATGGTGGCCAAGCGAAGTTGCGACTTTTAAATAGACGTTTCTCGTGATTTAACCAACCAAACGCAACGAAACTTGGTACAGTATATATGTTTATACACATTGTAATGCACCGACATCTAACTTCGTTCAATTGCTTGCATAACCTCAAGATGGCGGCTGTGCGAAATATTTCACCGGTATTATATATCTCTGAAACTATTACCGATATCTCCCTGAAATTTTGTAGGGAAATAAAGGGCACCACTGGAAGTTCATCTATAAGACTTTGAAAAACAGGTTATCTACAAAACGAACATGGCGGCCAAGCGAATTTGAAAGTTTTAAATGGACATTTCTCGCGATTTAATGATCCAAACGCAATGATACTTGGTACATAAAATGTTTATACACATTGTAATGCACTGGTATCTAATTTAGTTCAATTGTTTACATAACCTCAAGATGGCGGCTGTGCGAATTTTAAAATTAAGTTTTTATATCTCGTGTCGTAATCATGCCATCGAAGTGAAAGTTTGAATAATGAGCCTACGCAATAGTTTTCCTTTAATGGTACATGACTCTATGGCCTATACATATAACAATCCAACACGACCATCCGAAATATTTAGTCGGCTCTCAATATCTACGAATCTATTACAGCAATCAAACTGAAATGTTGTATGTTGATAGTGGCAATTAACATAAGTAGGATATATGAACATAGGCTGTATAGTTCTTCACGGAACTACTTGTTGTAACTTTAATCAGTAGTCTTGTTTAACAACTAAAATCAGTGGTCTTGTTTAACACTTAACTACAGGGTCATTATCTATGTGCGCCCCGATAAACACGGCAAGTTAAGCCGACTTTGACTGGTGCAGATCGCGGGCGTGCATATACGGCTCAGCCGGTGGTTGGCACGCACTTTTACCAAACATGTTCAATAATGTGTACTTACAGTGCTCATATTCGATACTGAAAATGTCCTCTCTCTCTTGTAACACACACCTGATATCTTCTGATGAAAGAATGGTCAATGAACGATTTCATCTAAGTTTTGTTGTCTGTTAACTTTTTATTATTTACGGAGCCAGTTTTCTTGAATCGTTTAGCGAGCCTCCTAATTGTACTGGCATTAGATATATAGATAGATAGATTTATTTTGACTGGCAAGATTAGGGCCATTGGGCCCTCTCTTCCATCTAACCAGATTATACAAATAATAAGTAATGAACAATACAAATGCAACTTAAATCTAACAATTTTACAATATATATACAATATAAAATAAATATAAACTGGATTAGCTTGTTGGTGTAGGCTGTAAATTGTTGCATTGTTAGGGTGAATAACTAAGATACTTAGATGTAAGTTTAAAATTACAGTAAGGTAGAGGAAATACTGAAAAAGTAGACTAATGATGGTGATGAAGATGATGATGAAGATAATTAGTCGTAACTCAAGGAGGTTATTTAGATTTCTAAATAGAGAGTAAATGAGATAGTGAGAATTGGAAAGTTTGAATATATGTAATACGACGTAAGAATATAAGCATAAGTGTTGAGTTCAACTTTAATTTTCTTATTCAGTATTGCACCCGTTCATCCGAGGTATGTGATGACCCATCTGCCATTACATCGCATATCTGGATTCCCAGGCCAGAGTGGAGTTAAATGAACATGAAATAAAATAAGGAATGTGTCGGAAATTCAGTTGAAATATCACAAAAGCAGAGGGTAACACGACATAAAGTATCTCTAGGGTCGTTACGGGCTTAAATTTAATCATAATAGCAAATAGAAATGGGCGCCATCAACTAAACCCCTAGCAAACCACATCCTTTCTGGTTAAGCCTTAATTAAGACAAAGGAAAGGATTGGGAAAACATCATCATCATCAGATCACAACTAAGATAAAACTAAATTTATTTAAACTTAATCAGTCAGACAGAAAAAGAAACACAAACCCTGCCTAAGAGTATGGTCGAATGTAAACGTTAGGTTGTTATAGTCCTCAAAAATCTAACCATCTCTGTGCTATTTCAAAGTATTTTTCATCCACATAAAAGAATAAAAATTACTAAAGTTCGCTTGAGTTCTCAGGGCCACCGTAGCACTATGTCTTTGCGTCACTGTCATTTCGTGATCCCTGAGACCTACCCTTTCGTTAATTTAACATCAGTAATGTGGATGTCAAGAAATATGAATCTGTCTAACACAAAATACCCTAAAAACACATATATTTAATTATTCACTCATTTCTATGACTTAAATGGCACTAATCAATGTTGGAAATTCAACAATTGCTCCTAAAAATCTAACAATTAATTTATACACCATATTTACACTATTGCTTACCATTGCTTGGTTGCGAATCAAAGAAAACTTCACTATTCATTGGTCATCACCATCATTATCATGTCAAAAAAATTAAATATTTCTCATATCAGTTCTCATCCCAATATTCGTTATATTCAAGTCAGAATAATTAATTTATTACCATCAGATCATCTAAATGAATATTATATTCATCAATTCATTAGATTATTCAATCATCCACACACTCTCATTTCATTATCGCATTCAAATTAAATTAACTCAATCCATCCATTTAAATTGCGTAATTCATTAATTTAAGTTGCAATTCATCAATTTATTTAAATCATATCTCTTATTTAAATTTATTTAAATTCATTTAAATTTTATTAGTCATCAGCTCCTTTAATTAATTATCACCCTTTAATTCATTTATTCATCAACTGTTTAATCACCTATTAATTTATTTAATTCAGTTAATTTATTCAACTTTTAATTCATCGATTTATTTAATTTATCGAGTTTATTCAACCTTTAATTTATCAATTTATTTAATTCATCGAGTTTATTCAAATTTTAATTCATCGGGTCAGATCATTAATATGTTTAAACTTCAGATTATTATTTCATAAATTATTATTATTATTATTATTATCAGAAAATCTTGGATTATCAAAATTATTTATTTATTTAATTTCCTAAAAATGGTTTATTATAGGTTATAGAACGTTGTCTTAAAATTTTATCTGTTCCAAGTTATACCTCATATTTAATTATCATGCCAAAATAATACGTTGCCTTCACAAAATCACGTTGGATCTCACTATCCAAAACTTCACCATTTAATCTCACTTTGTCAAATACCACATTTGAATACCATAATTATTCCATATAACACCATAATTATTCAGCGCACAGCATGAATCTCAAAAATATGCTAGACTGGGTTCAACAACCTCATGTCTGCCTCAAAATTATCATTGGCAATATTGCAAACTTTCACTTGGCAACCTCCAAAAATACCTATCAAAAATACTTCACATAATCACGTTGCATGATCCACTAAAATATATAACTGGCTTCAGATTATTAACGCACACAATCTACAAGAACTGTAATTAATCTGGTCATATCTAGACAACTTCTTAAACAATATGAAAATTACCTTAGTAATCGTAATCCAATTCAAGATCTGGTTTAATTCAGAGCATAAATTCTCTTAAGATCCTCAAGATTTACTTCAAAGAAAAACACCAATGTGTTATATTACCTCACATCAAAAATATCTAATAATGATCTGCCTCAAAACAAATTCTGACAATAAATAACTCATCTTACAAGATTCAATTACTTGAAATCCTTCTCAAAGGTATCAAATCACTCACAAAGAGTATCAAAAGTATTAACTGTTAATGAATATACTATCAAAAGAGTATTGCAACAAATTATTGGATTGGCAAAACAAGAATTACAAAGCGTAACCCTGCTGACATTTATTTTTAATTTATTTAACAAAATTCAACTAATATGTGACTGGTAGTTTATTGTTTAATCCTCTTACGATCATAATTACACTCGGATGATAAAATGAGACCCTCGATTGGCAGGTAAGGTGAGTACCACCACACAATTACTTAGAGCAACAGGCCCCGCCTCGTAGACTATGATGATAATTCTCTAAAAATGACAGGTAAGGTGAGTGCCACCACACAGTTACTCAGAGTAACAGGCCCCATCTCGTAGACTAATGAGTGAGTGTACATGATTGGAATCAACAAGACTCTATTTGTCACATAAAAGCGATATGCATTCACTTGAGTGAATAAAATTTTAATATCACCAAACAATCCAATAAAAAAATTAAAAATCCCTACTGATGAATTATACATACTCGCTAGTATGCAATGAACTGACGAAAAAATTCAAATTATCCAATTGCAGATCACGAGTTCGAAACACTCGCTAAAAATATCCATAATCAAGAAATACTTTCCTCACAGAAAAATATAAAGACCAAAATCCTGTCTAATAAAGTCAACCAATGGTGAGAACGTTGCATAAATGTGCCTGCCATATCATATGGTAACACCATATTTTAGCAAATGGAGTAATAAAATATTTAAGCCATGTCGAAAAATAATAGTAGCACTCCTACTAAAATATATACGAGTATGCCCAGTGTTCATGAAAAATCATATCAGAAATGCCATAACTCTTACAATGCCTTCATATTCCAGATGTTAATAGAATTCAAAGATCGTCGGTAATCCAAGTGTATGTCACAGATTTCTCGCAAGATCGACGAAAACGCTGTATCACCCACTGAACTGACGCCTGACTCCATCCAAGTGAATGTGATGCCATATTTATCCTCTTCGTTAGGAACCGAATCCATCGCTCTGAGATGCCATCACGTCTCCGTATCCGCCTAGCACGACATGATGAACTGCAGATTATCCACCATGGATATTGTCCAAAATCTTCCACAAAAGTTCAAAAACACAGAGTACCCCATACTCCTCGAATATGTCACGCCACTGTTCCATAAACTATTCAGTTGGCATTCGATAATGATGTTAGTCTCCACAGCGGCTGAATTGCACTGGTAGAAAAATATTGTAGCTTCAAAAGTGTACGGATTTGTCAGACACCCTGTATCTGTGCTCGTAACTAAGATATTTCACAACTGTTCATGATATGTAACTACTATGCTGCACGTGCCACCATTCACAAAGTGCATACGCTTACATATTTTCACTTGCCAAAAGCAGTAATGTTGGAACGGCCCCATGATCGCCTTAAATATTTCGGTTCAAATGCAATATGAAATATGCTGTGATGCTGCTGAAATAAGTTCAAGTCCATCTGAATGTCCATTAATAAAAGTGTATAATTGTAACTGGACTGCACAATTGGACTGTTGAAACACAAAATGTCAGAGTAATGTTCAACTCGTTGACTATCGCATGGTTACAAAATGTCGCCCACAGCACGACACGCTCCGCTTCACTGTCCTTGTGTAATATGAGGTTGAATACTGGCCTCATTATACTGCTTCGCTGTGCTGTTATACATTGAGAATGTAGCTTAAATTATGTTTCTCAATCCTAGTGTAATACTGCGTGTTGCTTCGGTAAATTGTAAGCTTGGAAAAGCATTGCTGTTTCACGTGAATACGACTGCGATGTTGAAATAACATGTGTCTGAACACCGGCTTCCTTGCTCAAGTTAACGGCTTGTAAGACCTGCCCTATGGACAGCGTGTGCTCCAAACACGAACTCCGAATACTGCGTTGCAGGCTTCGCCTAGCGACTCTCTTCCGCACGTAACTTTCCGTATTGCACTGCCTTATAAACTGTTCTAATATAGCACGATTTGATCCACTCAGCTGGACTGCTGGAATACTTCTCTTCGCTGGTGTCACTGCGTTCGGCCGTCTCGCCCTGACCTACCACGTGACTTCCTCCTTCCTTCCGCTGTCTGCCGTCACAGCTCTAACCTCGACCACACTATTTCGGCTATAAAGTTATAACATAACTTAAGGGGTTGTCTACCTTTCTTCAAGTTATTATCAATAAGATTTCTTGATATTTCCTTCCCTTCTGAGATTAGATAAGGTTTTATTCCAAATTAATCTTTATAATCATCCAGTATTTCTCCCATAATTCCATATGTTTGAGGGGTAGTGGCTCCATCTCCCTCGGCCTCCTACGTCATTTCCTACCATTCTTCTGACTCGATCTGAGCGCTATCTTTTCTCCTTGCCCACAAATCTCAACTATGGCTCGATCACAGCTGGCCTAGCCGATAGCCTCAACTAGGTATCGGGTACAGATGTACTGCTGGCAACGCTGCTTGAAGCTGGACGGGGTTGCTCCTCTGACAGAGCGAGGCAGATTGTTCCACAGTCGTGCAGTAGCAACAACGAAGGAGTTGGTATAGCGTACTGTGCTGTGTATGGGTATCAGCAAGAGAGTGTTGATTCTTGACCGCGTTCCAAGACTATGCTCGTACGAGAGGAGGTGAAACTGAGAATTCAGGTAAGCTGGAGTTGAAGTTGAGAGTATTTGTTGAAGAAGACATAAGGAATGGAGGTCGCGGCGTTGATTTAGACATAGGTCTTCCTGGAAACATGATTCGAAATTTTCGTATTGTCTCAGATAACTCACTAAACGATATGAGTCAATGGAGTGGGGTATTGCTCCGCTCCGCTGACTCACTCATATCGTTAGTTCACACGTGTTTTGTCAATCATATGGACGTGTATCTGCAAAGCATAGACGTTAGCGTTGCACGTTTAGTGAGAATTGTGATTACTGTGAACTGAACTTAAACAGCACATAAGAGACGAAATCGAAGCCATCACTGCTGTGGAAATTCATAATGTTGTCAATTCTTGCTCCGCAAATAGTGTGAGTGAAAGCAGACATTAGGGGGCAGGGGGAAGGGGAAAGGAATGGTATGTTTTGGTTTTGTCTACAACCCTCCGGAGAATTCCCCGCATGCAAGAGAAAACTTTTTCGATGAATTAACAATTTAAATAAACAGAATTCAAAATATATATGAGGAGATAGGGATTAAGCTTATGGGGACTTTATTGCTAGGGTTGCAGACAGAAAGACCCTTAATAGTAAAGAGCTTGCTGAGGTCCCATGTGGGGATAGACATAGCAATGATAGAGAATGCAACAACGGAGAAAAGATTTTGGAACTATGTGGTGCAGAGGAGCTATATATACTAAATCGTGCCTGCGTGGGGGATGAAGGAGGCAACTTGACGTACATAAAAGAAAATGAAGGCAGAGTAATAGACCTAGCAATATGCTCCAGAGGAGCACTAGCTCTAATTAACAGATTCACAGTTGAGGAATGGGGGGAATCACACCACCGCATGGAGCGGTGACAAAATCAAAGGGAAAACCACAAGTTAAATCTAAGGAGAGAAAAGTAAAAAGATTCAGATGGAAGGCGGAAAACTGCAGAGAGTTCCAGAACTACTTCCAGGGATAAAATTTTGAACTTATAAAGGAAGGGATAAGTTTAATGATCAACTTGAAGAGGTAATAAAAATGAATACAATTACGTTTGCCGGGCTGAAAATCTGCCTGAAAGCTAAGAGGAAGGTAGAGAAAATTGAAGGTTGGTACGATGAATCTTGTAGAAGGAAGAAAACTGAAGTTATCAGTGCACTGGATTTATAAAAGAAAGAAGGAGATGAACGGTGAGTCGAATTTTGTCGTCTAAGGAAAACATAGAGGTAACTGCTTAGCAAAACTAAAAGTGAGTGGCAGGGGAAAGAAGCAGCAGCACTAAATAAAGATTCCAAATTCAACGATTGTAGGAAAGTGTGGAACAGGATAAATTCATACTGTAGGGGGCGCAGAAGTGGCGATAGGAGTTCGATTAGTGATGAAGTACGGATTACATATTATAAAAAATCTGTTAAATACTAAAGATAATTGGAGAAAGCGAGATGAGTTTGGCGTCCCGAGAGTTCTGGATGTCGCTCTGCCTATGCTGGACCAGGTCATGTCAATAGATGAAGTTAGGGGAGTAATGTCAAAAAGGAAAGGTGCTATTTCGGTGATAACAAACGAATTTTGGAAAGAGTTGGGTAAAAATAGTTTCATGTTGGAAATTTTGGTATTTTTGAAGGAGGGAGATTTCCGAGGGCGTGGCAGGAGGGGATAATTTTCCCAATACATAAGAAAAAAACGAGGAGATAAATTAGACCCAGGCAATTACAGAGGCATATCTTTGCTCGATAATCTGAGCAAAATGTACACCGTGGTCTTAACCAAGCGTCTAATGGAGTGGGACGAGGGTCGTTCGGTGTTCGCGTGACTCCATACATGGTTTAGAAAAAGGCATGAGAACCAGTGACAAGATAATGGTAGACAAATACACAAGGAGGAAAAGTGGTAAGCTGTACATCACAGCTATTGATTTAGAGAAAGCGTTTGATTCAGTGAGCTGGGGAGCTGTCATTGCTAAGATCGGGGTGTCACATAAGATGATAAGAGCAATTGAGAATGTGTATTCGGAAGTGAAATGTGCAATTGAAAGTAAAGAGGATGTAATTGTATGAGAGATAGATTAACATTTAGGATTAAAACAGGGATGTAAACTATCACCGGTGATCTTTTGCTGTTCATTAACGACATTTTCTAATCCAAGGGCTTTGAGCAACGGTCCAACCCTTGTTTGAACACTCATGATATCCTGGGTCTAGTGTTTGTGATGACATCCTGTAACAAAGAAAAACAAACATGTTCCTCTCCTAAATTGTAAACATTGAACAAGAATTCCAAATCTTTGCTGGAGACTCTTCGTTTAGTTTTTTAGAAACCCTTCCGAATATGATTGATGTTTGTGACTGACTCCATCAAATAAACTTCATGTCACTGGTTACCCATGCTGAGTCACATCTCTCCACCACACTTAAGGAGGAAGCAAGCTCTACTAAGGAAAGCTAAGAAAATCTTTGCATCACCCTCTTTGCCATTGCACCAAGAATTCTGCCATCCATCACAGCAACGACTGAAATCTAGAAGACCAGTAAGTGTCACTGCGGGGCAACTCATTGCTGCTGGATTTGACCTAAATGAAAGCTGGAAGCATGAGTGGTCAACTAAAACATAGGGAACAAATGCCCACCATCTTGATCCCACGAAGAAACCAAACGGCTTTGACTTACCGAGGAACTTCTGCTGCCGCATCAACAGGCTGAGGACTGGACATGGTTGCTGCAATTATTTCAGGTACAAGTGGGGCTGGATCAGCTCACCAATGTGTGAGTGTAACCTGGAAGGACAGACGATCGAACATCTGGTCCAACGCTGTCCTCTTTATTCGTACCCTGGCATTCCTGACGATTTGTTCGCTCTCACACCCGACTTAACCGAATGGTTGAGAAGGATGGACATTAAAGTTCGAATATAGCTTGTTATGTATAATTGTATAGATTAAATAAACACTGACTCTTATTTGGTTATTGTTAACATAAACAAGGAAGGACACTTTGTATATTTAGGCAAACTTATCTGTTATGGATTTTTGTACATCATTCCGAAAATAAGCATAACTCAATTTAAGCGATGCTCATTCATTTAAACTTATTTTTTAATCTCGTGTCTACTAATCAATGAATTGATTTTTCGATTAGTCGATTAATGTATTATTCGTTTAAACGATTATCGGAACATCGCTTATTACCAACTCTAGTACAGGTAGGAAGTTACTTGCCAGCGGGATATTAGAGACGCCAGTGTGCATGAATATTTCTCCGAAAGTGATTTTAACGTGCCATTAAATCCCCCTCACATTTAAATGATAAATAAATAAAACAGCATCACAAATCATCTGTTCTACGAGGGCACATCAAAAATAAGTTGCCCTTCCCAATTATGGCCATTTATTACACCACCTATACAACAGCAACACGTCTATAACGGCATACAATGTAACGTCACTTTTCCACATAGTTTCCAAGAGACTCCAAATATTTCTGCGAACGCACAACCAACTTGTCGATGCCGGATGCATAGAAAGTTCCTCCAGCGTTCTGCAACCACACGGAGACAGCGGCCTTCACCTCCTCATCGGTCTGGAAACGTCGACCACCGAACTCCGTTTTGAGCTTACCGAACAGATGAAAGTCACATGGCGCTAGGTCGGGACGGTAGGGTGGAAGTTGCCAGACCTCCCACTTGAAACGCTGCAGCAGTTCACTCGTTTGGCGGGCCTTGTGAGGTGTTGCGTTATCGTGCAACAAAATCAGACCGGTGCTCGATTTCCCCCCGGCGCTTCTCTTTAATCGCTTTACGCAACCGGTGCAACGTTTGACAATACGACGCCGCGTCGATCGTCGTTCCATTCGGCATGAATTCCACGTGCAGCATCGCGATTTCTCTCAGTTGAATACACCGGTTCTGTCTAATGATCGCATTCACAATGTTGACATTTGCACGGGTCCTGGACGTTGCGTGCCTGCCCTCGCGATATCCGTGCGTCCGGCTTCGAATTGCTGACACCACTTTACGATCCCTTGCCGGGAAATGGCCCGCTCCCCATACACAGCACTAATTTCACGAAGAATGTCCGTGCAATTCTTCCTTTTGGCCCATACGAATCGGATTGTCGCACGCACCTCATATTTGGAGTGAACGTCCAGTCGACGCGTCATTAACTTTGGCCGCTATTCATACCATACTATACGAGACACCACAGCGACCTGCCTAACAGATGTGTGGGCAGTGTCTGTCCCTTTCTCCGCTGTGTCCACGTTTGCGACACACAGCGCGCTACTGCAGCGCGTTAGCCCCACCACTTCTGGTGCACCCTGGATATTACTACTCCCTCAGGGGCTCACGGCTGGTGAGTTCGGGAGTTGGCGACCCCGAGGATTCCTGAGCTGGGTCCGGTTTTCCCCCATTTATCCCTTATCTCTGGGGCGGAGCCTCTCCTCTTTCACTTTCCTATCTGCCTTTCATGGCTCTCCTTCCTTTTAAGTCCATCAATCCGCATTCTTCGAGGGTTAAAGGCATTTCTTTTCCTCCTGTCCTTTATTTTCCTTATTCTCCTTTTGTTTTCCATTTCTTCTTCTAGTGCCCGTGGTGTTGGGGTAGCGCGCCTGCCTCTCACTCGGAGGCACCGGGTTCGATTCCCGGCTCCATCAGGGATTTTAAAACTGACGTGAGGGTTGAAACGGGGTGCGCCCAGCCTCGTGAGGACAATTGAATAGCTGTCTGACAGTGAGGCAGCGCCCCGATCAAGAAAACCAAGATTAACGGCGAAGGGGACCTGATGCGTTGATCAGGCGTCACCCCAGTATCTGCAGGCCAAATGGCTGGGCAGCGGTCGCTTGGTCGGTCTAGGCCCTTCATGGGCTGTATAGTGCCAGGAGTTGACTTGTTGTGTACGGTATATAAGTTAGTAGTTAGTTTTAGTTTTACAGTAGTTAATATTTCATTTTGATCTTCACGATCATCCAAACCATTAGGGGCCGATAACCTAGATGTTAGGCCTTTTAAAGCAACAATTATCACCTTCATCATCTTAGTACCTAAACAGTGCTATCAGATTAGTATCGCACGGAGTTGAGATACGCGCGCACTATGAACTGCCAGCTCGTCCAAAACAGATGACGAACCATGCGATCAAGTCCATTTATCCGCTGTACGTCACATGTGTTTATTGGTACACCCGAAAGTCATAGGAGGATCCTCCAGGTGCCCTATAGTACGGTGCGTTGTAACTTCATTGCACACGTACTAAGACCCCGCAGTTTGCTCATCAGATGAGCAAGTTCTGAGGAGCATAATTTGGTCCAAGTGTTCCCGTTGTCACACTTCTCGGTGTGGCTTCAGGTAGTGGCTTCTTTCCCCTTTGGATGTTTGGCTACAGTTTCGAATGCCTCTTCGCTATTAACACATCTATGCAAACGGAGTGATAGTCTGACCTATATTACACGTATACATCTTTTGCACCTGACATTATTCAAAGTAGAAATTTTACGAATTATTAATCATGGAATAGACATCATTTGGCCTCATCTTACAGTTAGGAACTTGTCCACTCGAGAAAGAGCGAAGGAATTATTCATAAAGAAAGCAATCGGAGTGTCAAAAAATTCCACGTCACGATTCGTCTACCTCCTGGCACGAGAATTACTTCATTGAAGACATTAGAATGTGTTCACCCTTACCAAACACGAGAGCCTCGGAAAAACTACTAGCATCATTGAAGAAGAAGAGGGAAGACATACCTCAATAATTTTATGGAACAGGAGCCAGGATCGACCGTGCAAACTTTGAGTTGAGGCATGTTTTAACACGTCTGGCGGGCGGTCCATGGTTTCCACCACCTTATTGGTATTAACAAATCTTTCCGTGAGTGGGTGAGTGGTTATCGTGTCGGACTACCAACCCCAAGCTTGCAGGTTCGCTCCTAGCTGTGGTAAGTGATTTTTGAAATACGACAAAAATCACGCTACGCATGTCATACGTTGTTGGCATGTTAAAGAACCCATTTGAATTAATTAGGCAGTGTTCATAATGGCAAAATTAATCTCAGGATTTTCCGGCAAAACAAAGTTCCTCATTTCTCTACTAGAAAGCGCTATAGTGCCAAGGAGCTTAGATATCTAACCTCCTTGACTTTCATACCTTCCAAGGAACGACGAAATTCGACATGCAAGCTGCCCTCTGGGTGTCAAATAACAAAGCTTACACCCGGCCCTTGAAACCATACGTTATTATTATTATGAACGCCACTACTTAGAGCTCTGTAGAAAAAGAAAACAACAACCACTATGCAATTCAAAGCACCAGAGCGCAATTTTAGTGTACATGTTCATTATTTTCGATGATTACGGGCTGCATACGTAGCACACCCACTACAAGGTTACCTGTTCTAAGTAACATCCAACCTCCACCTCTTCAAAGATCAGAGGCTCTCCTGAAGATCTGAAAAACCATTCAGAAGAACCCCCAGCTAATACGTACTGATGTAGCAAAAGCAGGTCATCAACGATTGAAGTCAAGAAAACCACTTTGGCGCTCTGCAGTAAATCTTGAAGACTCTTCATTTAAGATCTCAGAAGCAGGGAAAACTATGTGGGAAGAATCATCAGTATTCAATGCACATCTGATTGAAAACTCTTCCAAGGTTTCAAACTCTCCAGACGCCAATGGAGAATCATTAACCGGATCCGTACAGTACAAGGCAAATGTGGATTCCTGCTTCACAAATGGGATTGGGTTACTTCTGCTAACTGCGATTGTGGAGCTACCCTGCAAATATATTGTTGGTGAATGTCCGCAACGAGCGTTCCAAGGATCAGTAGGTGACATTCATGCATCTTCTGAGGCACTTCAGTGGATTGATGGCCTGGATTTAGAAGTTTAAAGCAAGAACTTGTGTTTATGACTATGTATATAACTTTATATGTAGTGTATGAACTTTTATTTTAACTCTGTATCATCATACGATAAATAAATAATAATTATCTGTTGCACCTGTAAGGTGCGTGTGTGGAGTGATGTCATACAAAATGCCTTACTGCTAATGTGACACATATGGTTAATCCTCTTGGTATGAATAATGTACATGAAGCGATTCTTTTTCAATGATCACACTATCTAGATGCATAAGTGATAGCGATATAATATAATGGTTATTGCACGCGAATTTTCCTACTTTTTATCACTCTTCTCATACCTTTGCTATTCTTGATCATTGGTTTCCTCCCCATCTTGCGAACAAGTCCGTCCATCGAGTTCTCTGTCTTCCCACGTATCTTCTTCCTATTCTCGAGTCCCAACTCATCATTTTGTAAGTCCATCGGTTTTAAACCTGTAATTATAAGATACGCCTTGTAAAACACCAGAAGGTAGTTTACTAATTATAATATACGTCTACATGGTTCGTTATTACATTGATAACTTCTTCGCCGTGAAAAAATCTTAGAAAACTATATCAACAAAGAATCCATTTTCATTTTGGTTCTTTATATATATATACACCGCGAACAGTCCAACAAGGAACACGCAAATATCACTTCTTTATAGGTCTAGTCTCCTTCTTTCTCTTCCTCAAGTCTTTCATCCTAGTCGACTGCGCAGCTCTTCTTTCAGCAGTCCATTCTCCTCTGTTAAGATTCTTCTTCTCCCAGGGGCAGATGACCTCGTAGTTCCGCCCCTTAAAACAATAATAACTAACTATAACTTATTTTCCCCGACAAGAATTTTGAGGCCAATTTTTTTTCTGTACTATATTCGATTTAGACAATCTTCTTCAGTAATTTTGAATTTTTGAAGTTCTTCTTTCATTTGTTTTACATAGCCTCCTTGCCCTTTATAGTTCCAGATTTTATCAACAATATGTTTGTTTAACCTTGAGCAATCCATGCGGACCATATGTCCGTAGAACTGAAGTCGCCGTTTTCTGATCATCACTTCAAGGTTGTCGATTTTACTATAAATGTCTGCATTGGATCTCAGTCTATAACCTTCCTGTGTTTTCCTAGGACCATAAATCCTTCTTAAAATTCTTCTTTCTATCTTGAGCAAATTCTCCATTCCGTTTATATTTGTAGTTTCCATGCCGTACAAGATGACTGGTCTAACAACTGTATTAAAATGTCATAATTTTGCATTGATGGACAGGTTCTTTTTATTGTATATATTTTTTGTACAAAAATTTATCTTTCCAATTTCCCTTTTTTTGTTCTGAATTGCCAATTTATCCGTCCCATTGCTACTAATTATTTCTCCAAGATATTTAAATCGGTCAGTGACCCTGATGCTCCCATAATTTGTTTTTATCATTGTCTTGGTGTATTTCTGATCACTTGTCATCATCTCTGTTTTTACCAACGAAATCTGTAAGCCCGCTTTTTCCGCCGTTTCTTTTAACTGATCAATTTGGTTAATAGCTTCTTGTTCTGATTCAGCAAACAACGCTACGTCGTCAGCAAATGCTAAACCTTTGACTTTGAGGTTCTTATTCTTTGTACCAATTTTAGCACTTGAATCGTTCTTCTCCCAAAACGTCCTCATGACTTTATCCAAGACCAAATTGAAAAGCAGTGGTGATAGACTGTCCCCTTGTCTTAGCCCAGTTTTTACCTCGAGGGCTCGCTAACTTCATTTAAAAATTTGACTCTGGAAATCGTGTTAGTTAATGTAAGTTTTATTAAATTTATGGTTTTTTGATCAACTCGGTATTCCTTCAATGTGTCAAAAACAGTATCCCTATCCACTGAAGCATACGCTTTCTGAAAATCAACGAATGAGATAAAGATATTATTTGGCCTGTTGTTGTATATTCAATTTGGTTCTTTATTGATATAGTTTTCTAAGATTTTCCCACGCTGAAGAAGTTATCAATGTAAAAACGAACCATGTAGACGTGTATTTTAATTAGTAAACTACCTTCTAGTGTTTGAGATGGCAGATCTTATAATTATAGATTAATATTTAGTCAACGCGGATAATAGCTTTACCATCATCGGCTTCGGTGGCGTAGTCGGTAGCATGCTGAACTGCTGTGCCCAAGATAGCGGGTTCAAACTCAGCCGAAGTCATCGGATTTTTAAGAGCGATAAACTCCTTCAGTATGCCTTCCTTCGAAGGGGAAGTAAAGCCGGTGGTCCCATGTCATAGATTTACGGCATGTAAAAGAATTTTCCACAGACTAAACTTGTGTGAAGTTAAATTTCTATCAAAGTTCCAACGTTCACCACTAGGTTTCAGTGACACTTGGTAGCGAAAGTTGGAACTACTTGAAATTGAACGGAACTTGTAGCTCACCCTATGGGTGTCCGCTTGAAGCAGCTACAACCTCGGGCGAGGTCCTCGGACACTCACTGCACTAAAATTCATACGATAGATAAATAATAAATCTTCCTAATGGTTAAAGTCTACGCATTTTACATCGGTTACCCTCAAATGCCAAATATAAACAGAATGCAAAAGTACAATATTCATTAAGAGATGCAAACAGGCCTCCGTTGAGTATGTACAGTGCTCGTAACTAACATGATACGGTCTATAGAACAACGAAAAGGGAGTCAGTCAAAAGCTGACCAAATTAGTCGCCAGTAAAAACAGTGTCACTTGCTTCATAAGCACCCAACTGGGGAGCACAGCTTTGACGGGGTACGAACCAGCGAACTGAATAGCAGTAATTACTCTGATGACACACACACACACACACACACACATAGCGTCTGTGATTTCAACAGTTCAAACACGCTCTGGTGTCAGGTATCAACACTCCACACGCAATAATACGTGATGGCACGAGATCACCTTGGCTATCGCTGATTCGTCAATATTTATTCACCCAGTACATTGATAAAATAACTTTCAGTCGGTCAACACGAAATATTTCAATTACTGGAATATGTGATGACTATTGGGCCCGTGCGAGCTTTCGCAACGTGAATGTAGGTTTATGGGGGTAGTAGGGAAGAATGTGGGAGAACGAAGTTTTAAATATTGAAAAAATGTATGTATTATTGTTAAACGGCATATGTACATGAGAAGAACACAAAGAATTATGAAGAACAGTGTTTTGTACTTGTCACAGCACCTATTTGTAGACAATATTCGATGTTACAACGAATTCATCGGTTATTGTTTGCTCAGGAGTTTCTTCTACAGCAATTTTTACATTTGCAAAGGATTTAACCCTAGAAAAAGTCTTGGCGTGACCAGACCGGAGCCATCTGCTGAGAGACTCCTCAACTAGCAGATCGCCGCGCTCCCGCCAGATGGCTGCCGCCGCCGCGCTGCCCTGCGCTCTAGCGGCAGGCTCGCCAGGTTACGGTGCTCCCATTGTAAATGTACATTTTTAAGGTATTTATTTAATTGTGAGGTATTTGAAGAGGAAGTGAGTGCGTTTCGGGCACACATGGGGTTATGCGGAACCTGTAGGTACCCCATATGTGTAGGTTGGTGTTAACAGGACCTTATTTTCGGTACAAAACCGGAATTGGACCTTAGCAGAATAATATAGGGATGATGATGATGATGATTATTATTATTCTTTTAAGGGGCCAAACATCTAGGTTATCGGCCCCTAATTTATTTATTTTTTACGAGGGAAGTGGACAATTCTTCTATCAAGTCGCTTGAAGAGGATCCGCACTCTTCAAGTGTGTGGGATTCTTACCCTTTAAAAATCACTCCCTTTCCATCCCGACAATCCGTCCTGGATCCGCTCTCGCATTACTTCAGACGATGTCGAATTAGTGAGCCTTTTAAGCTGCTCCTTCCTTATTCTGTTTATCACTGACGCTAATAAGCATCCATTTCCCTCTTCTTCTGGCGCAGGACACCTTCTATGTAAATAGCTCTCTGATTCCATGTTTGATCATTTCGGAGCATCATCTGTAGGATGTTGTCCGGCGTGATTATCCCTTGAGAAACTTGCAGATCTCTTCTATGTGTTGACCAACGTTCACACACAAAGTATGTCATCCTTTTCATTATAATAATGACACAAAGGGCTATTAGCCGCGCCAATGCGATGCAGGAATCTCCGTAGAAAAACCATGGCCTGTTAGGAACTGTGTCAAATAATAATTGACCTCTCCGTGGTTTCGATCAACCCAGTCTGCCAGAAGCGGAATAAGTTTCTTTGTCCATCGATCTCGTGTCTCATCATCCCATTTCTGTTGCCATCGTCTTTGCCTGGTGTATGCCCAGTTCTCCTTTGGTGCACCAAACTTTCTGACAAGTAAATCAATTGGTTCTAATCCCGCTTCCGCTCCAACAACAGGCTCTGAAACAGTGCGATATGCACATCTTCAGTGCTCCTCTCCGTTGTACTGCTGCTATCCTTTTGCGATACTTCTCGAACCTTAAGGACTCAGCCCAGATCTCAGTTCCATAGAGTAATATAGACTGGACTGTTGTCATCAGAAGACGTCGTTTGCTAGGCTTCAGACCTTTAATATTACTCATAAATCGTCTCAAAGTGGTCAAGACATTTGCTGCTTTATCCGTCATTCTTCGAATATAGGCCCAGAATGTGAGCTTCGTGTCCAGTGTCACACCCAAGTATTTCGTACTCCTTGATGAAAAAGAGGCTGTCCTCTTGGAAAATGAGGATATCATGAAAGATGAGACAAGTACCAATTAAGGCAGGAAAGGAAGAGATACCCTAGGCCACGGATACCCTAATACCGTCGGGGCTGGAAGAAAACAAGAGTTGACCGAGAGAGATCGACAGGAAAGAAGACGGAGAGGAGCGTGGCACAAGTAAGTGGAAGCAATGCCGGACTCAGCTGGGGTCCCTTGGTCGCCAACCCACGTTCCACTAGATGCGAGCCCCTGGGGGGTACTGGAATATGTGAAAATATAACCAGAAATAAAGTACATGTGATTAAGATGTACGAAGGGTGATCTGAAAGTAAGGTTACAAGGCCGATATTCCTGGAGTATCGTCTGTTATAGAGAAATTAGTAGTGTGGGGTAATTCGAATACATAAGTTTGGCAACTGTGCAGAGTTTCAGCCACGCGCCAACTACAGCGCTAGTTGTAGGTAAACAACTAATGGTGACTCGTTTGGAAAACTGGTCTTGCGAAGAGATCCGCTCAGTTATTCGATTTCTGAGGGTGAAACATGTGACCGCAACCAGGACTTCTCACCGAGGGCGTCATTTTCCTTCATGACAACGCGCGTCCTCATAGCCTCTTCAGACCCACGAACAAATTTTGTATCTGAGATTTTCCGGTTCTGTCATTCTTATTAAATAACGGCACAGAGGTCTCTTACATTTTTAACCCTTCATAGAGCAGAATAGAGCAGCAGTAAATATATTATTTTATTAGTATTTACATTTAATTCTTGTAGCCTAATTATAATTATTATTAATTTTTATTTTCTTTAACATCTTAATGTTCGTAATTACTTTTATATTTTTACAATTAAGATGGTAAAATTATTAGAAATGTATTTTTATAAGGTTATTTATTTTCAAAATTTAGTAAACAATTGAAATTAGCCTCCGTGGCTTAGGCGGCAGCACGCCGGCCTCTCACCGCTGGGTCCGTGGTTCAAATCCCGGTCACTCCATGTGAGATCTGTGCTGGACAAAACGGAGGCAGACAGGTTTTTCTCCGGGTACTCCGGTTTTCCCTGTCAAAATTTCATTCCAGCAACACTCTCCACTAACATTTCATTTAATCTGTCATTCATTTAGTCATTGCCCCAGGGGAGTGCGACAGGCTTCGGCAGCCGGCACAGTTCATATCCTCGCCACTAGATGGGGTCTTCATTCATTCCATTCCCTGACCCGGTCAGTCGACTGGAAGCAGGCTGTGGATTTTTTCATCTAGCACCCTAGGTCAAGGAGATAAACTACCTATAATAATATTTGGTTTAAAGGAACATTAACACTTTCGCTGAAAAGCACAGCAGGTATTCAGTGCGCTCCTCGCTCCTGGCTTTGTAATTTTTAGCCTACTTTTCACATTTTGCAAAAATGAGGAAAAAGTAGACTTATGAGATCGATCCGGGCAAATGTGTGTCTGTCTGACCTTCTGTCTGTATGGCTGGCTGTGTGTGTGCCTTCCACCCCCACCCCCCACCCCCCTATCAACTCCTAAACGGCTGCAGCAATCGAAATAAAATTCTGGTAGAATTAAAGATCTATACCTGAATATCTCAATGCTATACTTGGAAATGACGTCAGTGCTACCAACCGCTGAAAAATCGCAATTGTAATTTGAGCTCCATGTTGGATATCTTGGAAGGTATGAATGGGAGCTATTTCAAAATTGGCACATGTATAGATAACAATATTTTAGTTTAATTTCCAGGAGGCCATTCATGGAGGTGTTGCCAAAATGATTCTAAGCCTGCTGATATGACCAATTTTAAAATGCATGTAACTTCTATACTAACTAATGGATTTCATTCAAAATTAGCACAACAATAGATCATATTATTTCCGATTATTTCTGACCAATACATGTATGACATTGTTGCCAACATGATATTACACGCGCTGTTAGTTCCAATGTTTAACTGCATGTAACGTCCATGCTATCCATTGGACTTCAACCAAGTTTTGTATTCTGTACCCTAAGAGAAGGAACTATGAATATATTCAGTCACCAGGGCGGCCAACTGTAGTGCTCTATTACGCTACATTATTCCAGGTAAACAGTATTTCGAACTAATTAGACATTTCGATATTACCAACTTAATTTCGTCATTATTCTAGATAGATCCATATAGATTAATCATTGGCATGAATCTTAAATTTGAAGAAAAGTAGGCTCTTTAGTTCGTCACGGAACTTATTGTTGCTTTTTGCTTTGTGTTTTGCTTTTTGTTTTGTGTGTTCTGTTTTATTTATTTATTTTATCGAGTGAGTTAGTTATAACACGTCTGTTAAGGAAACATATCCGGAGTGTACAGTATATCGTATACTACTCGTGACTCTGTCTTGTACTCGTATCTTCCTTCACAAGGGCTTCAGTCTTTGTCAGGGACTGTTCGAGGATATAAAGTAAGTCTTTTATGTTTTCATCCCATAGTGTTGGTATTACTGTATCCTGTCACATTCACTTTCTTATCTTGAGAAGCTGTTTTCCCCGACCTTACTGCCAAGTAGACTTCTCGTTTGGTTTGTCACGAATTTACTGCCAGCTTCATGGCGGACACTGTGGAAAGGAAGTCTCGTTCGATGTCCGGTATCAAACAACAAGATAGTTCCCGAGGGCCAGGCACCAAGTGAATACACTGTGGGGGTAGACTCAACCCTCCGTCGGGCACAGTGCACCTGACAGGTGGCTGTTGTAAAGACGTCATTAAAACCCAATTAACGCAATTATTAGCCTACTTTTATTTTTTGCAAATCGCCGCCATCTTGACGGAAACGTAATGGCGGCCACCCAAATTTTCAAAGCTTAAATCAAATTACGACCAACCTAATTATTTGATCTCTACCCGATTTTGCAACAACATACCTTTTTGTGGGAAGCATCTTTTGACTGAACTACAAGGTCATCAGCCCAATAGTTTGCAGATAGCGTCCATGTATGTGTGCAAATCGATTCACCATATCAATTCAAACACGGTGAAACCGAATTGAATGAAAGTTTGTACAGAGGGAGCACTAGCAAAGGGCACCTCAGGATCATGTTTAATATCCGTATAGCACGTTGTATTTCAACAAGCTACTGCAACCAACATTCAATTATACTCCTTGAAAAGCACAAAGAGTTATAACAATACCCATTCATTTAGGAGAAAGTAGGCTATATGTTCTTGACTGAACATCTTGTTTTTAAGTGATAAGTAGCATTCATTAGGATATATTGTACATCGGACGTTTATTGAACATCAGGCTTTTAAAAACTTTCTATAATTTATTGCTCACAATCAAACTTTAAAACAAGTAGTTCCGTGACGAACTAAAGAGCCTACTTTTCTTTGAATTATAGAAACCATATATCAACAGTTGGCAGACCTGGCGACTCATATTCTTAGGTCCAATATCATAATGCATAATGCACATGCAAAATTTGGTTGAGGTCCAATCGATAGTATGCACGTTACTTGTATTTAAATATTGAATTTAATTTATCAGCAAGTGTAAATTCAGGTTGGCGACACTGCCGTAAATTGGATGCTCAAACTTAAATCGAAATGTTATGATATATATACCGGTATATATATGTGCCAATTTTAAAAGAACTTCATTCATTGGTATGGATGTTACATAAGATTCAACATTAAACCTATCAGCAGGCATAGACTCATGTTGGCAACACTCTCTTATATGGGCTCCTGTAAATTAGTCTGATGTAATATTATCTATATGTGTGTCAATTTTGGAACAATTCCCATGCATATCTTCCGAGATATCCAACATAGACCTCAATTTTCAATTGTGATTTTTCAGCAGTCATTTTCAAATATGGCCGTGAGATATTCAGGCATAGATCTTTACTCATACCAAATTTGGTTTCGATAGCTGCAGCCGTTTAGGATTTGATGGGGGAGGGGGACACATACATACAGACACAAGACAGAGACAGACAGAAGAACAGACAGACGAACAGACAGACACACACACACATTTGCCCAGATCAATCACATAAGTCTTCTTTTTCCTCATTTTTACAAAATGTGAAAAGTAGGCTAAAGATAGCTCACATTTACGACCCACCATCAAATTGCGTTCAGTTTTCACTTAAAAAATTCAAACAAACATTAAAATTACGAACAATACTTAAATAATGATTCAATTACAAAATAAGATACAGCACAATAGAGTCATTCTTACTTGGAATCACTGTTTGAATGCTCAGCAGTAAAGATACATTGGCCCAGTAAAGTGCATGCTGTATCTGTATGGGGCAGGCAGATTGCTTTGTGACATTCATAGCATTCACAATTCGACATCCTTCTGTGACCCATTTATTCCACTAAATAAGCACAATCTATGTATTTCTTATTCATAAAATGAGTAAAATAAGAAACATTGCGATGGAAATACGAACCTTCCAAAGTCAAACAAGTTCAGGCGCAATGTGCCTCACAGGCCTGGAGGTTGATGATAATTGTTGTTTAAGGGGCCTAACATCTAGGTTATCGGCCCCTAATGGTTTGGGTGATAGTGGAAGATGAGATGAGAATGAAAACTATAACTAATACTAACTACAGACTTACAAACTAGAAGAAGAAATGGTAAACAAATAAAGAACCGGAAGAAAACAAATGCCCTCAACTCTCGAAGAATGAGGATTGAGGGACTTGGGAGGAAGGAGAGCCATGAAAGACAGATAGGATAGGGAAAGAGGAGAGGGCCCACCCCAAAGTCAGCGGAAAAGGGGGAAAACGGACCCAGCTCAGGAATTCCTCGGGATCGCCAACTCCCGAACTCACCAGCCATGAACCCTTGAGGGTGTAGCACTATTCAGGGGGCACCAGGAGTGGTGGGGCTACATACATCATGCCTCCTTGGGGGCCTTGAGCAGAAGGCAGGAGATAACATGAAAAGAAAAAGAAGGCTAACCCCTCACAGATGGAGGGTATCAGGAAAGATGAGAGAAGGGCCAATTAAGGCGGGAGAGGAGGCGACTCCCTAGGCCCAGATACCCTAATACCGTCGGGATCGGAAGAGAACAAGAGTTGACCAAAGGACGTCGACAGGAAAGAAGACGGAGAGGAGCCCGGCACAAGTAAGTGGAAGCAATGCCTTACTCAGCTGGGGTCCCGTCGTCAGGCCTGGAGGGTAATTACTGCACCTTACGCAGGCGGCAGAAGAACTGACTGGGAGCATATGGAGCAGGACCTAGAGATAGGAAGGTACTAAAAGGGACAGGCACATGGGACCCTTGGGGGAGAGGGGAGGAGGAAGAATAGATATGAGGCGTCTGTCAGGCCAACTGCGCCCGACAGAGGGTTATAAGTAGGGGGCGGAGTTCTATGACCTAACAATGTATGAAATATGTATGCATATATGACCTAAAAACATAAAAATATGACTTATAAAATTCAAAATATGACTTTTACCTCACACAATTTACAGAATAATATCACTCCATCCGTACTGAATATATTTTCACCGAACTCCCGAACAAAACTTCGCAACTTCCCACAAATTGAGACTTTCGTTTTAGGCATATTGAAAGGAACTGAATGACTGAAGCTCCCTAATGAGTGACGAAGGTCATTCAGTGTGTTGAAGGTGGAAGAGGGAAGGGCGAAGGAGAGATAAGACCGATGACAAAAAATTGCGGAATTACCTCAGCTTCCGTGTAAACAATAGCCCCGTTCCCAGGAATCGACCCAGCTAGCAAACAATAGCTCCTACCTGTTAGAAACATTCCACACGCTACTTTAGAATGGTTCTTCAGTAGTATATTCCAGTCCATCCTGAACAATAATTTCTAGAGCTTATTCTGATTTTTATAAAACGAAATTCAAATGAAAATTACCAAAATATGCCGTTTATAATGATGTGTTGTTGTTGTTGTTTGAGTCTTCAGTCTTTTGACTGGTTTGAAGCAGCTCTCCATGCCTCCCTGTCCTGAGCTAATCGTTTCATCCCTACATAGCTCCGACACCCTACATCCGAGGCAATCTGTTTAACATATTCTAACCTTGGTCTACCCCTACAGTTTTTGTCCTCGACCCTTCCTTCCATAACTAAGCTTGCTATTCCTGGGTGTCTTAGTATGTGTCCTACCAACCTATCTCTTCTCTTCATTAACAGTCGCCAGAAACATCTCTCCTCTCCCACTCGTCTTAATACCTCTTTGTTTGTAACCCTATCTACCCATCTGATCTTCATCATTCTCCTGTAACACCACATTTCAAATGTTTCAATTCTCCTCTTTTCTGCTGCACCAATAGTCCAAGTTTCACTTCCATAGAGCGCCACGCTCCAGACAAAGGCTTTCAAAAATGACTTCCTAATACCTAAATCTATATTCGATGTCAGCATATTCCTTTTTTGTAGAAATGCTTTCTTTGCCTGAGCCAACCTACTTTTTATATCCTCTTTGCTTCGACCATCACTGGTTATTCTGCTTCCTAAGTAACAGAAGTCTCCTACTTCCCTCAGCTTTTCACCTGCCAATTTGATCTCCATAGAGGTTTCTGATTTATTTCGGCTGCATTCCAGTATTTTTGTTTTACATTTATTAATTTTCATCATGATATTGTGGTCAAAATCTGCCATAAAACTTAAGAAAGCCTAAATATGCATTTATATGCCCAATAAAACCTGTTTAATTTTGATTATCATGCTTGGAAACGTGTTGAAAATATAAGACTATAAGATATAATGTTAAGGGAAAAAATAAGCCTTGTCATAGAAATCCGCCCCCTAGTCATAAAGAAGGAAGCTCATGTGACCGATATCTCGTGATCATGAGCCACTGGACCTCAGTTTTCACATGGAATCCAAATCAAAGGTATGAAAATATTCTATGCATTGATTGGAAATCGAAATCAAACCCAGTCAACCCAGGTGAAAGGCAAGCAGCTTGACAACTGAACCATCACGCTCTTCTGGAAATACTTAAATACCGCCTTTTGTGGCCTAGGGGTGCGCATTCTCTCTGTGGTTAACAGCCGTGAGACAGCAGCTCGCCATTCTTCCCGTCTCTGCGTCTTCCTCTTCAGTTCACAGTATGAGCCACAACTCATATCTTCCAGTACTTGACTCATGTACTCCAATCTGGGTCTTCCTCTACAATTCTTCCCGTCTACTGTTCCCTCCATTATAAGCTTAAGCAGTTCATTGTGTCGCAGTATGTGGCCCACGAGCAGTGCTGGATTACCCATTAGGCCCGACTAGGCCCAGGGCCCCCAATTATCTGGCGACCCCAATTGAATGGCAAAAAGCAATTTCTAATGTATGGTCGTAATACTTAGAGTTGACGTCTGACAGCTATTGCTGGAGGGAGGAGCATTGCACGTGCCATTTCACGCGGTTGCCACATTCCTGCATTCCATACCCTACCCTTCTCACTTCCGGCTGGCTTGTTCGTTCATTCTGACCGCTGTGTTTTCTTGTAGACTACCTGGCCAGACCATGACTGACTTGGTCTTATGTTTGGTTTTCTTTAACAGAGGTCGGACTGAAAAGCTCAGACAGTAGAGCGCTGGCTTTCTGAGCTCAACTTGGCAGGTTCGATCCTGGCTCAGTCCGTCACCTCTCTCCATCAGCAGCTTCCTACTGTTGATAGCTTTATATTCAAAACCAAGGTTATGAACCATTTTCAGTAAGGAAGAGTAACTGCCATTAAATAAGTAGTTCGGAAGTGTAAATAACAGTTTTTGAATTGTTGGATGTTCCCTCCTGGTGTAGTAAGAATATATGTGCCGGCGAATAGCATCGTCTTTAAACGGATCCAGATTTGTAATTCTGGAGGTTCTAGGCCGCTTCTTTCCAGGCATGGACAGTTTAGATGAACCCTCTTCTGAGTTGTTATATTTCTCCATAGTAACTCTTGTCACAGTACTTTTACTAACTCTAAGAGCTTTCGCAGTGCGTTCTTGAACTCTCTGGAATGGAATTAAAGGAACATTCCTTTCCGAAAAACTCTTAGCCTCCTCTTCAAAGAATTCCCTTGCGGCACATATAATTTCTCTTCCTTGGTGATGAATTGTCACACCATGACCGGCGGTATTTTTTTCATGAGGTGGACGAGTTCTGGGCCTCCCTCTCCCTCGAGGAGTATTCATAATGCTCGAAATATATATTGCAATACAATAATTGTAGGTCTGCATAATTTGTATTTAAAATACCGTTAGATACTTAATGACGGCCTCCAAACAGAAACACAATTAGAATATCACTCACGCTGAACTGCTTGTGACAAGATCTAACTCAGAAGTGCGAGGTTTGGCAACTCCTACAAACTCCTCCTCAACACGAGCTGGCCAGAGGGCTTATCTCCATGGCAACCGCAGTCGCCCCACCCCGTTTCCATGACAACAATACCCCCACCTCTCTTTAACCCACCCCGGTAGGCAGTAAAAGGACCTCCCTCTAAGAACTGTCAGAATTCAACTGTACAACTGTAGTTCAATTTATTCCGAAGATTTAGAAAAAAATATCGAGAACTGAGACTGTTTCAGCATTATATATTAAATTGCAATGTCCTTTAGAAACTGAGTTCACTCATTCTGAACTTTTCGAAATTCTTATTCGAGACAAGCTTGAGTCTGTTTTTCCGAACGTTGAAATTGCTTTTCGCATTTTCCTGACCCTCATGATAACGAATTGTTCTGCGGAGCGCTCGTTTTCAAAATTGAAACGGATCAAAAGTGCGCAAAGAAGTATCATGTCACAAGAACGATTAGACATGCTAAGTTTAATGTATATCGAGTCAGATGTTCTGCGGGAAATCGATTTTGATGACATTGTAGAAGATTTAATTGACCGAAAACACAGAAGAAATAATTTTTGATTACAGTTTACCGAAGTAAAAAATAGTATGATTTGTTAAATTGTTCATCAAATCATCTGAAATGTTTTCAAATAACAATGATCGTTTCAATTGGAATGTATGTATATATGTAGACTATGTATGATTTAGTAAAAAGTGTATTATTCATCTTGAGAAAAAAAACTCTTGTATATACTTTATAAAATGTAAAGGTGTTAAAATATAAAAATATTTAAAAAATAAAGGGGCCCCAAAAATCTGAGGGACTTGGGCCTCATTTTACCTTAATCCGGCACTGCCCACGAGTTGATTCCGTCTTCTTTTTAAATATTTAAGGAAGCATCTTCTCTCTCCCACTCTTCTAAAGACTTCCTCATTTGTGACCATTTCTTTCCAGCTGATTTTCATAATCCTTCTATTGCACCAGGTTTCAAATGCTAGTAGTTTCGCTGCCATATAGCGCGACGCTCCATACATCGGTCTTCAACATTTGTTTCCTCACATCAAGACTTATATTCCTTGCAGTAAATAGGTTCTTCTTTTTATAGAAAGCGTTCTTGGCTTGGGCAATCCTACTTAATATCTCTCTGCTGCTTCTTTTATCATTTGTTATTTTATTTTACTTCCCATATAATTAAATTCAATCAATTCTTGTGTCTTTACATTTCTTAACTCTATTGCTGTCTGATTTTCGCCATTTCTACTGCAGACCAAAATTTGTGTTTTGTTTGCGTATTGAGACTCCATGTTTTAAGAACCTGGGTTCGATATTCGGCTCTGTTAATAAATCTTTGGTCGGAGGGCTGAAACGGATTACACTCAGCCTCATGAGGCAAAATTGAGAAGAGACGGGTTCGATTACCACCTGGTATCTCGGAAGTGATTTATTTTACGTGGTTTGACTTCTGTATATCTACCCCTTATTATTCCCGTTTTCTAACGGAGTCGAGGATGAGATGCGATAGAAGACTTTGTGGGGGATGGTTTTTACGATCGTATGCCTTTCCTGAAGCCTACCTAATGAAAGGAGTTAATGAAAAATGACGTGAATGAAACTGGGCCAGGATGTGGAAGGAAGCGGCCGTGGCCTGACAGAAGGTAACGTCCCAGCATTTGCTTGGTGTTGAAAACGGGGGAAACCGTGATTTCCAACTTATACTGCAGCTAAATGCTGGGATGGTTTTTAACTTAAGGCCATGGCGGCCTCCTTCCCGATCCTCACCTCATTCAACCATGAATATAATACAGGTTTTCAGACAAATTATACGCACACTTAAATAGCCTACAGGAGGCCATATGACATTGATGTCGTACAGAGCCTAAATGAATCAACAACAAGTTTTCCAAATCTTAGCCTGACACACACTCAAGTACACGGGGCTACATGACCATGATGTCACAGAGACCTAAAGGAATCAACAACAACAACAACTTCCTTCCAAATGTTAGCCTCACACACACTCAAGTACACGGGGCTACATGACCATGATGTCGCAGAAACCATAAATGAATCAACAAAAGCAACTTCCTTCGAAATCTTAGACATACACACACACTCAAGTACAAAGGGGCTACATGAACATGATGGCGCAGACACCCTAAGGAAATCAACAGCAACAACATCCTTCCATTTCTTAGCCTCATACACACTCACGTACTCGAGGCCACACGACCATGACGTCACAAAGCTCCCAAATGAATCATCAACATCTTCCATCCATATCTTAGCCTCATACACACTCAAGTATCCGGGGTTACATGACCATGACGTCACAAAGCTCCAGATAAATCATCAACAATATCTTCCATCCATCTTAGCCTCATACACACTCAAGTACACGGGGCTACATGACCATGACGTCACAAAGCTCCAGATAAATCATCAACAACATCTTCCATCCATATCTTAGCCTTATACACACTCAAGTATACGGGGTTACATGACCATGACGTCACAGAGCTCCAGATAAATCATCAACAGCATCTTCCATCCATATCTTAGCCTCATACACACTCAAGTACATGGGGATACACGACCATGACGACACAAAGCTCCTAAATGATCATCAACAGCATCTTCCATCCATATCTTAGCCTCATACACACTCAAGTATACGGGGTTACATGACCATGACGTCACAAAGCTCCTAAATAAATCAACATTTTCTATCCATATCTTACACTCGTACACACGCAAGTACACGGGGGCTACATGACAATGACGTCACAAAGCTCCTAAATGAATCATCAACAACCATAGGCTACTTCAACGAAACCAATTGAACTTATTCAACAATAAAACCACTTAGCCTTTTTAAAATCCTTTTCATTTCATTTTGTTGGCCACTTTACAGAAACACATTCACACGCTGTTGAGTTGGTAGTGGTGGTGGTGGTGAAAATATTCATCCATTTGAGTGAGGTGAGGTGAGTTGGGCGAACAATTGCCAAGCGCAAAGCGTCTCGCGCTGCTAATGCATTTTAACACCGCGCGCGCCATTTTGACACAAATGAAATGTGCAGCTGTCAATGCTCGATCTCTCTCACACACACACACTCTACACAGCCAAACGAGGAAACTCAGTTAAAGCCATGTGACTGGAATTATTACTTCTAGTTCCCGACTCGCGTTACTACCTACATAACCTCAAATATGTACGTATTTATTCGTACAGTGCTAGCTTAAAATATTAAACCAATCACATCCTACAATTAGACCTATTGGTTTATACGAGGGCAGTTATATAAGTAAGGGCCGTTTTTAGCCTATTTTCAATTTTGAAAAAATAGGCTTATGAGATCATATTTTGCCCGTGTGTGTGTGTGTGAGGAGTGTGTGTGTGAGGAGTGTGTGTGTGTTCCCCTAATAACATCTAAACGGCTGGAGCGATTTCAAAGAAACTCGGTAAGTTCATAGCACAATAACGGGCGACCCCGACCGTGCCCTTCAAATTTTGTTACGTCTCACCAATCCAACATGGCGGCTGTGCGAAATATTTCACCAGCATTCAATATCTCCGAAACTATTCCCAAAATCACCCTAGAATTTTTACGGAGATAAAGGTAACTACTAGAAATTCACCTATGTGACTTTTGAAAAACCTGGTAACTACAAAACCAACACGGTGGCCACGCGAATTTAGACTTTTAAATAGACGTTTCTCGCGATTTAACCAACCAAACGCAATAAATCTTGGTACAGTATATGTTTATACACATTGTAATGCACCGACATCTAACTTCGTTCAATTGTTTACATAACCACAAGATGGCAGATGTGCGAAATATTTCACCGGCATTCTATATTTCTGAAACTATTAGCGGTATCACTCTGAAATTTTGTACAAAGATAAAGGGCGCTACTGGAAGTTCATCTATAGGACTTTCAAAAACAGGTTAACTACAAAACGAACACGGCGGCCAAGCGAATTTGAAAATTTTAAATTGACCTTCCTCGCGATTTAATGTTCCACCGCAATGAAAACTGGTACAGGAAATGTTTATACACATTGTAATACACTGGTATCTAATTTAGTTCAAGTATTTACATAACCTCAAGATAGTGGTTTTGCGAATCTTAAAATTAAGTTTTTATTTCTTGTGTCGTAATCATGCGATCGATGTGAAAGTTTGAATAATGAACCTACACAATAATTTTCCTTTAATGGTACATGACTCTATGGCCTATACATTTAACAATCAAACATGGCGACCATCCGAAATATTTAGACGGCTCTGAATATCTACGAATCTATTATAGCAATCAAACTGAATTTTTTCATGTTCATAGGGGCTATGAACTTAAGTTCACCTATAGAACTTTAAATAACCTGGTGATCGCGAATCCAACATGGCGGCGTCGCGAAATATAAATATTCACATGGACGTTTCTCGCAATTTAACCATCCGAGTTCTGTGAAACTTGGTACAGTAAATCCTTATACGAATGTTAATCCACTGGCATCTAATTTATTTCAATTGTTTCCATAACCACAAGATGGCTTCTGTGCGAAATTTTACAATCTCCTTGTTACTTCTTGTGTCCTAATCATGCGATTGAAGTTTGAATGCTACATGTACACAATAATCTTCATGTAACAGTACATAACTCTAGGACCTACATATATAAAATCCAACATGGCACCATCCGAAATATTTAGTCGGTTCTCAATATCTACGAATCTATTGCAGCAATCAAACTGAAATTTTGTATGTAGACAGAGGCAATTAACATAAGTAGGATATATGAAAATAGTCTGTATAGTTCTTCATGGAACTACTTGTTTTAAATTAACTGAACATTTTATTTTGAAACCACATTTATTTTTAGGATTTACATACCTTCCTCTACTTTTCTACATAGTTGCCTTGTTTATTTAGGCACTTGTCATACATTAAAACTAAATCCCTCTGCATAAACGTTTGCCACCTGCTCTGACAACCCAGAATTCACGGCTATTTTCACTTCTTCATCGTCAGCGAAGCACTTCCCACCAAGATGACGAAGGGCTATACGGTGGGTGATCCAAAACTTCCCACCCAAAAGAGTTCCCGAGTCCGGTCAGCAGTGGGTGGTCTTGCCATGATCTTGCGCTGTGACGGTAAAGTGCGAAAATGGTACGGGAGTTCAAAAGTGGCCGTGGAAATGTTCATTGCATTATCACCATACACCTCACAAAGCTCACTTGTTTCTTGCACTCAAAAAACGTATCACAGATGGTACCTCACACGCGGCGGGCGAATCAATAATCTTGAACATTGTAAAGATGCATAGTTCAGCGCACAGTTTAACTACACAGCTGCAACTGACGCCTGCTTGTTCGCAAAGGATGCCGGGAGTTAGCGCGCACGCTTGTTGTGGCGTGCGCGCTAACTACGGGCTTTTAAAAAATGGCCCTTACTTAAAAAACAGCCTTCGTATAAAGATTTAAAGCCACTCTTAATCTGGTAATCAACGATGCTCGGATATTTTTTTGTTAAATTAATGTAAAACCATTAATCAATTGACCGTTCATTCGATTAAACGATTTAACTAATAATAATAATATGATGATGATGATAATTGCTGTTTTAAGAGGCCTAACATCTGGGTTATAGGCCCCTAATGGTCTGGGTGATGGCGAAAATGACAATGAGATGGAAACCATAACTAGCAGAGATTGAAAATACTGACAAAAGATTGAAAAGACATATAAAAAATAATTTAGAGTGGAAAAATACTCACAAAACTAAATTTAGATTCAAAATACTCACAAAAAATTATGTCCTTACTTTCAAAGACTTACTAAAAAGCAATTTAGATTGTCAGTCCTTACAAAATGCAATTGAGGTTGAAAATACTCGCAAAATGCAATTTAGATTGAAAATACTCGTGAACTGTAATTGAGATACACGGGGAGCCAATTCACAAAAACAGTGTGGGAAACTTAAAGAGAAAAGGAAATATAATGAAAAGATAAATAAGGCTGATCCCTAGATGAATGAGGGATCAGGAAAGATGAGACAAGGGCCAATAAAGGCGGAGAAGTGAGAGACTCCCTAGGCCTCGGATACCCTAATACCGTCGGGGTCGGAAAAGAACAAGACTTGACCAAGAGAGGCTGTCAGGAAATAAGACGGAGAGGAGCCTGGCACAAGTAATTGGAAGCAATGCCAGACTCAACTGGGGTCCCATGGTCGCCAACCCACGTCCCAATAAATATGAGTCCCTGGGGGAGTGGGGGGGCGGGCGGGAGGTGGGGCTATCACAAAATTTGGAACGGTCAAGAATATCACAGTCAAAAATTCCAGCGTTATTCAAGCCTTGTTGCACTTCATTTAGCCACAAGCTGCCAGTCTTGTAGCCACCAATCAAGTTGAAGATCCTGGTGATTCTATCGTTCTCCATCCGAAAGAGGTGCCCGTACAATTTCAGTCGTCTCCCTCGCATGATAGTAGTAGCTGGTTCCAACTGACGGTATAGTTTGGTGTTTGCTTTAAGTCGATAAGAGCCATCTGGGAGCAATCATGGTCCATGAATTTTTCGAAGGATACGTCTCTCGACTTTCTCAAAATCATCCATGTTGCCTTTCTTGTTAATCAAGAGGGTCTCTGCTGCATATAAAAACTGTGGTCTAATAACGGTTTTATAATGACAGATCGTTGCAATTTTTGAAATACACCTCTTGTTGTAGCGGTTAGGTGATAAATAGTAGGCTGCATTGAAGTGCCATTTTTTCCACATTTATGAAAAATTCTGACAGTCAATTAAACTTTGAAATAAGTTTGACAAAATAAGAATATAGATAAACCGGTTTTTTTTCGACCTGGTAAATGTATTTCCTACATTAAGGAATCTATATGCTTGTCTTTGGTTGGTTCCTCAGTTTATGGGCTGCGACAACGCGGTTATGTAGCCCCGTGTACTTTGGGTGTGTGTAGAATCAGTCTGATAACCGGTGTTAATTGTGATGGCCGTATTAGTGTGTGTTATCTGCTTTCAATTCAAATAAGGACTGCAGACATTCAATTTTAAAGTAGTTCCTTCTTTTGCTACCAACCGCCACCGTCAACAACAACTAGTTCTGAACTTGGTTGCTATATGCCACCGCAGTTGGCTCCTGGTGACGAACGTTGGAACCCAAGAGCGTTGGTCAAATCTAACCAATAATTTAGCTTCACACAAGGGTAATTAGTGGAAGGTTCTTTATCATCTCATATTTATGACATGGGACCACCGGCTTTACTTCCTCTCCGAAGGAAGGCATACTGAGGGATTTTTAACGCACTTAAAGTCCGGCTCCGTGGCTATTTGGTTAGTGCGCTAGGCTTTGGCCCGAAGATCCCTGGGTTCCATTTCCGGCCGAGCCATCAGGGATTTTAATCTCCTGGGGGTTAATTCCCGTGGCTCGAGGACTGGGTGTAGGTGACATCTTCATCATAACTTCATCCTAATTACGACGCGAAGGTCGTCCATGGGCGTCAATTAGAAAGACCTGCACTCGGCCTTTCCGGAGGTCACACGATCTTTATTATAAGGTGCGTTCAAAAAGTAACGAGCGGGAGGCTGTAATGCGCAATCCGGTGACGACATCGGCTAATCGTGGCGTGTTTAACGAGGTGTGGTTCCGACCAGAGCGTGGAAGGTCACAGCCCGTCGCTAGAGGGCACGCGTGCACGTCACGTGACGATACAAAGTGAACAGCAGTATGCATCAATTGTCCAACCAAGACCAAGACCAAGACAGTAGGCCATTCGACATGCTTCCTGGTGTGGTTGAAGACTATGGGGCACCGATTGCGCACACACTTTGCCCAAGTGCAGTCGTTCCTTGATGATGGCGTGAACACTTCCGACGCTCAATCCGACCACGGCGGCTATGGCGTTCACTGTCACTCGGCGGTCCTGAGTAATCTGCCAATTTGGGATTGGCACAAATTGAACCCCGGACTGTTTATAAGAAGATATTTTAGAATTGGGTAAAGACCACAAGAAGTAACGAAGAGATTTCACTCAGAAACAGAAACAGAGACATTGCTAGAGGGTGCAGGTGGTCAGTTCAAACTCATAAACTCCTATTAGTTTGACAGCTTAAAAGGAAAAGGCCATTAGGGAAACCATAAAAGAGCTAGAGGAATGCATAGTCAAGAGGCCATAAGTAACACTCGAAATTCCAATGAAACAGCAACTTCAGGAAAATTATTGCTTTTCAAGTATAACTTTTATGCGGGAACTATTTACTCGAGAGCCACTTGATAGGAGGCCCTCCAAATTGTGAAATCAGCAAAAAAATCAAGTAAAGAAAGAAGGAAACTCCCGAGGTAAAACATAACAAAATAAGCTCTCAAAATTATTAAATCTGAAGTTAGGGAAGAATCAGGGACAACAAAATTCGAGAAGTTGGCAGACCTGAAATTAGACACATCAAATAATGCTAACTCAGGAAAATGTCATCGGAATGTGAGCGGACTAATATCTGCGGAGGACACGGAGAATGAGGTCGGCCCCACCGAGGGGATAATAACTATTTTAATTAATTATAAATAAACCAGCGAACCATTTTCATTCCGCCAGCACGCAATTGTAATATTATTACCAATTACACTTGGGATTAAAATTTAAAGACGATTGGAGCTAGGATTCAGGATTTGAACTCCCGAAGCACGCCAGGGAGTAATTTCTTACCCGAAATGAAAGTCTTAATGCCAGAGCCAAAGTATGAAGTCTCGTCAGTTTGCGAGAAGCCTTGGCAGACGGCACAGGAAGTCTCATCAGTCTGCGAGAGCCGTGCAGAAGGCACATCAAGTGGGAGTCAGTCAGTCTGTCAGATACTCAGTAGAGGCACGCCATAGTCAAAGTCCGTCAGTTTAGACAAAGCCTTACTGTAGGCATGTAGGGAAAGTTTACTCAGTACTGCCCCCGTAAAATGAATTACAAGGGATGAAAATGGGAATAATACATTTTTTTCGAAGCCCATGATAAAATTTAACCAAGGAATATGATAGCTGGAACTTGGCAGAAACCAGTCGTGCGGCGACGTCGAGCAAGGAGGGAAATTCCTTCACGTGATTGTATTGCGCAATGGAAGTTTCTAGAAGCTTGGAAACGACATATCAACAGCGAATATTCCCAGGATTTGTTTAAATATTGTTATAAATTATCCCATTGGATATGAGCTTACAGCCAATAGGAAGAAGTTTTAGAAAAGACGGGAGTTCCAGCAACTAAATTTTTATGGATATTTAATTCATTTAAGCCCTTAGAGAATGAATTTATATATTGGAAAAGAGAAGAATGTGATAATAAAATATTGGAAATATTTTATAAGCCAATAGCAGGTCGCTATTGGGAGAAATAAGCGATTTTCTAGAGCCCGCACGAATTCGAGAGGGAACTCGAAAAGGCGGCTAAAATCGGTAGACTTGGAGGGGAGATGATGATGATGATGATGATGATAATTGTTGTTTTAAGGGGCCTAACATCTAGGTTATCGGCCCCTAATGGTCTGGGTGATAGCGAAAATGATAATGAAACAGAAACCAGAACGAAAATTAAGTGAGACGGAAAATACTTACAAAAAGGAACTCAGATTGAAACAACTCACCAAATGTTCTCACAAAAGGGAATTTAGAACGAAAAGATTCACAAAAGGAATAGATTGAAAAATACCCACAAAATGAAGGCTAGGTTCAAAATACGTACAAAATGCAATGTAGCGTCGAAATACCTACAAAATGCAATTGGAATTCAAAATACTTACAAAATGCAAATGAGATCGAAAATACGTACAAAATGCAATTGAGGTTCAAAATAATTACAAAATGCAATTGAAATTGAAAATACACGATGCAATTCAGATTGAAATATCCCAGTTCCAATCCAAATTATTCACAAAGTGCAATTGAAATTCAAAATACTTACAAAATGCAATTGAAGTTGAAAATGCTTACAAAATGTACGGTAGATTCAAACGACTCATGTGGATTGACAATACTTACAAAATGCAATTTAGATTGAAAATGCCCACAAAATGCAATTAAGAATCAAAATATGTGCAAAATGCCCACCAAACAAAATGCAATTTAGATTCAAAATTCGTGCGAAATGCGGTTTTGGTTGAAAATACTTACAAAATGCAATTGAAATTCAAAATTCTCACTAAAAGGCCCGGCTACCTGCATTGAAAGACTTACCAAAAACAATTTAGATTGTCAATCTTTACAAAATGCAATTGAAGCTGAAAACAATCGCGAGATGTAATTTAGATCGAAAAAACTTACAAAATGCAACGTAAATTAAAAATGCCTTAAAATCGCTAGAAGGAAATTTAGATACACGGTGAACCAAGCAACAAAAACAGTGCGGGAATCTTAAAGAGAAAGGAAATATAATGAAAAGAGGATAGGAGAGGAGAGGGGAGAAAGGAGAGGGTCCGCCCCAAAGGTAAGGGACAAAAGGGGAAAACGGACCCAGCTCAGGAATCCCTCAGGTTCACCAACTACCGAACTCACCAGCCGTGAGCTCCGGAGGGTGTAGCATTATCTAGGGTGCACCAGAAGGGGTGGGGCTACATACACCCGGCCTCCTTAAGGGCTTGAGCACAAGGCAAGAGGTAAAAGGAAAAGAAAAAGAAGGCTGACCCCTCACAGAAGGAGGGTATCGGGAAAGATGAGAGAAGGGCCAAAGAAGGCGGGAAAGTGAAAGACTCCCCAGGCCTCGGATACCCTAATACCGTCGGGGTCGGAAGAGAACAAGAGTTGACCAAGTGAGGTCGACAGGAAAGAAGACGGAGAGGAGCCCGGCACAAGTAAGTGGAAGCAATGCCGGACTCAGCTGGGGCCCCGTGGTCGCCAACCCACGCCCACTAGAAGTGAGCCCCTGGGGGGTTGGAGGGGAGACGCCAAGCACCGGGGCTCGTGTGTATCTGCACGTCAAAGAGGTCAGACGTGTGCGATTGGAAGAGAAAGGAGTTCCGAGTGTTTCACCGGTCTAGTAGAAGGTGACTCGTGGAGACAAGGCATAAGCAAGGGAGGAATTAGGAGACGACCGCGCCTTGAATCTAGGTGAAGTTGCGAGGATCATATACACCGCAACCACTTCGGTCTGATCGACTTCAGAGAATTCATTTCATCTACATATTGTAGCTGACTAGCAGATATTGTATATTACAAACTTACAGAAGTTTGAGAGAATTATTTCAGCAATTATAAGCAGTTTTGTGAAGCGCGAAAAAAGTGTTTCTTTCCAGCGCGATACGACACTTTGTCCGAGCGACTGCAGCTCAGGCAACAGCCACATGTGAGTACGAGTGTGTATTTATATTGCTTGTGTGGAACTGTATTACAACACTTAGGATGGAGATGTATTCCATAGTGAAGAACAATATTCAGTCTAGTATTATGAAGATTATTATGGACTAAATTATTATGTGCGCCAGGAGTATAAGCAGATAGAAGCAATATAGTCAGCAATGGAGCTTCGTTAGAGGAGACTGTTCGTGAATGTCTACTTAGTGAGCGACCATGAGACTTGATGAACAACTCGATTCTAGTGCATTCTTGTCAAACATGAGCTCAACATTAACATCA
Organism: Meconema thalassinum; assembly: GCA_946902985.2. Lineage (NCBI taxonomy): Eukaryota > Metazoa > Arthropoda > Insecta > Orthoptera > Tettigoniidae > Meconema > Meconema thalassinum. Next base: position 51,757,562 of record OX336397.1, read on the forward strand.
GAGACTACAGAACGACGTACAGATTCCATCTACATCAATGTTCGTTATACGAGTGAGGTCCGAGACTTTCTCTTTGAATGCCTTTTGAAGTGGAAAGCAGAACTTTCGACGCTACTCACCGTTATGATGAGACTGTGCTGTGACGGAGATAGAGCTAGAGCTTGGAGTGACATTTTCTGAGCAAATCCTTTATCCATTTTTCGACACAGTATTTTTGTACTCCATGTATAGCATTTTTATTCTTCGAAATTTATTATAGTGATCGTCTTGCGACGCTATTAACTTCGTTTGTTAGGAATCCAAGTTTCTGAACTGAGATTATTTACTTGTTCTAGGAACAAGCTTTTTCATTTCCTTTAAGGAACAGTATTTTATGTTCGACGTTTTTGTATTCATTCTGAATGCAGGTGGTAGACATTTTCGTCTATGTTACCAATTAAATTAATTTTTATTAGTTTAATTTTGGGCATGCTATCCGTCGAGAAGAAACGTCAAGAAAGAAGATCTTGGTAGTGATATATTGTGAAATATCATGTCACATTGTGGAAAAGAAACATTTGACGTGGACATTCATAGACATTCGTTCTGAATGAAGAGAATACGAGTATGACTAACTGTATGTTTTTATTGAAGAAAGCTATGAACTTCCAGTCATTTAATTTATTGGAAGCTAGAATCTTCTTGGAAGATTAATTATCATCCGACGTTAGGGTAGTTATCGTTTGATATCCTCGTCGTGATAGATTCTTGTTGGACACAAACACATAGATATGATGTGGTGATTAAATAATTACGAGGAGTAATATCATGTCACGTTGTAGACATAATATTCCTTCCTCGATTATAGTCGAACCCAGATGTGTGAAGATGAGATGTAGTATTTTATTAAATGCATGCACGACAGTTTATACTTATCAGAGTATCGTTTCAAGAGTATTAAGTGAGGAGGTTCGGTAACGTGAATTCCAAAGGTCGTTAAGATGTATAAATTAATAATTTAACAATTGTTGTTATTGTTCATGAGACCAGCGATTGTGGTGACAACGCTGAGAAATTATGCCCTTTTGTTAGGAATGCCAGGTTGAAAGAAGTGGAGTTGATAACCCTTTGATAGTGTTTTTTTTTGTATTTCCCTATGTAGTTGGCATACGAGTTTATTGCGAAGGTGTGTTCCGCATTTTAAAATACAGTCATTGCGTGGGCATGACTAGGTTTGGGCAAGGCATTAAACAGTGAGTAGAGAGTACTCCTTATTTTGTTATACACGACCTGGGATTTAGAGAGGACAGGAAGGGTCACGGTTGAAATTGGAACGGGAAATTGATGATGACAGCTGTTATGCTATACTTTTATCGAGATTATTAAACCCAATCATGGAACAGCATATGTTTCACCTTAAGTGGTCGAATGTATTAAAACTATTTTGACACCAGATCAGAGAGGAGAGACTGGTGGTGGTTATTTCTGGTGATATAGAAGATTTTAAGGATCACAGTTCACTGTATTTGACATAACTGCTAGATCAGAGCGCAGGCTCGAGTGTATTTAGACGCTATTACTTTGAAAGGACTATAGCTGGTGCTATAAGCGTCATTATAAATTCATTTTGTGTTAACCTTTATTATTTGCCAAACGAGTGTATAACATGTTAGGAATAGGAAGTTTATAGTTTGTTTAACGTAGAGGTTAGAGTATGAATCAGTATGTAACTGTATGTGGTTTGTTTCTTGTTCAGTGCGAATGAAATGAACTCCATTGGGACGTCACAATGCGAGAGTATGAATGAGAGTGTGTGTAGAAGTTTTATGCCAGTAGCATGTAGGATTTGAGTGCAGTTCACGTTTTTGTCTGACGTGAATCTGCTTCATTTTAACACAGCTTTTATTGTTTGGGAGAGCACATCTGTGGACCAGAAGGGATTAGCGAGGACTTCTTTAAAACTCGTTTCTAGCCAAGGCCATAATTCGGCCAGGCCACACAAATGGGGAGAATTGTTGTGAACCGCCCGGCTCGCTCTCTTTCTTTTTTTAAACCAGCTAGACTAGGAATGCAACGGTGAATGTTATGTCATCGGACACGTGGCAAGGGTCGCGTGCGCCGAGCGCCCATATGTGCTTGGGAGCGTGCCAGAAAAATGTAAATACACAGAGGTGTGTTACTATTGTTCATCTTGATGTATGGACACAAGCTACACCAAATTTTGTCATAATGTTGATAGAACGCAGTTCTGTCAGTGGCGTGAGTGTAGAAATGAGCGAATGGGAGTGTGTATTTTATTTTTGTTGTGTGAATGTTTAGCCTTAGTTTACATTTGTTATTAAATCGTTTAGTTTAATTAGAAGCCGTGTCGTCATGAATTATTTTAGATATAAGGAGATGTAACTGTGAAACCCATTTTAGGTCCAGAGAGGCTGACCACGAGATCCCCGAGAATAAGGTAGGTGTTTTACTGCGAGCTAAGTGTATTTTTCTTGTAATTCACAGTTGTATTGTAATTTCCGCCACGTATATTTGCGGGGGTCTAGTTGGAGGTAGATCCTTGACTTGTATTTCGCGCCGGAGGAGTCAGGGTCTACGAATCCAGCTGGCGCTTCGGATATCCAACAGACCGCCTCTGTAATATACGGGGACAGTACGATCATATTAGATCAAGCCTCGGTGAAAAGTTACGCTAGAAACCGTAATAAAAGACATCAAATTTCGAACCTCAGAAGGGCAAAAATACAAGAAAAGTTGCGATAGGCAAATCAGTAAGTTTTAAGTGAAGCGTAGCAAATTCATATTAGTTCGAGATCAAGTAACGTCCATATCGTCGGATTATAAGATTCGAAGGCACGCTAGAAACCTTTAAAACGTCAGAGGACGTCGGTTCGAGGAAGCAGAACATTTAAAGGGAACAAAAATACTATAGTATTCAGTCTTCACGGAGGACAAAAATAGAAGGAAAACCAACTGTGGGATTGCGCTAGGAGCACAATAAAAGCAAAGTATAGAGTTGTGGTATATGGACAAATGAAACCAATAAGTGAAGAAGCTCTATAAAACAGTACTCGAGCGGAAGATAGGCGCGATACGAGTAAAGAATAGGAAGGAAAGAAACTTACCTAAAGGAGGAGAAATAGGAGCAATCACACGTACAAAGCTGTAGAGAAAGAGACTTACCTAAAACATAGGAAGGATAGGAGCAGTCACACCTTCAAACCAGTACGGAAAGAGACTCACTAGGATCATCAGCAACGTGAGGTTACCTTCAACGTACGCTGAGATTTGGTCCGTGTGAAAAGTGTAAATAATAATTAAGTGATTTTTCTTTTAGTGTCATAAATATTGTAAAGAAGTGTAAAATGTATCAAAATGTATTCGTGTGTAAAGTCAGAGGCCAGAAATTGAATAAGGTCTATTTGAGTGTAGTGATGGAGTGTTGAAGAAATCATATTGGGTGAACCCATCCAAAGATCATGTCATGAGCTGGAAAAAGGGTGAGTCAAAAATGTCTATAATATAAAAGTGAATGTATCATATGCTATTCAGTGGGTTTATGTATGAAAGGTATGCACAATGAATAATCAAATAATGTTAAGATGTCAAAGGGCAACCGCCAAGACGGTTTGCAAAAATGTGAAGAATAATTATAAAAGTACCAAAGGTAACAAAAATAATAATAATAATATTAATAATAATGAAAGCCCGTAAAAATGGTTAATAATAATAATGAAATGAAATCTGAAAGGAGGAATCGAATACAATAATGTAAATGGCAAGTAAAATATATGCCAGATAAATGAAAGTAACGTAAATGAAATAAGCACCGATAGAATAATAATAATAATAATAATAATAATAATAATAAATATTGAGTCTCATACTCCGAAATAATAAATATTGAGTTTTATACTCCGAAATAATAAATATTGATTTTTATACTCCGAAATAATAAATGTTAAAGTAAATAATTGCATTTCGCAAGTTAATAATGAAGTAATGAATATTAATAAAAATGATAATAATAAACTCAAGTTGAAATTATCAAATAATTGAAATAATTGAAGTACGTGGAATAATTAAAGTAATTGAAGGATCGTTGGGGATACCTTACAATAATGATGTGATAACGCTATTCAGCAAATGATAAAAGTAATAGGCTAAAAGTAATAGGTGAAAATCGAACACCGTGAAAATGAAGTAGGAAGTTATAAGCTATATGCCATGTTAAAGTAAATGCTAACGAGAGCAAAGTAGTTGGAAATGCGATGACGATCCAAATTTTATAAAAGTTGTGTTGCCGAAATAGGCCTGTAAAGAATGAATAAAATAAAGTTATGCTAGCAAATGAAATAAATATGTCCTGTAACATGCATAAGTTGAGAGATCAAAAAGGATAATTGTCGGAAAGTCGTCGGTATTATTGTAGTTACGAGGGTGTGACCCATCTGATCGAACTGGGATTCGAGTCAGAGCTATTATAGTTGGAAGTCGTCGGTATTGTGTTGTTACGAGGGTGTGACCCACCTGATCGAACAGGGATTCGAGTCAGAGGTATTATAGTTGGAAGTCGTCGATATTATTGTTGTTACGAGGGTGTGACCCACCTGATCGAACAGGGGATTCGAGTCAGAGGTATGTGTTGCAATCTAAGTCCCGTCGGGCAATTGCTAAGTATGAATATGTTAATCTGGAAAGTATCACTGCTTCTACGAGATATGATTACAACTGGAGAGGCGTAAAATATGTCTCTGAGCTTAGAATCTTATAGCCCATACTTTGCCAGCATCGTTATGGTATATCCAAATAAAGTGTGTAAAATGAATGATACGGGAGTCGAAGCAAGGAATGACGACGATCTCTTGTCTTCACCCAATAAATACGTAATGCGTTGTGATCTCCAATTATGGCACTGGTTACAAGGAAAGTGAAATGAATACTGAGTCAATGAGGGATAAAGTCAATGAAATAATGTAGTAACTTTGATTCTCATGCGCCTTCTGTTTTAGGAGATATAAACATTTGAAAGTTTTAAAGGGAATGAATGGAGTGAGGACAAGGGCGTAAATCACAGTTAAGCGAGGGTGTGAGGGAGGTCTAGCCGCCCAGCAGTCCGCTTCAAAACGCGAGGGGAGAAATACAATGGATGTTTGTATACAAAGGTTGTGGTTGCTGAATAGATATTAAGGCGTTGTAGCGGAATATGCAAATTCGTAAATTAAAGGTGCTATGATGTTGTGAAATAAATAATTTAATTGGTGGGTTTTTGAAAATCATCCCCACATTAAATTTGTAGAAATCTGATAATATTTGACCATAGTAGTCAAAGAATAAGTTGATCACTAAATATTCGATTCCTGCCTAGAATAAATATATGAAATACAAACGGGTTAACTCATAATTGAGTTTGCAAGTAACTGAATAATTGTATAGTGATAGCATACGGTACATCATTTATAAACCACCCTAATGCACGGAAAGGAATTGTGAGCGGACATGAATTCGAGGATGTGGCATGCTTTTGTTTTAAAGTGTTGATTTATTGTGAAAACTAAGGCTTACCGGTAGAGGTTATATAATTAAAAATGAATGATAATAAAAAGATTCAAAGTAAAATAAGAATAAATGAAACCCAGAAGGGATGTTGATAATACGGTTAAATGTCCGTAAAGCCTTAGAGTAAGATTGTATGATATGATAAGAATGCTCTATGCCTAAATAAGTAATATGTTGCGAAAAGGAAATGTAGATGGATACTTAAATATAAATGACACCTAAGCAACATAAAGCGACAGTGTATGTTTATGTGAGTTTATGAGAAAGATAATGTATTTTTGTTACTTTTTACTTGGATTTTCCAAATATTGATGTTTTGTAGATTGTTTTGTATTATTCCTGGGAGTTTTAATAAATATACTCATGTCATTTGTAACATGTTTTGTTTTCAATGTAGTCTTGTAGATCCTGAAAAGTGCTATCATATCAAATGTAAGATCACGTTGTGGGTTGGACGTAACATGCCCCGAACCGCAGCAGCAAGCCAGGTCGTGATTAAGCATTTCCATACAATATGGGTACAGTAATGAGTGCATCAACCAGTTGGACATTGTCATCGGTAATGCAGGGGGGTTCCCAGGCCGGGCATCAACGGCTACCACGACACCCGTCCTTCCCTGAAGCGCTTGTGCCACGCCTTGCAAGGGACATGCAGTGTTCGCCATACACTTGTGACATTCGGCGATGAATGTCCGTTCCCCCCACTCCTTTCGCTGCCAGACACCAAACAACACATCATTGCTCTTCGGATGACGCCTCTATGTCACTGTTTGCAATGCGACTGGCAGCATTGGACGATTGATGCATGCTGCTGCTCACTTTGTATCGTCACGTGACGAGCACGCGTGTCCTCTAGCGACTGGCTGTGACCTTCCACGCTCTGGTCGGAACCACACCTAGTTACACACGCCACGATTAGCTGATGTCTTCACCGGTTTGCGCATTACAGCCTCCGGCTCGTTACTTTTCGAACGCATCTTATATTAACGCTCTTAAAAAATCCGACGACTTCGGCCGGGTTTCAACCCGCATCCTTAGGCATAGAATCTCAGCATGCTATCAACTACGCCACCGAAGCCGCTATGTTTGTATTTTGGATACTAGTGCAAACAGCCTTAGTACCACCATTAGGCCTACCCTCTACCATCCAATTATGCAAGAACGTGTTGCACTGAAACAAGAGACAGTGAGAAATGTCCCGACACTTTGTATGGTCGCAGTGACGGGCCTCATTTATTTCCATTGTGCTGTAATATACCTCCTCTTTGTGAGCATTGTGTTAAGGATGTCTGCCTTGGGGATTAGAAGGTTTGGGATTGTGATATAGTTGAATCCTTTTATTTAACAGGGATATCTTTTTGGGCTGAATGTCTGTCTGAGATTAGCGAGGGAAGTTTTATGTCGCTAAAGATTTCTGGCACTTACTGTTTTGATAGATATATTATTTTTAAGAGAACTTAAAAATAAAAATTATACTAAATACTTGGGTCCAAAGTTTCTGTGACTGAAAGAGCAAGAAAATAATAGGGATAAGAAACAGGAACAAGAAATGAAGGAAGCTCAAAAATAATAATGAAGATAAGGAACTGGAACAAGAACAGGTAGAAGCTAAAGAAAAATAATAGGGATAAGGAACAGGAACAAGAACAGAAAGAACGTCAGAAATATAATAGAGATAAGAAACAGGAACCAGAACAGTACGAAGCCCAAGAAATATAATTGAGGTAAGAAACAGGAACGGAAGGATGCTCAATAATAATAATCAAGATGAGGAGCAGGAACAAGAACCGGAAGATGCTCAAGAAAAATAATAGAGATAATAATAATAATATAACAGCGTATGGCCTCGGGTGCCGGGTGCAAGCTTTGTAATTTGAAACCCAGAGGGTAGCTTGCATATCGAATTTCGTTGTTCCTTGAATCACTATGGAAGTCAATGAGGTTAGATATCTAAACTCCTTGAACACTATAGCGCTTTTTAGTAGTTTGTGTTGGAGGAAACTCCCGAGATTAATTTTGCCATTATGAACACGGTCTACTGAAGTCAAATGGGTTCTTTGACATGCCAACATCGTATGACATGCGTGTCGTATTTTTGCCGCCTTTCAAAAATCACTTACCACGGCCAAGAGCGAACCTACAATCTTAGGGTTAGTAGACCGACACGCTATCCACTCACCCACCGTGGCAAGGAACAGAAGGAAAGTCAGAAATATAATAGAGATAAGTTACAGGAACAAGAACAGGAAAACAATCGAGAAAAATAATTATTTTAAACAAATATTGTTTTGAGAGGAATTTTTAAGGTGCTCCTTCATAAAAAGAACATATTTGACACTCAATTTATAATATAAATTGTAAAGGGACTTCCGTTACACAGTAACCGGACAAAAAGAGGAATAACAAGTCAGTTTAGATTTCTGTGCGCGATATTTTAACTCAGGTTGTCTAATAAATTGTCCAGGTGCTGTAGATACAGTGCAGTGCCTGCCTCTGGCACTGTAAGCTGGCTGTGATCCCAAACAACATAACACAAACCAGTGTATGCAATAACACGTGTACCGCCAGGTCAACACGTATGGAGGGAGGTATCGTAACAGGGGCTACAAGCTCAGTAAACTGGTGCAGTACAGAGATAAGGAGAAGGATCAACTCGCTCACCCCTACATGTGTATCTTCAAGAGAGGACATGCTTCTATCCAGGGGCTCACGACTAGTGGGACGTGGGTTGGCGACCACGGGGCCCCAGCTGAGTCCGGCATTACTTCCATTTACTTGTGCATTTCTACAGAAAATGAATCTGTTGACGTCGAATATAGATTTAGGTATTAGGAAGTCATTTTTGAAAACTTTTGTCAGGAGCGTCGCGCTCTATGGAAGTGAAACATGACTATTGGTGCCGCAGAAAAGAGGAGAATTGAGGCGTTTGAAATGTGGTGTTACAGGAGAATGATGAAGATCAGATGGGTAGATAGGGTTACAAACGAAGAGGTATTAAGACGAGTGGGAGAGGAGAGATGTTTCTAGCGACTGCTAATGAAGAGAAGAGATAGGTTGGTAGGACATATACTAAGACACCCAGGAATAGCAAGCTTAGTTATGGAAGGAAGGGTCGAGGACAAGAACTGCAGGGGTAGACCAAGGTTAGAGTATGTTAAACAGATTGCTTCGGATGTAGGGTGTGGTAGCTATGTAGAGATGAAACGATTAGCTCAGGACAGGGAGGCATGGAGCGCTACATCAAACCAGTCAAAAGACTGAAGACTCAAACAACAACAACTTGTGCCGGGCTCCTCTCTGTCATGATTCTAGTCGACCTCCCTTGGTCAACCCTTGTTCTCTTCCAACCCCGACGGTATTAGGGTATCCGAGGCCTAAGGAGTCTCTTCCTTTCCCGCCTTCATTGGCCCTCGTCTCTTCTTTCATGATCCGTCATTCTTCGAGGGGTCTGATCTCTTCTGGTCTCTTCATGATATGTCTTACCTTCTGCTCAAGGCCTTTACGGAGCATGGTGTATGTAGACCCACCACTTCTGGTGCACCCTCGACAATGCTACACCCTCAAGGATTCACGACTGGTGAGTTTGGGAGTGGCAACCCCGAGGGATTCCTGGGCTGGGTCCGGACTTTTCCGCTTTTCCCATTACCTCTGGGGGTGGGCCCTCTCCTCTTTCCGTTCCATATTTGCCTTTCATGGCTCTCTTTCCTTCCAATTCCCTCAATCCTCATTCTTTGAGGGTTGAGGGCATGTTTTCCCTTTAGCCCTTTCTTTGCCTCATTCGGTTTTTCTTTTTTTTTTTTTTTTTTTTTTTTTTTCATTTCTTCTAGTAAGTGTGCAGTTAGTCTTAATTATACATTATCTTACATTCTCATCTTTCACTATCACCATTAGGGGCCGATAACCTAGATGTAAGGCCCCTTAAAACAACAATTATCATCATCATCATCATCATCATCATCATCATCATCATCAACAACAACAATAAAACGCATACTTTTTCGTCAACTAGGGCTAGCGCACCTGCTTGGCAGCCGGAGGTCCCGGGTCTATTCCCGACTTCATCAGGGATTTTAGAAACTTACGTGAGAGATGGAACGGGCTGCACTCAATATTTATAGTTGGCACACTTTGTTAGTTTTTGACGAGTGTTTATTTCTGGATGGAAGAGGGTGTCATTGTAGGTTTGGAAGTGTTTTGTTTCATTTTTCTTGAGCTTTATCCTGAACCTGTTCCTGTTTCTTACCCTTTTATATGTCTTGCGCTTCTTCCTATTCCTATTCTTGTTCTTGTTCATGTTTCTTATCCCTATTATTCTTACCTGAGCTTCTTCCTGTTCTTGTTCATGTTTCTTTTCCCAATTATTCTTACCTGAGCTTCTTCCTTTTCTTGTTCCTGTTTCTTATCCCTATTATTTTTCCTGAGCTTCTTCCTCCTTTTGTTTCCGTTTCTCAACCCTATTATTTTTCTTGAGTTTCTTTAAGTTATTGTTCCTGTTCCTTATCTTTATTATTTTCTTGAGCTTCCTGCTGTTCTTTTTCCCGTTTCTTATCCCAATTAATTTTCTTTATTCTTCCTGTTGTTGTTTCTCGTTCCTGTTTCGAATCCCTAGTTATTTCTTGCACTTTCTTCCTTTTCTAGTTTCTTGTTCCATTTCCTTGTTCCTATTCTTTTACTAGTTTCTTAATCCTGTTTCTCGTTTCTCTTCTTTTTCTTTGTTCTTTTTGGCTCCTAGCTCCTTTCATGTTTATATTCATTGTTCCAATATTTTCTTCGTGTTACTGTTCATTGTTTTGATCTTGTCTCATTGACGAATTTTGACATCGTAGTCATCAGCCCAGTGAGCATGCGTGTGTATGGAATGTGTCTGATAACCTGTGTTACTACAGTGCACTAGTGCTGGAAATGTGTCTTATAATATCGACATTTGAGTGGAGTAAAATTACAAAATCACTTTTAAAATGAGGTCCATTCCCATAAAGTTCGAACCCTCGTGCTGTAAGCCACAAGAGTTCGCGTGCATGGTTACTGATATCATTCTGACGCCAGAAGGACACAACAGTCACCGTAAGCCTTGAAGATTTCTCATCTCATGCCACTAACAACTCTTAAATTGGAACGGTTTATATGTTTCTATGATACATAAACTACGACCCATTCTCACAGATTGCCAACAGTCACAATACTGTTTTTGTAGAAAATCTGGTGTAAACGAAGAAGCAAGAAAATTGGTTTCAAGATTGGTGCTGTTTCGTGTCATATTCTGGTAAACACAGGCTAGCTGCGGTTGGAATTGAAATACAGACAGTCGGCAAACAGAAAGGAGAAGTGAAAGTGAAACTCAAGACAGAAGGGAATGAATTCTAGAAAGCCGTCTTGAAAGATTATAGAACACAGAACATGCATTCTGAGTAAAATATTACTGTGGATAGCAAGTGAACTGATATGCCGACTTTTAATAGCAATTTTATTTTAGTTCGTATGGCATGAAGATCCAATATACACTTATTTACAAATACAGTATTTACAAGTAAATGTAGCCTACTGTATACATATTGAGACTTCGATCTGCAAGTAGCTTCAGTGTTGCTGGAGCTGGAAGTCTAATTTATCTAACTATTCTACAGCTTCATCACAAGCTTGATGAATCTCCTTCATTGTACCATTGAATCTTCGGAGTGGGCAATCCTTAGCGATGTGACTGATGGTCTGAGGCACATCTGCACAGTTGCAAAAAGGATTCTCGGCAATGTTCCATTTGTGCTTCTTATACGATTCAGCGACGTCCTGATTTTCCTGAGAAGGTCGAAACCATCTTAAGGTGAGCAGTCTAGATGTATTGGCAGGAGAGGGTTGTCACAATATTTAAGCCATTCTCTCTTCAGTGCCATTTGTCTTCGAAGATGAGGAGGCGAGATGCTGGAGAGTGCTGGTAACCATTCCAAAGGTGTAGATTGGATGGTTCCTGGTACAGTCCTCATTTAATAGCAATAATAATAACATAGACACGATAAAGTTGCCAACATTATCCACCAGAAACTGACCTGGAAGTACAAACTTTTTCAAATCTCCGTCCCCTATTGGAAATATAAGGTGCGTTCAAAAAGTAACGAGCTGGAGGCATAATTACAGAAACCAGTACCTGTATGCTAGAAGTATTGGCCCTGGCTGTTGAGGCACTCGTCTCACTGTGACACGAGGCGGTGAATGGTTGTCTCATAAAATTCCCTGGGCTGCGATATTAACCAGTTCCGCACGTACAGCTGGACGTCGGCGTCCGAGGTGAAACGTTGGTCCCGCAGAGCCCTTTCCAGGGGACCAAACATGGCGTAATCACATGGAGAGAGGTCTGGACTGTATGTAGGGTGGCCGAGAACCTCCCTTTCGAATTTCTGCAGGAGTGCCGCGACTGTGTTGGCCGTATGAGGTCGTGCATTGTCGTGGAGCGACCACGGCGGCTATGGCGTTCACTGTCACTCGGCGGTCCTGGGCAATGCGTGCATCAACCAGCTGGACGTTGTCATCGGTAATGCAGGGAGGTGCCCCAGACCGGACATCATCGGCTAACGACACCCGTCCTTCCCTGAAGCGCTTGTGCCACACTTTGACCCTTGCAAGGGACATGCAGTGTTCGCCGTACACTCGTGACATTCGGCGATGAATGTCCGTTCCCCCTACTCCTTCCGCTGTCAGAAACCGAACAACACCTCTTTGCTCTTCAGTTGACGCCTCCATGTCACTGTTTGCAATGCGACTGGCAGCGTTGGGCGATTGAAGCATGCTGCTGCTCGCTTTGTATCGTCACGTGACGTGCACGCGTGCCCTCTAGCGACGGGCTGTGACCTTCCACGCTCCTGTCGGAACCACACCTCGTTACACACGCCACGATTAGCCGATGTCGTCACCGGTTGCGCATTCCAGCCTCCGGCTCGTTACTTTTTGAACGCACCTTGTAAGTACCATCCGAAGGGCTCGAAAATGCCACACACAAACTCTACTGGGACCGAGGAGTTGTGACAGATGTTGCCGTCAGTAACAACCGGTCAGGTATCATTGTCGGCAATAAAGAATACCGAGAGGCATTACTGATAGATATCACATGTCCCAACACTCAAAACATGCAAACAACAGCTGCTACTAAAATATCGGATAATAGGCATTTATTCGTCAACGAATATATAGTAGAATTCAAACACATTTGCCATTGAAAACAAATGTTTCTTAATATCCGTATTGATGTTAGAATTCAAGCCTCCGTGGCTTAGGCGGCAGCTCGCCGGCCTCTCACCGCTGGGTCCGTGGTTCAAATCCCGGTCACTCCATGTGAGATCTGTGCTGGACAAAACGGAGGCAGACAAGTTTTTCTCCGGGTACTCCGGTTTTCCCTGTCAACATTTAATTTCAGCAACACTCTCCACTATCATTTCATTTCATCTGTCATTCATTTAATCATTGCCCCAGATGAGTGCATCAGGCCTCGGCAGCCGGCAAAATTCATATCCTCGCCGCTAGATGGGGGCTTCATTCATTCCATTCCTGACCCGGTTGGAGACTGGAAGCAGGCTGTGGATTTTCATTTTTCATTGATGTTAGAATTAAACGTTTAAAATTATACGCCAAATCAATACATTTATGTATTTATGTATTTATTTGGCGTATAATTTTAAACGTTTAATTGAATATATAGTATGTAAAATACAATGTTATTTGGAAGTACTGTGTCATCTCAGATGGCTGAACAGTCCAATTCTGGATGCGCACACTTGACTGCAGTGACAGCACGACCAGGGCCATCCAGACAGTGCTCCGAGCGCTTTGTTTCAGAAGTGGTGTGTGGAGCTTGGCTGGCTGAGCACGCTGAAGTGTGCAACCAATCCATCAGTCGCTAGTCTAGTCCACTGCGCTTTGTTGACAGCGTGTAAGTAAGTCAGTTTCTCAGTGGTCATGACTGAACAGCAAACAAAGAAAAGGAGTGGTGAAGTGGCAGTCTTTAAAACATAATGGGAAATTTCATTTTTCTGTACAGCTTATAAAGGGCATGCCAAATGTTTAGTGTGCAACAGAGATGTAATGTGTTAAAAAAGAAAACAATTTGTTGTTGAATTCTCATCTCTAATCTGTTCACATTTCAGTTTGGAATAAATCACAATATTCATTACTTAACACTTGTGTTCGTTTCCTGCACATTCCATACATCGGAGTACCATTCGATTTGTATATGCGGTATATTTGTTATGGCAAAAAAGCCCTATTATTATGTCAAAAATCCCACACGAGCCGTCGACCGCACGACTGTACGTACTTATCTAGTCAGCGTGGTCCGAACATCGTCTCCTCGCAGCCACAGTGTAGTGGTGGTAGGGGAAGGAGCGCTAGTCTGACTGCCCTGTGCTCCCCGAGCAATGATTGGATGACCCTGCACTACTTGTATCAGCAGATGACAGTGCAGGCACACCATCAGGGCCCTGCGTAGCTAGTGCCTGTAGTATGTTCTATCCTGCTGCTCCCTTACGGGCAGTCTAAGAAGTAAGCCACAAGCGCGTGACGTCATGTCCTTGCCTCTCCCCACCTGCCACTCGCTACATGTGCGAGCGAGCTGTGTATAGTATGGCGTAGTGCCCTGCAAGCCTGGCAAGTGCTTTTGGGGCCGTATGACCTTGCCTCACACTGTCAGCACTGTCTACGCTGGAACTCGTCAGTTCAGGCGCGCACGGCCAGCCCGTACCGACATGGTTTCGTAAAGCCGTTCTTATCTTCCCTTCATATTAATATTATTATTATAACACTATTAATATTAGCAATAAAATGATATTGGGTTCCAATAGACTACGTCACACACTGTTCCCGAGTACATTGAAAATGAATTCTCTATTATTGAATGGATTCATTGATAGCAAAATTAGGTCATTTATACTTAGGCTTACCCAAACTTGATGAGTGATTTAAAAATGTTGATGTTGATCCTCTCGCTTAATCGAAACGTACCACAAGCTTTCTCTTCTCTTTGAAGCCTATCGTTATCTCTAAACGACCTGTTTTGTTATGCCGAAGGTTACTTCAAATCTGATGGTGGGGTCCAGCATAAATCTTGTATCCTTCTTATGGCCAATAACAATTACTATGCCCATTGTATTTTTGCTTCTAACACGAGAAAGACACGAAAACATGTATCGCGTAACATTTCTGAAATGTTACAGCTGCATCTTAGATCTATTTCGGTGATTCCTAACGGTTGTAGTAAATCCCCTTCTTAATTATGTTTTTTGAACGTGAGCTAGGGTATCAGGCACTCCGCAGTGTTTGCAGCATACAGAGTCCTGGCTACGCCCATGGAGGTCTCACACAAGAGCATCCTTTGCTTCCACCTATTTGTACTAGGCTACTCCCTTTCATGTCTACTTCTGGATTAGTCAATCTCCATAAAATATGGTGATTGGATAGTTTCGCAATCAACCTGCAATTTCATTTTGTGTTTACCATAGATCCACTTCAGTCTTAAGTATCGGTTATTTATATTCCCTTGGTTCCTAAATAATTAATCACCGTCTTCATCGTTATCACCATTTACATCATCAACACCGTCCTGACAACCTCCTTCGTTGTACGAGCACAAATTACGCACTATGTCACCATGTCTTCAAGCAATGCATGCTCTCTCTGGTACAGTCTCCATACATGATGCTTACTATACTTTGGATGTGCATTCACTTAAAATTTCAAAATTAGCTTCGAGGTTTTCCTATGCCCAGAACTTAGAATGCAATAAAAGTCAAATGTCTTAAATACCATATCTGGATTAGCCTAGATATACATATGCAATTGGATTAACTCATGAGGGCTACTTATAGCATTGGCCTTTGAGAATATTTTACGGAAGCTATTCTAACAACTCTACGCAGTGATGTGCTCTCAATTCGAATTGCAGAGTAAGAATGTATAAAAAAGAAAACTCGTGCCCACTGGCCTGGCGCAAGTCCTCAACATGAGCACCGCTTGGATGATATACGTATCATCGATACAATTTCAGTCCCCCAAACCGAAATTCAATTTCGTGGCAGGACAGGGAATCAAACCCGGACCACCGGGGCTATAGCCAAGAACGTTAGCCGCTACACTACAAGGTGGTCTCTTTCATTGTCAGCGCAATCAATTGCACGATACCATGTAATTTCTTCACTGGGCGAAGTATAATAGTGCACATTTCTTCGTATTTTTGGCATTGCATAGCCCCTGGTAAGTTAGGAAGACGGTTCGCGTACCATAACCCTAAAGTCGAATAGTTCCAAGAACTAACAAACAAAACAGTCTTAGGCACTCCACCGAAAGAAATACAGACAAGCTGGTAGAAAGACAGACAACATATTTTGTAATTTTTAGAGCAAAATAGGCTAATTGTTATATAATGAATAGCATTCTTGGTCTCCATAGTGTTGAAATAATGAATATTGTCCTAAAACTTGAAGGTTTGAAGGATTTCGTGTCTTCTTGCTTATTTTGCCGTATATCTTATGTGTAGGTAAATCCCACGAGGTATTTTTTCAGGCCATGTTGAATATAAGAATTCTTTTTTTTTTTATCGTTTACCCTCCAGGGTTGGCTTTTCCCGCGGACTAAGCGAGGGATCTCACCTTTACCGCCACTGGTAGTGTCCTGGAGCTTGGGACTCTGAGTCGGGGATACAACTGGGGAGTGTGACTAGCACGTTGCCCAGGCGGCCTCACCTGCAAAGCGAACAGGGGCCTGATGAAGAGATGGGAAGAGTGGGAAGATTAGGCAAGGAAGAGGGAAGGAGGCGGCCGTGGCCTTACGTTAGGTACCACCCCGGTATTTTCCCGAAGACGAAGTGGGAAACCACGGAAAACCACTTCGAGGATGGTTGAGGTGGGAGTCGAAACCTCTCTACTCATTTGGACCACCCGAGGCTGAGTAGACCCCAATCCAGTCCTCATACCACTTTTCAAATTTCGTGGCAGAGCCGGGAATCGAACCGCGGAAGTCCTGGGTGGCAGCTAATCATGCTGACCACTACACCACGGAGGCGACTTGAATATAAGAATAAAAGACATAAATGACCTTAGATTGCGACGGAATATCTTTCATTTTAAAATCCTGATGAATTTACTAACGCATAAAAAGATGGTATATTGGCTTTCACGGCCGGTGAATTAAAACTCAGCATTCTTCTAGGTTTGTGCCGTGTCTTGTGTGGGGTTTCGCCTAGGACACCAAGCTGGCTCATCGGCGGGCTCTTGGTGTCCCCGCCCGGACCCCCACAGGAGTGACGAACTGCGCGCCACCTCCCTTTATATTAGGTGCAACTGCACCACTTGACTGCGAGAACTAAAAGCTCAAGCAGCCTTAACCTCCCTATGAAGGCTTCCAAAAAGATGGTATATTGGCTTTCACAGCCGGTGAATTAAAACTCAGCTGAGTTTTACTAACGCATGTTTCTAGAACTCACATATCCCTGAAGAGCATCAATCTAGTCATTTGGTGAATTCAGAATCTTGTTATTGAAATACAGTTTTATAGTCCTAATGTAGTTTTTTTGGTTCTACCCATAATTATTCCGGTTGCTATGAGGTAGGGAATGTGGTGAGACAGTTTCCTTGTGGGAATGATTTCATGACGCCAATCTCATGAGAGGAGTTAATGACAAATAAAATTAATGAGGTAATGTATGGAGTGGCTGTGTGTGGTCTTTCGAGTTTGGAGTAGTCTGACCATGCACGTTAACGTGTTTAGCTACCTCGGCTGGTTTGTGACATTATGTCAACAAATTAAAAAATGTATTTTAACTCTCCTGATTCCATACCGGCCCCTGATTCTATTTTAGGACTATTATATCTCGCTGCACCTGCTACATCACCCAAAAAGTATGCAAATTTCTGTATCCTTGCTGCAGATCTGGTTCATGTGCGTCCAAATATCATGTCTTATATGTCTACGGTTTGATTCATTAATGTGTGACTCTCCCACTATGCTATTTTTGTCCTCCCCACGTTATGAGCACGGCAGACCACACGCATATGCCACAATGTTGGCTCTAGTGCGCCTAGTGTGCAGGCTCCGCGTTCAGTACTAAACGTACTTCAGTACCCGGTCAAATGGACAGTGCTTGTGCGACTAAGCGCTGCAGTGCTAGTGTGCTGTCGTGCTGCACTGCTCAGAACTGGACCGAGTAGGGCTGCGCTCGGCCGGCACGAGTAAATTTGCCGCTAGCACTGCTTCACCTTGCCCATTGCACGGCCCTGCACACCATCCCTTGCATTCGCACGTTCTTTCCTCCTTTCAGCTTCTAGTCTTCTCATATCTTGTTCTAATTGTTCAACTCCGTTGTAAACAATTTTACGCCATTTAGTTCTATCTTCGGCAACGGTTTCTCAGTTGACCGTATCAATCTGACACTCTTTGAGGTTATGTTTAAGGACATCCTTGTATCGTTTAAGCTGCCCTCCGTGGTTACGCAGTTCATTCTTTAGTTGGGAGTACATGATTCTCTTTGGGAGGCGTGTATCTGGCATGCGGACAACATGGCCAGCCCAGCGTATCTGATGCCTGACTTCCTTTGCCACCATGCTTGTAGTATTGGCTTCTTCGAGTATACTGATGTTTGTTCGACGATATTGCCATTCAACGTTCAGTATTCTCCGTAAGCATCGTTGATGGTATGTTTCCAGGCATTTTAAGTTTCTCCTGTAAGTTGTCCAGGTCTCGCAATCATAGATAAGAGTAGGGATTACAACAGCGTGGTAAAGGTAAGTACAAAGAGCTAAATTGAGATAAAGCAGATGTGGAAACTTGAGTCAGTGACTACAATCCCAATAATTGTATCTTGTACTGGTGTCGTACCCAAAACCCTCCACAGTATTGAATCTGCATCCGATGATATACAGGGTGTAACTAAATATGTGGGAAGGCTCCGGAGATTCGATAGAGGACCTGAAAACAAGCAAAACATGTCCTGTAAACATATACAGTGAAACCTCTCTTAAAGATCACCCCTATTAGAAGACCACCCCTCTTAAGGACAGATTTTTCTTGGAACCGATTTAAAACCTCATAAGGTCAATGTATTTGTTACCTCTATTGTATTTAAGGACCACCCCTCTCCCCGACCAAAGACCAGGCATTTTCTCAGTGTGACCTCTTTCAAAAGACCACTTCTCGTCTGCCTTCCCATTGGAGATGGTGTTGAGGGTGATGATGTAAACAATGGTTCTGTTGGCACAGAACTTCATCAGCATACAATGTCATTAGAAAAAGTGTTATGCAACGTATAAAAAAAATACAAAAAAAGGCTCTCCTAGAAGATTGTTCGAACCCAGAACAAATTAATGGACTTTCGAACTCAGAGATAGTCTAGAAAGTGAAATTGTAAAAAAAGATGATCTAATCTGAAACAGAGATCAATTCAACACCTCTTTAAATGACAGAGCTCAGAAAATAACTAATATGTAATTGATTTGTACTAAATGTGATCCAATGCAGATACATTGTAATCAAGTATGTGTTCCAACTGTACTTCATTAATAATGCAGTATAACATTATTTTAATGTCTACCTCTATTAAGAGACCACCCCTCTAAAAGACCAGTTTTCCATGGAACCGTCACTGGTCTCTTAATAGAAGTTTCACTGTGGTGTATCTGCTTTCATTTCCGTGTTACAAGCCTTGTTTGTGGTGTACATAGCACAGACTGCTTCACAATGCAGGTTGGTCATTTGTGTTGATAAAGTGTACGTTACTGCTTACAGTTCCCTTCAGAAGGTGCTCAAAATGGCTACCACGAGCTGTGATGCAGGCGTCTATGCGCCGCATCATTGACACGCACCCATATTCCCGGCGTCTGTCGTATCTGCTGACATCCTTGCTCTGTTCGCTGACGCAGCATGTCCACGTTATCAATAGGCGTGGCATACACAATGGTCTTTACATCTATACTTAGTATAAAACAAAGTCCCCGATTCTTGGATGTTACGGGTAAACTCGAGAACCACTGGATGGATTTTGATGCGGTTTTCACCATTCTGTAAAAAATATCTCGATGATGGTTTCTGTAGAAAATAATTTATTTATGATCAAAGAAAGCTGAGCAGTAACGATTTCAGTGGAAAATTCGAAAAAAACCTGGCGTCCGAGCGCTTTGTATCCTTCCGCTGGGCAAACCGTTAAAAATATCTAAATACTATGAGTGTAAGAATTGTTCAGCATGAAAAGTTCTACAAAAAAAAGTCCGCGAGAGCATACGTCTATCTTCAATACATCGCCCACTATAAGTGTTTTTACGTTTTAATTTCTTTCAACCATGTCAATTCAACTACTGAGGCGACAGTTTACGAGCTAGCTAAGGGCGAGTCTATCATCCCTGTTGCCGCCTAGCTAGCCGGTGAACCTTTTACTCCAGATACAGCCAGCAGAAAACCGTTGAGTCGTGTCGAGTTAAGACTTCTGAGAAGGGTGGTTGTGTTTGTAGTTTCCCTGGAAGTGCAACTCGGGTTTTCTTCATTTCACCTGTGAAATTTTCGTTCCACAAAATTCACAGTCAAGTTAAGTTTGGACGGAAGGGGGATTTATGTTTCATGCACCTCGCCATTCTTAAATTACGTCTGACAAGAATTTGTTTCACATGCATCTCCAGGATAATATAATTAATTGTCCAGTCAGTGATTTTAACCCATCATGCTGAGACGTAAAACGGATATTGGTCGTTGTTCATTGACATTGGAAAAGAAAGCGCTTATCACGTAAAGCATTCATGACTGTTCCCGGGCGAAGCCGGGTCGGGTTGCTAGTAATCCTATAAGTAGAAGACTAATGGGTTGAGATAGGGAGAACGAGCAGGCCACAGCGTCGGTCCCTGACGCCCTATCCATTTGTTTGGACTTGAACAGCGACGAAACGTATAAGTGGCCAGTGTGCCCTCCACAAATGATCAACTGGCATCGTGCCGCTGTCTGTGTAACTTAAAATTGAAACATTATAAGTCATAAGCCTTATAATATGCCATGGAGTGTCTTTCTTTAAACCGAAGGGGTCTGATGGAGAAGATAGAAATTAGAGAGAGGAGAATTCTCCGGAAGATCCTCGCTCCTGTAAATGTAGATGAAGAATTTCGTAGGCGACATAACTCCGAGCTCTACGAACATATAGAGAAACTATCTGATTGTGCGATTGTGGCCTTTTATGGCCATATCGCGAGATTACCTTCCACAAGATTGACCAATCGTTTGCTCAGTTTCTGGCACAATAAGAAGGTTCGTACCACGTGGTTGACGGAAACTGAGAAGGATATTAACGAACTGGGAATATCAGATCTGCATGACCGACAGGCTGTGAGGCGTACTTTGAAGGAAGACCATGGTCATCAGGAGAAACTTTGGAAGATGATGATAATTGTTATTTTATGGGGCCTAACATCTAGTATATACAAACTTAGGCTTTCACGGCCGGCGTTAGAATCTAAGAAGTGATTATCCGGGCTGTTAGGCCGTGGTCCAGTAGGGCTGTTGTTTCCCGACGTTTCAGCGAAGACTGCGTTCACCATTCTCAAGGGTGTTCTCTTTCCGATGTTCAGAGGTAGACTGAAGTTGCGAGATAATCAGGCTTGTGGGCGCATAAAAATGAGCCTTTGAATAGCGGGAACCTGGTGCTCTAATAGTGCTCCTTTCGTCCCTTTTTTAAATGTGATTTTTTAAAAATTTGATATGGTGGTTTCTGATTTAATGTATTGTACCATGCTGACGAAAATGCAGTAGTGGGTACAATGTTTGTTTGCATTAGCTTTTATTTTTGCTTTTATGAATTAAATTTTTGAAAATGCGTGTATAGGTTTTATATTGTGCAGCAGCTTCGAGTTGATTGTGAAATGTGATAGACCACTAGTGGGTAGTAATTTATTAATGCTTAGGAGAATGGCGAACGCAGTCTTCGCTGAAACGTCGGGAAACAACAGCCCTACTGGACCACGGCCTAACAGCCCGGATAATCACTTCTAGATCCTAACATCTAGGTTATCGGCCCTTACTGGTCTGGGTGACAGTGAAAAAGACAATGAAATGGAAATCATAACGAAATTGAGTGGGACTGAAAATACTTACAAAATGGAACTCAGATTGAAATGACTCACAAAATGGAGAGTGGAAATAGTTATAAAACGTAATTAGAATAAAAACTCACGAAAGGAATAGATTGAAAAACACGCAAAAATGTAGGTTAGGTTCAAAATACATACAAAATGCAATGTAGAGTCGAAATACTTACAAAATGCAGTATAAATTCAAAATACTTACAAATTGCAAATGAGATCGAAAATACGTACAAAATGCAATTGAGATACAAAATGCTTACAAAATGTATGGTAGATTCTAACTACTCATTTGGATTGACAATACTTACAAAATGCAATTTAGATAGAAAATACTTACAAAATGTAATTCAGATTTAATATACTCACAAAATTCAATTGACAATCAAAATACTCATAAAGAAAAAGTGAAAGACTCCCTAGGCTTCGGATACCCTAATACCGTCGGTGTCGGAAAAGAACAAGAGTTGACCAAGGGAGGTCGACAGGAAAGAAGACGGAGAGGAGCCCGGCACAAGTAAGTGGAAGCAATGCCGGACTCAGCTGCGGCCCCGTGGTCGCCAATCCACGTCCCACTAGATGTGAGCCCCTGGGGGAAAACTTGGAGGAAAGGTACCCCTGGACTACTGAAAGATAGGAGTTACACCGGCAGTAAATGCATCAATACTGGGCGAAGATGAAGACCCTCCTACGTAGGCTAATTCGAGAGAAGAAAAACAAAAATCTTACATTTTAAAACTTGAACAGAAATGTACGGAAAATTAATAATCAGCAGCTCAAAATGGAATGCGATGTCGGTAAGGAAGAAACAAAATTGTAGCAGGTTGAGTATTCTCTCAAGATTGCCCAACTCGTGGTGCAGTGGCTAGCATTCTTGGCTGTCACCATGGAGGCCCGAGTTCAATAATAATAATAATATATATATATATATATATATATATATATATATATATATATATATATATTTGTCGTGTGGACTCCAGAGAGGCCGAGTGCAGGTCTTTCTAGTCGACGCCCGTGGGTGACCTGCGTGTCGGGATGAGAGATGTAACTGATGAAGATGAATGAAATTGGGCAGGATGTGGAAGGAAGCCGTCAGAAGGGACCGTCCCAGCATTTGCCTGGTGTTGAAAATGGGAAACCACGGAAAACCATTTCAAGGACGGCCGACGGTGGGGCTCGAACCCACGCGTCTACCGAGTCAGCGCTTTAGCCAGCTTAGCCACTACTGTCGGTAATATTAATAATAATATCGTATGGCCTCGGGTGCCGGGTGCAAGCTTTGTAATTTGACACCCAGAGGGTAGCTTGCATATCGAATTTCGTTGTTCCTTGAATCACTATGAAAGTCAAGGAGGTTAGATATCTAAGCTCCTTGAACACTATAGCGCTTTCTAGTAGAGAAATGAGGAACTTTGTGTTGGCGGAAACTCCCGAGATTAATTTTGCCATTATGAACACGGCCTACTGAATTCAAATGGGTTCTTGGACATGCCAACTTCGTATGACATGCGTGTCGTACTTTTGCCGCCTTTCAAAAATCACTTACCACGGCCAGGAGTGAACCTGCAATCTTGGGGTTAGTAGACCGACACGCTATCCACTCACCCACCGTGGCAAGCTCCCGAGTTCAATACCCTGCTCTGGCAAGAAATGTAATTCTGGTCTGAGGGCTGGAACGGGGTACACTCAGCCTAGTAAGGCAATATTGAGAAGAGCTATCCTGGAAATGGTTTTCCGTTGTTTCCCACTTATACTCCTGGTGAACGCTGGGATTGTTCCTAAAATTAAGGCCACGGCCGCCTCCTTCCCAATCCTCATCTGAATTACAATTACACACACACCCAAGTACACGGGGCTATATGGCCGCGATGTTGCAAAGCCCCTCGATAATTCAACAGCAATTCTACCAAGAGTATAGTAGTGAAGAAATAGAACCGTGGTGCAGAGAAACCAATGCAATGAGTTCTCAGCTACGATCTTGAGAAGCTATCACTACTAGCGCTAGTGTTTCCGGTTTGACTGACAAGTCTTGCACACCAACAGTTAGACCAGGTCTTTTGTGGCCTAAATCTATCACAACGACCTTTAGTGTTGACCCATACATGGCCAAATCAAAATCGATATATCCACTTCCATTTTGAGAAATCCAAAAATCTGCTTCCAATAAATTGAGGAGAAAAAATAATTAAAATTTAATATCATTTAAATCTGTAGAACAAGTTCCATTCCAAAAACAAGGTTTTCTAGCATGATTTTTTTAAAATACCATCTAACCCTTTATAGGGCAGAACTATTATTAATATATTTTATTTGTATCTATTTAATCCAAATTGTAATTTATTAATTTTATTTTGTGTTTTCTTTTTAGTTTTTATATTTATACATTTTTATAATTTTATTTTTGTGTAATGTTTATGATCTTAATTTTCTTATAATTCTATAATTATTTTTAATTGTAGAAGCTTATTTAATGTTAATTATTATTCTATAAGATTATTAATTTTTAATTTTTACAAGCATATTTATTTTCAATTTTATTTTTTCAATATATTTTATTTTTACGTTTTAATTTTAATTGTTTTTGTTAAAAGAATTAAATTTCATCATCATCTTAGGTCAAGAAGATGGAAGCATATTATTTGGTTTTCTGAAATATTTACACTTCCAAAATAAAATTCGTTGACATATGGCTGAAAGATTCAACCATAAGCATCTTTGACAATATAGCAGGTGGTTAACATAGAGACGACTAACATATAAATGTTTGAACCGGAAGTAATTGTATTTTAAAATATGATAGAGCTTATCAAAATACGCATTTTGACACTTATCCGGGTCTTCTAGCTTTTCAACATTTAGCGCAATTGTCAAAATAGCTTAACTTTATGTTTTTACTAAACTGGATCCTGGGTGCTTTTAGTGCAATTTATGTTCGACGATATCGATATGCAAATATTATAAGTCAGAAAACTGTATCGTAATGGGGGTCATTAAAGTACTACTTTTCATTATAATACAGTTTTTCCAACCAATCAGAACTCAATATTTTCATTCATTGACCAATTAGGTAAGGATAGCTTCGCACATGCACTCGAAATCCAAAATGTTGGACTTGAATTACATGATTTGAAAGTTGACAATGTGGCCTATATTGGAGCAACCATTGTAGATACAATGCATAAACAAAGTGGGCAATATTGCAAAAGAAATAGCACTGTACCTTAATATCCGCAACTCCAATTTCTGCAAATTCGTAAGATGTCGCATACAATTTTAGTGAATGCCGTTGTTGGCATGAACACACCAGAACTTCATGGAGGAAGCATACGTATAACATTAGTTCCACGGAAATTATAATCCAGCTCTCCGTTCAGTAAATGGATTTCTTATGCGAAACGTTTCCGCCATATATCATGACTGTTTTATTTGGGACCCACTTGATTTGCCTCGCATTGACATTCTATACACATCGAATTTGAAGAATAACTAGTTTATAATACGATACATTTTAATTTTAAAGCGTTTGTAACTGTCTATTTTGTTTTATTTGACCAAAATAACAAAATGATCATAGGCATACATAGTACATGTGTGCTATTTGTTGGTGCTACTTCAGGATAAACAATGTGTCAAAGCTTTGGGATTCGTTATTGGGTAGAGATGAAATGCTGAGCCCACACAGTTCACAAAAAGAACAATTCAACTAACAAAATCTCGACAGATATTTATGAATATTTATGATAAAACATATAATAAAGTTATAATTATCGTCGAACATAAACAGTCGTATACAACTCACCTATAATGGTAATTAAGACACTCGTATGGAAATTATAAAACTCGGGTCTTAATTATTGCCATGTAAGGCAAGTTTTAGATAGGGATACAAATGTTTAGACAGAAAGCTTGCTAATACACAGTTATCCTAGGAAATATCCATATGCAATGTCTTTTAATGCCGAGTGACGCCATGTTGTCGTATTATAATGCACCCTGCCTTCAAGTTAGTAGGCAACACCTGTTACACCATTGTACCGCAGTGAAATCTGCATTTGAAATACAACGCAGGCCACCATGTGACTTTGCGTACGGACACTCTGAGGCAGGTTGAAAGTTCAATTCTGTAGATACCACCTCTTACAAACCTAGTAACATTCAAAAAGGCCAAATACAGGATGTCTCATCTAAGAGGCATAGGAAACATTTATTTCCGTGATTCTGAAAATATTTTCAATTTAATATTCTAGAATGTCATCCCAAATAACTAACCAATGAGGGTAGTGATATCAGATTAACTTAATTTATAGTTAGTTATTGTTGTTTCAAGGGGCGGAACTACTAGGTCATCTGCCCCAATAACTTAGTTTAATGCTATATTCATTTAAGAAGACTGACGGTGACCGTCGAGCAAATATTGGCTCAGTGAGGCTGATTCTATGAAATCCCTGGTGTTACGCCCTTACGCTATGCCACGCCTTTCTTTAACAGTTTGTTTTTTGTTTTTTGCATGTTGCTTTTTGCTTTATATTTTCTTGTTTGCTTGGATTATGTTTTATCCTGTTTCCTGATTCCTGTTTACTGTTTACTGTTTACTGTTTTTTGTTTCTTGCTTTATGTTTTTTTCTGGTCTTTGTTATTTGTTTTTGATTTTTGCTTCTTGTGTTTTTGGCTTTTTGTTAATTTGTTGTTTTTTTTGTTGTTCTTATTTTGTGTTTTCTGTTTTTGGTTTTTGTTTTGTGGTATATTAGTTTGTTTGTATATTTTTTGTTTTCGTTCTTGTTACTAACTTTATGGGCTGTGACATCGTGGTCATATGGTCCCGTGTAATTTTCGGTGTGTGTGGAATTTGTGTGATAACCTGTGTTGCTGTAATGGCTATATTAGTGTGCCTATTTGTATATTGGGGATACAATAGGATAGGAGGCGGCCGTGGTCTATAGAAAAAATTCCCAGCATTTTCCTGGAAAAGAAGTGGAGAAACCTTGGAAAATCATATCCAGGATGACAGAAGTGTGAATCGAACCTTCCTATACTCGGTTTCGTCTCACGAGACTGACTGTACCCAGTTCCGACCAGCACACCAGATTTTGAATTTCTTGGCAAAGCCGGGAATCGAACCTAGACCTCCGGAAAGTGTTTATGTAGCTCAATTAAGGAGTCGCGGACTATATATCACCATGTTTGTAGTGATGGGGGACAAATGGTAAGGTTACATTGTTAGTAACTTATTTAAGGTGACGTGGACTATATATCTACCATGTTTGTAGTGATGGGAGACAAGTGGTAAGGTTACATTGTTAGTAACTTATTTAAGGTGACGTGGACTATATAACAACTTGTTTGTAGTGATGGGGGACAAATGGTAAGGTTACATTGTTAGTAACTTATTTAAGGTGACGTGGACTATATAACAACTTGTTTGTAGTGATGGGAGACAAGTGGTAAGGTTACATTGTTAGTAACTTATTTAAGGTGACGTGGACTATATAACAACTTGTTTGTAGTGATGGGGGACAAATGGTAAGGTTTCATTGTTAGTAACTTATTTAAGGTGACGTGGACTATATAACAACTTGTTTGTAGTGATTGGGGACAAATGGTAAGGTTTCATTGTTAGTAACTTATTTAAGGTGACGTGGACTATATAACAACTTGTTTGTAGTGATGGGGGACAAATGGTAAGGTTTCATTGTTAGTAACTTATTTAAGGTGACGTGGACTATATATCTACCATGTTTGTAGTGATGGGGGACAAATGGTAAGGTTTCATTGTTAGTAACTTATTTATAGTGACGTGGACTATATAACAACTTGTTTGTAGTGATGGGGGACAAATGGTAAGGTTTCATTGTTAGTAACATATTTAAGGTGACGTGGACTATATAACACCATGTTTGTAGTGATGGGGGACAAATGGTAAGGTTTCATTTTTAGTAACTTATTTACGGTGACGTGGACTATATAACACCATGTATGTAGTGTTGGGGGACAAATGGTAAGGTTTCATTATTAGTAACTTATTTAAGGTGACGTGGACTATATAACACCATGCATGTAGTGTTGGGGGACAAATGGTAAGGTCTCATTCTTAGTAACTTATTTAAGGTGACGTGGACTATATAACACAATGTATGTAGTGATGGGGGACAAATGGTAAGGTTTCATTGTTAGTAACTTATTTAAGGTGACGTGGGCTATATAACACCATGTATGTAGTGATGGGGGACAAATTGTAAGGTTAAATTGTTAGTAACTTATTTAAGATGACGTGAACTATATAACACCATGTTTATAGTGATGGAGGACAATTTGTAAGGTTACATTGTTAGTAACTTATTTAAGATGACGTGGACTATATATCACCATGTTTGTAGTGATGGGGGACAAATGGTAAGGCTACATTGTTAGTAACTGATTTACGGTTAAGTGGACAATGTAACACCATGTTTGTAGTTATGGGGGACAAGTGGTAAGGTTACATTGTTAGTAACTTATTTAAGGTTAAGTGGACTATATATCACCATGTTTAGGGGGCGTGGTGGCTCAGCGGTCTAGCTGTATGCCTCTCACCAAGGCAGCCCGGGGTCGATTCCCGGTCAATGCATGTGAGATTTTCGAAGTGAAATGCCATGTCCTGTGGTTCGGATTCCACGTAAAAAGGAGGTCCCGTGGCTCATGATCTCAAGATTAACGGTCACGTTAAACTACAAGCTTCCTTCCTTCCTTATCACCATGTTTGTTGCGATGGTGGACAAATGATAAGGTTTAATTGTTAGTAACTTATATAAGGAGACTTGAACTACATATGTACCATGTGTGTAGTGATGGAGGACAAATTGTAAGGTTACATTGTTAGTAACTTATTTAGGGTGACGTGAGCTATATTAACACCATGTTTGTAGTGATGGGGACAACTGGTAAGGTTACATTGTTAGTAACCTTTTTAAGGTGACGCGGACTCAATATCCGTGGTAATCCAGAGTTCCACCGACAGATTCTCGGAGTATGTTCAGCATAACATAAAGCTGTGTAACATCCCTGCCGATGTATTTGTTCCTGAATACAACGAGTGCTGTCCTTTGCTGGAATATTGGTGACAGTCCAGTGAGCACACGGTCTATAATGATAATAGTTTTGTTTTTGGCTCGCTGATTAGAGGCTAGCATATGGAGTGGCTCTTTCATTAGCAGCGCGTCCTGCAGTTCCCCTGGACTTGTATTCTTGTTGGGACTAGCGCTAACCACAGGCCGAGGCAACACCACAACAGACTGTAAATTATTCAGACCCATCACACGGAACAGGACGAACCATTTATACACAAGACTTGTGCATAAATATAAACCAAAACTACACTCAAGGTCTTACAACAAGTGTGACGATGGTTTTTGTCCACGGAGCCGAAGGTGAGCCAGTCACTCACTTGTAACTCTGTTAGCTAGTCAGCACGAAGGCTGGTTGGATCCTTAGAAAGTACCGCCGTTAGGTTATGTGGGTAGATACCCACCACAAAAATAAACAAGGCAGCGCTATACTGAGGCGTACTAGGCAAGATGAGGATTGATTGATTGATTGATTTTATTTTCACGGCTACACTTAGAGCTTAGGAGCTCCTTTACAGTAGCACCCTATATAAAATGAGATTAGGGCGTATAAAAATAAAACATTTCACTTTCAGTCACAATATAAATAATAATAGTCTAACAACTATAGTAAAAAATACAGTAATAATACAATAATAATATTAATAATAATATTAATAATAATAATAATAATAATAATAATGGAAAAATTATGGGTCTCAGGAATCAACCTAGGAGGAGTCCTTGTGGCTCTGGGCAAATGGGAGTGAAATGCGTCGTTGCATGTCACCTGCAACTCAAACATATTGGATTCAGCAAGAGAATCCAACTTAGCCTCTTTCACTCCAACTCCAGCACGTAACCTACCCGAGGTGTCCCCTGTTAAGCCGAACATCCCAGTGGAAGTTTGGGTAACCACTCCCAGCGCGAAGCTGGGTCGGCGAGCCGATCAGTGCTGGTGGCTCCAAGGCTCACAACCTTGGTAGTACTTTGGCCGGTGTGAAATATCACCGATCCCAATCACAGTTTTTCAACTGTCTCAAGAAAGCATGGAGGAAAATTCAGCAAAAGCTACTACCCCAGGTGGTAACCAGTCCACCATCGCTTTCAGCGATGCATGTAGGTCTTCGGATTCTGGGGAGCCTGCACCAAACTGCATGGAGGTGTCGGAGACTCCACTAAAGATCAAACACAAACATCGGAACTTCTTTGCTACCGTTAATATTAACTCCCTTTTGAAGACTGGTAAACTTAAGTTTCTCACTGATACTCTCTCCCAACATCAAATTCTTATCACGGCAGTACAAGAAACAAGATTTACAGATGAACATCCTTTTGAGTTTCAGGGGTACAGAATATTTAAAGGCAAAGTTGGTAAACGTGTTGCAAAGAACATCCCTCACCTTAACATGGGATTCATTGTAAATAGAAGAATTTTGGACTCGGTTATAGATTTCAGTTCTCTTAACAGCCGAGTAGCAATCCTCACTTTCCGATGCACGAACAAAATGTATACTTTGGTTAATGTGCATGCGCCAATTAATGAGGCAAACAAAAAAGAGAGAGAATGAACAGATGAATTTTGGGAAGAACTGGAGGATATAATGGCTAAAATTCCGGACAAACATATGATTATCTTGCTTGGTGATTTCAATGCTCAACTTGGCCGTGAATGAAAATTCCGAAACATTGTAGGACGTTACCCAGCTCATTACAGAACCAACCACAATGGAGAGAGATTCTGGAGCTCTGTAAGGCGTTCAACCTTGTTATGAAATCTACTGCTTTCAAACGCCTGCCAAGAAAGCAGAAAACGTGGACTTCTCCAAATCCAAAACTTGGTGAATTCCAAATCGATCATGTCATGGCACACCAAGAGATCCAGAATGTAAAAGTCCTGAGAAGTGTAAATCTTGATTCTGATCATTACCTTTCCAAAATCAAGGTTAAACTTCTTCCAAGAAATACCAGGAGGGTCTGCCGAAGAGAGATCAACAGGTTTGACACAGAGAAGCTACACTTGACTCACGAGTTTACTGAGAAGCTTGAAACTTTGGATCCACAGAACTGGGAACAACTAGGAGATGGCATGGTGAGAACAGCTAAAGAGAAGGAAACATCTCTGGTGGACCAGTGAATGTGAAGCAGCAATAAGGCAGACAACTACTGTAGCATGGCAGAGATGGAACTCCCTGAAGAATTCAGATAACTGGGAGAGTTTTCTGTTAGTGAGGAAATATGCTGCAAAAATCATACGAGGGGTAAAGCGTGCATACGATAAAAGTCAGTTGGAAAATATTCAACAAAACTTCAAGAAGAACAACACTCGAGATTTCTAAAGAACCTGCAGACAGAATCTCACTAAATACACTCCACCTAGGCTACACTTCAAAGATCTTGAGGGAAAAACTGCCTATAAAGACAAGGACAACTGCACTATCCTGCAAATTATTTTGAGACTCTCCTTAACTGTGTAAGCCCATCATCCTCATTCTCAATTGAAGATAATCCAAATATAAACCCGTACTCGACACCACCAACCAAAGAAGAAATTATGCAGATCATTCAGTCACTTAAAAACACCAGGCGAGGATTCAATAATCGCCGAATTATGGAAGCATGCTGGCGACGTAGCTCTCGATAAGCTAACAGAAATAATTAATGAGATATGGGAAAAGGAGGAACTCCCTATTGATTGGACATCAGATCTTCTTCGCCCTCTTCACAAAAAAGGTGATAGAACGAATGTGAACAATTACCGTGGCATCTCCCTCCTTGCAATAACATACAAAATCTTTTCAAAAGCCCTTCAAACTAGAGCAGAGGAACAATTGGATCCACAATTAGGAGAATATCAAGGGGGATTTCGGAAGGGACGATCATGTGCCGAACAGATTTTGAACCTTAAATCTATTCCTTCATATCTGAAGCTTAGAAACAAACAGTTTGTAGTGACCTTCATTGACTTCAAAAAGGCGTATGACTCTATCGATAGACCCACCCTATTTGAAATACTGAAAGAACTGGGACTGGACAACAAAACAAGAGCAATTATTCAGAAAACCTTAACCAACACTACTTCCAAAGTGAAATTCACGGGAGAAATTTCAGAGCCCATCGAAATCAAGACTGGTGTAAGACAGGGAGATGGACTATCACCTTTGCTCTTCAACTGTGTGCTCGAATACGTCATCCGGAAGTGGTGAAAAGTAATGAACATTAACAAGTCTGAAAATGGAGTCAGATTGGGCTACAAAAACAGAACCTGATAGTTGACTGCCTAGCATTCGCAGATGACCTCGCATTTTTTCAGATTCCCTCGATGCAGCCGCAGCGCAAATTAATGAACACCATATTCAAGCATCAAAAACAGGCCTTGAGATCTCCTTTGAAAAAACAGAATTGATCACTAATATCAAGCTAGCACCAAAAGAGCTGGATGTAGGACAGGGGAAAATCAAGCAAACGAACGCGTTTAAGGCCGCTTTTGAGTCACAAATCAGGAAAATGGAAATGGCATATATTCTAACAAAGGCCATTTACAACAAGAAATCCATATCAACAAATGCCAAGTTAAGTCACTACCAAACAGTCATCCATCCAGAGGCTTTGTATGCTTCAGAGTGCCTTGCAATGCATAGCAAGGGGCTAACAGAGAATCTGGAAGTGAAAGAAAGAAAAATTCTAAGAAAAATATTGGGTCCGGTAAAAGAAAATGGGGAATATATGAGACGGCACAACCACGAACTTTACACCCATGTGGAAACAATAACTGACACCATGAGGAAGGATGAAAGACGTCTACCTCAGTAGCTTCCATATAATCTCAGCCATTAGTGAGATACTCTAGCCTGTGCCAACAGACAAATGCAAATGTACTGCATTCATCAAGAGATGGCAAACAGGCCTACTCACTTGTAAGGGAGGCTGCTAAATCTGCAATATTAATGGGTTGATGGTAAACATGATATATTAAAGGAAAGGGTGTCTAAAACTTAAGATAGAAATTAATTTACTACACTTTTGTGTTATTATTTCAGTATTAATTGATAGTAATAATAATAATAATAATAATAATAATAATAATCATTTATTATAGTTTCTAACAAACATACAATAGATGGACGGATCACCCGAATGGGTGTTTATTCTTTGCTGTATTCTGAAAAATTTCTTTTCTGTTGTGACAGTCTGTGATGTGATATTGTGGGCATCTCTGCCCGTACAACTCACAGACGCAGTCATCATTCACGATATGAATCGACTTATTGTTGCATATCTTATAATAGAAGCCGTGTCTGGCTAATCTTGTAATTGTATGTTTCTGCTCCTGATTCTCTTTGGTCCAATGGCGGTCAATCATTGTAGTTGTTCCGTAAAAGTCGATGTCTATCTCCGCTCTCTTCAGCGCTCTATTAAGTTCTTACATTCGCCATCAGGTGCCGGTTGCGGTGGCATCTAGTAGTCAAGTTCACGGCTAGGTGTCGTTGTCGGTAACATTTGGTAGCAAAAGTATGAACTACTTGAAATTGATCGTCTGCAGTCCTTACCTGAATTACAGATAACACACACCAATACAGCCATCACAATTAACACCGGTTATCAGACAGATTCTACACACACCCAGAGTACACGGGGCTATATGAGCACGTTGTCGCAGCCCCTAAACTGAGGAACCAACCAATCAATAATAAGTAATTTTAATCATAGTACCGATTTCTGCCACACTGTGACAGTATTAATCAAGTTGCAAGTCTTACTTTCAAAACTTTTTCCTAACAAGAGTTGTCTTCAAAATTGCTTCAAAATTACTAGTTGCCTAAGGACTAAAAAACATATTAAAATTCTAAAAAAACAGATCTGGGACTCCAATATATATATATACAGGATGTATCTTAATTATACCGACAAAAAATCAGGGACGCTCTGCTTGTTATGTAAAAGACGATGCCGCGATCGGATTGGCGGAGAAAATTTTTCCCTTCAAGAAAATTAGGTTACCTTGTTACTTCCGGGCGCGCGATTCAAGTCTACGAACTCACCGTATTTGCTGGCCCAGGGAGCAAGCCGCTGCAGCGGCCACTGCTGTGCTTCAAGTGAGAGAAGGGAGTGTGATAGAAGGAGAGAGAGAGATATGCTGGCAAGCCGAGGCGATCGAGGAAACTTGCGCATGCCCGCCCAAGGTTTGTACAAACCTTGATGCCGCCACCATATCTCTGTCTCCTTCTATCACACACCCATTCCTCGTTTGAAGCACGGCAGTGGCCAGCGGCTTGCTCCCTGCGTCAGCAAATACGGCGAGTTCGTAGATTTGAATCGCGCGCCCAGAAATAACAAAGTAACCTCATTTTCTCGAAGGGAAAAATTTTCTCCGCCAATCCGATTGCGGCATCGTCTTTTACATAACACGCAGAGCATCCCTGATTTTCTTGTCGGTATAATTAAGATACACCCTGTATATATATTGAGACCGTTTAGTCGAGTCAACAACCACGATGACTTTCCTAACGTCCCATAAATCGAATAAAATTACCGTGAGGATCTGGTGACCTTCCATAAAGGCTAATGCGGCACGAGAGTCCGTAGTCCACAGGGATCGTGGTACATGGTGACGATGGTCATAGACCGCCTAAGGAAAGGTTCACCTTAAAACTAGACTGAGAAAATAAACATCCAGACTTATGTAAAACACCGTGAACATTTATTTAAAATTCACAAACCCCTAGCCTAGTTCGGAGGGTTATAATCGGCTAGTCCGCAAACTAATAAATAAACAAAAATAAAGAGCAGGTCCCTACCTGAGAAGACACGGAAAACCCTCGCGAAAGATCTAAATAATAAAGCAACAACAGCAACGCTAGGAATATGGTACAACGCAAGTCCCTAGTTCAAGTTACAAGATTAAGCTAATATCAGAATTTACATTTAACAGGGTAGCAAAACAAATCTAAGTTAGGATGGTACCATTTCGACATTTACATTTAACGTTAATTCATCTAGCTAAGTCCTATCAATTAACAAAATTTACGGCGATGACGTCCGTAAAAGAAAACAATTACATCCAAAAGCTAAGTGTACAGCCATGAAAAACAAACAATTTAATTATGCTTAATAACTATGTGCTAACAGCACACAAAAAGGTAACGTGTAGGATTTATACACTTGACATCATAAATAAATAATGAAATAGACACAGTGGTTTTATTAAAAATTCCTGCCTGCACCTTGGTTTACTCTTTGTAAACCATAGTCATCTAATGTGTATAGTTACGGTGACGAATGCGTAGTTGAGACCACGTCTGACATCGCATAGCCTGAGCTCCACAAGCTACGAACTCTAGGTTCGCGCATGCATCAGGTCGCTACAAAAATGTCAACTGTCCTAGTCATTTCCCCACAAGGAAATTATCTTCAACTGCACGGCTATGTCAACAGTTCCAGAATGCAAAGAACAAAGTTAGATAGAAAGAATCGTTAGTTAGCCTTGTTTTACAACAGTTATGCATCTTATTATTAAGATGTCGGTTTATAGGTTTATCGTAGGTTTATGGCGAATAACATTGACAATAGCCTGGGCACGGAGTGTCTCCACAGAGATCATTCTCCACCAAAAAAGCCTCGACTCAACAGTCGGAATATAATCAACGAGTACAACAACTCGGACACACAATAACACGGTTTACCAGCGGTGCTAAGCTCGCGTTCAATAACTCTGGGATAGGCCTGTACACAAGAGTTACCTTCCAATAACGTCTGGTCAACGGGATCAGTCCCGGACAAGGCATACTCAAAATACCTTCATACAATAACATCCTGCTATAACAGGGTAGCCTTCACCATACTATAGAAAACCTGACATAACTGTACCAGTCAGACGACAGTACACGCAACAGAGCGTTTAACTAACAAAAAAACATCTATAAAACATGTGATCAAATACAAGAGTGGAAACTAATTTCCATAAGCAAAATAGCAATGAAAGGAGATGCGAATACTAATCGTACTCTGTCCTTGTCAATAGTAGTTTTGTCTCACAATGAAGCAGGCGTGCTTTCAGGTCACCGGGTTACATAACCAGTTTATTCAAGGCCGGTGATTTAATCAATACAAAACCTGCACACCTGGCCAGTTCATAACAAACTTTACCATAGGTTACGGACTTCTAAAGAGTCCGTGTATAAAACAAACTCAATAAATCTGAATATAATAATATAATTCCGTCTTTCTACCAAAGACGTCTAAATGAAAGTAATCTTACAATAACTGGAGCTCTTTGCTTTAAAATACAATTCAATAATTGATAGTACATCAAATAAAAACGTGTCTTACATGACACAAGCAAAAATTATAATTGTGGCGCAGATTCACACACTAGATCTGCTTAATGATACGTTGGGAACTGGGTTCGATGCTAGGCAACGAAACATTCCTTCTAGTTGTTAGGTTCAAACTTGACCAAGAATAGCTATCAGAGCTTATACAAAATGAAATATAATGCATTTACAAAACTGGTAGTTACAGTCGACTACCTAAATGATACGACCGTTCTAACGACAGTCAGGGGTATAACAAAGGATGGCTGCAAAGAATGCAGTTAATTAATAACCATGGCATCTGATTGCCATAACTAAAGTCAGCAAAGACTTGAAAATTACCCCAAGTAGGGTTGAACAAAATAGCCTAAAAATGACTACAGTCAGGTTCAGCAAAAGGTAGGCATTGACGTTCTACGACGTTCATCAGGCTGCACCAGGGCTGACCAAAATGTCTGACCCCAAGGGGTGTCTCACTCTAAACTGAAATAAATGACATCTAACTAATCTAGTTACATCCCTACCTAGAAAAATGGCTGACACTGAGTGCGGTTGGTTCACAAACTACATTAAATCTACTATACCACCAGAAACTAGAACAAGGAAGGGGTGTGACAAAAACTCACGAAATGGAGGAGCTCTCACTCAGCCCTCTATTCCACAACAAGGGTTGTACAAAATCCTCTCTGGCTCTCTGGATCGGTATCCTCCTCATCAGGATTCCCATCTGGAATCCTCCAAAGACCAGGGTTCGATTTGTCCCTGTCGACATCTTCGTGGATATGCCTGGAAATGGCATTTTTGGCTCCTTCCTTCTCGTTCGTCGTCCTGGAAGTTCCACCATCATGCTGGTTCCCGTAGAAACGTCACCCTCATACCGGGATGGTATTATCCCATGGTGACTGCTTCAACCATGGTGAAGAAAAGTCCAATCACGTGGGTAGCGAAATAAGTTGCGTAACAATTCATCCTCTCACTTTCAAAATTATAATGTTCGTCGTGAATGTTATAGGCTTCAATTATAAAATACGACACAGCCTTAATTTTTCAGATGTGGATTAGCATGTGAGCTAACACTGTTTTATAATTCTGCACGTGCTAGTGACGCTACTTTTGTATCACGCAGCATCCGTGAATTATACGACGTTTTCAAAATAAAATTTCCACTGTGGCAATTTAAATATCTCATACAATTGTAATCACACTTATTCAGGATAATTGTAACACTATTACCTGTATATTTCCACTAGGCATCTGCCCTCCACATACGCGTGGGTAAAATGTGGTGTTACAGCAATGTTGTGCAATACACTATACTTGCCAATAATTATTTCCCAAGCTTCTTCTTTAGTTCACTGGGCTTCAACAACAGTGAATAATAGTATTAGCGTGCTCGATGGCACCTTATAATCACTTTTAACGCTAAACAGCGGATATTCTTCTACGTCTCGTAGGACAAATGTAATTCCACGCCTACACAAGGCGGATTCTCCAGACGCAGTGCAAGGTACTGGGTGTCTCTAGAAAGTAGGTCGTCAAAACGAAATCGTTGAGCGACTACTTACGTTCCTTTTTGCGTATCTGCAAGGGTATTACCTTACCTAAAGTAAAAATAAACATTCTCCAAAATGTTTTAATAATGCAGCATGACGAAATGGAATATTCTGAGTCTTGTGGAATGATAAAAATAATTAATAAGACCTCAGATAAATAATTAGCAGTTTTCACCAAAGTCAAAAGTGCGATTCACCGCTACTTCAAAAAGTATCGCGTGATCTCTCAGCTTCACGTGGCTTCCTGGGTGTGTTCAAAAGTACAACATCCCATCATAAATGCTCTGTCATAAAAAAAATCACATGAACCATAGCTCAGCGGGTTCATCTGCCTCTCCGTCGTTTCAAATAAAATGTTGGGATAACATTTTTATTTGCTTTGAAATTCCTTCAAGAGTGATATTTTTTTAGATTGGCTGCATTAAAGGTTCCAATGCGCTCTTCTGTCCTAATGTCTTCTATTACATAACTTCCATTGTTCAAAGGCTGTCGGATACGACTAGGGCCATAATACAAGGATAGAAATTTCCCATATATGCGGTCTATAGGACTAGAAATTCCAGGTCTCCTTATAAGGATAAGGTCTCCTTCTACTAGTGGTTCTCTAAACCTCTGGCGTCTAGTTCTTCTCAAGCGCTTGGCAGCTTGTCTGTCCATAGTCTCTCTCGCAGCTAAAAGTCTGCTGGCATGTGATGGTTGTAAACAAGGTGGATTTACAATCACACGATCCCATATTCTCAGCGGCATCTGGTTCAAATGCAAGACCATAGGTATTTGACCAGTGCTCTCATGGACTGTTGAATTAATACATTTTGCCATAATAACAAGGACTTCAGTCCATCGCCAGTGTTCTTCTTGACAATATAATCGACAAAATTTTGCGATAATAGACATCACGCATTCTGCTGGGTTGCTCTCTGGATGTCGAATAGATGATAAAACATGACCTATTTCAAGCTCATTCATGGCATTGGCAAATTCTGCTGAGGTGTACTGTGATCCGTGATCAGTCAACAGGAATTGTGGCTTTCCTGCCTCCGGTATCACTTGACGTCTAATCCTCTGAATAATCTGATGTGCAGTAGCTTTTTGAATCGGATGAAGCATCGTATATTTCGTGAACACATCAATAGTTACAACGATGTATCGATTCCCACGACGAGCCTTAGGTACTGGGCCATACAGGTCCTGTGCGTATAACTCTCTAGGTTGAGTAGGTAGTATTGGTCTAGGTTGTTCCTTCAGCAAGTGTGACGTGTACTTGTTCCGCTGGCATGCGTCGCAAGCACGTAAACACTGTCTAACGGTGGCTCCTAACCCTTTCCATGTAAAAGACTCCTTGATGGTTGCAATGGTTTTGTCTGTTCCACCATGTCCAATGGATAAATGTACCATAAGAATAACAGATTCTTGGTATCTCCTAGGAATAACTGCACGCAGTTGAGTGTGGTCCTCGTCTACAAACTTGTATAAGACACGATGATAAATCAAATAATCATCTGCAACAGCAGCAATTCTTGCATAATGATCATCCTGTGGATCCATTCTTCGTTCTAGGAAACGGATAATATGTCTGAGTTCCTCCTCACGTCGCTGTCCTTCAGGTAAATGACGAAGTCGGCGAAGATGTTCCTCGCATTCTCCCTCGATGTCTATGGCATAACAGTAGCTTCAGGATTCCGGCTGAGGATGTCGGCCAACACATTCTCTCTGCCTGGTCGATAAACTATTTCCAAATCGAACTGTTGGAGAAACAGCGTCCAACGTGTGATCCTGTCGCTTGCCAGTCTTGTTCTTAAGATGAAGGTTAACGCATGATGATCGGTTCTCACAATAATCCTCTGGCCTAACAGAAGTTTCTGCCAGTATTCAAGTGCGTAAACAATTGCAAGTGCTTCTATCTCGGTCGTGAAGTAGTGAGATTCATGTGCTCTTAAACGTCGGCTTAAGAAAGCGATGTAATGACGTTTCTTCTCATCATCCTCCTGCAGTAAAATGGCTCCTATACCAATGGCAGATGCATCAGTTTCTAGAATAAAGTTCCGAGAATAATCTGGATATTCTAACTGAATTGAGTCCACAAGCATCTGTTTAGCTCTCCTGAAAGCTATCTCGCATTCATCATTCCAGTTCCACCTGCAGTTCTTTTTCAATAATCCTTGCAGTGGTGCAACAGTCTCGGAATACTTCTCACAATGAGCAGCAAAGAATTGGAGGATTCCTAATAATTGTCTCACGTGTTTCACACGGGTTGGCGTTGGAAATGCAGCAACAGTTCTAATCTTTGCCGCATTCGGTCTATAACCTTCTCCATTGATTATGTGTCCTACGAATTTCACTTCTTTCTGAAAGAATCGACACTTGTCAAATTTGACCTTAAAATTCGCCTGTCGAAGATTCTCAAAACAAGGCGCAATGTCTTTAAATGCTCTTCTTCTGTTTCTGAAGCTATGATTATGTCATCCACATAACATATTACTCTCTGCTTCACTTCAGGAGTCAGCTTGTCATCAAGTGCTCTGATTAATGCGGCTCCGGCATTTTTCAATCCAAATGGTAGTTTTCAGAAGACATAAGTAGTCTGATCAAACAGGAATCCAGTATATTTCTGAGTATGCTCAGATAATCTGATATGGTAATAAGACTGAACCAAGTCCAATTATGAAAATATCCTTTTTCCTTTGAACTTCCTGAGAATGTCCCTAATCTTGGGCGGTCTGTCGTGCTCAGGAGCTAGGCGTTCATTCAAGGCTCTGGCATCAAGACAAAGTCTCAAGCTTCCATCTACCTTAACCACAGGCGTTATGGGATTCAAGAAAGGAGTCGGTGATTTCTTGATTGTGCCTGCTGCTTCCATCTCATGGATCTTCTTAGCAGCTTCTTCGAGATGTTTCTCGGCAATCGGATAGATCCTTTTCTGGAATGGGGAATCGTCCAGTAATACAAGATCATACTCGTAGTCTAATATCTCACCAGGCGTGGTGTCGAATATATCCCTGTATTCGTTCAATATTGCCTCTAGATCCTCACGTATGGGTGCTGATAACGATTCTGCCTCTTCGTCGGCATCTAGTGTC
This sequence comes from Meconema thalassinum, assembly GCA_946902985.2. Taxonomy (NCBI): domain Eukaryota; kingdom Metazoa; phylum Arthropoda; class Insecta; order Orthoptera; family Tettigoniidae; genus Meconema; species Meconema thalassinum. Next base: position 51,798,210 of record OX336397.1, read on the forward strand.
TCCTCAATTTCCTTGCCATTTAATTCTTCGACTACGTCGACTTCGGATAGGAATTCCGGTTCTTCTTCAATTAGGCTCATCTGAATGGGTTCGTTCGGCTTGAACTCTACCGTATTCCGTCCCATGTCAATGATTCCATCATATTTTCTAATGAAGTCTGCGCCTAAAATGGCATCATGATGCAGGCCCTTCATTACGAGAAATTCGTGCAAGTACACGTGGCTCGAAATCTTCAGAGTACACAGAATCTGGATTTTGCACGTTACAACGCGGTCAGGTATGACACCTCTGACTCTCACAGCTGAAATAGGCAGCTCTATCACCTCAGAGTTTGCTTTCAGTCTGGCATGGCAATCGGCGGAAATTACACTAATCATCGCCCCAGTATCGATGAGTATGACTACACTGACTTCATTCAAGGTGGCTACGATCTTGGGTAGACGTGTCAATTCATAATTGTGGTTCGTCGTTCGTCGTTCGTCCAACAAGTCTTCTTGGATTGGCTCCCAGAGTAATATGGTGGCAGTTACTCGGTGCTCAACCGAACAAGAATCTATTGATTTTTCGGCGGTTTTTTTTCTGTCCTGGCGAGAAGTACTGGGCTGGTTCTGCTCCGTCTCCTGCGCCGAATTTCTATTTTCCCTCGAAGTAGGGTCCCGTTCTCCCTCTTCTTGGATCTGCAATTCTCTCAGTTGTTGGAGGTACTCACGGCTCTCCCGTGTTCTTCCTTTCCAATCCCTGTCTGGCTGGTATCTAGGGTCTCGATTTCTGTCGTATCCCCTACTATATCGATAGTCTCTACGGATACTTCCGTGTTGTTGATTTCTTCCTTCATTCCCTCGGCGGTTGTTTTCATGACGTCGGTTGTCGTCCGTCCTTCGGTCGAATCGCCGGTTCCAATGACTTCGCCGGTCATCTTGTTGATTTCGAGTATAAGGAGTGTTGTTCCATTCTCTCCTGTTATAACTGTAGTTGTTATCACGTCGCCCAGAATCCTCTGTGGTTTGCGTTTGTTGTGGCGTCTGGCTCACTTTATCAACAGTCGTCAGATTCAGATGTCTATCCTCGCGCCTATCAGCCTTCTGCTGACGGTGTGTAGGGAACTGTTCTGTGTTAGCATCCAACCTTCGCAGTATCTGATCACACTGCTGGAAAGTGGATGCCCCTGCAGCGATCAACACACGCTGTACGTCCGCAGGGTACTGCCAAACATTGTGTTCACCAAATCTTGTTCGGACAACGGAGGCTGAAGACAACTAAGCTTCGCAAGCTGTATTGCGAAGTAATTCGCATAACGAGTAGGTGTATTGGAACTGTAACTTCGAGTGTACATCTCAGCTCGGATGCTCTGCTGGATGTCGCTCGACCAATATGTTCTTAATAACGCTTCCTTAAAATCCTGGTAGCCTGTAAATGAGTATCTGAATGCTCTGAACCAGGTACCGGCTTGTCCCTCTAGCAGTCGCTCTATAACTCTTAGTTCCCTCTCTGGAGTTACCATAGTATCACATAAGTAGCTTTCGACATATGCTAGGAATTCCACTGGAGTAACTCCACTTCCAGTTCCTGAGAAGCGAGCTGGTTGCTCCTCTCTTGAACGAATTATGGTGACATTTCCCTGCGTATGCGCGGGTCTGAACGTATTTTGCATGTAACTCTGCATAGGAGTGTTAGTCTCATGACTAATTCGATTAGATGCTGGTTGAAACGGATGAGCGTCAAAGTTCAAGGTCTGACCTTGCGCTGAACCAGTGAATTGTGACGGTTGCGATTCCATAGGCGCGCTGGGTTGGAAATGGGTAGGCATCATTCCTCCTGATTGAGATATAGGCGTTTCCTGAGATTCTCCCATCTGTGGGTGTACGTGTCTCTCTCTAGGAATCGTCTCGAGTCTGTCCAGACGTCTTTCTATTACTTCAAGTCCTGGGATGGTTCTGGCTGCGACTTTGTTGCCTAAGTCGTTCAATTGCAGCTCGATCATGTCGACCTTCCCCTTGAGGTTTGTGTCTACCTCGCGTATGGCCGTCCTAAGGTTATAACTGAGGTCTAACCTCTCGGTCACCGCGACTTCCTCAAATCTTTTTTGTAAGGAATCGATCTCTCCTTCAACTCTGGACATATTTTCTTGGATTTTACCCACATCGTCTCTAACCTTGGCTACCTTAGCCTCGACTGTGGTCTCGTGTTCGTTGAGGTCACCTCTCAATAACATGAGGTCAATTTTGTGTTCCTCATGATGAACATCAACTGTCTCACGTAGACTGGCTACGATTTCCGTCAATTCAGAAATGTTTCTCCTGTTGGTGTTAAGTTCTTCTTTAACCTCCATCATGCCATCAACGATAGTCTTCACGTTGTTATTAACGGCATTGGCAGCTCCCCTCATCAAGATTAAACCAATGTTCATGGTTGCCATGTCCTTTTTCACATTGCCGATAAATCCCTCGACGTGATCTAGTCGAGTCCGAATTCTTCCCTAGTATGTTCCAGATCTGCTCTCATGTCTATCTGGACTTTATTCAAGGTTGTCTGAATTTGAGCTGTGTGCTCCTCCAATCGGTTTTGCACATCCTCCCTAGCTCTATTCATCTGGTCGGTTAAGCAATCTACGCGCTGGTTAGCCTCCTGATGGTGTCGTATGACATCAACCCTAACAGCTGCTAAACCTGCCGTCAGATCATTTCTCGCTTCGACCCTATATGTGTCCATGTCTGCCCTGACTTGAGTTAAATCAGCCCTAACATTGTTTACAGACTGGGTGTTAATCTCTAAGTCCTGTCTTACATTGTTGACTTCCTGTCTAACCTGGTCCACATGACCACTGACATTGTATATAGACTGAGTGTTAATCTCTAAGTCCTGTCTTACATTGTTAACTTCCTGTCTAACCTGGTCCACATGACCACTTACAGTATTGACTTCCTGTCTAACCTGGTCCACATGACCACTTACAGTATTGACAGCCTGAGTATTCTGACCTAAGTCAGCAGTAATCTGTTAAAGATTGGCATTCACACCTGCCAACATCTCTCCAAACACACGATGAATAGTTTCCTCATCCATAGATAAGAAATATATGAGAAAGTGAGGGATCAATTTCTACTGGAACTTACAGCTATGATTAGTTGCTTGGTGGTATAAAGCTTGCTTCATTTATATAAATATCACGAGTACAGCTGGAGTATGCAAACTAAGTGCTTCTACATTTACAAAGACAACGGTGAGCAAAGCAAAGTATTACATTTACTTAGGATGAGGCATCATCAAAGAAAATCCTATCCTTCATTTATTTAACACTAAAGCCTCACCCCATGGACTTCTATCAAACCTGAATGCCATGCGGTCAATTGATCTGCAGTACGACTTTCTAAGTTCGTCCCAGTCCTGTCAATTTATCATTATTCAACATTAAGATCCTCAAAAATAACATGGTACTGAAGGTCACCACGTTAACGTCGGCACATGAGTTGGGCGCCATTTTATGAGACCGTTTAGTCGAGTCAACAACCACGATGACTTTCCAAACGTCCCATAAATCGAATAAAATTACCGTGAGGATCTGGTGACCTTCCATAAAGGCTAATGCGGCACGAGAGTCCGTAGTCCACAGGGATCGTGGTACATGGTGACGATGGTCATAGACCGCCTAAGGAAAGGTTCACCTTAAAACTAGACTGAGAAAATAAACATCCAGACTTATGTAAAACACCGTGAACATTTATTTAAAATTCACAAACCCCTAGCCTAGTTCGGAGGGTTATAATCGGCTAGTCCGCAAACTAATAAATAAACAAAAATAAAGAGCAGGTCCCTACCTGAGAAGACACGGAAAACCCTCGCGAAAGATCTAACTCACAATAATAAAGCAACAACAGCAACGCTAGGAATATGGTACAACGCAAGTCCCTAGTTCAAGTTACAAGATTAAGCTAATATCAGAATTTACATTTAACAGGGTAGCAAAACAAATCTAAGTTAGGATGGTACCATTTCGACAGTTACATTTAACGTTAATTCATCTAGCTAAGTCCTATCAATTAACAAAATTTACGGCGATGACGTCCGTAAAAGAAAACAATTACATCTAAAAGCTAAGTGTACAGACATGAAAAACAAACAATTTAATTATGCTTAATAACTATGTGCTAACAGCACACAAAAAGGTAACGTGTAGGATTTATACACTTGACATCATAAATAAATAATGAAATAGACACAGTGGTTTTATTAAAAATTCCTGCCTGCACCTTGGTTTACTCTTTGTAAACCATAGTCATCTAATGTGTATAGTTACGGTGACGAATGCGTAGTTGAGACCACGTCTGACATCGCATGGCCTGAGCTCCACAAGCTACGAACTCTAGGTTCGCGCATGCTTCAGGTCGCTACAAAAATGTCAACTGTCCTAGTCATTTCCCCACAAGGAAATTATCTTCAACTGCACGGCTATGTCAACAGTTCCAGAATGCAAAGAACAAAGTTAGATAGAAAGAATCGTTAGTTAGCCTTGTTTTACAACAGTTATGCATCTTATTATTAAGATGTCGGTTTATAGGTTTATCGTAGGTTTATGGCGAATAACATTGACAATAGCCTGGGCACGGAGTGTCTCCACAGAGATCATTCTCCACCAAAAAAGCCTCGACTCAACAGTCGGAATATAATCAACGAGTACAACAACTCGGACACACAATAACACGGGTTACCAGCGGCGCTAAGCTCGCGTTCAATAACACTGGGATAGGCATGTACACAAGAGTTACCTTCCAATAACGTCTGGTCAACGGGATCAGTCCCGGACAAGGTATACTCAAAATACCTTCATACAATAACATCCTGCTATAACAGGGTAGCCTTCACCATACTATAGAAAACCTGACATAACTGTACCTGTCAGACGACAGTACACGCAACAGAGCGTTTAACTAACAAAAAACCATCTATAAAACATGTGATCAAATACAAGAGTGGAAACTAATTTCCATAAGCAAAATAGCAATGAAAGGAGATGCGAATACTAATCGTACTCTGTCCTTGTCAATAGTAGTTTTGTCTCACAATGAAGCAGGCGTGCTTTCAGGTCACTGGGTTACGTAACCAGTTTATTCAAGGCCGGCGATTTAATCAATACAAAACCTGCACACCTGGCCAGTTCATAACAAACTTTACCATAGGTTACGGACTTTTAAGAGTCCGTGTATAAAACACACTCAATAAATCTGAATATAATAATATAATTCCGTCTTTCTACCAACGACGTCTAAATGAAAGTAATCTTACAATAACTGGAGCTCTTTGCTTTAAAATACAATTCAATAATTGATAGTACATCAAATAAAAACGTGTCTTACATGACACAAGCAAAAATGATAATTGTGGCGCAGATTCACACACTAGATCTGCTTAATGATACGTTGGGAACTGGGTTCGATGCTAGGCAACGAAACATTCCTTCTAGTTGTTAGGTTCAAACTTGACCAAGAATAGCTATCAGAGCTTATTCAAAATGAAATAAAATGCATTTACAAAACTGGTAGTTACAGTCGACTACCTAAATGATACGACCGTTCTAACGACAGTCAGGGGTATAACAAAGGATGGCTGCAAAGAATGCAGTTAATTAATAACCATGGCATCTGATTGCCATAACTAAAGTCAGCAAAGACTTGAAAATTACCCCAAGTAGGGTTGAACAAAATAGCCTCAAAATGACTACAGTCAGGTTCAGCAAAAGGTAGGCATTGACGTTCTACGACGTTCATCAGGCTGCACCAGGGCTGACCAAAATGTCTGACCCCAAGGGTGTCTCACTCTAAACTGAAATAAATGACATCTAACTGATATAGTTACATCTCTACCTAGAAAAATGGCTGACACTGAGTGCGGTTGGTTCACAAACTACATTAAATCTACTATACCACCAGAAACTAGAACAAGGAAGGGGTGTGACAAAAACTCACGAAATGGAGGAGCTCTCACTCAGCCCTCTATTCCACAACAAGGGTTGTACAAAATCCTCTCTGGCTCTCTGGATCGGTATCCTCCTCATCAGGATTCCCATCTGGAATCCTCCAAAGACCAGGGTTCGATTTGTCCCTGTCGACATCTTCGTGGATATGCCTGGAAATGGCATTTTTGGCTCCTTCCTTCTCGTTCGTCGTCCTGGAAGTTCCACCATCATGCTGGTTCCCGTAGAAACGTCACCCTCATACCGGGATGGTATTATCCCATGGTGACTGCTTCAACCATGGTGAAGAAAAGTCCAATCACGTGGGTAGCGAAATAAGTTGCGTAACAGTTCATCCTCTCACTTTCAAAATTATAATGTTCGTCGTGAATGTTATAGGCTTCAATTATAAAATACGACACAGCCTTAATTTTTCAGATGTGGATTAGCATGTGAGCTAACACTGTTTTATAATTCTGCACGTGCTAGTGACGCTACTTTTGTATCACGCAGCATCCGTGAATTATACGACGTTTTCAAAATAAAATTTCCACTGTGGCAATTTAAATATCTCATACAATTGTAATCACACTTATTCAGGATAATTGTAACACTATTACCTGTATATTTCCACTAGGCATCTGCCCTCCACATACGCGTGGGTAAAATGTGGTGTTACAGCAATGTTGTGCAATACACTATACTTGCCAATAATTATTTCCCAAGCTTCTTCTTTAGTTCACTGGGCTTCAACAACAGTGAATAATAGTATTAGCGTGCTCGATGGCACCTTATAATCACTTTTAACAATAAACAGCGGATATTCTTCTACGTCTCGTAGGACAAATGTAATTCCACGCCTACACAAGGCGGATTCTCCAGACGCAGTGCAAGGTACTGGGTGTCTCTAGAAAGTAGGTCGTCAAAACGAAATCGTTGAGCGACTACTTACGTTACTTTTTGCGTATCTGCAAGGGTATTACCTTACCTAAAGTAAAAATAAACATTCTCCAAAATGTTTTAATAATGCAGCATGACGAAATGGAATATTCTGAGTCTTGTGGAAAGATAAAAATAATTAATAAGACCTCAGATAAATAATTAGCAGTTTTCACCAAAGTCAAAAGTGCGATTCACCGCTACTTCAAAAAGTATCGCGTGATCTCTCAGCTTCACGTGGCTTCCTGGGTGTGTTCAAAAGTACAACATCCCATCATAAATGCTCTGTCATAAAAAAAAATATCATATGAACCATAGCTCAGCGGGTTCAATATATATAAGTCGAAACTATAGTTCTTGAAAATAAAAACGCTTGAAGTTGAAAGTATCAGTAACATGGATATTATATATGCATAGAAATTTTTCGGTTGGAATTGATATCATCATGTGTTTGGTAAAAAACGAATATCTTGGTTACTGTGAAAATATAATCGAGGAAAATTGAGTATTTAAAGATAGAGTTTGAGCAAAGAATGTTGGTTCTAGTGGTGTTAAGGCTACATCCGCGATAACTTGTCCAAATCTGCAATGTGGTAAGTTTAATAATATGCTATATTACTAACGCATAATACCATCACCAAAACACATGAAATTTTATAAATATATCGCAAACATAATACAACACAGGTATTCACCACTAGATGGTAGCGTTTGTCGTTTCGAAATTCATAGCCAAAGGTTGGTTGGTTGGTTCCTTAGTTTAGGATCTGCGACAACGCGGTCATGTAGCCCCGTGTACTTTGGGTGTGTGTAGAACCTGTCTGATAACCGGTGTTAATTGTGATGGTTGTATTAGTATGTGTATCTGTTTTTCAATTCAGATAAAGACTGCAGACAATAATTTCAAGTACTGTAGTTCATACTTTTGCTTCCAAATGTTACCGTCCACAACACCTAGCTTGCGGACTTGGCTACTAGATGGCATCGCAGTCAGCACCAGGCGGCGAACGTTGGAACTAATAGAACGTTATCAATTCTATCCTACACACAAGCGTAGTTAGTGGAAGGTTCTTTTTATGCCATAGATCTATTAAGTGGGTTCGACTGAACACCTAGGGTCATGTTAGTTTATTCTTGTTTTTGCGTGGCTTCAGTCGAGGAACAACACGTGAACTCATTACGCTTATTAAATGAGACTTATGGGTTACCCTTTCGAGATGATATAATGTGTGTGCATTGTGCGTACCCGGGACTGCAGTGGACCCCCATCTTGTCTCCCGTAAGACAACCGAGTCTCGTACTTTCCTCCGAAAAGGAGATTTATTCAGGAAGTGAATGAAGTCATTTGATATTTACGTTTCTATAGGTGTGTCGTAATTCTGTTGATTTAGTCACTGGTAAAGCGTTTATTTTAAGGAATTGTATGTCCTCTGTACCTGTAATCTTGCGATGGAGTAACGTTAGGGTGGTTTTGATTAGCATTTGTAATGCGTTGAGTTTACGTTTATTCTATGGTTGTGTTCTTGGAAGTGATATACTTGTTTTAAAGGGGAGTGTTATTCTGTTCTTGACTTCGTAAACCTCCTAGAATATCTCTCCTGACTACGATTTGTAGTTAGCCTGTGGTGGGAAGAAAAGTACTATTTGTTAATTTGTTTTTTGGTACCCCGTTTTTAAATTGAGTTTAGAACGATCTCCAGTCTAGAATACGTTAGGCATCTCGGTATTCTTCTATTTTACAGCTTGGTTTATTTTTATACTTGTATTTATTTTGTTTTTTGATACTATGTGTACCTTTTTTCCTGTCCCATCATCCCTCATTCGATCATTCTATGCGCTACTCACGTCCCCTTTGTTATGTCTTTGTTGTTTATTAAATTTTATTCAACCTCTACTCAAAAAAAGTATTCATTTCGTGGTCAGATCTCCATCTAGTTCGAGATGTGTGAGTAGACTCGATAAGGCCTCATGGTTCGCGTCCTACTAACATCTGCACGCCTCTCAAATGGCATGGGAGCGCTGGCCTTACTCCCCCTCCAAAGGAAGGCACACTGAGGGATTTTTAACATAGCCAAGGGAAATTAAATATTTGAACTCTTCTCTTGCGCTGGGGTATCTCTGTAGAAAAAGTATATTACAAGTACCGCGAAGTTACAATAGTACATAATGCAACGAGCCTATAATGGCCATAAATAAGACACGAGTATGTTTATAAAACAAGTGAAGTGAGTTTTATAATTTCCATACGAGTGCCTTAATTACCATTATAGGTGAGTTGCATACGACTGTTTATGTTCGACGATAATTATAACTATTTTATTCGAACATAAATATTCATAAATATCTGTCGAGATTTCACCAGTTTTATGTACTGAACAGTGCGCATGGGACGTAGAGAATACCATGGCCTCATCGAATATCCCACTATGACACTAGAAGCCACGCAGTGAAATTTAAAATAGGAGGCCGTGGAAGTTAGCTCAGATCCGATGCTATCCTTACTTAATTGGTCACACAACTGTTTCATGAGCTCTGATTGGTGGGATAAACTGTTTCATAATGAAAACTAGTGTTATAATGACCCTCATTATGATACAGTTTTCTGACATATAATATTTACGTTTCGACATCGTTGAACATAGAAGTAAGTTTCATCTTTTTATTGCATGAGCTGATGGTACACCAGATGACACAAACCATCGCCATAAGAATGGCTGGTTCAACGACTGACGGGTGGGGGAATGCCGCATGCGCAAAGCGCCGATGAAGAGACAGGAGCAGCAGAACGGTGTGCTCGATATCATTGGAGTACAACTCACGATGGCAGACAGACGTGTGTTGACATCGCGGTCGCCAATGAAAGTGCGTGCTGTTATCCGGTATGAATGGGCACGTGGGACTAGAGAGTATGGTGAAGCGGTCATGTCTCAGTCGCTGGTGTTCCATGTTCAGTGAAGGACGGCAGAGTTGATGTAGATGAAAATTGTAGTTTTAAGGGGCCTAACATCTAGGTTATCGGCCCCCTAATGGTCTGCGTGAGAGCGAAAATGACAATGAAATGGAAAGCATAAGGAAATTTAAGCTGGACTGAAAATACTTACAAAACGGAACTCAGATTGAAATGACTCATAAAATGTAGAGTGGAAATACTCACAAAAGGTACCGGTAATGTAGAAATTACTCTCAAAAGGAATTTATATTGAAAAATACGCACAAAATGTAGTTTAGTTCAAATTACTTACAAAATGCAATTTAAATTGAAATTGCTTACATGATGTGGGTAAGATTTATTTTAAAAGAACTCACAAAATGTAATTTAGAGACACCGGGAGCCAATTCTCAAAAAAAAATACGGGGATTTTAAAGAGAAAAGGAAATATAATGAAAAGAAAAAGAAATCTGATCCCTAGAAGAATGAGGGATCAGGAAAGATGAGACAAGGGACAAATAAGGCCAGAAAGTGAAAGACTCCCTAGGCCTCGGATACCCTAATACCGTCGGGGTCGGAAAAGGACAAGAGTTGACCAAGGGAGGTCGACAGTAAAGAAGTAGGAGAGGAGCATGGCACAAGTAAGTGGAAGCAATGCCGGACTCACCTGGGGTCCCCTGGTCGCCAACCCACATCCCACTAGATGTGAGCCCCTGGATGCGTGGGGGGGGGACTGTAGAGTGGGGAGGATGAAAATCGAAGTGAACGTCCCTCCACATCCACGAATGAAAGCAACATTGCTGGAGTACAGGACATGGTGTTAGCGGACAGGCACATAATGGTGTCAGACGTGGGCTATTGGTCATGCCCGGAACCATCACATGTTCAATGATGCCGCACTCTCAGGACGTCACTTTCACACCAATGCTGAGCTGAAGCAGGCTGAGCGACAATTCCTTGCATCGCAGGGCTCCAAGTTTTACCAGAGTGGTTTTCTTAAGACTGGTTGCACGCTACGACAAGTGTATCTATGTCGGTGGTGACTATGTCAAAAAATAGTGCAAGGTGTAGACTATAGTTCATGATGGCCATGGTATATGTCAGTTTGGAAATAAAAAGTCCCTGAGAAAAAGATTGACGAATCTTATTTTCGTAACTTCCCTCGTATTTAGTAATCTTTTCGAAATTATTATTATTCCAAATCATTCCGATCGTTTCACAGAATCCATATAATCTCAATTTGTAATCTAATTGCTACAAAGTCCTAAATTCTACATTTTGGTCAGTGATATACAAACACCTAACATTATTACATTCCTGCAAATACAGTCTGGTGATTTCAGCCTACTTTTCTCACTTTGAAAAATGAGGAAAAAGTAAACTTTTGATATCGATCCGAGAAAATGTGTGTCTGTCTGTCTGTTTGTCTGTCCTTCTGTCTCTCTGTTTCTGTGTTTCCCCCTATCAACCCATAAACGGCTGCAGGTATCGAAACCAAATTTGGTAAAAGTAAAGATCTATACCTGGATATCTCACGGCTATATTTGAAATATACGTCAGTGCTACCAACTGCTGAAATATCGCAATTGAAATTTGAGCTGTATGTCGGGTATCTGAGAAGTTATGCGTGTGAACTATTCCAAAATTGGCACACATATAGATAACAACATTTCAGATTAATGTTCAGTACATGCCAGTGTTCCCAACATGATTCTAAACCTGCCGATAGGTCCGACTTCTAAATGCACGTACCTTCTATACTATCGATTGGATTTCAAAAAATTTTCGTATGTACAATGTGTACAACAACAGATATAACCGTGCGTATTCTAAAGAGCCATCAGGGCTGCCAAATGTTAATAAATGCTCTCTGTATGTTTTATCCCTAATATCAATATATCAGTAAGTATGCAAGCCAGCGGCTCTAAACTTTGCATACGTATAGTACTTGACATTCTACCTTAGTTTAGTGGAACTCATATACATCAGTGCTGCCGACACGATTCTAAGCCTGCTGATAGGTCCAGGTTTTAAATGCTACAAACAAATGGATTTCAACTAAATCTCGTATGTGTTTTGTGTACCATAACAGTTATGACTATGCGTATTCGAAAGAACCAGCAGGGCTACCAACTGTTCATAACTGCTCTCTCTATTTGTTTAATCCTAATATCAATATATCAGAAAGTATGCAACCCATCAGCTCTGAACTTGGCACACGTATAGTACCTGACTTTCTAGATTAATTTGGAGTAACTAATATATCTCAGTGCTGCCAACATGATTCTAAGCTTTCTGATAGTTTCAATTTTTAATTACATGTAACTTCAATACTAACAGATTTTATCCAAAATTGGCACTATAATAGATCGTAATATCTCAGATTGATCAGATTGATTCTGAGCATCACATACATGACATTCTTTTCAACATGATTTTACGCGCACTGATAAATCCAATATCAAACAGCATGTAACGTCCATGCCTACCGTTAGACTTCAACCAAATTTAGTATGTGCATTCTATGCCTTGATGGAACTAAGAATATATTCAGTCACCAGGGCTGCCAATTGTAGTAAGTTACTTTATTAGGCTACACTATTTCAGGTGTATTTAAAACTGCAGTACTTAGAAATGTTAATATTACCAATTTTATTTCGTCATTATTCTAGATAGGTCAATATAGATTGGCATGAATCTTGAATTTTAAGAAAAGATGGCTGTTGTTCCTTCCATTAATTTCAAAGTTCAACAGCACTTGGATCTTGCATTTCACTGCCTTGTCTTGGAAAATTCCTCTCACTTTGACGGTAGAAACTGGTAAAACTGTCATGTTTTCTCCTTTTAACAGACTTTGATAGCATTCATCAGAGATGATCGAAATAATTGCACCAGTATCCATAAGAGCTTTATACTGTTGGCCATCTATCAGTACAGAAATAATAGGTAAGGCACATGGTCTTTCCTCTTTGACGATTCCCCTCTCTTCTAATAAATCCTCATCAGTTACTTCGTAAATTTCATTAATGGTAATCATGTGTGGTGTGGCAATGTATTCATGGTTTCTCACTGTCGTTGAGAAATCGGCGTTTTTTTTTGTGTTACCAATCTCAAAATTCCCCTGCTGACTTGTAGAAGGACCAGGATCGATCACTACATCCTGTCTTTTCTTTTGGTTTTCAGCTTCCTTTTCTCGTAATTCCTTCAGATACTGCTGACTTTCTTTCTCTCTTTCTTGATACTTGTCGGGTGTCATAACCTGACCTTGAGAATTCTGATTCTGATTCTGATACTGGTTATTTCGATTGTAGTTTCTATTATAACCATTGTTATAGTATCTACCTCTTCCGTTGTTATAATTCCCTCTATTGTTACTCCAGCCTCGTCTTTGCTGATATGGACGGTAACCTTGGGACCTGTTGTTGCGGAAATAATTATTCCTGTGAGGACCTACATTTTCAGTTTTTTCTTCCTCAGGCTTATCAGTTTGCTGCACTTGATCCATGTAGACCGAATTAACGTCTTTGAATTCGTGCCTCTGACCTTTTTGTACCAAATTTGGCATTGGACTCGTGTAGTCAAGCCTTCTCAATAATTCGTCCATACTGGTCAAATCTCTGATATTTGACGATATGATCAGTCTTCTTACTTCCACAGGCAGCATACGTGAAATCGCATCTATCAACTGCTCTGTTGACAATGGGGGTTGCAAAAATCTCAAGCTCTGACTCGTGAAGAAATCAGCGTACCGTGTTGGAAGAGTACCTGAATACTTCCTCGAGTATACCTCAGCTCTTAATGAATTCTGAGCTTATATTGACCAGAATCGTTTTATCAGTGCCTCTGCAAATTCGTCAAAATTGCTGAAAGTGTACCGAAATGCTCTAAACCATTCGAGGGGTCCTCCAGCTAGAAATCTTTCTACGATTCTCATCTCTCTCTCTCTAGGAATGTGGGCTTCTATGAAATAGTCTTTAAGATTCCTGATATATTCGATCGGTGTGAGACTATCAGTGTTGCTAAATTTTTGAGGTTTGTCTTCAAAATTCCGGATGACTGTCACATTTCTCGGATATGAATCCATATAATGTTTCCCACTATCACGATACTTCCATTCAGGTTCAATATTCCGATCCTCTTCTTCTTCCCTGAATCTGGATATACGTTCCTCAGGACTAATATCTCTCTCTTCTGTAGCGAGGTTACATCTTCTCACGTAATTTCTATCCTCTTCACCAGTCAATCCTTCCATATCCTTGTCTGTGATTTCCGTGATGACTTTCCTAATCAACTCTTCCTTATAGGTTTCCATCATGCTAGCTTCTCCTAGTTTCAAATTCTGCAGTTTGCTCGTAGTTTCATTAACATCAGAGACAACCTTATGAATCTGTTCCTCTAACGCAGTTTTTAATGCTTGCACGTCCTGACCTATTTGAGTTCTATCCTCTACCTGCTTTTCGGATAGCGAATCCATCCTAACATTCAAGTCTTTCCTAATCTGAACTACTTCATTGTTTATGTCTACTTGTGTACTGGCAAGTTTTCTTTCAATTCGCTCCTGAATCTGATCGACATGTTCCCCACTTGACCTGTTCCATTCATCTTTCCAAACCGTTACATTTGCAGTTAACATTTCCGCGATATCTACTTCAATGTCTTCCTTAAGTAAACGATTGTGATCTAATACTTGGGTTCTCATGACCTCTACATCGTATTTTAAACCAGCTAAAGAAGCTGTTGTCCTAACAGACTCGTCAACTAACCGAGTTGTTAATGCACTAATGTTACGAGTACAAAGCGTTTTTGAAGTTTCAATTTCTTCCCTAACTTTGTTAACATCAGTCTGAACTTTAGCAATGTCTACAAAAACAGTATTGACTTCTACTTGTATCTTATTGATATCGCTTTGCATATCATTAACATCTGAATGAATATTATTGATGTCTACTTGAACATTTGACACATCAGTTCGAGCATTTCTAACCTCTCTTTGAACTTCCTCTACTTTGTCTTGTACAGTAGCAACATCATTCCTAACAACAATTACTTCAGCTCTAGCACATGAAATATCACCCCGGACATTAGCAACATCAAGATTCAACATAGTAAGATCTTTCTGTACATTAGAAACATCAATTTTAACCTCAGACACATCTTTGTGAATGTCACTTACAGCATTCTCGATTCCCTGGGTATTGATCTGTAAACGCGACACATTATTTTCTAGGTTTGCAGAACTGGTCTGAAGAACTTTCAAACTTTCATCCATTCTACTAGCATTCTCCTCCATTCGACTAGTATTCCTAGCTTCCATCTCCTTCACACTTTCATTAATGCTAGCTTTCATCTCCCTCATATTGTTGGACATCTCCTCCAACATTTTCTTAATACTTTCATCTGCCATTTCAATAATATTTCAATAATAAACTGCTTTAGGGACATACATCAAACAGAGCAAAATAACAACATCTGAGCAACATTTTTCACCATATATAAATTTGAGCAATTTTCTGTCTTAAATCTAACTTATAATTACCTTATAATTAACCTTCGTAGACACTTCATGTTGAAATAAACTCAAGCACATGTTCAAAATTCTTTGGTTCATTTTAAAATATCCTAACACAAATAATTTACATTTATAATCCAAATAGTTTAATTGTATCTTTAATATGACTTCACATGTCATAAGCCGGTCAAATAAAATAAGATTCCAGATCATAGGCGATTTTTCTAAGTTTCCAGCCTATTTAACCACTCTCAAGTCGTATAAGATCTGATCTTTTCTGAGTGTAATTTTCCTAATACAACACAACATTTTATTCCTATATAATCACACTCTCAAATTCTACAATTGGCTAAGACATCTAACAAAGAATCAACCTCTTTATTTGAGTCTTCACAATCCCTTTGACATCGATAACTTGGTAATCCAATGTTATTCGAACACTCCAAAATTGCGGTGTCAATTCTACTGCAATAACTTGGTAATCCAATGTTATTCAGTCGATCGAGCCAATCGTGCCCCACGTTGGGCGCCAATCCTACTGTCCCCGTTATCCGGATAGTAGGCTGTCAGATATCCGCCCCCTCAATCGGATTGCCAATAATCAAACGCACCGGCACAGCTACATCAATGAAAATGGCACTGACAGATACTATCGAGATTAGAGCACAATAGTTAACAAGAAAATTATTGTGGAACACACCAAAATATACGGGGGTTCATACTTACCTTTACTTACCTCTTAAATTTATCTCGGGGACTGGGTTGTCAACTGGATCACTTAAAGTATGCCCTCACAATAACCTCCACCATGATATTTAAAATGAACCACAACAAAGACGAGAAACTTTAAACTGCACAATAATTTATTTCACAAAAAGAATGAATTTAACAAAAATAAAACAACAAAATCCACGTGGCAATCAGAAGCCATCGACCACATAACCATGTCCTCCTGTAGGACTGGTATACTCTACATACAATTTTTCAGCTTTCTCAAGCTCAAAATAACGTAATTATAATAATGCACTTGGAATGGAAACGGGATTTGGGACGAGACACATATATCAATTGGTTTGCGTGTTTATATACTTCATATTTTATTTATAGCCACAAGGCTATTATGTAAACGTCCTTGGCCTCTATCATACAGTTGTCCGGGCCAGCTGCAATGCACCTGCATCGTCAAAGTGGACTCACCTGTCCGTTCAACCCTAGCATAAGCGAGTTACATCAGAGCTTAGCTCTCCTTTCAAAACACGTTAAATGTCCACATCTCAACTGAAATATTATCACGCAAATCTTTTAAATGCTCCATTCAAACACCAGTGGAATACTCCAATAATCCTAAATCATGATTAATTGTTCAATCCACTTGCTTAATTAGCGTTGTTTAGAGTATAATAACAAAACTCTAAATGTTAATAACAAAAGTTCATTAATTATTTATAACAATAATAAATTGTTTATAACAATGTCAAACGACAATTAAAAATTTTATACACGCCTCTATTAATCCCTTTCATTACAAATTGTTATCAAAGATATTTACATAATTATTTACAATATTAATATTGTTTATATTATTTATACAAGAAATACATTAAACCACACGTTTATCCGGTTGATAATTACTTAAATCGTGTTGATATAATCGACCAATGAAGGTTAGTTATATTTAAATGTCAAATTCAGGTTTAATAAGGTTTAATAATTATTATTAATATTTTTGACGGTAACCTCCATTCAAAATCTTCATCTCAAATTATTTAACACTCTTGTTAACTTTAACAGTATCTTCACATGAATAACTTTCAAAGAACCAGGACAATACATTCAGCGGAAAAATACTTCGCTCAAAACGCACAAAATTGCACAAAAATTGGCCCAGAATTCATCATATATCTTAATATATATGGCATCAAAATCTTCCAAATTACATACAAAAACCTCCACTCATAAATTCAACAACTTCATTTATTACTGTGGGAACCTCCTTCATTATTCAAGGGCATTACTCATCAGCGACTTTTACAGGTCCACTGAACTAACGATTATACATCCATTGTTCCTCTTCAAAAATTCTTATATTCATCAATTGTATTAATAACTGTTATTATTTAACCTTCGTGGGTTTCATTCATGAATCGATATGAAGTAAAAATTTGCCAATCACAAATAAATTTAATAGCAAATACGATTAGACACTCCTCCCTGGTCTATCAAAATTGAGATTAATATCTTCAAAGTAACGCAGTATAAAAATACTATCTTCAAAGTTCATCTAAACTGCATAAATAGTCGAATAGAATAGAATACAATTAGACTGTGGAATGCAAACATTATTGTTCCAATCTATAATTGAGAAAAACTCCTATCAAATGTTCATTACTATAGTGTATTCAATAAATCGTAATCAAAGTTCATATTTCATAAAATTGTCTATAATGCAATGATAAATGTCTATGTTGCAATCATGTTCATAAGACGACTAGTATTTCAAAGATCGTCGATAACGTATTAGATTTTAACGCTCTAAAATCATTTAATCATTCTTCTTTCTTGAGGATGACAGAAAATTGGTCAAAGTAATTTACTGAATAGAATTACTTTAATAAAATGACACGCTGTCTGAATTCAAATCTGCCATAGCAAATCATTAACTTTACAGTCAAATCGTGACTACAAAAATATGCAAATTAATGAAAGAATCTAAATTATCAGTCTCAACTGATCCAAAATTATTTAACTATGCCAATGACATAACAATGTCTCAACAAATCGTAGAAAAAGGCATAAATCATCGAAGTGTACAGAGTACAGAAATGTTAATCAAGAAAATGGGGCAAAATATAGGACAAAAAATATGGGGAAAATGGTTGCTCAGATATCGCTACATGACTCAAATAATACAAGAAACGTTCACGACTACCTTATCTGTTGATTGAAGTTCTAGAGGACAGTTTTCAAAGAAAACTGCTGTTGGTTCCATTTCACCAGCGTGAAGATGTGCTCCGACCTCGAACCTGGAATCAGCGTCCTCGGAGAATCGAACTGCTTCCTTCTCCGGAAATTGCACTGCTCCATGTATACGAAAGACATCCTTCTGGCAAAACTCTTCTTTATGAGCCGGGTCCTCCCTGGCCTCTCTTGAAAGTTCCCTGAAGTTCCGGTCGCAATTCGACATGAAGTTTATTGCAGTTATTTCCGCAGAAATATTCATAATCGTGGAGTATGATGATATTTCCACTGTCATTTGATATAATTCAGCGATGGATTCACGATGCATGAGTGTAGTTGGATGTTCACTACATGCTCGCTTTTGTAGAATGACGATTAACGAAGTTCCATGCTGTTACTTCACTCCATCGATATATGTCCCAATTGCATTAAAGCCCTAGCCTTCCATCTCAACTTCTGTTATAATCATTGAAAACACTGTCAGATTATAATGTTCCATAGTAGAATGTATCGTTGTAACACCAAACGTATTCTCCAATATCACGGTTGCGATGCACGTGTCAGCCGTAGTGTATAATGTAGAATTTTAAAAGTGCTTCTCAGGTGGCGAGAAAATCACTTTTGTCTGCAGCCTTAAAATGTCAATATCTTTCAAAATATAACTGTGAAATTGTTCAAATGTTCTACACACCTCAATGTTGTACTGCCCAATTGAGTTATAATAAAGGCAGAAGTTAACTCTTGATATCTTATCTGATAGAAACGTTAATGTGAGCGTTTCAACTTCACCTAGTTTCGAACAGCGTAAAATGGAACTGCTCCGTGTTCGTTCGATGCGCCGGGCTTTAACCACACGCTAAAGACAACTTGCTTCACTTATTCACTCGACAATGACTATCTGACATCAGAAATATATATGCGTTATCAGCGGTATGAGAGATATGAGAGATATGAGAGCTCCTCTCTCCTGTGCACGACCTTTTATCAACTTCTTAAGGGGCGTATCCATCCCTTCCATAGTTCGTTCCTCCGTCATTGCTAGAAGTTTTAACTTTGGCTATACTTGACGGATTTTCAAATTTCAAAAACTCAAAATTAATTTCTTCAAAATTCCAAATCAATGCCATAACTGAAAATAGTTTTCCACAAATCTGCATGCCAAAAGTAATTAAATATCGTAGTTTCAGCAATCTCCGTCTTCCTTCCAAACTATCGTTCATTGGTTCGAGTCTCTCCTCCAATAGCGTAACTCCTTCCTTAGCACGATACCTTGTTTCCTGCGACTGCGTCGTAAATCTCAGATCTTTCTCGAACAAAATCATGACGTCACCAAGAATCTCAGCTCAACCAGCCTAGTTGCATGAAGTCTACGTCATCCGTGCCTACGTCATGAATATCCACGTCACAACTATGACATTCATAACTTTATTCATTTATGCCAATACAGCCATCGTGGTCTCAATATAATTCAATTTACGGGGGCATTCTCCCTTCACCACGTTTTAAAGCAGTTGCAAATTGTTTTTAAACTCTGTGTTATAAATATCTCAATTCATTTGAACACGAAATTGAATTATTATTGGCTTACTCTTGGATAATATTTCTTCAAGTTCCCAGCATTGAACTTGCCATAAACGACATTATTCTCATCATCGTAGAGTTCATAACAGTTGTTTCCATAGGCATTCGTAATTCTGAACGGACCCATGAACACTATTCCAAACTTGGGATAGATTTTCTTACCCACGTCAGCCTTGACAGGTCTGCGTAATAATACCAGATTTCCAATTTCTAAGGGAGCACCAAAACGTTTTCCAGCTACTCTTTTCAGTCGTTTTTCTGCTGCTTTCTGGAGTTGTTCTTTCGCTCTGTCTATTCTCTGCTGCCTTCCTAAGTCGGGATCTCTAGGAACGTGGTTAAAAAGATTGTCCCACGGCCTTTCTGGGTTTCTTCCTAGATGAAGTCTCATTGGCACCTCTCCTGTGCTCTCCTGCACTGTAGAATTTAAACATTCCTCAATAAGGGGTACAAATCTCACCCAACCAGAATGATCGTTCGGACAGAAAATTCGACAGAATTTCGAAAATTCAGCCATATATCTTTCTGAAGAATTCGATTCCGGATATCGCACGCTTGAAAATATGTGCTTAACACCAAGCCTTTCCATATCTGCAGCAAATTCTAAGGATGTAAACTGAGCTCCATGATCCGAAAGTAGATATTCTGTTTTACCAGCTTTTGGAAATACAGCATGTTCCAGTCTGCTTACAACGTTCCTCGTGTTAGCTTTTTGCATGGGACTCATTGTTACAAATTTTGAGAAGACATCCACGGTAACCAACAGATACTGATTACCCTGGTATCCCTTCGGACAAGGACCAAATATGTCTGTCGCCATGAGTTCATTAGGTTTAGAGGGAATCATCGCCTTAGGTTTTCCTTTTAATAGAGCGGAAGCATACTTTGCTCTTTGACATTTATCACAAGAACGAATGACATTAGCAATGCTGGAACGCATGTTAGTCCAAATAAACCTCTCTTTAAGAGTATCAAGAGTTTTATCTGAACCCGCATGTCCAGTTGCGTGATGAGCTACCCACACTAAATTGACAACAAGTTTAGGTGGCACGACTATTCGAAGCTTTGTATGCGCAGAGTCAGCATACTTACATACGATGTCTCCACTCAAGACAAAGTGTTGTGAATCTCTCTGTGTAGCTGCATAGTCAACATCAGTATTGTCCATGTAACCCTTAAGGAACCTGTACATTTTCCTGATTGGAGCGTGTCTCTTCTGTGACA
Organism: Meconema thalassinum; assembly: GCA_946902985.2. Taxonomy (NCBI): domain Eukaryota; kingdom Metazoa; phylum Arthropoda; class Insecta; order Orthoptera; family Tettigoniidae; genus Meconema; species Meconema thalassinum. Next base: position 51,819,294 of record OX336397.1, read on the forward strand.
CACCGATTCGGGCTAACCTCCTAACGGTCTCTTGATCTTGCTGCTCCAATTGTACATGGTGTATCTGCACATTTTTGATAGGGTTACGTGATAAAGCATCAGCCAGTAAGTTATATTTCCCAGGCTGATGGACGATAGTGGCGTTAAACTGTTGGGTGAACAAAGCCCAACGTGTCAATCTATCACTAGACATGTCAGTTTGCAGCCTAAACTGAAGTGCTTTGTGATCTGTAATAATGATAACCTTATGTCCCAGCAACATTTTTTTCCAAGCTTGCAAAGCTGTTACAAAAGCTAACGCTTCTAGTTCTGTCGTAAAGTAGTTTTCCTCGTGTTTCTTTAACTTTCGACTAGTGAACGCAATGTAGTGCTTGTTGCCTGCCTCGTCTTTTTGGTATAAGACTGCACTAATGCCTATTCTTGATGCATCAGATTCTATATAGAACACCTTCTCAAAGTCTGGGTACTCCAGTTTGACGTTGTTTCTGAGCATCTCCTTTGCTTTCTCAAAAGCCTCGTCTGCTGCGGTACTCCATTTCCATCTATTATTTTTCTTGAGTAAATCATACAGAGGAGCCATAATTTCAGAGTATCTCGGACAGTGGCTGCTAATGAATTGGCATGCGCCTACAAATTCTCTGACTTGTTTCACCTTAGTTGGCTTTGGGAATCTTGTGATCGCATCTACTTTCTGCATGTTTGGATGATATCCATCCTTATCAATAGTATGCCCCAAGTAATTGATCTCCTTCTTCAAGAATTGACATTTTCCAAAATTGACCTTGATATTGGCCTCCCTTAAATTTTCAAACAACTTTCTCAAGTGCACTAAATGTTCTGCGGCGTTGGGTGAAGATACAATTAAATCGTCAATGTAGCAGATTACATTCTCCTTTACTTCGTCAGTGAGCTTGCTATCAAGTGCTCGAATAAGTGCTGGTCCACTGTTGACCATTCCAAAAGGCATTCTCACAAAGACCCATGACGTCTGGTCAAATAGGAATCCAGTGTACTGCATACTTTCTTCCTCCAGTTGAACTTGGTAAAACGAAGTTGTCAAGTCAAGAACACTGAAACATGCTCTCCCTTTGAACTTTCTAAGCAGATCTCTGATCTTAGGTGGTCGGTCATTTTCTGGAAGAATCTTCAAGTTGATGGTCCGAGCATCGGGACAAAGACGTATCTGACCATTACTTTTCTTGACTACAGTGATGGGGTTTATGTAAGACGACGCCTGTTTTTTAATAATCCCGTCTACCTCCATTTTTCTGATCAACCCTCGTACTACTTGATAGTATTTCTCAGGTATGGGGTATATTCTCTTTTGGTAAGGGGTTTCATCGGTCAGCCTTATCTTATACTTATAGTCTTAAATCAATCCAGGCTTTTCATCAAAAATATCTTGGAATTCCTTTATCAAATCCTCAAATTCCCCCTGAATTTCTTCAAATCCTTCAGTTTCTCTACTGGGTATTTCTGTTATATTCTCTACTTCATTGATAATGGTATTTAAAATTTCTTCCCTAAGGTCTATCTCCAGACTGTTTTTCATGTCCTGTTCTTCAATCTCTTCTGTGATCATGTACCCATCATTAAAGCTAATACTCCTATTCTTCATATCAATAATGGCTCCAACTTTCGATATAAAATCGATTCCTAGCACAATATCGAAATGGATCTTGTTCACCACAATAAAGATCTGTTCATAATTCCTTCCATTAATTTCAAAGTTCAACAGCACTTGGATCTTGCATTTCACTGCCTTGTCTTGGAAAATTCCTCTCACTTTGACGGTAGAAACTGGTAAAACTGTCATGTTTTCTCCTTTTAACAGACTTTGATAGCATTCATCAGAGATGATCGAAATAATTGCACCAGTATCCATAAGAGCTTTATACTGTTGGCCATCTATCAGTACAGAAATAATAGGTAAGGCACATGGTCTTTCCTCTTTGACGATTCCCCTCTCTTCTAATAAATCCTCATCAGTTACTTCGTAAATTTCATTAATGGTAATCATGTGTGGTGTGGCAATGTATTCATGGTTTCTCACTGTCGTTGAGAAATCGGCGTTTTTTTTTTTGTGTTACCAATCTCAAAATTCCCCTGCTGACTTGTAGAAGGACCAGGATCGATCACTACATCCTGTCTTTTCTTTTGGTTTTCAGCTTCCTTTTCTCGTAATTCCTTCAGATACTGCTGACTTTCTTTCTCTCTTTCTTGATACTTGTCGGGTGTCATAACCTGACCTTGAGAATTCTGATTCTGATTCTGATACTGGTTATTTCGATTGTAGTTTCTATTATAACCATTGTTATAGTATCTACCTCTTCCGTTGTTATAATTCCCTCTATTGTGAACCACTTTTCAGAATTTATTGTAATTATTATTATTATCATCATGATTATTATTATTATTATTGTCATGTGTTGTGACATCTCTATATTACGCCTCGAGAGTTTAAAAGTGCGCAGTTTGTCTGTATGTATCTCTCTGTCTAACGTTGTGCAACCCCTGGCTACATACTGCCTTGTTCTCTCGTATTGGCTAGTGTTGTTGCTACCTTGCATTTTGTTGTGCAATTCGTTCTGCCATTGGCTCTGACAATATTTGACGCGAGTTTGGGGCCACTCCCAAACTACGCATTTGATTTTTCTGAGAGGCTTCTCTCCCCTCTGGGGGGACAGAAGCTAAGTCAGTCTTAGACGCGCCGAGATGTAAGGCGAACGTGTGTATTCGGGCAGAGGCCCACCCTCATGGCGCAGCGGAATGTGAGTACGGCTCAATGTATTTCTATCTAACGCAATGTAATTGTTTTTGTTAAACGTTCCTTCTTTTGCTTAATTCTCTTTCCTTTTCAAGATGTTATTGTTAGTATTTTAATCCTTGAACCAGATCTCCGGGACCTTGCGTAATGTCATACGGCGGAGTTCTTTTTGTTGCTTTTGTTATGTGCCCTTCTCACAGTTTTATTATTTTGGTTAATACCTGTAAGATTCGAAAGTATTGCGTTTCTGCGTCTTGGCTTATATATATTTCCTGTCGGGCCTTAGTGCTCGTCTTTTGCGTCGGTGTCTCTTTGTACCACAAATGTTTCATTTGATTGGTAGCAATTGGACCTTTGTTTGTGGACAGTATGTGTGAGGTAACGGGACTGATGTCCAACGTCCCACTAATACGTGTCCCTTTTGTTTATAGAATATATGTGACGGTGGTTAACTGGGATTTTCTCCAGCTCCGATGTCATATTATTCTTTTTTTTATATGTCGCGTTGGTGCGGCATTATGTTGGAATATAAGCCTATTTTATTATAGCGTGCTTTCGATTTTTACCGGTCTCTTTCGTCCCAAGTCAATTGTAATGTAATGTATCTCCGTATATCTCATTTTCCTTTTGTTTTGTTTTTCTCTTTCGATTTTCGCCGTATTACATAACTTAATTATAATTCCCCTTGTCTTCTCCTTCCTCCTATCTCCGTGAGATCTCTCTCCCCTTTGTTTTACTCCCCTCACTCCTCCCCCTTCCCTCCGGTATGTTTACATAACATCATGAAAAGCTTCGCGTCTTAGCAGTTCGAAGTTTGACTTTTTGCAAGTTTGTCGTTTCTCTCTAACTTTTGTAAGTTTCGTTTTATTTTCTTTCAAGTTTGTATCTTTTCGTTAGATTCATGTTGTTGAGCGGTACTCAGGTTCTGTCGTGCTTTTCAGTTTTTTTTAAGTTTTTGAATTCTTTATTCTTGGTATTGGGTTTCTTTTGTATTATTGAGCTTGTATTAGCTTGCCTTTTTTCTTTGTTTTAAATAATTTGTTTATTTCGTGTACACGCTCTTTCTTTTATCCTCAATACATTTTTATATTTTAAGTAATATAGCTCCCTTGTCTTGTCATTTCTTATATTTAAGTTCCCCTTCCTTATCCTTATCCTTATCTCGATTTCGTCAATCTTGTCTTTGTGACGTAACAAAGGCACGATTAACACGGCTCTGGGATTTCTTTAATTAATTTTATGGGAATCTCGTTTTTGCACTTTTGATTATTCCATTAAGCAATTATTTGTTTGCATTTGGTTTTTTGGAAATCATCTTTTGCTCGCTCCGAAAACCTTGGGCCCAGCACCGGGTCGAGCAAGACGTCTTTTCCCCTGTCCATTTTGCGACCTTGTTGATTTTATTCTTCCACTGCTACTCTGACGCGCATTATTATTATTATTAATAGACCTTTATCGGCGCAATGGTAGCAGATCGCGTGGTTGCGTGCGAAATCGTTCCCTCCTCACCTCTCTCAAGTTATTAACCTTTTATTATTTTTCTCTTCATTTACATTGTATTAAAATTTGTTTTTCTTTGAGTTTAAGGAATTCAGTGAATTGTTTTTCCCCACCCCTGAAGAAAGGGTGAAATTACTTTCTGTGTGAACTACGGGCATCCAGGAAACCCATCTCCAAGGAAAGGTGGTTTAGTCCCTCAAGTAAACAAGACATCCAAAAGACCCAGCTTCGAGGTGAACAGTGGCAACATATCAGTGAGTACATCGCATCGCTGGAACACGACACGTCACGGTATTGTAACCTACTTTTATGTATTTGCTTCCTCTAGTAGACATTTGTTTAGTTAACGGTGATTTTAAGGCGACAGGAAATTTTGTTTGCTTTCTCTTCCTTTTCATTTCGTCAGTGTTGTGGACGTTTTTATTTTACTTTCTGTGAAGTAGAAAATGCATTTCTCTCAAGGGTTTGAGTCCTTACCTTTGTTGTAAATAGTCGCTTTGTTAACTGTGATATTTCTCAGAACTCGCCTCACCCCTTCATACGTCTCAGTCTGGAACAGCTGCTGACAGGTTCCTTGTCATTACCGTACAGCCTAAAACCCCCCGCCCCTCTTTCTCCGAAGTTTTCCCCAATGAAGGTGGGCCCACTTATGGGAACCGTCTCTTTAAATCCTACGGTCGCCCCGACCCACCTTGAGCCTCGCGTAATTATACTAACGTTTGATGTTAGTATAGTGTTTGTTGTTTCAGTTATGAATGAATGGTCTGTTGAGCTATTATGTGTGTTATGATTGGGAGTTAAGTTTGTTTCATAATTAGGGAGGGTGATTGTTTTATTTTTGTCAGGGGATTTCAATGTAGGTTTTCATTTAAAATTGTTTATATACGGTAAGCTTGATGTTACTATATGTTCAGTATGGCAGTGTGTATTTCGTTGGGAAACCTGCTAGGTGAGGTCTTCGTCGGGATTAGGGTATGGGACCTGTCCCACGGCTTCGACGCCCACTTAGGATGTACATAGATTCTACACGATTCGTCAATCTTTAGTATGGGATGAAGTTTGTCACGATGACCTGTAGTCCGTTATTTGAGTTTCCATGGTGTTCCAACGACTCATATTAGCATTCTGATGTAATGGGGAAATTTTGATTTGTTTATGGGAAGGAGTATGTATGTAGTGTTGTTGTTGTTGGTTGTATTTTGAGATGAATGTGTGTGTCAATGAGTTTAATGAATTTTTATCAACAGTTATTTGTGGGTGGTTTCAAATTTAGTTCAATTTTGATTTTATACCCTATTCAATTTAAACTATATATATATATATATTACGTACGAACTATTTATTCGTTTTTATTGGCAAACCAAATATACGATAAGTATTACTCAGAGATACCAACCATTTTAGGTCTACGGCTTCCGTGTTATGGGACATTGATGTTCGTGTGAACTACTCTGGCGTGCATTACCCAATTTTCTTATATTTGTATGGGATAGGCCATACCCTCTGTGTCTTTTTTTTTTTTTAATGCGGTACCTCTGAGGTCTACGGCCCGTATATTGACGCTGTAACCATTTTATTTTTGTGGGTTGGTAATATTTATTATTGGGTTTCGAGTTTGATTGATTGTATGTCTGGTCTTGATTGGTTTTATGCGAGGTTCCAGTCTGTTCCTTTTATTTGGAAGGTATTTTGTAACGTAATTATTTGGATTTTCGTTCTCTGTCCGGGATGGCATTTTTTATTTTGACAGCTTCTTTGAGTTATTATTCCTTTTTATTTGTTAGTACCTAATGTCATTTGACGAAGGTTATTAGTACATTTTTCCCCTTTACTCCTGCTATGTATCTAGTTAGGCAGGAGACACCCGTGGCCGCCTGAGTTACACGGAGGATTTCGAAAGATGTGTTGAACTATACTTCTACCTAAGGCAATTTCCAGTACCTGCCTGCTTTTGTTGTAAGGAGCCGGCCCGACCCATTGTCCGAGCTGCAGACACGACTTGCTATTGTTCGGCAGTGCCTGAGATGGTCTGTTGACTTACATTCTTTTCTTGTAGTGACAGTGATTTGTCTATTGATATAGTTGTTTACTATTTATCGTAACTTCTGTTTTACGTTTTTGTGAAATCATGTTTTTATAAATCATTTCAATCTAATATGTTTTCTCTAAGATAATGTGTATTATTTTCCTGTATCTGTCATATATTTGGAGAGTGTTTCCGGTAGCGATAGCTAGTCTCCAAGTACCTGAGAAGTGGCCGGTGTATCCTTTAGACCCTGTTCACGGCTCGTTTTCTCTTCTTTCATTTGGTCTGACGACCCTGCCTATTCATACTTTTACTTTCCAGCTAGCAGAATGAATCCACTTTCCCCCTTACGCAGCTTATGTAACCCCAAATATTTCCCCGACGCAAGCCTTATTTTGTATACAGGGTGCTCCCCTTTATATTTTTTTGTGATCATGATTTAACCTTTCTCTTTCTTTTATTATTAGAAAATTGGCTGATTTCCAGAAGGTCGCCATTAAGAAGACTTCGCTTTCTCCACGTCATCTGGCAGAGTCTAGCTCAAGATTGACCGTTTTATTATCATTATTTTCTTTTTGGTACATCCATTTTTATATGTGTGACGTATTGACGTGCAGTAGAGGTAGGATCCACCTTTATTTCACGCCTGTACTGATCCTTTATATGATTTGAATTTTTGTTGTTTTAATTTCATCTTAAAGTTTTTTTTTCTTTCGTACCAAAAAAGAAAAAATTTTCCTCACCAGTGAACATCTTCGTGAATACGTGTGTATGAAAATATATGTGTGTTTGAGAAAAGAGACTTGCGTTTCGTCAAGCCTTTTATGGAAGTTATGACGTTCAAAGAACTTTTAATTAAGCTGCGTCTTATGAATAAGAGAAATGTGAGAACATTTTATTATGTCTTAATTTTTCATGTGTGTATCTGGTGTACATGATGTAATCTTCTTTCCTTCACCCTGTTCAAATGTATCTAATCGAAGAATGTTATTTTATATAATTTTGTTATGAAAAAGAAAAAATTCTTTTATGCCTTTGTTATGTAAAAGAATTTTTTTTGGAGAAAGCGGTGGAATTTGAACCACTTTTCAGAATTTATTGTAATTATTATTATTATCATCATGATTATTATTATTATTATTGTCATGTGTTGTGACATCTCTATATTACGCCTCGAGAGTTTAAAAGTGCGCAGTTTGTCTGTATGTATCTCTCTGTCTAACGTTGTGCAACCCCTGGCTACATACTGCCTTGTTCTCTCGTATTGGCTAGTGTTGTTGCTACCTTGCATTTTGTTGTGCAATTCGTTCTGCCATTGGCTCTGACAATATTTGACGCGAGTTTGGGGCCACTCCCAAACTACGCATTTGATTTTTCTGAGAGGCTTCTCTCCCCTCTGGGGGGACAGAAGCTAAGTCAGTCTTAGACGCGCCGAGATGTAAGGCGAACGTGTGTATTCGGGCAGAGGCCCACCCTCATGGCGCAGCGGAATGTGAGTACGGCTCAATGTATTTCTATCTAACGCAATGTAATTGTTTTTGTTAAACGTTCCTTCTTTTGCTTAATTCTCTTTCCTTTTCAAGATGTTATTGTTAGTATTTTAATCCTTGAACCAGATCTCCGGGACCTTGCGTAATGTCATACGGCGGAGTTCTTTTTGTTGCTTTTGTTATGTGCCCTTCTCACAGTTTTATTATTTTGGTTAATACCTGTAAGATTCGAAAGTATTGCGTTTCTGCGTCTTGGCTTATATATATTTCCTGTCGGGCCTTAGTGCTCGTCTTTTGCGTCGGTGTCTCTTTGTACCACAAATGTTTCATTTGATTGGTAGCAATTGGACCTTTGTTTGTGGACAGTATGTGTGAGGTAACGGGACTGATGTCCAACGTCCCACTAATACGTGTCCCTTTTGTTTATAGAATATATGTGACGGTGGTTAACTGGGATTTTCTCCAGTTCCGATGTCATATTATTCTTTTTTTTATATGTCGCGTTGGTGCGGCATTATGTTGGAATATAAGCCTATTTTATTATAGCGTGCTTTCGATTTTTACCGGTCTCTTTCGTCCCAAGTCAATTGTAATGTAATGTATCTCCGTATATCTCATTTTCCTTTTGTTTTGTTTTTCTCTTTCGATTTTCGCCGTATTACATAACTTAATTATAATTCCCCTTGTCTTCTCCTTCCTCCTATCTCCGTGAGATCTCTCTCCCCTTTGTTTTACTCCCCTCACTCCTCCCCCTTCCCTCCGGTATGTTTACATAACATCATGAAAAGCTTCGCGTCTTAGCAGTTCGAAGTTTGACTTTTTGCAAGTTTGTCGTTTCTCTCTAACTTTTGTAAGTTTCGTTTTATTTTCTTTCAAGTTTGTATCTTTTCGTTAGATTCATGTTGTTGAGCGGTACTCAGGTTCTGTCGTGCTTTTCAGTTTTTTTTAAGTTTTTGAATTCTTTATTCTTGGTATTGGGTTTCTTTTGTATTATTGAGCTTGTATTAGCTTGCCTTTTTTCTTTGTTTTAAATAATTTGTTTATTTCGTGTACACGCTCTTTCTTTTATCCTCAATACATTTTTATATTTTAAGTAATATAGCTCCCTTGTCTTGTCATTTCTTATATTTAAGTTCCCCTTCCTTATCCTTATCCTTATCTCGATTTCGTCAATCTTGTCTTTGTGACGTAACAAAGGCACGATTAACACGGCTCTGGGATTTCTTTAATTAATTTTATGGGAATCTCGTTTTTGCACTTTTGATTATTCCATTAAGCAATTATTTGTTTGCATTTGGTTTTTTGGAAATCATCTTTTGCTCGCTCCGAAAACCTTGGGCCCAGCACCGGGTCGAGCAAGACGTCTTTTCCCCTGTCCATTTTGCGACCTTGTTGATTTTATTCTTCCACTGCTACTCTGACGCGCATTATTATTATTATTAATAGACCTTTATCGGCGCAATTGTTACTCCAGCCTCGTCTTTGCTGATATGGACGGTAACCTTGGGACCTGTTGTTGCGGAAATAATTATTCCTGTGAGGACCTACATTTTCAGTTTTTTCTTCCTCAGGCTTATCAGTTTGCTGCACTTGATCCATGTAGACCGAATTAACGTCTTTGAATTCGTGCCTCTGACCTTTTTGTACCAAATTTGGCATTGGACTCGTGTAGTCAAGCCTTCTCAATAATTCGTCCATACTGGTCAAATCTCTGATATTTGACGATATGATCAGTCTTCTTACTTCCACAGGCAGCATACGTGAAATCGCATCTATCAACTGCTCTGTTGACAATGGGGGTTGCAAAAATCTCAAGCTCTGACTCGTGAAGAAATCAGCGTACCGTGTTGGAAGAGTACCTGAATACTTCCTCGAGTATACCTCAGCTCTTAATGAATTCTGAGCTTATATTGACCAGAATCGTTTTATCAGTGCCTCTGCAAATTCGTCAAAATTGCTGAAAGTGTACCGAAATGCTCTAAACCATTCGAGGGGTCCTCCAGCTAGAAATCTTTCTACGATTCTCATCTCTCTCTCTCTAGGAATGTGGGCTTCTATGAAATAGTCTTTAAGATTCCTGATATATTCGATCGGTGTGAGACTATCAGTGTTGCTAAATTTTTGAGGTTTGTCTTCAAAATTCCGGATGACTGTCACATTTCTCGGATATGAATCCATATAATGTTTCCCACTATCACGATACTTCCATTCAGGTTCAATATTCCGATCCTCTTCTTCTTCCCTGAATCTGGATATACGTTCCTCAGGACTAATATCTCTCTCTTCTGTAGCGAGGTTACATCTTCTCACGTAATTTCTATCCTCTTCACCAGTCAATCCTTCCATATCCTTGTCTGTGATTTCCGTGATGACTTTCCTAATCAACTCTTCCTTATAGGTTTCCATCATGCTAGCTTCTCCTAGTTTCAAATTCTGCAGTTTGCTCGTAGTTTCATTAACATCAGAGACAACCTTATGAATCTGTTCCTCTAACGCAGTTTTTAATGCTTGCACGTCCTGACCTATTTGAGTTCTATCCTCTACCTGCTTTTCGGATAGCGAATCCATCCTAACATTCAAGTCTTTCCTAATCTGAACTACTTCATTGTTTATGTCTACTTGTGTACTGGCAAGTTTTCTTTCAATTCGCTCCTGAATCTGATCGACATGTTCCCCACTTGACCTCTTCCATTCATCTTTCCAAACCGTTACATTTGCAGTTAACATTTCCGCGATATCTACTTCAATGTCTTCCTTAAGTAAACGATTGTGATCTAATACTTGGGTTCTCATGACCTCTACATCGTATTTTAAACCAGCTAAAGAAGCTGTTGTCCTAACAGACTCGTCAACTAACCGAGTTGTTAATGCACTAATGTTACGAGTACAAAGCGTTTTTGAAGTTTCAATTTCTTCCCTAACTTTGTTAACATCAGTCTGAACTTTAGCAATGTCTACAAAAACAGTATTGACTTCTACTTGTATCTTATTGATATCGCTTTGCATATCATTAACATCTGAATGAATATTATTGATGTCTACTTGAACATTTGACACATCAGTTCGAGCATTTCTAACCTCTCTTTGAACTTCCTCTACTTTGTCTTGTACAGTAGCAACATCATTCCTAACAACAATTACTTCAGCTCTAGCACATGAAATATCACCCCGGACATTAGCAACATCAAGATTCAACATAGTAAGATCTTTCTGTACATTAGAAACATCAATTTTAACCTCAGACACATCTTTGTGAATGTCACTTACAGCATTCTCGATTCCCTGGGTATTGATCTGTAAACGCGACACATTATTTTCTAGGTTTGCAGAACTGGTCTGAAGAACTTTCAAACTTTCATCCATTCTACTAGCATTCTCCTCCATTCGACTAGTATTCCTAGCTTCCATCTCCTTCACACTTTCATTAATGCTAGCTTTCATCTCCCTCATATTGTTGGACATCTCCTCCAACATTTTCTTAATACTTTCATCTGCCATTTCAATAATATTTCAATAATAAACTGCTTTAGGGACATACATCAAACAGAGCAAAATAACAACATCTGAGCAACATTTTTCACCATATATAAATTTGAGCAATTTTCTGTCTTAAATCTAACTTATAATTACCTTATAATTAACCTTCGTAGACACTTCATGTTGAAATAAACTCAAGCACATGTTCAAAATTCTTTGGTTCATTTTAAAATATCCTAACACAAATAATTTACATTTATAATCCAAATAGTTTAATTTTATCTTTAATATGACTTCACATGTCATAAGCCGGTCAAATAAAATAAGATTCCAGATCATAGGCGATTTTTCTAAGTTTCCAGCCTATTTAACCACTCTCAAGTCGTATAAGATCTGATCTTTTCTGAGTGTAATTTTCCTAATACAACACAACATTTTATTCCTATATAATCACACTCTCAAATTCTACAATTGGCTAAGACATCTAACAAAGAATCAACCTCTTTATTTGAGTCTTCACAATCCCTTTGACATCGATAACTTGGTAATCCAATGTTATTCGAACACTCCAAAATTGCGGTGTCAATTCTACTGCAATAACTTGGTAATCCAATGTTATTCAGTCGATCGAGCCAATCGTGCCCCACGTTGGGCGCCAATCCTACTGTCCCCGTTATCCGGATAGTAGGCTGTCAGATATCCGCCCCCTCAATCGGATTGCCAATAATCAAACGCACCGGCACAGCTACATCAATGAAAATGGCACTGACAGATACTATCGAGATTAGAGCACAATAGTTAACAAGAAAATTATTGTGGAACACACCAAAATATACGGGGGTTCATACTTACCTTTACTTACCTCTTAAATTTATCTCGGGGACTGGGTTGTCAACTGGATCACTTAAAGTATGCCCTCACAATAACCTCCACCATGATATTTAAAATGAACCACAACAAAGACGAGAAACTTTAAACTGCACAATAATTTATTTCACAAAAAGAATGAATTTAACAAAAATAAAACAACAAAATCCACGTGGCAATCAGAAGCCATCGACCACATAACCATGTCCTCCTGTAGGACTGGTATACTCTACATACAATTTTTCAGCTTTCTCAAGCTCAAAATAACGTAATTATAATAATGCACTTGGAATGGAAACGGGATTTGGGACGAGACACATATATCAATTGGTTTGCGTGTTTATATACTTCATATTTTATTTATAGCCACAAGGCTATTATGTAAACGTCCTTGGCCTCTATCATACAGTTGTCCGGGCCAGCTGCAATGCACCTGCATCGTCAAAGTGGACTCACCTGTCCGTTCAACCCTAGCATAAGCGAGTTACATCAGAGCTTAGCTCTCCTTTCAAAACACGTTAAATGTCCACATCTCAACTGAAATATTATCACGCAAATCTTTTAAATGCTCCATTCAAACACCAGTGGAATACTCCAATAATCCTAAATCATGATTAATTGTTCAATCCACTTGCTTAATTAGCGTTGTTTAGAGTATAATAACAAAACTCTAAATGTTAATAACAAAAGTTCATTAATTATTTATAACAATAATAAATTGTTTATAACAATGTCAAACGACAATTAAAAATTTTATACACGCCTCTATTAATCCCTTTCATTACAAATTGTTATCAAAGATATTTACATAATTATTTACAATATTAATATTGTTTATATTATTTATACAAGAAATACATTAAACCACACGTTTATCGGGTTGATAATTACTTAAATCGTGTTGATATAATCGACCAATGAAGGTTAGTTATATTTAAATGTCAAATTCAGGTTTAATAAGGTTTAATAATTATTATTAATATTTGTGACGGTAACCTCCATTCAAAATCTTCATCTCAAATTATTTAACACTCTTGTTAACTTTAACAGTATCTTCACATGAATAACTTTCAAAGAACCAGGACAATACATTCAGCGGAAAAATACTTCGCTCAAAACGCACAAAATTGCACAAAAATTGGCCCAGAATGCATCATATATCTTAATATATATGGCATCAAAATCTTCCAAATTACATACAAAAACCTCCACTCATAAATTCAACAACTTCATTTATTACTGTGGGAACCTCCTTCATTATTCAAGGGCATTACTCATCAGCGACTTTTACAGGTCCACTGAACTAACGATTATACATCCATTGTTCCTCTTCAAAAATTCTTATATTCATCAATTGTATTAATAACTGTTATTATTTAACCTTCGTGGGTTTCATTCATGAATCGATATGAAGTAAAAATTTGCCAATCACAAATAAATTTAATAGCAAATACGATTAGACACTCCTCCCTGGTCTATCAAAATTGAGATTAATATCTTCAAAGTAACGCAGTATAAAAATACTATCTTCAATCAAAGTTCATCTAAACTGCATAAATAGTCGAATAGAATAGAATACAATTAGACTGTGGAATGCAAACATTATTGTTCCAATCTATAATTGAGAAAAACTCCTATCAAATGTTCATTACTATAGTGTATTCAATAAATCGTAATCAAAGTTCATATTTCATAAAATTGTCTATAATGCAATGATAAATGTCTATGTTGCAATCATGTTCATAAGACGACTAGTATTTCAAAGATCGTCGATAACGTATTAGATTTTAACGCTCTAAAATCATTTAATCATTCTTCTTTCTTGAGGATGACAGAAAATTGGTCAAAGTAATTTACTGAATAGAATTACTTTAATAAAATGACACGCTGTCTGAATTCAAATCTGCCATAGCAAATCATTAACTTTACAGTCAAATCGTGACTACAAAAATATGCAAATTAATGAAAGAATCTAAATTATCAGTCTCAACTGATCCAAAATTATTTAACTATGCCAATGACATAACAATGTCTCAACAAATCGTAGAAAAAGGCATAAATCATCGAAGTGTACTGAGTACAGAAATGTTAATCAAGAAAATGGGGCAAAAGATAGGACCAAAAATATGGGGAAAATGGTTGCTCAGATATCGCTACATGACTCAAATAATACAAGAAACGTTCACGACTACCTTATCTGTTGATTGAAGTTCTAGAGGACAGTTTTCAAAGAAAACTGCTGTTGGTTCCATTTCACCAGCGTGAAGATGTGCTCCGACCTCGAACCTGGAATCAGCGTCCTCGGAGAATCGAACTGCTTCCTTCTCCGGAAATTGCACTGCTCCATGTATACGAAAGACATCCTTCTGGCAAAACTCTTCTTTATGAGCCGGGTCCTCCCTGGCCTCTCTTGAAAGTTCCCTGAAGTTCCGGTCGCAATTCGCCATGAAGTTTATTGCAGTTATTTCCGCAGAAATATTCATAATCGTGGAGTATGATGATATTTCCACTGTCATTTGATATAATTCAGCGATGGATTCACGATGCATGAGTGTAGTTGGATGTTCACTACATGCTCGCTTTTGTAGAATGACGATTAACGAAGTTCCATGCTGTTACTTCACTCCATCGATATATGTCCCAATTGCATTAAAGCCTTAGCCTTCCATCTCAACTTCTGTTATAATCATTGAAAGCACTGTCAGATTATAATGTTCCATAGTAGAATGTATCGTTGTAACACCAAACGTATTCTCCAATATCACGGTTGCGATGCACGTGTCAGCCGTAGTGTATAATGTAGAATTTTAAAAGTGCTTCTCAGGTGGCGAGAAAATCACTTTTGTCTGCAGCCTTAAAATGTCAATATCTTTCAAAATATAACTGTGAAATTGTTCAAATGTTCTACACACCTCAATGTTGTACTGCCCAATTGAATTATAATAAAGGCAGAAGTTAACTCTTGATATCTTATCTGATAGAAACGTTAATGTGAGCGTTTCAACTTCACCTAGTTTCGAACAGCGTAAAATGGAACTGCTCCGTGTTCGTTCGATGCGCCGGGCTTTAACCACCCGCTAAAGACAACTTGCTTCACTTATTCACTCGACAATGACTATCTGACATCAGAAATATATATGCGTTATCAGCGGTATGAGAGATATGAGAGATATGAGAGCTCCTCTCTCCTGTGCACGACCTTTTATCAACTTCTTAAGGGGCGTATCCATCCCTTCCATAGTTCGTTCCTCCGCCATTGCTAGAAGTTTTAACTTTGGCTATACTTGACGGATTTTCAAATTTCAAAAACTCAAAATTAATTTCTTCAAAATTCCAAATCAATGCCATAACTGAAAATAGTTTTCCACAAATCTGCATGCCAAAAGTAATTAAATATCGTAGTTTCAGCAATCTCCGTCTTCCTTCCAAACTATCGTTCATTGGTTCGAGTCCCTCCTCCAATAGCGTAACTCCTTCCTTAGCACGATACCTTGTTTCCTGCGACTGCGTCGTAAATCTCAGATCTTTCTCGAACAAAATCATGACGTCACCAAGAATCTCAGCTCAACCAGCCTAGTTGCATGAAGTCTACGTCATCCGTGCCTACGTCATGAATATCCACGTCACAACTATGACATTCATAACTTTATTCATTTATGCCAATACAGCCATCGTGGTCTCAATATAAATCAATTTACGGGGGCAGTACCTTCTTCAAGGCCACGGCCGCCTCCTTCCCTCTTCCTTGCCTATCCATCCTGACCATCCATTACCTTCCCTCGTGAGGCCCCTGTTCGCTTTGCAGGTGAGGCCGCCTAGACGAGGTGCCAATCACACCTCACCAGTTGTATCCACTCCGATTGGATGTTCCCAGCTCTAGGACACTGCCCGTAGAGGCGGTAGTGGTGAGTTCCCTCGCTGTGTCCGTGGTTTCCACCAACCTGGAGGGTAAACGACAAAGAAATAAGAAGAAGAAATTATTATTATTATTATTATTATTATTATTATTATTATTATTATTATTATTATTATTATTATTATTATTATTATTATTATTATTATTATCTATGTTTCCGAAGAAACTCAAGGATTCTGTAACTCTGGCTGAGATGATAACTCCCCTCCGTATTAAATCAAACTTATATAAGTGCCAGGAATTTATCTTCCGTTTACTTTCTAGCAGTCGGAGTAAAACGCAGAGAATGAAAATTGTTTGGGAAAAGTTTCATTAGGTCGTCAATAAAGTGAGAATGTAACGTTTCATTAGTTGAACCAGGTGATCGGTTGGAAATGCTACAGTTCTGATTGGCTCTGGAATTCCATTGTAACTACGCTCCCTGTCACCAATATATGAGATTACTTAGCGCACCTTCCAAATTGTACAATGGTCCAGTGGTGGCCCGAGAGTGAATCGGATGGTGACGCGCCGATATACGCGAAAAATAATTTTTAAAAAAACACTTGTCGTTATATTGACAGGGTCGGCTCCGTGTGTTTTTAGCCTATTTTCATTTATGAAAAAATAGGCTTATGAGATCACATTTTGTCCGTGTGTCTGTCTGTGTGTGCGTGTGTGTGTGTGTGTGTGTGTGAGGATTTTTGTGTGTCCTCCTAATAACTTCTAAACGGCTGGAGCGAGTTCAATGAAACGCGCTAAGTTCATAGCACTATTCCGGGCGACCCCGACCGTGCCCTTCAAATTTTGTTACGTCTCACCAATCCAACATGGCGGCTGTACGAAATATTCCACCAACATTCAATATCTCCGAAACTATTACCGGTATCACCCTGGAATTTTGTACGTTGATAAGGGGAACTACTGGAAGTTCACTTATGAGACCTTTGAAAACCTGGTAACTACAAAATCAACATGGCAGCCATACGAATTTAAGACATTTTAATAGATTTAATAGATTTAACCAACCAAACGCAATGAAACTTGGTGCAGTATATGTTTATACACACTGTAATATACCGACATCTAACTTCGTTCAATTGTTTACATAACCTCAAGATGGCGGCTGTGCGAATTATTTCACCGGCATTCTATATCTATGAAACTATTACCGGTATCACCATGAACTCTTGTACGGAGATAAAGGGCACTACTGGAAGTTCATCTATGAGACTTTCAAGAACCTGTTAACTACAAAACGAACATGGCGGCCAAGCGAATTTGAAAATTTTAAATAGACTTTTCTCGTGATTTAATGACCCAAACACAATGAAACTTCGTATAGCAAATGTGTATACACATTGTAATGCACTGGTATCTAATTTAGTTCAATTGTTTACGTAACCACAAGATGGCGGTTGTGCGAATTTCGAAAATTACGTTTTTATATAGTGTGTTGTAATCATGCGATCGAAATCAACATTTGCATAATGAACGTACACAACAATCATCACCTAATAGTACATAACTCAATGGCGTACTTATATTAAAATCCAACATGGCGACCATCCGAAATATTTAGACGGTTCTCAATATCTACGAATCTATTACAGCAATCAAGCTGACAATTTGTATGTTGATAGAGGCAATTAATATTAGTAGGATATATGAAAATAGACTGTTTAATTCTTCACGGAACTACTTGTTTTTTCTTGCAGAGCGTCCGCAATTTTCTTCATGCTTTTTCCTAACTCCTTAATACCAATTGAATTCCTTAAAAGTTCAATTGAAGACTCATGTTTCCGAAATGCACGAGTTATATTTAAGTTCCCAACCCCATTGTTGCTCCACACTCCTGCCTTTATTCCAATCAATAAACAGGGCCAACAATACAATTTTTATGTTTTACTACTACCACACGACCACTTATGTTCATCATACCATCGACGCCCCAGGGGCTCACATCTAGTAGGACGTGAGTTGGCGACCACGGGGCCCCAGCTGAGTCCGGCATTGCTTCTACTTACTTGTGCCGGGCTCCTCTCCGTCTTCTTCCCTGTCGACCTCTCTTGGTCAACTCTTGTTCTCTTCCGACCCCGAAGGCATAGGTAGTCTCTTCCTTTCCCGGCTTAATTGGCCCTTGTCTCATCTTTTCTGTTACTCTCCTTCTGTGAGGGGTCAGCCTTCTTTTTATTTTCAACTTATCTCCTGCCTTCTGCTCAAGGCCCTCATGGAGGCAGGGTGTATGTAGCCCCACCACTTCTGGTGCACCCTGGATATTGCTGCACCCTCAGGGGCTCACGGTTGGTGAGTTCGGGAGTTGGCGATACCGAGGGATTCCTGAGCTGGGTCCAGATTCCCCCTTTTGTCCCTTACCTGTCGGAGGACCCTCTCCTCTTTCACTTTCCTATCTGCCTTTCATGGCTCTCCTTCCTTCCAAGTCCCTCAATCCGCATTCTTCTAGGAATGAGGACATTTATTTTCCTCCTGTCCTTTATTTGCCTTATTCTCCTTTTGTTTTCCATTTCTTCTTCTAGTATATAAGTTAGTAGTTAGTTTTAGTTATAGTTTACATTTCATTATAATCTTCACGATCACCCAAACTATTAGGGGCCGACTAACCTCGATGTAGACCCCTTAAAACAACAATTATCATCATACCATCGAGGTTTGAATTTTCTAAGGAAAACTTTCGAATTGACGTTGTTTTTATCACCACGTGATTTCTCCAAAGAAAGTAATGGCTTCGTTAAGTACCGGTAAATCCCTCTTGTCTTCATCTTCTCCATACTATAATAATAATATCATATGGCCTCGGATGCCGGGTGCAAGCTTTGTTATTTGACACCCAGAGGGGAGCTTGCATGTCGAATTTTGTTGTTGCTAAGTCAAGAAAGTTTGTTAATATTTGTTTTATTTTATTTTACTTCAATTCGTTTTATTTTGTTTTAAATTGTTTTAATTTTTGTTTATGTTTTCATTTTGATTTGTTTATTTTGTTTTACTTTGTTTTGTTTTAATTTAAATTTCCAGAAAACAAACACAAAAACAAAACAAAAACACCAAGCAAGAAGCAAAACTCAAACATAAAAGCAAAAGCAGAAAACAAAACAAAAAGAAACACAAAGCAAAAAGCAAAATTCAAAAACAGCAAAACCAGAAAACAAACACAAAAATAAAACAAAAAAGACGAAGCAAAAAGCAAAATTCAAAAAAAAAGCAAAAGCAGAAAACAAACACAAAACTAAAACAAAATAGACGAAGCTAAAAGCAAAATTCAAAAACAAAAGCATAAACCAAAAAACAAGAAAGATAAAGAAAAAGCAAAGTTCAATAACAGTAAAAGCAGAAAACAAACACAAAACTAAAACAAAAAAGACGAAGCAAAAAGCAAAATTCAAAAAAAGCATAAACCAAAAAAGCAAAGTTCAAAAACAGCAAAAGGAGAAAACAAACACAAAACCACAACCAAAAAAAGATGAAGCAAAAATCAAAATTCAAAAACAAAAGCAAAAGCAGAAAACAATAAACATAAAGCAAAAAGCAAAATCCAAAAAAGCAAAACCAGAAAACACAAAACCAAGAAAGAAAAGCAAAAGGTAAAATTTAAAATTTAAAAGCTCCTTGACACTATAGCGCTTTCTAGTAGAGAAATGAGGAACTTTTTGTTGGCGGAAAATCCCGAGATTAACGTTGCGATTATGAGCACGGCCTACAGAATTCAAATGGGTTCTTTAACATGCCAACAACGTGTGACATGCGTGTGGTGATTTTTACGCCTTTCAAAAATCACTTACCACAGCCAGGAGTGAACCTGCAAGCTTGGGGTTAGTAATCCGACACAATAACCACTCACCCACCGTGGCAAGCAACTTCACACTAAGTCTTGTAGGTTTCATTAATGGTAATTGTCATTACACTAACAAATGTAATAGTACATTATGCAACGAGCCTACAATGGCAATAATTAAGACACGAGTATGTTTATAAAACGAGCCTATGCGAGTTTTATAATTTTCATACGAGTGCCTTAATTACAATTATAGGCGAGTTGCATACGACTGTTTATGTTCGACGATAATTATAACTTTATTATATGTTGTGATGGTCCCAATATGTGACCAGAATGAAATAATTTTATATATTTTATTATTATTATTATTATTATTATTATTATTATTATTATTATTATTATTATCAATATTTTTTAATTTTTCATTTTACCTTTAATTAGTTATTATGTTAACTAATATATTTATATCTATTATTATGCGGTAATATAGAATATTATGGCAATTGAATGGACTTGGAGCTACACATATTATATTTGAAATAAGTTAGGTGCTTGACTGAATACTTTTTCTGAAGAAAACACATACAAGGGAAGAAAGAGGGTGATTCGCGGAAGGCCGGCTTATCCGCGGCTTCTTGGAAATGACATAAATAGACACTTATGTCTTTCACATCAAGTATTCTACCAGTATACAAATCAGACTAAGAAGGGATTCTATGAAGACTTGCCACTTACAATGCTGGGCCGATGAATGAGACCTTTGCAACTTTATACAAAAGGTGGGCTGGACCTCCCGAGAAATGCTACGAAGAAGTATTGTCATTATTGATATGTGAAAGGCGTGCAAATTGCCTAGTGACTTCAGAAGTGGGGGTGGGCGCGTGCCTGGGAACGTTATATATATGACGGCCGCCCAAATGGATTATTATTACTGAATTGCTGAGAGAAGACGGAATGGTGCTGTGTGGAGCAGAAGAGTGGAACTTGTAGCGAGATGGAGTTGAAAATTATCATTCATCTGTAACGCAGTGCTAAATTAGACAGTTGACTATTTAAGTATGTGAATTTGATAAGACATTCTGTCTTATCAAACTGTGACATGGTTGTGTACGAGGCTATTGTCACAGGGATGATTTTTGGAATTTATTCCGTCATCCACATATAAATTGATTACGTTGAGGAAGATCAGGGCCATCAGGAACTCTCTACGCAACAATCCAACTACAATGATCTTCAATGCGGTGAGCGATTTAAACAGTTTTTCTCCAGTCAAATCAGAAGGCTCGCATGCTTATTAAATTCAATCTATATTTTATTCAATTAACTCAGTATACTCCAGTTTCCAATCAAGACCCATAATACAAGTAAATTCAGTAGATTCTTTAATTTAATTTATTATTATTATTATTATTATTAATATTATTATCTTTAGTATTTTATTATTTTTGCACTTGTTGTTTTTATATATTAAATTCATTTTTAAATTCAAATGTTTGACTGGTTTCCTTTAGTAGCTAGAAATTACTATAAGGTAACACCACACTCCTGAACTAATTATCGAAAGGTTAGATTACGTAAGTTTCACTACGGCTGGAGATAGGAATTTCGCTGCTCTACCTCTCTTTAACCGAGGATTAGTATATTATTTTGATCATTATATATGAATGGTCTGGCGCCCTGGCAACACACAATACTACACATTATGTATTTTTTAGTGATGCTGACAACAATACAGATACACTATTAAATTAATACACAATTAAATGTTTCATATTGATCACCCAAAAGAGGGCGACGATTTATTAACCTTTGCATATAATCAGCTTCTTATTATTATTAACATTACTCAGTTTAAACTAAACCATTACAATGTTTTAACATAAATATTCATAAATATCTGTGGGATTCAGTTAATTCAGTTATTAGTGAACAAGGCGTGGCTTTGGTGACTGAACAGAGCGCATGCGTGGTCAAGGCACTCCGGAAGCAGAGACCATTCACTTTGCTTGACAACACAGAAATATGTTGGATTTTGAGCGCATGCGCGAAGGTATCCTTATCTAATTGGCCACACAATTGTTTCTTGAGTTCTGATTGGTTGGAGAAACTGTTTCATAATGAAAAATAGTGTTATAATGAGCCTCATTATGATACAGTTTTCCGATATATAATGTTTACATTTCGACATCGTCGAACATAAAACATATTACACAAGCTTGAAATGAGACTAGCGCTTAGAGACAGCCCAGCAGGGCTAACGAAGTGACCCGAATGCTCACGAATATAACCGATCTGCTAACAAATAAATCAACTAAAGTTATGTTAAAAATATGTCATTTTGATCAAATATGTAAAATAAAAATACATAATATTCATTTTAAAGTAAAAATATCTAAAACAAATGTCATTATGATCAAATATGTCAAATATGTAACACTAAAATGTCATTATATGATAGCTAAGGTTCTAATTCATGGACATTTATCATTTTAGTTATATATAAGCAAAGGGAAGGAATATGTATTTATATAAAAATGCTAGCCCTAATGATCGGTCTAGGTTGTGAAGTTTCGGGTACGTTCGGTTTGCCCCGCTGCGCTGGTCTGTCTCGGAGCGTGTCAAAAGATCGTGAAGGGGGATGGATGATCGGTTACGGTCGTGAGTATTCGGATGGCTTCGTTAGCCCCGCTGGGCTGTCTCTAAGCGCTAGTGAAATGAGAGCAATGTGGATGAACAATCACTGGTGAAAGACGACTCGCATCACGGAACTCCTGTTGCCACGGTTACCACTGACTTCCGTTCTATCACCATGGCAGGGACGTTCTTGTCAGCACATTCCTGTCTAGTTGCGCACCGTTCATGCCTTAATTGGTAACATCTAATGCAGTAAAATCATGTTTAAAAGAATAAATGAATGTCAAAATATTGATTTTTAAATCATTACTTACTTTGTAAGAAAAGCAGGTGACGCGGCGATTCAAACGCTTCAATGGAGAACCACCGGGTGAGTTAACCGTGGTCGTTACGGCATGACTGCTGGCAGTCGCTCACATCCGGGAGGCGAGGAGGTTCGAATCCCCAGCAGGCAACCTTGAAGATGGTCTTCTGTGGTTTCCCCATCTTCCTTCCAGGCAAATGCCGGGGTTGATCCGTAACTATAGGCCACAGCAGCTACCTTCCAACTCCTCGTCCTTACATTCACACTTTCCTCAACAGACAACACTCCACACGCGACGGTACGTGTAGCTCACCCACTGGGTGTCCCCTTAGAAGCAGCTACAAACTGGCTAGCCGAACATGCCCTCGGACACTCCCGGCACTAAAAGCCATACGCTAAAAATGGAGAACCGCCACTGCAATGTTGTCATAATTCCTTGATTAACTGGCGTGTGTAATCATGCCTGCCAATAGTGTAAAATAATAAAACAATAATAACAGATACATATCACCCAAGTAGACAGATTTAAATACTTCGGTGAAATTATTGAACCAGCAAGATTAAATCAGCAAGCTAACAGAAACAGAACTACAAAGAACATACAAAATTACTCGGAACAGATACAATGTTACTTAGGAGGCAAAATAACCAGTGATGGACGAAGCAAAGAGGATATAAAAAGTAGGTTGGCTCAGGCAAGGAATACATTTCTACAGAAAAGGAATCTGTTGACATCGAATATAGATGTAGGTATTAGGAAGTCATTCTTTGAAAGCCTTTGTCTGGAGCGTGGCGCTCAATGGAAGTGAAACTTGGGACTGTTGGGTCAGCAGAAAAGAGGAGAATTGTAGCGTTTGAAATGTGGTGTTACAAGAGAATGATGAAGATCAGATGGGTAGATAGGGTTACGAATGTAGAGATATTAAGACGAGTGGGAGAGGAGAGATGTATCTGGCGTCTGCTAATGAAGAGAAGAGATAAGTTGGTAGGACACATACTAAGATACTCAGGAATAGCAAGCTTAGTTATGGAAGGAAGTGTCGAGGACAAGAAATGTAGGGGTAGACCAAGGTTAGAATATGTTAAACAGATTGCCTCGGATGAAGGGTGTGGAAGCTATGTAGAGATGAAACGATTAGCTCAGGACAGGGAGGCATGGCGATCTGCATCAAACCAGTCAAAAGACTAAGGACTCAAACAAAAACATCAACAAAGGCGAAATTAAGACATTATAACACAGTCGTTAAAACAGAAGCTGTATATGCATCAGAAACTATTATAATTGGTGGCAAATCTTGAATAAAAATGATCGAAAAACAAGAAAGGTAAATCCTCAGGATGATGATGATGATGATGATGATGATGATGATGATGATGATGATGATGATGATGAAGAAGAAGAAGAAGAAGAAGAAAATCTTAGGACCAAAGTGTGAAAATGGAATTTGGATGAAAAAGAAATCACAAGAAATTTATTAAGTTACAGAAAAAATCACAGATACCATAAGGAAACGGCAGTTACAATTTTACGGACAGCTACAGTATAAAGAATGGCTCACGACGAAAATTTTCAACCTAGCCTTATCAATGAGAATTCAAAATAACTGGCTAAAAGAATTCAATGAAGACATAAATGAAATTGGCTCTCATGAGGAAACCATTCTAGACAGAACAAAATTCAGATCTTTAATTCACAAGCACAAATTTTCTGAGACGCCCACCTGATAAAATACAGGATGGACGGAACAGCGTAAAGGGGAACACAGCGAGACGATGAAGAGATAATGGGAAGGGAAGAAAGTTGGTTAGTTGGTCCCTCAGTTTAGGGGCTGCGACAACGCGTTCATGTGTAGAATGGGTGTGTGTAGAATCTGTTTGATAACCGGTGTTAATTTGGATGGATGTATTAGTGTGTGTTATCTGTGATTCAGGTAAGGGCTGCAGACTATCAATTTTCAATTAATTCCTACTTTTTCTACCAAATGCCACCGTCCACGACACCTAGCTGCGGACGTGGCTAATAAACGCCATCGCAGTCAGCACCTGGCGACGAACGTTGGAACTAATATAGCGATATCAAACTAACTTACACATTTTAGCTTCCACAAGTGTAATTAGTGGAAGGTTCTTTTTCATGCCATAAATCTATGACATGGGACCGCCGGCTTTACTTCCCCTCCGAGGGAAGGCATACTGACGGATTTTTAACGCTCTTAAAAATCCCGACGACTTCGTCCGGGTTTGAACCTGTAATCTTGAGCATAGAAGCTCAGCATGCTACCTACTACGCCACCTAAGCCGCTACTCCTCAGTTAAGGGACTGCGACAACGCGGTCATGTAGACCCGCGTACTTTTGGTGTGTGTAGAATCTGTCTGATAACCGGCGTTAATTGTGATGGCTGTATTAGAGTGTGTTATCTGTAATTCAGATAAGGACTGCAGACTATCAATTTTCAAGTACTTCCTACCTTTTCCTACCAAATGCTACCATCAATGACACCTAGCTGTGAACGTGGCTACTAGATGCCACCACAACCAGCATCTGATGGCGAACGTTGGAACTTAATGAGCATTAATCAAATCTAACCTACAAATTTAGCTTCATAAAATTGTAGTTTTCGCCTCCGTAGCGTAGTGGTCAGCATGGTTAGCTGCCACCCCGGAGGTCCTGGGTTCGATTCCCGGCTCTGCCACGAAATTTGATAGAGTGGTATGAGGACTGGAACGGGGTCTACTCAGCCTCGGGTAGTCCAAATGAGTAGAGGGGGTTCGATTCCTTCTCAGCCATCCTCGAAGTGGTTTTCCGTGGTTTCCCACTTCCTCTTGGGGCAAATGCTGGGATGGTACTGCCCCCGTAAAATGAATTATAAGGGATGAAAATGGGAATAATACATTTTTTTCGAAGCCCATGATAAAATTCAACCAAGGAATATGATGGCTGGAACTTGGCAGAAACCAGTCGTGAGGCGACGTCGAGCAAGGAGGGAAATTCCGTCACGTGATTGTATTGCGCAATGGAAGTTTCTAGAAGCTTGGAAATCGACCTAGCAACAGCGAATATTCCCAGGATTTGTTTAAATATTGTTATAAATTATCCCATTGGATATGAGCTTACAGCCATTTGGAAGAAGTTTTAGAGGAGACGGGAGTTCCAGCAACTAAATTTTCATGGATATTGAATTTATTTAAGCCCTTAGAGAGTGAATTTATCTATTGGAAAAGAGAAGAATATGATAATAAAATATTGGAAATATTTTATAAGTCAATATCAGGTCGCTATTGAAAGAAATAAGCGATTTACTAGAGCCCGCGTGAATTTGAGAGGGAACTCAAAAGGCGGCTAGAATCGGTAGACTAGGAGGGGAGACGCCAAGCACCGGGGCTCTTGTGTATCTGAACGTCGAAGAGGTCAGACGTGTGCGATTGGAAGAGAAAGGAGTTCCGAGTGTTTCACCGGTCTAGTAGAAGGTGACTCGTGGAGACAAGGCATAAGCAAGGGCGGAATGAGGAGACGACCTCGCCTTGAATCTAGGTGAAGTTGCGAGGAACACATATACCGCAATCACTTCCGTCTGATCGGCTTCAGAGATTTTGTTTCAACTACATATTGTAGCTGACTAGCAGATATTGTATATTACGAACTTTCAGAAGTTTGAGAGAAGTGTTTCAGCAATTATAAGCAGTTTTGTGAAGCGCGAAAAAAGTGTTTCTTTCCAGCGCAATACGACACTTTGTCCGAGCGACTGCAGCTCAGGCAACAGCCACAAGTGAGTACGAGTGTCTATTAATATTGCTTGTGTGGAACTGTATTACAACACTTAGGATGGAGATGTAGTGAAGAACAATATTCAGTCTAGTATTATGAAGATTATTATGGACTAAATTATTATGTGCGCCAGGAGTATAAGCAGATAGAAGCAATATAGTCAACGATCGAGCTTCGTTAGAGGAGACTGTTCGTGAATGTCTACTTAGTGAGCGATCATGAGACTTGATGCACAACTCTATTCTTGTCAAACATATGCTCAACATTAACATCAGAGACTACAGAACGACGTTCAGATTCCGTCTACATGAATGTTCGTTATACGAGTGAAGTCCAAGACTTTCTCTTCAAATGCCTTTTGAAGTGGAAAGCAGAACTTTCGACGCTACTCACTGTTATGATGAGACTGTGCTGTGACGGAGATAGAAGAAACATCAAGATTATCAAGAGGTCCAGGGTTATCCCGGTCACAAGGAAGACGATGATTGGAGGCCCGCAGTTTGATTCCGGTCGGAGCTTGCTGTTTCCAGTGGGGGAATTCGTTCCTTTCCTGAGGTCACGAGTTCGTGGAGACGAGCTAGGATCCAGTCCAGATCTTTGGGAGATGTAACATCCGAGTATTTTGTTATACTCTATCTTGATCTTCTAGACTTCGAGACCAGGTAACAGTGTTCACAAACCTTGTACTTAGAGCTTGTAGTGACATTTTCTGAGCAAATCCTTTATCCACATTTCGATACAGTATTTATGTACTCCATTTATAGCATTTTTATTCTTCGAAATTTATTATAGTGATCGTCTTGCGACGCTATTAACTTAGTTTGTTAGGAATCCAGTTTCAGAACTGCGATTATTTTACTTGTTCGTAGAAAAGCTTTTGTCATTTCCTTTAAGGAACAGTAATTTTATTTTCGACGTTTTTGTATTCATTTTGAATGCAGGTGATAGACATTTTCGTCTATGTTACCCATTAAATTAATTTTTATTAGTTTAATTTGAGCATTTTATCCGTCGAGAAGAAACGTCAAGAAAGAAGATCTTGGTAATGATATATTGTGAAATATCATGTCACATTGTGGAAAAGAAACATTTAACGTGGAACCGATTATTATCGTCAGAACTCATAGACATTCGTTCTGAATGAAGAGAATACGAATATGACTAAATGTATGTTTTATTGAAGAAAGCTTTGAACTTTCAGTCATTTAATTTATTTGAAGCTAGAATCTTCTTGGAAGATTAATTATCATCCGACGTTAGGGTAGTTATCGTTCGATATCCTCGTCGTGATAGATTCTTGTTGGACACAAACACATAGATATGATGTTGTGATTAAATATTTACGAGGAGTAATATCATGTCACGTTGTAGACATAATATTCCTTCCTCGAATAAAGTCGAACCCAGATGTGTGAAGATGAGATGTAGTATTTTTATTAAATGTATGCACGACAGTTTATACTTATCAGAGTATCGTTTCAAGAGTATTAAGTGAGGAGGTCAGTATCGTAAATTCCAGAGGTCGTTAGGGTGTATAAATTAATAATTTAGGCTAACAATTGTTGTTATTGTTCATGAGACCAGAGATTGTGGTGACAACGCTGAGGAATTATGCCTCTTGTAAGGAATGCCAGGTTGAAAGAAGTGGAGTTGATAACCCTTAGATGGTGTTTTTTTAGGTATTTCCGTATGTAGTTGGCATACGAGGTTATTGCGAAGGTGTATTCCGCATTTAAAAGTACAGTCATTGCGTGGGCATGACTAGGATTGGCATGGCATTAAAGTGTGAATAGAGAGTACTCCATATTTTGCTATACACGACCTGGGATTTAGAGAGGACAGGAAGGGTCACGGTTGAAATTGGAACGGGAAATTGATGATGACAGCTGTTATGCTATACTCTTATCGAGATTATTAAACCTAAACATGTAACGGCATATGTTTCACCTTAAGTGGTCGAATGTATTTAAACTATTTTGAAACCAGATCAGATAGGAGAGACTGGTGGCGGTTATTTCTGGTGATGTAGAAGATTTTAAGGATCACAGTTCACTGTATTTGACATAACTGCTAGATCAGAGCACAGGCTCGAGTGTATTTAGACGCTATTACTTTGAATGGACTATAGCTGGTGCTATAAGCGTCATTATAAATTCATTTTGTGTTAACCTTTATTATTTGCCAATCGAGTGTATAACATGTTAGGAATAGGAAGTTTATAGTTTGTTTAACGTAGAGGTTAGAGTATGAATGAGTATGTGACTGTATGTGGTTTGTTTCTTGTTCAGTACGAATGAAATGAACTCCATTGGGACGTCACAATGCGAGAGTATGAATGTTAGTGTGTATAGAAGTTTTATATCAATAGCATGTAGGATTTTCGTACAGTTCACGTACTTGTCTGACGTGAATCTACTTCATTTTAACACAGCTTTTATTGTTATGGAGAGCACATTTGTGGACCAGGCGGGAATAGCGAGGACTTCTTTAAAACTCTTTTTTAGCCAAGGCCATAGCTCGGCCAGGCCGCACAAATGGGGAGAGTTGTTGCGAACCGCACGGCTCGCGCTCTTTCTTTTTTAAACCAGACAGACTGGGCTGGCAACGGTGAATGTTATGTCATCGGACACGTGGCGAGGGTCGCGTGCGCCGAGCGCCCAGATGTGCTTGGGAGCGTGCCAGAAGAATGTAAATACACAGAGGTGTGTACAGCTTGATGTATTGACACAAGCTACACCAAATTTTGTCATTATGTTCATAGAACGCAGTGCTTTCAGTGGCGTGAGTGTAGAGATGAGCGAATGGGAGTGTGTATTTTATTTTGTTGTGTGAATGTTTAGCCGTAGTTTACATTTTGTTATTAAATCGTTTAGTTTTATTAGAAGCCGTGTCGTCATGAATTATTTTAGATATAAGGAGATGCAACTGTGAAACCCATTATAGGTCCAGAGAGGCTGACCACGAGATCCCCGAGAATTGTTTTACCGCGAGCTAAGTGTATTTTTCTTGTAATTCACAGTTGTGTTGTAATTTCCGCCACGTATATTCGCGAGGGTCTAGTTGGACGTAGATCCTTGACTAGTATTTTGCGCCGGAGCAGTCAAGGTCTACGAATCCAGCTGGTGCTTCGGATATCCAACAGACCGCCTCTAGATTATACGGGGACAGTACCTCCTGTAAGGCCACGGCCACCTCCTTCTCTCTTCCTCGCCTCTCCATCCCAATCTTCCATCCCTTCCCATCCCTCATGAGGCCTCTGTTCGCTTTGCAGGTGAAGCCGCCTGGGCGAAGTGCTGATCACACCTCCCCAGTTGTATCCTCACCGACCAGTTGTTCCAAGCTCCAGGACTCTGCCCGTAGCGGAGGTAGTGGTGAGTTCCCTCTCTGAGTCCGTAGGAAACACCAACCTAGAGGGTAAATCGACTATATAAATAATAAAAACAATTGTAGTTAGTGGAAGGTTCTTTTACACGCCATAAATCTATGACATGGGCCCTCCGGCTTTACTTCCCCTCCGAAGGAAGGCATACTGAGGGATTTTAACGCTCTTAAAAAATCTGACAACTTAGGCCGGGTTTGAACCCGCGATCTTGGGCATAGAAGCTCAGCATGCTACCGACTACGCCACCGAAGGCGCAAGGGAAGAAGGAAAATTGAAAATAAGTTCAAACTCGCTCCTTAGTTGAGCACAGCCAATCAAAAACTAATACCACTGTGTTGACGTACCTGTCATCTATTTGTCTGGTTTATTGGGCTGGTTGTTACGCTGACAGGTTATTTGTTGCTGTTGGTTCTTATCACCAACACACATCTGATAAAGGATCTCACCCCGTGCGGTGCGAACAATACAGAAGTGTGACTCGTGAGCGAGACATCCCAATTATCGATGTGCCACATAACGTTTCACGCTTGACGCTCAGCGTCATTCTGCATGCGCACTGCTGTACACCAGTGTATTGATTGTCACATAAATCGCAAGCGAACTCATGTAAATAAGAGAGCTCAACACTGGCTTCACTTTTTAACAAAGTCTCCACGTCAGAATGCATTAAACATCTGACATCGTAACAAAGAATTTCCGCTGACCAGACCAATAAACCTTGTCTTAGCTCAGATCTATCTGGAGTATTGATCTTGGAGCTAGACCTGTGGCAAGGATATTCCAGAGGCACGAGGTAGCATACGAAACTTCAGGTAACTTAGCATCTCGTAATTGTCATAAATTATAACTAGGGTTCGGATGGTTAAGACCTGAAGCAGTACAAAATATGCAAGCAAATATGTCCTAAAAACTAACTGAATATATAGGTATGACTTAAAAAACGGGAAAATGGCCTAGGGATATTAAGCAAGTATTGGAGTAGTCTTCATCATCATCATCATTTCCCCTTTTCCGGCTGACACTGGGTGGGGGCAAATATGGTTCCTCTCCACTTTGTTCTGTCATTCCCCCATTCCGACACGGTGTTCCAATCCAGGTTCCTTTTACTAATGCTTCGAGTCACCTGTTTTCGGAGAAAAATTTTGCCCGATTTCGTCAATTATTCTTGTGTTATTTCGGTATATTTTTCGCTACTTTTGTTTAATTTCGTCAAAAATTTCGCTATTTTTCGTAAGCCTATTTTAGTATTAATTTGTACCCGAAATAAGTTTCAGCACATTTGGATGCTAAATTTTCAAATGTATTGTTTACATATTTACATACTACTATGGAAAAATACAATTTCTATAAATATTTGATTGCAATTCAACAAGTTCTCAAGAAATTTGTGAAAATGACAATTTCATCATCAGTTCCATGTTACTAGGAGTCAGTCCCTTTCTGCGGTCTGACATAATGTTGGAATAGGTTGAGAATGACCGCTCGGCTCGCAGTCAACATTGCTGACTGGGATCCACAACGCCTTGACAGCAGCATCCACAAAATGTTCATGTTCAGATTTCAAGGACAATAGAATAGATATTACATCAATGTTTTCACCTGTGTTACAAACACTTCTTACTTGATCCCTAAACACACAATATGGCTGAAGAGTTTGGGAATTTTTCAGACTTTTAACAATGGGAATATCTTTCATTAAGTGACAGATCTCCTAATTTCCTAAATTACTTTTCACAATGTTCCTTGGATCAAAGAGCCTCCGCATAGCATAACAAACAACTTTTCCTGTGTTTGATTCCATTAAATGTTTCAACTTGTTGAAACTAGCTGTACCTACAGATTTGAAGAGAGATGTTAAATGTGCCTGACTTTGTTTTGGTAGATGAGAAAGAAGATCTGAGGTTTTTTGAAAAAAGAATTCATCCTCCAGCATCTGAAAACTTTTACAAAGGTCATCAAGTTTGGAATAAATGGTATGAATTAATGCCATTTTAGAGCTCTCTAACATGACTAACAAATGACAACATTTAGAACAGTGCTCAACCAGAAAAACTGCTTGGCAATGAAGTAATTGAACTTCCCTGGCACTCAAGGCTTTAAAATAGTTCACCGCAAGGTTTTGGACAAATTCCACTATTTGATACAGGTATTCCGAAATGTACTCCCCACTTTTAAACCACGAGTTCCACCGAGTGATAACAGGAATAGGGAAATGCTTAATCTTAGTGGGTTCCTTTTCAAATTTCTGAGACAAGAACTGAATGTACACACGTTTTCTCCTTCGTGTATTCTGAAAGATGTGTTTCACTTGTACAACACAGTGGTTCAAATCTTTCAGCTCCGCTGCCCATACGTTGCCTACCAGATTCAATTTGTGAGCCCAACATTGCGTATGCACTACTTGCTCAGAAACTAGAACTCTAACTGCATTGACACATTTTCACCTTTTAACGCGCTAAATCTGAATTTATCGACATAATTTTATGATAATGGATTTCGAGTTTCTGAAATACACACATGATTTCTTGCGCACATTCCGTAGCATTTGCATTTTCAATAACTTTTACACCACCCACAAATAATTTCTGGACTTTATCATCACCACATCTTAATATTTTGGCCAAAACTAAAAAACATACTGCCCTATTTTATTCGTTGTTTCATCACAAAGAATTGCAACAAGCTCATCTTTCACAATTTCTTTCAGCTTTCCCTCCTCTTCTTGCTTGATTTGAGGCACATAACCTTCACACAACCTGCCAGCCGTGGGTAGGTTTCCAGCGCCTAAAAAGAATAACGAAACATTAAAATATATAGTATTAAAAAGAGTGAGCAACGCAACATAACCTGAAAACTGTCCTAAAATAATAAATTATTTTAATTTTACAAACCTGGAACATATCGATCCATCCATTCCCTCATTTTGGGATGATCCAATTTTTTAGGGGAATATTGGCCTCCATAAAAGTACGGGTAGTCGACAATATAAATTCGTCTTTGCCTTGTTTTGCTGCTTTTGCCGCGGAACTGACGCTCGTTATAGATAGTTGACTTTTGACACCAGTTGTCAATTGAGCTTTGTCTTTGTTCTTTTTGTGGGAAGTGCTACCATTAATATGTTTCAAGCACGTGTCTTTACGTTTCCATTCTATACGTACATTGCAATATTTGCACATGAGAATACTTTTGTTTCTGTCGAAAACTTCAAATCCATCCGATGAAAATTCTCTTTCGCGGTCAAAAACTGTAGTCACCATTTTCATAAAATGTTTAAAAGAACATCGAAAAAGTATACGGGTACACAAGGGCAGATTAAAGATTTTCAGGCTACAACTCGCGATAGCGGCTCTGCACCACGAGACAAATGACGTCTGATTGCTAATAAATCGATACGAATATTCGACATGAAAAATAGGTTAAGAATCGATAGTTGGATTTATCGGAACTATTGACTTATCGAAAGAAACAGTTGACAATCTCGGCTCCCTTCCACTGGCGCAAAAAGATCGCGATTTCGACAATTATCTCGCGACCGTCTTTGAAAAGAATTAATTTCGCATTTCCTGCTAAATTTTGGATAATTTCGCAAAAATTTCGCGATTTCGCGCATCGCGAATAACAGGTGCCTCTACTAATGCTATACTTCACCGAGAACATCCAACGCATTCTTGGTCTTCCTCGTCGTCTCTTCCCTGCTATCCGTCGTTCCAGTGCCCGTCTTGGTAGCCTTACTTCATTCATCCGTTTGACATGTCCAAACCATCTCCATCTGTTTTGCTCCAGTTTGTCATTTAGTTTCTGTACTCCCAGTTCTTTCCGTATATCTTCATTTCTCACTCTGTCCCTCCTCGTTTTCGGGACCATACTTCTCAGGAATCTCATCTCAGCTGGTTGTACTCTGCTCTCATCCCTCTTAGTCATTGTCCAAGTTTCTGCTGAATATGTCATTATAGGAACATAATATGCTTTGTACATAACTTCTTTAGCCTTAATTGGTATATCCTTGTTCCATACTAGTCCCCATACCTGTTGATAGAAAGCACTCCCGAGTTATATTCTTCTATTAAGGTAAGAAAGACCCGTCTAGGGGCGAAAAAAATGAAAAAAAATGTTGGTGTTTTTAGTTATATACAATGTAGAGAACAGGAATTTGTCAAAAAAGTCGAAACAATGTGAAAAATGGTCATTTTATAAGATATAAATGACTGTGCTGCACCATGAATGACAACGCTACTATTACAAAGATTTATGTTTGTGCGTATAACTTCTGAACTATTATAGATAGATTTCTGATCTCCCTTCCTGTCTGCTCTGTTGAGTGCAGACATTGTGTTGGTAACAATGACAACTTCCTGCATTGTTTACTCGTCCTACTTTCTTGACAAACCTTGATAAACGGACAAGTAGTTGTGCCGAAACATCAGCTTTTAAAGTTTCACTTACCTAATAGCCCCAAAGTAATGTATTATACCATTGTGAAGGCAGATTCCAAGTGCACACCGCTGGATCTTATTCACGTAAGGGATACATAGTTAGTCACTGATGAGGAATGTTCAGCCATCAAGCTTCAGCAGTGAACGCAGAAAGCTCTGCACGGTAGTCTTCAGTATGATCTCAACCAGAAACATGTCGACATTGATGCGTCGAACAGCTGGTTGACCCATGCGGACCTATTCACTGAGACCGAAGGATTCATGGTTGCAATTCAGGATCAAATTGTGGCTAACAAAGCTATCTTAAATATATATTTAAGGCAAATATTCAGGATGATAAATGCCGGAGATGCCAACTAGTACCAGAACCAATTCAACATATCTCAGGAGGCTGCCAAGCAATCTCCTGTACTGATTACATGAAAAGGCACAACCAAGTGGCCATAATATATGTAATGAATGTAATGTTCTCAAGACTACGGCGATTGTGATGAATACGCTATATCAGTTTTACTGATCAAAAGACAGCTCTTTTCCGCCTGTGGTGCAGAATTATGGATAATGAAGTTCTCACAATCCACTAAGTCGTCAATCAACCTTCTACATTCTGGTTGAAATCACTGGAACTATCCTACAAAACTGCTATGGAACTTACTTCAGCTCCGTTCGACCCCCGATATACATGGAAAGTTTAATGATCTACCTCTCCACATCATGGCCTAATTGAAGTACTTGATCCTACCATAAAACTACCTGGATTCCATCTCCCTCAAGCTGTCTGGTTCCGTTTCAACAGAATTCGATGTGGCACTGCTCGAACTAGAGCAGCCTTACATCAGTGGGGTTGGATAGACTCGCCTCGTTGTGAATGTGGATATGAAGTGCAAACCATCAAGCACATTGTGCAGGAATGCTCTCTATTATGTACTCTGGGACCTTAGAAGAGCTCCATGCAGCCACTCCACAGGTTCTTGAATGGATTCAAGACCTGGCAGCCCATAACGAGGGCTGTTTTTTAAGTAAGGGCCATTTTTTAGCCCGTGCGCATTACCTCTCTGCATCCTTCGCGAACAAGCAGGCGTCAGTTGCAGCTGTGTAGCTAACCTGTACGCTGAACTGTGCATCTTTTCAATGTTCAAGATTATTGATTCGCCCGCCGCATGTGAGGTACGATCTGTGATACGTTTTTTGAGTGCAAGAAACATATCAGCTTTGTGAGGTGTATGGTGATAATGCAATGACGGAAGGTAAAGTGCGAAAATGGGTACGCGAGTTCAAAAGTGGCCGTGCAAATGTTCATGACGATGAACGCTCAGGTCTGTGATCACACACGACTTGGTGACTGCAATTGACAAGAAGATTCACGAGGACCGAAGATTCATGATAAGCACTCAATCAAAGGATTTTCCTCAAGTGTGAATTCTTGGTTGACAGAGCAGCCGGCAAACTTTCAGGCAGAGGGATTTCAGAACTTAGTTTCAAGGTATGACAAGTGTCTAAATAAACAAGGCAACTTTGTAGAAAAATAGACGAAGGTATGTGAAACCTAAAAATAAATGTGGTTTCAAAATAAAATGTTCGGTTAATTTAAAATAACAAGATGTTCAGTAAAGAACATATAGCCTACTTTCTCCTAAATGCATGGGTATTGTTATAACTCTTCGTCCTCTTCAAGGAGTATAATTGTATGTTGGTCGTAGTAGCTTGTTCAAATACAACGTGTTGTACGGATATTAAACATGGATATGAAGTGCCCTTTGCTAGTGCTAACTCTGTACAAAATTTCATTGAATTCGGTTTCACCGTGTTTGAATTGATATGGTGAATCGATTTGCACACATACATGGCCGCTATCTGCAAACTATTGGGCTGATGATATTGTAGTTCAGTCAAAAGATGCTTCCCACAAAAAGGTATGTTGTTGCAAAATTTGGTAGAGATCAAATAATTAGGTTGGTCGTAATTTGATTTAAACTTTTAACATTTGGGTGGCCGCCATTACGTTTTCGTCAAGATGGCGGCAATATAAAACATGACACTGAGGTGCCCTTTGCTAGTGCTACCTCTGTGCCAAATTTCGTTCAATTCGGTTTCACCGTGTTTGAATTGCTAGGGGGAATCGATTTGCACACATACGTGACCGCCATCTGCAAACTATTGGGCTGATGACCTTAGATTTTAGCCAAATTACGCTCGCTATACAAATATATGTTGTTGCAAAATTTGGTAAAGATCGGATGATTAGGTTATTCGTAATTTGATTTAAACTTTTAACATTTGGGTGGCCGCCATTACGTTTTCGTCAAGATGGCGGCAATATAAAACATGACACTGAGGTTCACTTTGCCAGTGCTACCTCTGTACCAAATTTCGTTCAATTCGGTTTCACCGTGTTTGAATTGATAGGGGGAATCGATTTGCACACATACATGGCCGCCATTCGCAAACTATTGGGCTGATGACCTTGTAGTTTAGTCAAAAGACGCTCGCCATATAAATATATGTTGTTGCAAAATTTGGTAGAGATAGTATTATTAGGTTAGACCAAATTTGATTTAGGCTTTGAACATTTGGTTGGCCGGCATTACGTTTCCGTCAAGATGGCGGTGATATAAAACATGGCACTGAGGTGCCCTTTGCTCAGTAACAAATTTCGTTCAATTTGGTTTCACCGTGTTCGAATTGATAGGGGGGGGGGGACAGACGTTCAGAGTACACACACTCACACACAGACACACACACAAATTTTCGCCCTGTGTTGATCTCATAAGTCTACTTTCATTTTTTGCAAAAATCGAAATTAGCCTAAGAATGGCCCTACTTAAAAACAGCCCTCGTATGAAGGGTCCTTATTCTGAAAATTGCTTAGGGCCCGGATGTTGATGACAAGTCATCTTTTAACTGAGCTGTCTAAAACAATGCTGAAGTACATAGAAAATCCGGACGGGCCATTCCGTCTTCAAATATGTCAGTTTTATTTTGCATCTTTTTGCATTTTTTTGCTATTTTTCCACTTTAAGAGCATTTTTTAAGTTTGGTAGATTTTTTGTCATATTTTAGAAAAATCAGCCTTTTAAGGTTTTTTTTCTTCTTCTTCAATTTAGTCATGTCACAGCTTTATATGAGAGAGCTACGTCTGTCAGAGTTAAGAAGAAGCTAGTAGCTATGAACATAAACCTTTTGCTAAGTGCTAGAAATCTATTTTGATTGACTTTTCAGTGTGAGCTTCAGATGTCATTTTTGAAATATTGGTGAGTTTATTATTATAAGATCATTTTCTCCATTTTGTAGTGCATTTTTCGAATTTTTGAAATATTGGTGAGTTGAGTCAATTATTATAAGATCATTTTCTCCATTTTGTAGTGCATTTTTCGAATTTTTGAAATATTGGTGAGTTTAGTCAATTATTATAAGATCATTTTCTCCATTTTGTAGTGCATTTTTCGAATTTTTGAAATATTGGTGAGTTTATTCAATTATTATAAGATCATTTTCTCCATTTTGTAGTGCATTTTTCGAATTTTTGAAATATTGGTGAGTTTAGTCAATTATTATAAGATCATTTTCTCCATTTTGTAGTGCATTTTTCGAATTTTTGAAATATTGGTGAGTTTAGTCAATTATTATTAGATCATTTTCTCCATTTTGTAGTGCATTTTTCGAATTTTTGAAATATTGGTGAGTTTAGTCAATTATTATAAGATCATTTTCTCCATTGTGTAGTGCATTTTTCGAATTTTTGAAATATTGGTGAGTTTAGTCAATTATTATAAGATCATTTTCTCCATTTTGTAGTGCATTTTTCGAATTTTTGAAATATTGGTGAGTTTAGTCAATTAT
This sequence comes from Meconema thalassinum, assembly GCA_946902985.2. Taxonomy (NCBI): domain Eukaryota; kingdom Metazoa; phylum Arthropoda; class Insecta; order Orthoptera; family Tettigoniidae; genus Meconema; species Meconema thalassinum. The sequence continues at coordinate 51,857,469 of OX336397.1, forward strand.
TATAAGATCATTTTCTCCATTGTGTAGTGCATTTTTCGAATTTTTGAAATATTGGTGAGTTTAATCAATTATTATAAGATCATTTTCTCCATTTTGTAGTGCATTTTTCGAATTTTTGAAATATTGGTGAGTTTAGTCAATTATTATAAGATCATTTTCTCCATTTTGTAGTGCATTTTTCGAATTTTTGAAATATTGGTGAGTTTAGTCATCTATTATAAGATCATTTTCTCCATTCTGTAGTGCATTTTTCGAATTTTTGAAATATTGGTGAGTTTAGTCAATTATTATAAGATCATTTTCTCCATTTTGCAGTGCATTTTTCGAATTTTGGAAATATTGGTGAGTTTAGTCAATTATTATAAGATCATTTTCTCCATTCTGTAGTGCATTTTTCGAATTTTTGAAATATTGGTGAGTTTAGTCAATTATTATAAGATCATTTTCTCCATTTTGTAGTGCATTTTTCGAATTTTTGAAATATTGGTGAGTTTAGTCAATTATTATAAGATCATTTTCTCCATTTTGTAGTACATTTTTCGAATTTTGGAAATATTGGTGAGTTTAGTCAATTATTATAAGATCATTTTCTCCATTTTGTATTGCATTTTTCGAATTTTTGAAATTTTGGTGAGTTTAGTCAATTATTATAAGATCATTTTCTCCATTTTGTAGTGCATTTTTCGAATTTTTGAAATATTGGTGAGTTTAGTCATCTATTATAAGATCATTTTCTCCATTCTGTAGTGCATTTTTCGAATTTTTGAAATATTGGTGAGTTTAGTCAATTATTATAAGATCATTTTCTCCATTTTGCAGTGCATTTTTCGAATTTTGGAAATATTGGTGAGTTTAGTCAATTATTATAAGATCATTTTCTCCATTCTGTAGTGCATTTTTCGAATTTTTGAAATATTGGTGAGTTTAGTCAATTATTATAAGATCATTTTCTCCATTTTGTATTGCATTTTTCGAATTTTTGAAATATTGGTGAGTTTAGTCAATTATTATAAGATCATTTTCTCCATTTTGTAGTGCATTTTTCGAATTTTTGAAATATTGGTGAGTTTAGTCAATTATTATAAGATCATTTTCTCCATTCTGTAGTGCATTTTTCGAATTTTTGAAATATTGGTGAGTTTAGTCAATTATTATAAGATCATTTTCTCCATTTTGTAGTGCATTTTTCGAATTTTTGAAATATTGGTGAGTTTAGTCAATTATTATAAGATCATTTTCTCCATTTTGTAGTGCATTTTTCGAATTTTTGAAATATTGGTGAGTTTAGTCAATTATTATTAGATCATTTTCTCCATTTTGTAGTGCATTTTTCGAATTTTTGAAATATTGGTGAGTTTAGTCAATTATTATAAGATCATTTTCTCCATTGTGTAGTGCATTTTTCGAATTTTTGAAATATTGGTGAGTTTAGTCAATTATTATAAGATCATTTTCTCCATTTTGTAGTGCATTTTTCGAATTTTTGAAATATTGGTGAGTTTAGTCAATTATTATAAGATCATTTTCTCCATTGTGTAGTGCATTTTTCGAATTTTTGAAATATTGGTGAGTTTAATCAATTTTTATAAGATCATTTTCTCCATTTTGTAGTGCATTTTTCGAATTTTTGAAATATTGGTGAGTTTAGTCAATTATTATAAGATCATTTTCTCCATTTTGTAGTGCATTTTTCGAATTTTTGAAATATTGGTGAGTTTAGTCAATTATTATAAGATCATTTTCTCCATTCTGTAGTGCATTTTTCGAATTTTTGAAATATTGGTGAGTTTAGTCAATTATTATAAGATCATTTTCTCCATTTTGTAGTGCATTTTTCGAATTTTTGAAATATTGGTGAGTTTAGTCAATTATTATAAGATCATTTTCTCCATTTTGTAGTGCATTTTTCGAATTTTGGAAATATTGGTGAGTTTAGTCAATTATTATAAGATCATTTTCTCCATTTTGTATTGCATTTTTCGAATTTTTGAAATTTTGGTGAGTTTAGTCAATTATTATAAGATCATTTTCTCCATTTTGTAGTGCATTTTTCGAATTTTTGAAATATTGGTGAGTTTAGTCATCTATTATAAGATCATTTTCTCCATTCTGTAGTGCATTTTTCGAATTTTTGAAATATTGGTGAGTTTAGTCAATTATTATAAGATCATTTTCTCCATTTTGCAGTGCATTTTTCGAATTTTGGAAATATTGGTGAGTTTAGTCAATTATTATAAGATCATTTTCTCCATTCTGTAGTGCATTTTTCGAATTTTTGAAATATTGGTGAGTTTAGTCAATTATTATAAGATCATTTTCTCCATTTTGTATTGCATTTTTCGAATTTTTGAAATATTGGTGAGTTTAGTCAATTATTATAAGATCATTTTCTCCATTTTGTAGTGCATTTTTCGAATTTTTGAAATATTGGTGAGTTTAGTCAATTATTATAAGATCATTTTCTCCATTCTGTAGTGCATTTTTCGAATTTTTGAAATATTGGTGAGTTTAGTCAATTATTATAAGATCATTTTCTCCATTTTGTAGTGCATTTTTCGAATTTTTGAAATATTGGTGAGTTTAGTCAATTATTATAAGATCATTTTCTCCATTTTGTAGTGCATTTTTCGAATTTTTGAAATATTGGTGAGTTTAGTCAATTATTATTAGATCATTTTCTCCATTTTGTAGTGCATTTTTCGAATTTTTGAAATATTGGTGAGTTTAGTCAATTATTATAAGATCATTTTCTCCATTCTGTAGTGCGTTTTTCGAATTTTTGAAATATTGGTGAGTTTAGTCAATTATTAAAAGATCATTTTCTCCATTTTGTATTGCATTTTTCGAATTTTTGAAATATTGGTGAGTTTAGTCAATTATTATAAGATCATTTTCTCCATTTTGTAGTGCATTTTTCGAATTTTTGAAATTCTGGTGAGTTTAGTCAATTATTATAAGATCATTTTCTCCATTCTGTAGTGCATTTTTCGAATTTTTGAAATATTGGTGAGTTTAGTCAATTATTATAAGATCATTTTCTCCATTTTGTAGTGCATTTTTCGAATTTTTGAAATATTGGTGAGTTTAGTCAATTATTATAAGATCATTTTCTCCATTTTGTAGTGCATTTTTCGAATTTTTGAAATATTGGTGAGTTTAGTCAATTATTATTAGATCATTTTCTCCATTTTGTAGTGCATTTTTCGAATTTTTGAAATATTGGTGAGTTTAGTCAATTATTATAAGATCATTTTCTCCATTGTGTAGTGCATTTTTCGAATTTTTGAAATATTGGTGAGTTTAGTCAATTATTATAAGATCATTTTCTCCATTTTGTAGTGCATTTTTCGAATTTTTGAAATATTGGTGAGTTTAGTCAATTATTATAAGATCATTTTCTCCATTGTGTAGTGCATTTTTCGAATTTTTGAAATATTGGTGAGTTTAATCAATTATTATAAGATCATTTTCTCCATTTTGTAGTGCATTTTTCGCATTTTTGAAATATTGGTGAGTTTAGTCAATTATTATAAGATCATTTTCTCCATTTTGTAGTGCATTTTTCGAATTTTTGAAATATTGGTGAGTTTAGTCAATTATTATAAGATCATTTTCTCCATTCTGTAGTGCATTTTTCGAATTTTTGAAATATTGGTGAGTTTAGTCAATTATTATAAGATCATTTTCTCCATTTTGTAGTGCATTTTTCGAATTTTTGAAATATTGGTGAGTTTAGTCAATTATTATAAGATCATTTTCTCCATTTTGTAGTGCATTTTTCGAATTTTGGAAATATTGGTGAGTTTAGTCAATTATTATAAGATCATTTTCTCCATTTTGTATTGCATTTTTCGAATTTTTGAAATTTTGGTGAGTTTAGTCAATTATTATAAGATCATTTTCTCCATTTTGTAGTGCATTTTTCGAATTTTTGAAATATTGGTGAGTTTAGTCATCTATTATAAGATCATTTTCTCCATTCTGTAGTGCATTTTTCGAATTTTTGAAATATTGGTGAGTTTAGTCAATTATTATAAGATCATTTTCTCCATTTTGCAGTGCATTTTTCGAATTTTGGAAATATTGGTGAGTTTAGTCAATTATTATAAGATCATTTTCTCCATTCTGTAGTGCATTTTTCGAATTTTTGAAATATTGGTGAGTTTAGTCAATTATTATAAGATCATTTTCTCCATTTTGTATTGCATTTTTCGAATTTTTGAAATATTGGTGAGTTTAGTCAATTATTATAAGATCATTTTCTCCATTTTGTAGTGCATTTTTCGAATTTTTGAAATATTGGTGAGTTTAGTCAATTATTATAAGATCATTTTCTCCATTCTGTAGTGCATTTTTCGAATTTTTGAAATATTGGTAAGTTTAGTCAATTATTATAAGATCATTTTCTCCATTTTGTAGTGCATTTTTCGAATTTTTGAAATATTGGTGAGTTTAGTCAATTATTATAAGATCATTTTCTCCATTTTGTAGTGCATTTTTCGAATTTTTGAAATATTGGTGAGTTTAGTCAATTATTATTAGATCATTTTCTCCATTTTGTAGTGCATTTTTCGAATTTTTGAAATATTGGTGAGTTTAGTCAATTATTATAAGATCATTTTCTCCATTTTGTAGTGCATTTTTCGAATTTTTGAAATATTGGTGAGTTTAGTCAATTATTATAAGATCATTTTCTCCATTGTGTAGTGCATTTTTCGAATTTTTGAAATATTGGTGAGTTTAGTCAATTATTATAAGATCATTGTCTCCATTTTGTAGTGCATTTTTCGAATTTTTGAAATATTGGTGAGTTTAGTCAATTATTATAAGATCATTTTCCCCATTTTATAGTGCATTTTTCCATTTTTAGGTCATTTATTACAGTAATTTTTGAAAATTGTAAGTGCATTTTTTAATTTTTTTTATGGCATCAATATCTGGGCCCTATTTATTTGTATATATATTAATTTCTGCCTTCTATGCATCACACGCTAAATAAATAAATAAATAAATAACTTAGCACGTGTTTACCGTCTTCCAATGTATCAAGCAGTCTTTTACCCTACCCCAGCTCTCTTTAGTGCAAATAGAGCCACACCAGAGCCACCACTGCTTCATGATAACTGTACCTTACACCTGATATCAAAGGCATGTTCATTAGTCCATGAAAATAAATCCAAGATATTGCTTAGTGGAGCACTGAACACCACTTGGATTGCTGCCATTGGCCGATGTCTCCACCAATAACCAAGCAGCTATTGCCCGCTGTGGGAGATTCCCGCGGGAAATCAGCCTCATGCAACGTTTTAACGGCTCTGAGTAACATTAACACTGCTTTAATAAGATGCGACTGAGCTTCGGAAACAGATAAAGGGAAATATGAAGGAGACCACGAGCATGTCTGATGGAGGGGACTCTTCCAGTCACCCCCTCAGGAAAGAGCAGTGCTCCCAGATGTTACCAACTCGCATCTCATCAATTTTAGAGAAATAATCTGAATAAAATCCATCAAAGGTGCGTAACTCATAACTTACAAATCGTATTATTGTTATTATTATTATTATTATTATTATTATTATCATTATTATATACATATATTCGTTATGGCCGACTATGAACCACGTTTGACAGCTTTTACATTACTTGTTGTCTTCACTCTCTGACAATATCTCTTCATCCTCTCTCCCACTTCCTTCCTTCATCTGTTCCTCTGTGTAAGATCTTCCTTTCCTCACTGACAACTCCCCTGTCTCCTCTTAGCTAGTCGTCTAAATCGCTCTCTGTCCGTTATGTCGTCCTCTTCTTTCACCCCCATCCGATCTAAGTCCAATCTCACTTCACTAAATCATTTCGGCTCCGTCTTCCTCTTCCTGAAGAATTCAAAAATCCTCTTCGTCAATCTGGCACTGTTCATCCTCACCAAGTGTTCAAAAAACTGTATTCTCCTCTATCTCATTATTATTATTATTATTATTATTATCATTATTATTATTATCGTTTCGGTCGTCTGGGGACCACGAGCCAATTTCAATGCTTTGTCCTTTGCTGTTCCTTCTTCTTCCTCCAGTATTCCTTCATCATCATCTCCCTATTGTCTCCTCTTCTTTCCTCGGACCATTTCGAGCCGGTTTTCTTTCCCTTCCATACTTGGAATCCTTCCATTTTTAGCATTTTTTTTGCCTAAAAATATATCTCTATGGTGTATCTATTTATTTATTTATTCGTTAATAATTTTCATGTTTTATTCTGGCCCTTTTTTCTTTCTTTCTTCCCAAAAATCCCTCATATAAACACTATGCTTCCTCTTTCTCTCCTGTCCACTTCATTCCCGGTTGACTCTCTTTGGGAGTTTTCTCAAACTTCTGTTGTCTAAGTTTTTCTCTGTATGTGTTCCTTGTCTGCGATGTCTTCTGTAGAGATGTTTAGTGTCTTGAGGGCTTCCACGGTTTCCTTTCCCCAATTGGTTTTATAATATACTATTCGTAACTATATTAAAATTTACATGGTCAGTCAGTCTTCGGTCATCCTATGTATAAGGTGTGTTCAAAAAGTAAGAGGCCGGAGGCTGTAATGTGCAAACCGGTGACGACACCGGCTAATCTGTGCATCTGTAACGAGGTGTGGTTCCGACCAGAGCGTGGAAGGTCACAGCTCGTCGCTAGAGGGCACGCGTGCACGTCACGTGACGATACAATGCGAGCAGCAGCATGCATCAATTGTCCAACCAAGACCATGCCAGTAGGCCATTCGACATGCTTCCTGGTATGGTTGAGGACTGTGGGGCACCCATTGGGCACACACTTTACGCAAGTGCAGTCGTTCCTTCATGATGGTGTGCACACTTCCGACGCTCAATCCGACCACGGCGGCTATGGCGTTCACTGTCACTCGGCGGTCCTGGGTAATGAGTGCATCAACCAGCTGGACGTTGTCATCGGTAATGCAGGGGGGGTGCCCCAGACTGGGCATCATCGGCTAACGACACCCGTCCTTCCCTGAAGCGCTTGTGCCACGCCTTGACCCTTGCAAGAGACATGCAGTGTTCGCCGTACACTTGTGACATTCGGTGATGAATGTCCGTTCCCCCTACTCCTTTCGCTGTCAGAAACCGAACAACACCTTTTTGCTCTTCGGTTGACGCCTCCATGTCACTGTTTTCAATGCGACTGGCAGCGTTGAACGATTGATGCATGCTGCTGCTCGCTTTGTATCATCACGTGACGTGCACGCGTGCCCTCTAGGGACGGGCTGTGACCTTCCACGCTCTGGTCGGAACCACACCTCGTTACACACGCCACGATTAGCCAATGTCGTCACCGGTTTTCGCATTCCAGCCTCCGTCTCGTTACTTTTTGAACGCACCTTATAGGTGTCCATAAAATGCTGCCCTTCTTTTCCTTATGTTGTTTGTAATCGTTTCTGTCTGTTTGTATAATTCTATTCTCGGTCTCTTTATCCATATTCCCTGTTTCTTAACTGGCCCGTAGATCTTCCTCAGAATATTTCTCTCTCTGTGGTCTATCTTATTTTATTATTGTTTCTTAGTTATGCACATTCACAGAGCGCTTTTTAATTTATTAGTTGATTCAATTATTTTTCCTTCCTCTTCTCCTAAAGTCCCTTCATGAACTAACTGTGTTGCCTCTTGCATTCTTCGGTCCACCTTATGCCAGTTCTGCTGCTATGATTCACCCCAAATGTGTGCTTATTTACTGAGATTTATCTTGTTTCATTCAGTTCCCCCCTTTTTTCCTCCAGCGAACTTATCCATGCAATTTGGGTATTAATTATATTGAATAATCCTGTTAGAAAAGTCCAGAGGTTTTGGGGATATTTCATAGGCCTAGGTTAATCACCCCAAATTTGAATTCCTCTGATGGATAGAAGAACGTAAGAAGAAACACAGTGAGATCATGAAGAGATTTTGGAGAACAGGAAGGAGGATGATGATGATGATAATTGTTGTTTTAAGGGGCCTAGACTATCGGCCCCTAACGGTTTTGATGATCGTGACTATGATAATGAAATGTAAACTATAACTAAAACTAACTACTAACTTATATACTAGAAGAAGAAATGGAAAACAAAAGGAGAATAAGGCCAATAAAGGACGGGAGGAAAAGAAATGCCCTCAACCCTCGAAGAATGCAGATTGAGGGACTTGGAAGCAAGGAGAGCCATCAAAGGCAGATAGGAAATTGAAAGAGGAGAGGGTCCACCCCAGAGGCAAGATAAAAAGGGGGGGGGGGGAAACCGAACCCAGCTCAGGAATCCCTCAGGATTGCCAACTCCAGAATTCACCAACCGTGAGCCCTTGAGGTTGTAGCACTAACCAGGGTGCACCAGAAGTGGTGGGGCTACATACACCCTGCCTCCTTGAGGGCCTTGTGCAGAAGGCAGGAGATATCATGAAAAGAAAAAGAAGGCTGACCCCTCAAAGAATGAGGATATCAGGGAAGATGAGTGAAGGGCTATTTAAGGGGGGAAAGTGAAAGACTCCCTAGTCCTCGGATACCCTAATACCGTTGGGGACGGAATAGAACAAGAGTTGACCAAGGGAGGTCGATAGCAAAGATGACAGAGAGGAGTCCGGCACAAGTAAGTGGAAGTAATGCCGAACTCAGTTGGGGTCCCGCGGTCGCCAACCCACGTCCCACTAGATGTGAGCCCCTGGGGGAAGAAGAACAGAAAGGCAAAAGTTATCAAGCCAACTAACAAGTTCCAACGCCCTCTATAAGTGGGCTTAACGAAGAAAGAAAGAAAGAAAGACAGACAGAAAGAAAGAAAGAAAGAAAGAAAGAAAGGAAGAAAGAAAGAAAGAAAGAAAGAAAGACAGAGAGATAGAAAGAAGGAAACAAAGAAAGAAAGAAAGAAAGAAAGAAAGAAAGAAGGAAAGAAAGACAGAAAGAAAGAAAGGAAGGAAGGAAGAAAGAAAGAAAGAAAGAAAGAAAGAAAGACAGAAAGAAAGAAAGAAAGGAAGAAAGAAATAAAGAAAGACAGAAAGAAAGAAAGAAAGAAAGAAAGAAAGAAAGAAAGAAAGAAGAAAGACAGAGAGATAGAAAGAAGGAAACAAAGAAAGAAAGAAAGAAAGAAAGAAAGAAAGAAGGAAAGAAAGACAGAAAGAAAGAAGGAAAGAAGGAAACAAAGAAAGAAAGAAAGAAAGAAAGAAAGAAAGAAAGAAAGACAGAAGAAAGAAGGAAAGAAAGACAGAAAGAAAGAAATAAAGAAAGAAAGAAAGAAAGAAAGAAAGAAAGAAAGAAAGAAAGAAAGACAGACAGAAAGAAAGAAAGAAAGAAAGAAAGAAAGAAACATAGACAGAAAGAAAGACAGAAAGAAAGAAAGAAAGAAAGAAAGAAAGAAGGAAAGAAAGACAGAAAGACAGAAAGACAGAAAGAAAGAAGGAAGGAAAGAAAGAAAGAAAGAAAGAAAGGAAGAAAGAAAGAAAGAAAGAAAGAAAGAAAGAAAGAAAGAAAGAAAGGAAGAAAGAAAGAAAGAAAGACAGAAAGAAAGAAAGAAAGAAAGAAAGACAGACAGACAGAAAGAAAGAAAGAAAGAAAGACAGAAAGAAAGAAAGAAAGAAAGAAAGAAAGAAAGTAAGAAACAAAGACAGAAAGAAAGAAAGAAAAGAAGATAGAAAGGCGGAGAGAAAGACAGAAAGAAAGAAATTAAGAAACAAAGAGAGAAAGAAAGACAGAAGGAAAGATAATATCATTGGTTTTACGTTCCTTTTAACTGCTGTAACGTCCCAGTAAATCTACTGACACGGCTACCTCACATTTGCGCACCCTCAAATGCCTTAGTACGTGTCCTACCAACCTATCTCTTCTCTTCATTGGCAGTCTGTTTGGTTGGTTGGTTCCTCAGTTTAGGGGCTGCGACAACGCAGTCATGTAGCCCCGTGTACTTTGGGTGTGTGTAGAATCTGTGTGATAACCTGTTTTAATTGTGATGGCTGTATTAGTGTGTGTTTCTGTTTCTTAATTCAAGTAAGGAATGCATACTTTGAATTGTTCATGTAGTTCCTACTTTTGCCGCCAAACGCCACCGTCAACAACTACTAGTTCAGAACTTGGCTACTAGACGCCACTGCAGTAGGAACCTGAGCGTTGCTTACATTTTAACCTAATTTAGCTTCACACAGGTGTAATTAGTGGAAGGTTCTTTAACATGCCATAAATCTATGGCAGTCTCCAGAAACATCTCTCCTCTCCCCTCGTCACCTCTTCAAATCTAATGTAAAACCTGGAGGATTAAGAGAATTTGACACCCCCTAGGTTGGCCACCCCTGATGGGAAATCCACTGATGATGTCACATGACCTTTAGGATTACACCTGGCAGCCATTTTGAATTTTTAAATAAATCTATAAATCATACAGTCGCCATCTAGAATGAGGCACAAGAAGCCAACATTTTTTAGTCTATTTTCATTTATTTAAAAACTAGGCTTATGAGATCAACTTTTGTCTGTGTGTCTGTCTGTGGGTGCGTGTGTGATTCGTGTGTGTGTGCCCCCCCCCCCTAATAAAATCTAAACGGCTGGAGCGATTTCAATGAAACTCGGTAAATTCATAGCTCTATTCCGGAAGACCCCGACCGTGCCCTTCAAATTTCGTTACGTCTCATCAATCCTACATGGCGGCTGTGCGAAATATTTCACCAGCATTCAATATCTCCGAAACATTACCGATATCACCCTGGAATTTTGTACAGTGATAAAGGAAAATAACAGAAGTTCACCTATGTGACTTTTGAAAACCTAGTAACTACAAAACCAACATGGCGGCCAAGCGAATTGGCGACTTTTAAATAGACGTTTCTCGCGATTTAACCAACCTAACGCAATGAAACTTGGTACAGTATATGTTTACACACATTGCAATGAACCGACATCTAACTCCGTTCAATTGTTTACATATCCTCAAGATGGCGGCTGTGTGAAACATTTCACTGGCATTCTCTATCTCTGAAACTATTACCGGTATCACCCCGAAATGTTGTACGGAGATAAAGGGCACTACTAGAAGTTCATTTATGAAACTTTCAAAAACCTGTTAACAATAAACGAACATGGCGTCCATGCGAATTTGAAAGTTTTAAATAGACTTTTCTCGCGATTTAATGATCCAAACGCAATGAAACTTGGTCAGCAAATGTCTATAGACATTGTAATGCACTGGTATCTACTTTAGTTCAATTGTTTATATAACCTCAAGATGGCGGATGTGCGAATTTTAAAATTAAGTTTTTATTCTCGTATCGTAATCATGCGATCGAAGTGAAAGTTTGAATAATGAACCTACGCAATAATTTTCCTTTAATGGTACATGACTCTATGACCTATACATATAACAATCCAATATGGCAACCATCCGAAATATTTAGACGGTTCTCAATATCTGCGAATCTATTACAGCAATCAAACTGAATTTTTTATGTTCATATGGGCTATGAACGTAAGTTCACCTATAGGACTTTCAATAACCTTTCAATAACAAATTCAACATGGTGGTGACGCGAAGTATAAATATTCACATGGACGTGTCTCGCAATTTAACCATCCGAGTGCAGTGAAACTTGGTACAGTAAATCTTATACAAATGTTAATCCATTGGCATGTAATTCATTTCAATTGTTTCCATAACCACAAGATGGCGGCTGTGCGAAATTTTAAAAATCTCGTTTTTACTTCTTGTGTCCTAATCAGGCGAATGAAGTTTGAATAGTACACGAAAACAATAATCTTTATTACATAACTGTAAGACCGACATATATAAAAATCCAACATGGTGACCATCCGAAATATTTAGTCAGTTCTCATTATATACCAATCTATTACAGCAATCAAACTGAAATTTCATATGTTAATAGTGGCAATTAACATAAGTAGGATGTATGAAAATAGGCTATAGTTCCTCACGGAACTACTTGTTTATTTTTCAATAAATCGATTATCAATCAATCTTGCGCAATAGCCCCTGGCCCAGCTCCGGTCTATTTCACCTATTTCCCTCCCTCCGTTGTTACATTAGTGAGGCTATTGGAGTATTATTTGCCATTTTTCAGAGTTACCTGGTTCTATAATTAGTGAGGTTACGTAGAACAAACTATCCGTATAACAGCACACAAACTGCTGCTGATCTCGTCATCCGCTTTATAAGTGACAGTGGGTTAGGGCCAGCAATCTGAATTTTCCAGTGAACATTGACTCAAAGACTTGTTCTTTTTTGAATCCTGAATTTTTGTTTTTCCGTATTTTTTGTTTATATTATAATTATTAGTTTTATTTAGCTTGCCGAAGCCTCCGTGGCTTAGGCGGCAGCATGCCGGCCTCTCACCGCTGAGTCCGTGGTTCAAATCCCGGTCACTCCATGTGAGATCTGTGCTGGACAGAACGGAGGCAGACAGGTTTTTCTCCGGGTACTCCGGTTTTCCCTGTCAAAATTTCATTCCAGCAACACTCTCCACTATCATTTCATTTCATCTGTCATTCATTTAATCATTGCCCCAGAGGAGTGCGTCAGGCCTCGGCAGCCGGCACAGTTCATATCCTCGCCGCTAGATAGGGGCTTCATTCATTCCATTCCTGACCCGGTCGGAGACTGGAAGCAGGCTGTGGATTTTCATTCATTTAGCTTGCCACAGTGGGTGAGTGGTCAACGTGTCGGTCTACTAACCCCAAGATTGCAGGTTCGGTCCTGGCCGTGGTAAGTGTTTTCTTTTTTTTTGAAAGGCGGCAAAAATACGACACGCATGTCATACGATGTTGGCTTGTCAAAGAACCCATTTGAATTCAGTAGGCCGGGTTCATAATGGCAAAATTAATCTCGGGAGTTTCCGCCAACACAAGGTTCCTCATTTCTCTACTAGAAAGAGCTATAGTGTTCAACGAGCTTAGATATCGAACCTCCTTGATATAGTCATTCAAGGAACAACAATATTCGACATGCAAGCTACCCTCTGGGTGTCAAATTACAAAGCTTGCAACCGGCACCCGAGCCCATACGATATTATTATTATTATTATAGTTTTATTTATTTTTTTGTTTTATTAATTTTCGGTCTTTTCAAATTTAGGTGTCCACCTATAAATTTTAAATTCCATTCCAAATGTGTACACTTAAATCTGTGTTACACAGTATAGTAGAGTGAGTCCGGGAATGTTCTCCGCAGCGCCTACATGGGTCTGCGAGAGCTAGCTACAGCAGTTACGTTGGTAGCACGGCTGCCGCTTGCATCATAACAAATAAACAGTAAACTTTGTACTCACCACAGCCATTCATAACAGATGCTGGAATCATTCACAGTACATCACTCTTTTTCCGTAATCAGTTTGTTTTAATTCATGAACCACGGTAACTTTATAAGGGAACAACTGAAGCTTGTCTCTTACAGCTTTTTGTGCTGTCGACTTAGAGATTCCTGTTTGTTGAGCTAATTTTCGTGTTGATTTACTTGGACTATGCAGCATTATATCGCAAGTTTTTCGTCTGTTAAAAGCGTAGGCCTGCCTGTTCCCGGTACATCGTGAACTGAGCCAGTCACACGAAATTTACTTACCAAATCCCGAACGGTATCATCGTTTGGACACTTTGAATTAGTAAACCGCGCCTGAAATCTTAATTTTACAATTTCTGTAAACCAATCGACTTCGTGAAAAACGTATTCCACCAAAAAAAAAAAAACTCTCTCATCAGTAGTAAACATTTCCGCCTGTATACTGTTGCACTCTTCCAATAATCTATCTGAACGCTCGCTTATAGCAATACACACTGACAGCCCACACGGGGGAGTTTCGCTTTGAAGGACACAGTGCAGTGCAGCCAACTAAACTCATGACTCAACCACTCACAGCTGCACGTACCCACTGCGGAGAACATTCTCGGACGCCCTGTATAATTATTATATTAGTCGCACATGACACACTTTTATCACATTCTTGCAATACTGCCCCATCTTTGTGAACGTATTCCAAGGATGACCCCTAAGTAGCTATTTAGTAGCCTATTTGACTCGGAAGGACTGGCGCAAGGGTATTTTCGACCCGACGCTTAAATAATGCTCTATATTTTCGTTTTGGTCAGCCCTTATTCCCTGTCGCTTGCTGTACCTTACCTCCTAGCCTTGAACTTCACGCTGCAAAAGAAAAATGTCCACAGCTCTTTGAACACTCAAGTTATTTCTATATTATTTACGGTCGGGTCAGATTTACCCATGGCGCCATTTACCCTCGCGTGGCAATTTTCGGCTTACGTTACTCGGAACAATCTGTAAACAAGTAGTTCCGTGAAGAACTATACAGCCTATTTTCATATATTCTACTTATGTTAATTGCCTCTATCTACTGTACATACACAATTTCAGTTTGGTGATATTTCGTAGATATTGAGAACCGACTAAATATTTCGGATGGTCGCCATGTTGGATTTTATATATGTAGGTCCTAGAGTTATGTACTGTTACATGCAGATTATTGTGAACGTGTAGTATTCAAACTTCAATCGCATAGTTAGGACACAAGAAAAAACAAGGAGATTTTAAAATTTTTCACAGCTGCCATCTTGAGGTTATGGAAACAATTGAAATAAATTAGATGCCAGTGGATTAACATTCGTATAAAGATTTACTGTAACAAGTTTCACTGCACGCGGATGGTTAAATTGCGAGAAACGTCCATGTGAATATTTATAATTCGCGTCACCGCCATGTTGGATTTGTGATCACCAGGTTATTTAAAGTCCTATAGGTGAACTTAAGTTCATAGCCCCTATGAACATTAAAAAATGCAGTTTGATTGCTAAAATAGATTCGTAGATATTCAGTATCGTCTAAATATTTCGGATGGTCGCCATGTTGGATTGTTAAATGTATAGGCCATAGAGTCATGTACCATTAAAGGAAAATTATTGCGTAGGTTCATTATTCAAACTTTCACTTCGATCGCATGACTACATCACAATAAATAAAATCTTAATTTTAAAATTCGCACTGCCGCCATCTTGAGGTTATGTAAACAATTGAACTAAATTAGATACCAGTGGATTACAATGTGTATAAATATTTCCTGTGCCAGGTTTCAGTGCGCTTGGAACATTAAATCGCGAGAAAGGTCTATTTAAAATTTTCAAATTCGCTTGGCCGCCATGCTCGTTTTGTAGTTAACCGGTTTTTGAAAGTCTTATAGATGGACTTCCAGTAGTGCCCTTTATCTCCGTACAAAATTTCAGGGTTTTACCGCTAATAGTTTCAGAGATATAGAATGCCGGTGAAATATTTCGCACATCCGCCATCTTGTGACTATGTAAACAATTGAACGAAGTTAGATGTCGGTGCATTACAATGTAAATAAACATATACTGTACCAAGTTTCATTGCGTTTGGTTGGTCAAATCGCGAGAAACGTCTATTTAAAAGTCGCAAATTCGCTTGGCCGCCATGTTGATTTTGTAGTTACCAGGTTTTCAAAAGTCACATAAGTGAACTTATAGTAGTTCCCTCTATCACCATAGAAAATGTCAGGGTAATATGGGTAATAGTTTCGGAGATATTGAATGCTGGTGAAATATTTCGCACAGCCGCCATGTTGGATTGGTGAGTCGTAACAAAATTTGAAGGGCCCGGTCGAGGTCGCCGGGAATAGTCCTATGAACTTTCCG
Source organism: Meconema thalassinum (assembly GCA_946902985.2). Taxonomy (NCBI): domain Eukaryota; kingdom Metazoa; phylum Arthropoda; class Insecta; order Orthoptera; family Tettigoniidae; genus Meconema; species Meconema thalassinum. The sequence goes on from OX336397.1 coordinate 51,873,122, forward strand.
AGTTTCATTGAAATCGCTCCAGCCGTTTAGATTTTATTAGGGGGGACACACACACGAATCACACACACACACACGCACACACACACGGACAAAAGGTGATCTCATAAGCCTATTTTTTCAAAATTGAAAATAGGCTAAAAATAAGGGGGAAACCCCACCTATTTTGATGCAGCACGATCACATAGCTCACGTTCTTGTTTATCCCTGTTTAGGGTCTAGGGACACCTTGGTCATCAGCTCCTTTGTTCAAAAAAAAATTAGATGACTGCTTAGCCGCCTTTATCAAGGCCAATTATACTTTTACGAAAATTATTCTCATTATTCTGAATGTTAAATTTGAAAAATATAAATAAACCTAAGTTTATATTGGGAATAGTTCATAGGAAGACACCAGGTGTAAAATTACTTCATTAAAATCCGTACGACTACGACACTAAGGCAGTGACACACTGTGGGTCTAAATGACCCGGCGCCAGTTTTCGTGTTATATTAGTATTTCAAAAGATCTTGTCGACTTCATCGTTATGCTTAGGTCTACCGTTATGCGTTAGGGAGACGGCGAGTGCGTGACGTCATGCAGCACCCGCGCGGGCAGCCTAAGTTAAAGGGTAATGGAGTCTGTTGAGTCTGAGTTTACTCTTGGGGTCTGGCGTTATGCGAACAGAGACGGCGAGTGCGTGACGGCATGCAGCCCCCGCGCGGGAAACCTAAGTTAAAGGGTAATGGAGTCTGTTGAGTCTGAGTTTACTCCTGGGGTCTGGCGTTATGTGGACGGAGACGGCGAGTGCGTGACGTCATGCAGCCCCCGCGCGGGCAGCCTAAGTTAAAGGGTAATGGAGTCTGTTGAGTCTGAGTTTACTCCTGGGGTCTGGCGTTATGCGATACGGAGACGGCGAGTGCGTGACGTCATGCAGCCCCCGCGCGGGCAGCCTAAGTTAAAGGGTAATGGAGTCTGTTGAGTCTGAGTTTACTCTTGGGGTCTGGCGTTATGCGAACAGAGACGGCGAGTGCGTGACGTCATGCAGCCCCCGCGCGGGAAACCTAAGTTAAAGGGTAATGGAGTCTGTTGAGTCTGAGTTTACTCCAGGGGTCTGGCGTTATGCGATACGGAGACGGCGAGTGCGTGACGTCATGCAGTCCCCGTGCGGGAAGCCTAAGTTAAAGGGTAATGAAGTCTGTTGAGTCTGAGTTTACTCCTGGGGTCTGGCGTTATGTGGACGGAGACGGCGAGTGCGTGACGTCATGCAGCCCCCGCGCGGTAAGCCTAAGTTAAAGGGTAATGAAGTCTGTTGAGTCTGAGTTTACTCCTGGGGTCTGGCGTTATGTGGACGGAGACGGCGAGTGCGTGACGTCATGCAGCCCTCCTAAGTTAAAGGGTAATGGAGTCTGTTGAGTCTGAGTTTACTCCTGGGGTCTGGCGTTATGCGATACGGAGACGGCGAGTGCGTGACGTCATGCAGCCCCCGCGCAGGCAGCCTAAGTTAAAGGGTAATGGAGTCTGTTGAGTCTGAGTTTACTCTTGGGGTCTGGCGTTATGCGAACAGAGACGGCGAGTGCGTGACGTCATGCAGCCCCCGCGCGGGAAACCTAAGTTAAAGGGTAATGGAGTCTGTTGAGTCTGAGTTTACTCCAGGGGTCTGGCGTTATGCGATACGGAGACGGCGAGTGCGTGACGTCATGCAGTCCCCGTGCGGGAAGCCTAAGTTAAAGGGTAATTAAGTCTGTTGAGTCTGAGTTTACTCCTGGGGTCTGGCGTTATGTGGACGGAGACGGCGAGTGCGTGACGTCATGCAGCCCCCGCGCGGTAAGCCTAAGTTAAAGGGTAATGAAGTCTGTTGAGTCTGAGTTTACTCCTGGGGTCTGGCGTTATGTGGACGGAGACGGCGAGTGCGTGACGTCATGCAGCCCTCCTAAGTTAAAGGGTAATGGAGTCTGTTGAGTCTGAGTTTACTCCTGGGGTCTGGCGTTATGCGATACGGAGACGGCGAGTGCGTGACGTCATGCAGCCCCCGCGCAGGCAGCCTAAGTTAAAGGGTAATGGAGTCTGTTGAGTCTGAGTTTACTCTTGGGGTCTGGCGTTATGCGAACAGAGACGGCGAGTGCGTGACGTCATGCAGCCCCCGCGCGGGAAACCTAAGTTAAAGGGTAATGGAGTCTGTTGAGTCTGAGTTTACTCCAGGGGTCTGGCGTTATGCGATACGGAGACGGCGAGTGCGTGACGTCATGCAGTCCCCGTGCGGGAAGCCTAAATTAAAGGGTAATGAAGTCTGTTGAGTCTGAGTTTACTCCTGGGGTCTGGCGTTATGTGGACGGAGACGGCGAGTGCGTGACGTCATGCAGCCCCCGCGCGGGAAGCCTAAGTTAAAGGGTAATGAAGTCTGTTGAGTCTGAGTTTACTCCTGGGGTCTGGCGTTATGCGATACGGAGACGGCGAGTGCGTGACGTCATGCAGTCCCCGCGCGGGAAGCCTAAGTTAAAGGGTAATGAAGTCTGTTGAGTCTGAGTTTACTCTTGGGGTCTGGCGTTATGCGAACAGAGACGGCGAGTGCGTGACGTCATGCAGCCCCCGCGCGGGCAGCCTAAGTTAAAGGGTAATGGAGTCTGTTGAGTCTGAGTTTACTCCTGGGGTCTGGCGTTATGCGAACAGAGACGGCGAGTGCGTGACGTCATGCAGCCCCCGCGCGGGAAACCTAAGTTAAAGGGTAATGGAGTCTGTTGAGTCTGAGTTTACTCCAGGGGTCTGGCGTTATGCGATACGGAGACGGCGAGTGCGTGACGTCATGCAGTCCCCGTGCGGGAAGCCTAAGTTAAAGGGTAATGAAGTCTGTTGAGTCTGAGTTTACTCCTGGGGTCTGGCGTTATGTGGACGGAGACTGCGAGTGCGTGACGTCATGCAGCCCCCGCGCGGGAAGCCTAAGTTAAAGGGTAATGAAGTCTGTTGAGTCTGAGTTTACTCCAGGGGTCTGGCGTTATGTGGACGGAGACGGCGAGTGCGTGACGTCATGCGGCCCCCGCGCGGGAAGCCTAAGTTAAAGGGTAATGAAGTATGTTGAGTCTGAGTTTACTCCAGGGGTCTGGCGTTATGTGGACGGAGACGGCGAGTGCGTGACGTCATGCACCCCCGCACGGGAAGCCTAAGTTAAAGGGTAATGAAGTCTGTTGAGTCTGAGTTTACTCCTGGGGTCTGGCGTTATGTGGACGGAGACGGCGAGTGCGTGACGTCATGCAGCCCTCACGCGGGAAGCCTAAGTTAAAGGGTAATGGAGTCTGTTGAGTCTGAGTTTACTCCTGGGGTCTGGCGTTATGTGGACGGAGACGGCGAGTGCGTGACGTCATGCAGCCCTCACGCGGGAAGCCTAAGTTAAAGGGTAATGGAGTCTGTTGAGTCTGAGTTTACTCCTGGGGTCTGGCGTTATGCGAACGGAGACGGCGAGTGCGTGACGTCATGCAGCCCCCGCGCGGGAAGCCTAAGTTAAAGGGTAATGGAGTCTGTTGAGTCTGAGTTTACTCCTGGGGTCTGGCGTTATGCGAACGGAGACGGCGAGTGCGTGACGTCATGCAGCCCCCGCGCGGGAAGCCTTAGTTAAAGGGTAATGGAGTCTGTTGAGTCTGAGTTTACTCCTGGGGTCTGGCGTTATGCGAACGGAGACGGCGAGTGCGTGACGTCATGGAGCCCCCACGCGGGAATCCTAAGTTAAAGGGTAATGGAGTCTGTTGAGTCTGAGTTTACTCCTGGGGTCTGGCGTTATGTGGACGGAGACGGCGAGTGCGTGACGTCATGGAGCCCCCACGCGGGAAGCCTAAGTTAAAGGGTAATGGAGTATGTTGAGTCTGAGTTTACTCCTGGGGTCTGGCGTTATGCGAACGGAGACGGCGAGTGCTTGACGTCATGCACCCCCGCACGGGAAGCCTAAGTTAAAGGGTAATGGAGTCTGTTGAGTCTGAGTTTACTCCTGGGGTCTGGCGTTATGTGTACGGAGACGGCGAGTGCGTGACGTCATGCAGCCCCCGCACGGGAAGCCTAAGTTAAAGGGTAATGGAGTCTGTTGAAAGAGTCCTGGGGCTACGAGCGAAGCGAGAAGCCCTCCTGAGCCTTTCTAACATGTGTAGCATTTGTAGCATGCGTCATTTGAAATGATATTAAGTCTAGTCTCTCAGACTGACTGACTATCTTTTTTTTTTCACGTCAGCTCTCAAGGGTTAAAGCAAAATAACTCAGACTATATTACAAGTCTGAATTAATTCTCTGATGGAGGAGATGAGAAAGCTCGTGGTTCATGCCTCATTTACTTGAGAACTAAACGAAACGAATCTGTCTTGTACACTGTCAAATTTGTTCGAGTACTTCAAAGGTAACTCTTTGCCAGAAGAGAGATATTAATCCAATGACTGGGAAATGAACTTGGGACTTCTTGAAAACAAATTGCTAAGTAATTCACCCAACCTATCACTCCTCACTCGTAAAAGTAAAGTGGAAGATCTCAATTGAATAACTTCGCAGAGGTAATGATACGAAAGAGAGGAAGACATCCGAAATAAATTTCCTCGAAGGCGGTAGAGCATGATATTGGTAGGATGTTACCTCGCAGATAGGCTGTGACAGAGAGTAAATATTGGCACCACTCACTCGCTTGCTCTTTGACGCACATACATCTCATCTCCTGTACCTGTGAGCAAACATGCAAGACTTCCTGCACCCTATGTAAATTATGGGGGATTTTAAAAGCATCCTCGCCAATATTTCATGTGCAACAAGTTAGGCGATCTCGCGTAATGTTAGTTCATGTTCGTTTATCGGGTTGGTTGCTTGCTCGTGGAACTGGCTAAAAGATGCTTACTAAATACTGTAGTCAAGCGATCAATTTGTTATGGTTCACTTGTTTATTTATTGTGTATGTCTGTTCATTTGTTAGTTTGCTCGCTGCCTGTTTGTTAAATTTATTGCTTATCATTAATTGTTTGTATACTTTTGTCTGCGTTCTCTGATGATTGTTGAATACATTGCTTCTTCATTTGAGTGCTTGTTTACTTATTTCGCTGTTTCCTTTTATAATTGGTTGTTTCTTTCTTTTAACATTTGTATAAATGTTAGTTTTTGATTTAATGTCTGTTTGTTGCATGTTCCCTTATTTTTTGTGTTTTTCATTGTTTACTGAAATGTTTACTAAACTATTTATTTATCTATCTGTTTATCAATGTATTTACCTATCTGTTTATCAATGTATTTACCTATCTATTTATCTATTTATTTACCTATCTATTTATCAATGTATTTACCTACCTGTTTATCTATGTATTTACTTACCTGTTTATCTAATTTACTTATCTGTTTATCTATGTATTTACTTACCTGTTTATCTAATTTACTTATCTGTTTATCTATGTATTTACTTACCTGTTTATCTATTTATTTACCTATCTGTATATCTATGTATTTACTTACCTGTTTATCTATGTATTTACCTATCTGTTTATCTATGTATTTACTTACCTGTTTATCTATTTATTTACCTATCTATTTATCTATTTAACTATTTATCTATTTTTCTATTTATTTATTTATTTTAATCGACCACTTGTTATTTTCCAACTTAGAACATAATAGTGTGCAATCTATATTCAACGTCTCACCAAGGTCAAATATGTTTGAATCATGGTTAATGCATGAGAATAATTTTTAAGTGAAAAGCCATGTACAATGGTTCGGATTCAACGTAAAAGAGAGTTCCCTTGACTTATAATGATGACGTTAAGAATCATATTAAACAATTTGCTTGCTTATTTTTTCTTCACTTCTTAACGTATTTGTTTGGTTAGTTAATTTCTCAGTATAAATTGATTGATTGATTAATAGATCGATTGTGACAAACAGATAAAATAATATCAATATCTTATGGCCTCGGGTGCCAGGTGCAAGCTTTGTTATTTGACGCCCAGAGGGCAGCTTGCATGTCGAAGTTTGTCGTTCCTTGGAGCGCTATGAAAGTCAAGGAGGTTAGATATCTAAGCTCCTTGATATTATAGCGCTTTCTAGTACAGAATGGAGGAATATTTTTGGTCTTGGCGGAAAATCCCGAGATTAATTTTGCCATTATGAACTCGGCCTACTGAATTCAAATAGGTTCTTTAACATGCCAACAACGTATGACATGCATGTCGTGATTTTTGTCGCATTTCAAAAATCACTTACCACGACCAGGAGCGAACATGCAAGCTTGGGGGTTGGTAGTCCGATACGATAACCACTCACCCACCGTGGCAAGCATCCCCTGTGCTGTTTGAGTCTTCATTCTTTTGACTGCTTTCATGCAGCACTCCATTGCCCCCTGTTTTGAGCTAATCGTTTTTACATCTCCACATAGCTACCACACCCTAAAACCGAGGCAATATTTTCAGCAGCATATTCTAACCTTGGTCAACCCCTACAATTCTTGCCCTCGACCCTTTCTTCCTTAACTAAGTTTGCTATTCCTGGGTGCCTTAGTAAGTGTCCTACCAACCTATCTACCTTCTTCATCAGCAGTGGCCAGAAAAGTCCCTTTTCCCCACTCGTCTTAATACCTCCTCATTTGCTACTCTATTTACTCATTCGTCAGTAGCAAAAAAACAAAATTATCAAGAACTAATAACAGCTACCTGTATCGAGAACACAATTATATTGCCATCTTAATGGTTGATTTGAGATGATGATGATAATTGTTGTTTTGAGGGGCCTAACATCTAGGTTATCGGCCCCTAATGGTTTGTGTGGTGGTGAAAGATGAGATGAGAATGAAAACTATAACTAATACTAACTACAGGCTTACTTACTAGAAGAAGAAATGGTAAACAAATAAAGGATGAGGCAAATAAAGGACAGAAAGAAAATAAATGCCCTCGACCCTCGAAGAATGAGGATTGAGGGACTTGGAAGGAAGGAGAGCCATGAAAGGCAGATAGGAAAGGGGAAAGAGGAGAGGGCCCGCCCCAAGGTCAGAGGAAAAAGAGGACAAAACGGACCCAGGTCAGGAATCCTCGGGGTCGCCACCTCCCAAACTCACCATCTGTGAGCCCCTGAGGGTGTAGCACTATCCAGTGGATACATACACCCTGCCTCCTTGAAGGCCTTGAGCAGAAGGCAGGATATAACATGAAGAGAAAGAGAAGGCTGACCCCTCGAAGAATGAGGGTATCAGGAAAGATGAGACAAGGGCCAATTAAGGCGGGAAAGTGAAAGACTCCCTAGGCCTCGGATACCCTAATATCTTCGGGGTCGGATGAGAACAAGAGTTGGCCAAGTGAGGTCAGCAGGAAAGAAGACGGAGAGGATCCCGGCACAAGTAAGTGGAAGCAATGCCGGACTCAGTTGGGGTCCCGTGGTCGCCAACCAACGTCCCACTAGATGTGAGCCCCTGGGGGGAGTTGAATTGAACTATCCTTTAAATGAAGAGAGCTGCATAAAGAGGCGTTTTAACTTCAGTGGCCTGTCTGTACATGAGCAACAATGAATTCAAATTGAAAATTCAAAACTTCTATCCAATCTTCATCAATCTCCTGCAACACTAGATTTAAAACGCTGCTAATCTGCTCTTTTCTGCTGCGTCAACAGTCCAAGTTTCACTTCCATAGAGCGCCACGCTAAAGACAATTGCTTTCAAATATGATTTTATTTAAACCTATATTTGCTGTCAAAATATTGCTTTTCTATAGAAATGCTTCCCTCTTCTGTTCCAATATTCGTCCATCACTGGTTATTTTGCTTCCTAAGTAGCAGAAGTTTCCTACTTCCTTTAGCTTTTCACCTGATAATTTGACGACAATACGGGTTTCTGATTTATTTCGGCTGCATTCCGTTATTTTTGTTTTAAATTTGAGTCGTCCAGTTGAAAATCTTGTTTAAACCACTTGTGAATATGAATGTCGTAAAATTATTTATTTCATTTTATTTTATTTTCTTCTTCTTCTTCTTTCTTCGTTTAGGCCAGCTATGGACCACGTCATTTCAACTGCTTCCGTCTTTGGGCCTTGATCCTAGCCCAGTGTTCACGCATTCGCTGCTTGTGAGACTCCTTTCTTTCATCAGACCACTTCTTGCCGGTTTTTAATTTCGCTTTTTCTTGGAATTGGTGGTGTGCTCCAAGCTTTTCCTTCAAAAGGTCACGTTCCATAATGTCTGCGTGGTTGATCTCTACTTCGTGTAAATCCTTGTCTACCTCACAAAACCAGGGACCCTTGGTTATTTTATTAAGTAAATAGGTAACTATCCGATTGGTGATTCTCTCGGGTGTCATACGGGTTAAGTGGCCATAGAAAGATATTCTTCTCTTCCGAATTACTTGAGATATCCTTTCTGCATGATGGTACAGCTCATTATTATGCCGTCTCCTGTATTCACCATCGTCTTTCAATGGCCCTAAGATCTTCCTCAGGATCTTCCTTTCCTTGGCTTCCAATTTCTCAACCAGATCTTTCCTATTCATTGCCAGGCATTCTGCTGGGTACACCACCTCAGGTGTACGATAGTGTCTTAGTTTGGTATTGCGGGACACTGTTCGCTTGTTGTACACTCCTTTCGTTACCTGGTAGGCCACTTCCATCTTGTTCATTCTTGACGTGAAGGCTTCCTTCTCTGATATGTTGGGCACGATCCACACCCCTAGGTACTTAAATATTTTTGCCTGACGGATCTTTCCATGTTCAACATTTAATTCTTTGACTGCAGGGCTAATATTAGTTATAAACTCGGTCTTCTCAAAAGAAATTTGTAAGCCTGCCTTTGCCGCTTGTATTCTGAGTTGGTTGACTTGTTTTGCGGCTGTGTCTAGGGAATCAGAAAAAATTGCTAGATCATCTGCAAAAGCTAGGCAGTCAATTGTCAGGTCCAAGCTGCAGCCCATTCTGACACCATTTTCTAACACTTCTTTCCCCCATCTCTTATTTTGTTTTAATTTGTTTTGTTTAATTTTTTGTTTTGTTTTATTTTGATTTGTTTTGTTTTTTGTTGTTTTTTATTTTATTTTGTTATATTTATTTTGTTTTATTTTGTTTTGTTTATTTTGTTTTATTTTGCTTTTCCAGAACACAAACATAAAACCAAAAACAAAAAACACGAAGCAAAAGCAAAATTCAAAAAAGCAAAAGCAGAAAACAAACACAAAACCAAAACCAAAAAACACAAAGCAAAAAGTAGAAAACAACAACCACAAAAGATACGCGAGGCAAAGTCCAGAGAAACGTTTCTCATGAAAATGATTCTTATTCACAAGTGGATTAAACGAGTTTTGCAACTGGACGACTCAGATATTGATTTTCATCAAGAATTCTTTCCTTAAGACCGAGACCATACCATTTAAAAACTCATTCAAATCCTCTGGTGTGTCGACTAAGATGGCAATGTCATCAGCAAATCTCAGAGATGAAATTATTTCACCATGAATCTTTACTCCTACTTTAATTTCTTCTCCTCCATTTCCCTGCATACGAAGGGCTTTCAATATATAATGCAACACATTTTGATGTGTAACATCTTTCCACTCGGTAGCTGGGCAATTTTGTGGGAGTGATTTTGGAAAAGAGGCGTTGGATGGGACGGAAGTGCATGGGACGGTAACAATGAGCGCGCCTGGTGGCGGAGATCGGTACAACGACGTACTGTAGGCCATGTGGCTATGGGGAATGTATATCGCATACAGATTAGTTCAAGGTTTGGAGACCCCATTTAAGATATTCCTACAATCAATCATCTTCATGTTGTCGTTCATTGGTGTGAAAATATTCATTTAATCATATTTGCTGAAAACAATTACGATTTATTAAAGCTTCATACTTTTACTGTATTCTTATTTAATGTAAGCACTCGATGTACTGTCGGCCATGTGGCTATGTGGAATTTATATCGCATCAACAAACACTCGAAACAACGTAGGAATTCAGTATATTAACGCCGACTACTAACAATAATTGAAACTTCGTTGGTCTAAACATGTCACTGGGAGAAACACATTTAATATACCTTCCGCACACCTAATTTTTAATCGCCCCTAAACTTGGCAGTGCGCTCTATCGACAAAACGAGGCCATTTTCAATAACATCGCTGGCATGGGTTCACTAACTTGCCGGTATAGAGCGCAGCTCGCATCAAGTAGGCAGTGGATTGCTTACGCCACGGCAAATAACAATTATGATTCATTACGGTCAGGATTTGGCATTGGAGTTTTACAAGTAGTTATTTCAATGACCAACAGAGTTCACTGTCAACAAGGGATTTGCGCTCCCGGGACACACATAGTAGGATAACATGTCACATGTTACACATCATATGCGACTACTGTAAGGCTCGTATAATATTTTTTTCATGCCAATTTCTGTTTTTAAAAATTGAAATTTTGTTTGGGACATCTTTAAATCTTCCCGCTTCGTCTCGTTGAGTCTCATTATCTTCCGATAGGTGGCAGCACTATAACTAGCCTTGAAAATGGCGTCTGTAACAGAGGTGCGTACCAAACAGAGAAAAAAGGAAGGAAGCTTGTAGTTTAACGTGACCGTTAATCTTGAGATCATGAGCCACGGGACCTCCTTTTTACGTGGAATCCGAACCACAGGACATGGCATTTCACCAAACAGAGAGCAAACGCGATCGAAGCAGGCAGGCAGGCAAGCAGCAATGCTGGAAGGGCTGCCTATCTTTTGGAGGAAAACCAGGGCATCACAGATATTCATAGGCGATTGCAGAATGTCTACGGAGACCAGTTGGAGTATTGAAAGCTTTGTTCCCACTGGGTTCCTCAAACCCTAACGGAAGACCATAATGATCAAAGAAGAATCATTTGTCCGGAATTTCTTGCTCGTTTTGAGGCTAAAGGTGACAATTTCTTGTCACAGGTGATGAAACATGAATCCATCACTTCGAACCGGAAACAAAACGGCAATCCATGGAGTGGCGCCACACCAACTCTCCCGCGAACAAAACGTTCAAAACCGTATCCTCAGCTGGTAGTCATCTGGGACTCTGAAGGGGTTACAGTATTCTGTTCCTTGGCTCCAACATCGACCAGTCGAGTGGTACCATGCAGCATACAGGCCCTCACATGACGGTGGAGTAAGGCCATAGCATTGAACGGAGACCATGTTGAAAAATAGGTATTGTACCAAAGGATTAGGGAATAACATGGTGTAATTGAATCCTCAATAAAACCAACCTACTTTTAGAAGAAAAACAAGAAGTTCCGTGACGAACTAACGAGCCTATTTTTCATGCCAATGATTATTCTACAGTATATGAACCTATCTAGAATAATGACGAAATTAAGTTGGTAATATTGAAATATTCTAATTAGTTCGAAATATTCCTGGTATAATGTAGCCTAATAGAGCACTACAGTTGGCAGCCCTGGTGACTGAATATATTCTTAGTTCCATCTCTTAAGGTACAGAATACAAAATTTGGTTGAAGTCCAATGGACGTTACATGCAGTTAGACATTGGATATATCAGCACGCGTAAAATCATGTTGGCAACAATATCATGCGTGTGCTGGTCAGAAATAACCGGAAATATTATGATATCTTGTTGTGCCAATTTTGGATGAAATCCATTTGTTAGTATAGAAGTTATATGTATTTTAAAATTGGACCTATCAGTAAGCATAGAATCATGTTGGCAGCACTGACTTATTTTAATTACTCCAAATTAATCTACAGAGGCAGGTGCTAGGCCTGTACGTTTGCAAAGTATAGAGCTGTTGGATTGTATACTTTCTGATATATTGATATTAGGGTAAAAAATATAGACAGCATTTATTAACAGTTGGCAGCCCTGATTGCTCTTAAGAATACAATCAGTCATATCAGTTTATGTACACATATTACATACGAAATTTGGTTGAAATCAAAGTAACAGTGTAAAAGTTATATGCATTTAAAAATTGGACCTATCACAAGGCTTAAAATTATTTAGGCAACACTGTCATGTATGGACTCCTAGAAATTAAACTGAAATAGTATAGTCTACATGTGTGCCAATTTTGGAATAGCTCTCATGCATACCTTCCATGATATCCAACATGGAGCTCAAATTTCTAGTGCGTTTTTTCAGCAGTTGGTAGCACTGACATTTTCAAATATGGGGCTTGAGATATTCCGGTATACATCTTTACTCATACAAAATTTGGTTTCGATTGCTGCAGCCATTTAGGAGTTGATAGAGGGGGACACACACACAGCCAGACAGACAGAAGGACAGACAGACAGACAGACAGACGGACACACAGACATATGCCCGGATTGATCTCATAAGTCTACCTTTTCCTCATTTTTGCAAAATGTGAAAAGTAGGCAAAACATGTGTTACATTATACTGTATATTGAACGCCTCGTACTTGGAATCATCCAACACTTTCTATGGTGGTGGTGGTGCCTTCATGGCCTGTAAAACGATGATGATGATAATTGTTGTTTTAAAGGGCCTAACATCTAGGTTATCGGCCTCTAATGGTCTGGGTGATAACGAAAATGGCAATACAATGAAAACCATAACGAAAATAAAGTTAGACTGAAAATACTGACAAAGGGGAACTCAGATTGAATGAAACGACTCACAAAAAGTAGAATGGAAATACTTACACAACGTAATTTTGAAGGAAAATACTCACAAAAGGAAGAGATTGAAAAATACGCACTAAATGTAGTTTTGGTTAAAAATACTTACAAAATGCAATTGAGGTTCAAAATATTCACCAAATGCAATTAAAATTCAAAATACGTACAAAATGCAATTGAGGTTCTAAATACTTACCAAATGGAATTGAAATTGAAAATGCTTTCAAAATGTATGGTAGATTCAAAATACTGTACTTGCAAAATGGATTTTAGATCGAAAATACTTACAAAATGCAATGTAGATTGAAAGTACTTACAAAATGTGGTTGAGATTCTAAATACAGTGAAACTTGGATAATTCGAACCTCAAGGGACCAGTAAAAGAATTCGAATTATCCAAAAATTCGAATTAAGAAAGTTCTTTGAAAAGGGTAGAGAAAATATATTGTATTACGTTTACATAATGATTTACGTTCAACAAAGCAGATTAACAGACAACGGTACTTTATAAAGACTGTATCGTGAAAAACCTCAAAAGTTTCAAATGAAAAATAAAACCAAAATGTACTACTGTATTCCCCTATTTAACGACAGTAGTAATCCAGCAATCTAGTTAAGTCTTAGAGGAATCTACTGTTTTTCAAAATAGTTTGAGATTTTTACCTGTTTCCTACAATTAAGTCTCTCGGCCATCACAAAATAATCTAACAAATTTAAGGAGCGGAAAACAGAATCACTTAGGCTACGTCATTTCTACTTTCCAAAAGAAAACGCCTAAGTTCTGTGATGTGGTTTGTTGCTTGTGCTGCAATCGGAACAGTTTTTTTTTCGGGAACTTCCTCCCCGAGTTCATCGCCAGATGCGTCGTCACTATCTTGTTTTTCGGAGTTCAGTACATCGGTGGTGATTTGTGCATCGGTCAATTTACCACAAACTGCGACATTTTCGTCCGATTGGCTTTTTACACGTAAAATCTTCGAATTATCCAAAATATATATCGAATTAACCACGATTGTTTAACATTGATTGTATATAAAATGCTAGGGACCAAGATAAAAATTCGAATTTAAGATGATTTCGAATTAAAGAAGTACGAATTAGCCACGTTCCACTGTACTCGCAAAATGTATTATAGAGACACGGATAGCCAATTCATAAAAAAGGGCGGTAATCGTCTAGAGAAAAGGAACTATAATGAAAAGAAAAAGAAGGCTGATCCCTAGAAGAATGAGGGGTAAGGAAAGACGAGAGAAGGGCCAACTAAGGCGGGAAAGGAAGAGACTCCCTAGGCCTCGGATACCCTAATACCGTCGGGAAAAAACAAGAGTTGACCAAGAGAGGTCGATAGGAAAGAAGACGGAGAGGAGCCCGGCACAAGTAAGTGGAAGCAATGCTGAACTCAGCTGGGGTTTCGTGGTCGCCAACCCACGTCCCACTAAATGTGAGCCCCGCCTGTAAAACCACCAACCGAGCAATTGTCCGGTCTACGACCAGAGAGCAGTGGCGAGAAGGTGGAAGGAATCAAGTAATCGTTAGCTACACTCAGACTTAGACAAAGAGGCCATTAACTCTTCCTCCCCTCTGAGCGCTCGAGAACTTGTTCCCCTTAACTTCCAAACGAGCAATTACTAAAGCGACTACTCGTGGTTTGTTATTCATGGTGCACGAACAAATATATGCTTTTCAGTCGGTCAACACAACCTTGTTGAAAAAATTTATCTGAAATTAATAAATTCACCAGATAAAAGAAGTATAAGACTCCTGTTACTTAGGAAGCAAAATAACCAGTGATGGACAAAGCAAAGAGGATATAAAAGGTAGGTTGGCTCAGGCAAGGAAAGCATTTCTCATTATCATCAGGTGTTCGCTCCAGCAAGCTGGGTGCGGCAGTGCAAAAGCCTTTCCAATTTGTTTAATCCATCCATAGCTGTTCTTCAGATATACGAGGGCAGATCAAAAAATAAGTTGCACTTCCCAGTTATGGCCATTTATTACACCACCTATACAACAGCAACACGCCTATAACGACATACAATGTAACGTCACTTTTCCACATAGTTTCCAAGAGACTCCAAACATTTCATCGAACGCACAACCAACTTGTCGATGCCGGATGCATAGAATGTTCCTCCAGCGTTCTGCAACCACACGGAGACAGCGGCCTTCACCTCCTCGTCGGTATGGAAACGTCGACCACCAAGCTCCGTTTTGAACAGATGAAAGTCACATGGCGCTAGGTCGGGACTGTAGGGTGGATTTTGCCAGACCTCCCACTTGAAACGCTGCAGCAGTTCGCTCGTTTGGCGGGCCTTGTGAGGTGTTGCGTTATCGTGCAACAAAATCACACCGGCGCTCAATTCCCCCCCCCCCCCCCCGGCGGTTCTCTTTAATCGTGCAATTCTCCCTTTTGGCCCAGAGGAATCGGATTGTCGCACGCACCTCATATTTGGAGTGAACGTCCAGTCGACGCGCCATTGCTTTTGGCCACTATTCACTCCATACAAGACGAGACACCACACCGACCTGCCTAACAGATGTGTGGGCAGTGTCTGTCCCTTTCTCCGCTGTGCCCAAGTTTGCGACACACAGCGCGCTGCTGCAGCGCGTTAGTGCAACTAACGTTTTGATCCACCTACTTATATAGTATGCCAGTTAACACCTCTCATCTCTACATCCTTTGAAACTTGTTTCACCCATACGTCTCGAGGTCATCCTCAGGGTCTTTTGCCAGGAACTACCCTTTCAAAATAAGCTCTAGGAGTTATTTCTGGAACCATTCTTTTCATATGGCCATATCACAGTAGTCTGTAGAATTCCATTAATTCCAAAAGGCTTCTTTCCAATCCAAGCTCTTCTCGGGTGTTAGCATTCCTTATTTCTACAGAAATGAAATCTATTGGCATCAAATATAGATTTAGGTATTAGAAAGTCATCTTTGTAAGTCTGGAGCGTGGTGCTCTATGGAAGTGAAACTTGGACTGTTGGAGCCATCAGAAAAAGGGAGAATAGAACCGTTTGAAATGTGGTGTTACTGGAGAATGTTGAGGATCATATGGGTAGATTAACAAATTATTAAGACGAGTGGGAGAGGAGAGATGTTTCTGACGACTGCTAATGAAGAGAAGTGATAGGTTGGTAGGACACATACTAAGACACCCAGGAATAGCAAACCTAGTTATGGAAGGAAGGGTCGAGGACAAGAAATGTAGGGGGTAGACCAAGGTTAGAATATGTTAAACAGACTGTAAGGTGTGGTAGCTATGTAGAGGTGAAACGATTAGCTTAGGACAGGGGAACCATGGATAGCTGCATTAGTATTACTTTACTTGAATTAGTTAGACATTCAGTTATATGAAATATATTAACATTTAATGAAGATATAATTAACATTAATAATAAAAATAATATCGTATTGCGTCGGGTGCCGGGTGCAAGCTTTATTTGCACCCAGAGGGCAGCGTGTATGTCAAATTTAGTCATTCCTTGGAACGCTATGAAAGTCAAGGAGGTTAGATATCTAAGCTCCTTGACACTATAGCGCTTTCTAGTAGAGAATGGAGGAAACTTTTGTGTTGACGGAAAATCCCGAGATAAATTTTGCCAATATGAGCACGGCCTACTGAATTCAAATAGGTTCTTTAACATGCCAACAATGTATGACATGCTTGCTGTATTTTTGTCGCCTTACAAAAATCACTTAACACGGCCAGGGGTGAACCTGCAAGCTTGGGGGGGGGGGGTAGAAGTCCGACACGATAACTACTCACTCACCGTGGCAAGGTGGTCATGATGACTTATGAGCAAGGTTAATTATGCTGTGTATTTTGAATGTATGAAAAAGGTTATTTAGATTATTAGTAGACAATGAAAGACTATAGTAGGGCAAAGATGAAGGTAATGTTGTTTGCAGGCGATGTTGTGATCTGGGGCGAGGATGAGATGGAGGTACAAAAACAGTTAGACGTAATAAATTAAAAGATTGAGCAATGGGGATTGAAGATAAATGTGGAGAAGAGTAAAACAGTGGTGATGAGTAGAGATAAGAAAGAAGGAAAAGGAGTAATCAAAGTAGGAGATAAGGAATTGGAAGTGGTGAAACACTTCAAATACTTGGGAAGTGAACTGACTGAAGATGGAAGACTAGATTTGGAAATTAGCAGAAGAATACAACTCGGGAGTGCTTTCTACCAACAGGTACGAGGACTAGTATGGAACAAGGATATACCAATTAAGGCTAAAGAAGTTATGTACAAAGCATATTATGTTCCTATAATGACATATGCAGTGGAAACTTGGACAATGACTAAGAGGGATGAGAGCAGAGTACAAGCAGCTGAGATGAGATTCCTGAGAAGTATGGTCCAGAAAACGAGGAGAGACAGAGTGAGAAATGAAGATATACGGAAATAACTGGGAGTACAGAAACTAAATGACAAACTGGAGCAAAACAGATTGAGATGGTTTGGACATGTCAAACGGATGAATGAAGTAAGGCTACCAAGACGAGCACTGGAACGACGGATGACAGGGAAGAGAGGACGAGGAAGACCAAGAATGCGTTGGATGGACTCGGTGAAGTATAGCATTGGAAAACGGAACCTGGATTGGAACACCGTGTCGGAAGAAGAATGGTGGAACGATAGAACAAAGTGGAGAGGAACCATATTTGCCCCCACCCAGTGTCAACTGTAAAAGGGGAAATGAAGATGATGATGATGAGTAGACAAATACTATTTTTGTATGTTGCAGTTCTAGAATTTCAGCATCATCTCAGCAGAGTACTCTTAGATTATTTTGCATATTAGTTTTCAATTGTAGTTTAGGATCTGTCACAGCAACATTAGGTACACTTTCATAAATTAGTTGGAAGGGAGAATATTAAAACCAACGTAGGGATTAATCTTCTAATGAAATACAACCTGTGACATTAAAGTTCGGTGAATAGTCCTATACTATCAACATAGATGAACAATGCACGACAGTGACCCTATTGTCCTTCGAAATAGTCCCCTCCCGTAACTATGCAATGCTGAGATCGGCGATACAGGTCCTGGAAACTTTGCAAGAAGGCGTCCTTTGGGATGGGGTTCAAAGGGCTCTTCACGTTGCGTTCGGTGAATGGGTCTATATTACGAACGGGTTGTTGGCTTACCTGAAACAGCAGTTACTGTCCATCGAAGTAATCCCCGTGGATGGTTATGCACTTCTGAGAATGTCTGTACAAGTCCTGGAAACTCTTTAGGGATAGCCTTCAGTTGGGTCGTCACATTACGTTGGATATCCGAAATGTTCGAAAACCTCTGGACCATCAGGGCTTTTCGGTGACCCTGGACCTGGACCTCGCCACTCCATACTTTGACGCTTGACTTCGGGGACGTTCCTCAGACACCAGGTCTCGTCGCCCGTGACGATGGTTTTGCAGATAAGCCATTCCATTCACCCTTCTCACTGCAACCCGGCGAACAGATGTGCATGGTAGGTTCCATAAATTCATCCTTCTCACTGCAACCCGCCGAACAGGTGTGCATGGCAAGTTGCATAAATTCATCCTTCTAAACACGCACTGTTCCAAAAAGGTCATTCACGTTGCGTTGTGTGTCGCCAATGTTGCCAGGTCGACCGTTCTGACTTTATTCACCGAACGCAAGATTGACACAACATCGTATAAAAAGGCTCATTTCAAAATTATTTCCAAATCACTGACTATCTAAAATGATTAAAAATACTCTAAAAGACTATAAATCAGATTTCTTACAAGCTTTAGATTAAAGATGAAAAATAAATCTTTTGAGAAGACAGCTCGAAGTGGAAATGTCAATGAATTGGAACTGATGTAACCTAATGGTTCATTGAAAATATTTGAAATTTGTAATGGTGATCATTTTTTTCGTTCAAATAAAGATATTTATGATATGTTGCTCTGAAAATAGTTAGTCCAATAAAATAGAGTTTATGAAAACATTTGCCTGGTGTGTGTTGTTATACGTATGCAAAACTTGGGTTCTAAGGAAACAGGACATACAATGCCTGGAAGCAGCGAAAATGTGGTTGTGGAGAAGGATGCTGAAAATAAGCTGGACGGAGAAAAAGACTAACGAATGGGTCCTCAAGGAAGTAGACAAAACAAGAAAATTGACCACTACTATAGAAAAGAGGAAAGTGAAATTCGTTGGCCCCACCCTACCTCATAATGAATTCCTGACCACCATACTGGAAGGAAAAGTTCTGGGGAAGAAAGGAAGAGCAAGACCGCGGAAGGCTCATCTGGATTCTGTGATGCATGGACTTCAATTTAAACAGTAAGCTGACTTAAAAGTTGAGCAAGTGAGAGACAAATGTGGTTGCTGCTACAAGGCCTAGCCTTTAGATCATGATGATGTTAAATGAATGTTTGTTCATGATCTAAAAATTGTAAGAGATCAGATTTTTAGTATTTTCGAGTGTTTTTAATCATTTTAGGTAGTGGTTTGTAAATCAACAGCTCAATTGGATAGAAGTCTGTTTGATACACTAGACCTATCTACAAACACAACCGCAGCATATGCTAGTCAACTTGCGCCGCAGAACGTGTGAATTTTAATATCAGGCAATAACTCAAGTTCTTGATGCCAAATTTCAAACTTCTTCCTCATGTCATCATCGATTTCTTCATCCCAGCTCATTCTTCTCTGCCAAATTTTCTGCAACAGCAACTTTGGTACTAGAGAGACATGACATGTGAATCCTTTAGGATCAAAGATTCTCTGAACAGCCGCCAATACATTTCTTACAGTGATCTTGTCGCCAATCTTCGACATGTCAATTTTCTCATAACAAAGAACATCTTCTGTCTTGTTCCATCGATGTCCTAATACCGAAGTTACATCAGGAACTGACAAGTCGCTCTCAAGAGAATTTAGACTTGTGTACTCCCAGTTACGAGGATCAAAACGTGCTCTGGCCAGCAACGTAGTAGGTTCTTCCATAAACGTACAGAATTCTTCCTCATCCAAAGAGGTGATACAATTGTCTCCATAGAAGGAATTTCTCAGCCTTTTTGCTGTCTCTTGTAAGTCTGCACTCTCCTTCAATTGAAGGTCAAGAACTGTTTCCAGCGGAAATGAGCTGCAATTCAGACCAAATACGACTCGGCAATGTCAAAAAACCTTCAATTCACTATCCTTTAAATCCTTCCTCCACAAGAAGCGCAAATAATCACGGTCAGTTTCCTGAACAGATATATAGATTGAAACGGTATGGGCATGTAAAGAGAATGGCCCCTGACAGAACCCCAAGATTATATTTTGACCAGGTCATCCTAGGTAAAAGCTAATAGTTTAATTTCTACTACACCTCGATTAGCTCAGGACAGAGAGGTGTGGAGAGCTGCATGAAACCAATCAAAATACTGAAGTCTCAAACAAGAATAAATATACAGGAGTGATTTGAAAAATCTACATCTTTTGGCAACACCATGTTGACACAGAGAATAGGCTCGCACAGGGAACATGGAGGTGGAATCAAGTAATCGTTGGCTACACTCTCAAAGAGACCATTAACTTTGTGGGGCTCTTCTTTATCGTGCCCGCTCAATACCGGAGAGGAGAAGAGAAGAGAGAACTTCCAAACGACCAATTACCTCGCCGGCTAGGCCGATTAACCAACAAATAACACATTTATCTCCCACTGCAAGAAGGAACACTTTGAAACTTCTGATGTAAGAGAGACAGTGTATCACCTCTTGGCTGACACTCCTGAGGTCCAGTTGTGATTCCCAGCTATGTCAGGAAATTTATTTTAGAAAGATTTGAGGCCATTTTTCAGTTAACAATTGATTTTAACTTTCTGACAGTCACGAGCAGATCATGATGACATGTTATCTTTTTCTTCTTTGTGTCCTAGGTAATGCCCATAAACATATAAGTCTCGTATACGAGTCTCTGATAACAGAAATGCAACGTTTTGGGGCATCTTTTTGTCATTTTCTCTATTTTAAAAGTTTTTGGTAATTTTTGTACATTTCAGGACTTTTTAGGTCATTTTCTTGACATTTTATAAATTTTTCGGGTCTTTTGTTTTTTACACTTGTGGCAATAAATAATGACTGGTAGAACAGCATTACTATTGATTTGGTGATAAATTTAAAAACGTATTAGACAAAATTCCATGATACAAAACATTTTGCACGATAGTCTTTCAGGAGACAGTTTTAAAACTGTGAATAATTATAAACGAGTCATTGGCACCCAATGACTTTCGCTGTTTAGGTATGCTCCTACGATCTCTGCGAAGGTGGAAGGAAGCTTCTTAATGTACAACAATGTCCTCACCAACAACCACCGTTCCTTCACTTTCGAGAATCTTCGAATGCACATGGTCATTTACTAAGATTTTCAATTTCGAACATGATTTTGTTTGTTTTAAGTCATTTTGAAATAAGATTTTAAGTATTTTTTAAAAAAATTTAGGTCGTTTTCTCAAGATTTGGGGGGCATTTTATAGGTCATATTTTAGGATTTTTAGGTCATCCAAATCTGCGCCATTGTCGGGAAGAAATTATGGCTAATTATATACACATCAAGAAAGGATTTCCATAACACTTGTTTGCCATGATGCAGAGCGTATGTAGGATTTTGGGTGAAGTTATTACAAAAGAGATGGCATTCTGACAAATCCTGCAGACTTTATTCATGTGTGAAAATAAATTTACAAACAGAAATATATTTGGCATGATCAACAGGAACTGATATGTGTTGTAATCTTGCCATCCTGTGACGTTTGAATAAGGAACATGGCCAGCAGTGCTCTTACTCGCCTTGACATACCTCAGATCAAGTTGTCCAGGTCCTCTTGAGGCATGCGATCCCACTCTTCCACGGCGACCTCCATGATCTCTTGGCGAGTTATGGGAGGGCGTGGACGCTCAGCAATAGGACGCTTCAGCATATCCCAGTCATTTTGGACACAGTTCATGTCCGGCGACATCACAGGCCATTCCATTCGTGCAATGCCGAACTCCTGGAGGAAGTTTTGTACCACCACCGTCTGATGTGGTAAGTATATGCAAAACTTTTCTTCATGTGTATAAGCCCTATTAGGCGAGATATTTGAGATCCTACCTGAAATAAAGTTCCTATTATCGCATTGGAAGCAATTTTAAGGACATGAAATGTAAATGCTTTTCTGCCTGTAAACATCATTGTTGTTGGTTGATTGATTGATTGATTGATTGAAAGCTTTGCGACATCGTGTGTGTGTGATAACTTATGTTATTGTGATGGCTGTATTAGTGTGCGTATTTGTAATTTAGGTAAGGATTGGTAAGGAAGCGGACGTGGCCATATGTTAAGA
This sequence comes from Meconema thalassinum, assembly GCA_946902985.2. Lineage (NCBI taxonomy): Eukaryota > Metazoa > Arthropoda > Insecta > Orthoptera > Tettigoniidae > Meconema > Meconema thalassinum. The sequence goes on from OX336397.1 coordinate 51,895,028, forward strand.
ACCATCCCGGTATTCACTCAGAGTAGAAGTGGGAAACCATGGGAAACCACCTCCAGGATGACTGAACCCACCTCTACTAAGTTTCACCTCATGAGGCAGATTGGACTCCGTTCCATCCCTCAGAGCAGAATTAAATTTCTTGGCAGAGTCGGGAATCAAACCCGGGCCTCCGTGGTGACAGCCAAGAACGCCTGCTGCTACATTAAGAGGTGGCTCAAGATAGGAAAAGGAAGATTGTAGTTTTACGTGACCGTGAATCTTGTGATTATGAGCCACGGGACCTCCTTTTTACGTGGAATCCGAACCACAGGACATGGCATTTCACTTCGAAAATCTCACATGCATTGACCGGGAATCGAACCCGGACCGCCTTGGTGAGAGGCATACAGCTAGACCGCTGAGCCACCACGCCCCTGGCTCAAGATAGAACAAACTCTCGTTAGTAGATGTATATTCAACTTAAATACACTTTACGGCTCTCGCGCATGCGTAGACTTTGTTTCACCTTGGAGAAACATGGCGGACAGATCATGAAGCGTGTAGCAGTGATCGTTGTTTGTGTTGTTTCCTCGAGATTTTCTGGAATATATTTATAAAGGAAGAAAAGTTCAAATTCATGGCAAAAGCTTGAAATAATATGAATCGTCCAGTTGCAAAACTGGTTTAATCCACTTGTGAATAAGGATCATGTCGTAAAATTATTTATTTCATTATTTAATTTTATTTAATTTTGATTTGGTTTGTTTTTTTATTTTGTTTTGTTAAATTTGAAATTGTTTTGTTTAATTTTTTGTATTGCTTTTTGTTTTTTAATTTATTTTGTTTTTGTTTTTATTTTGTTTTCTTTTTTCTTTTCTTTGATTTTGCTTTGATTTTTATTTTGTTTTGTTTATTTTTATTTTGTTTTGTTTTGTTTTATTTTCATTTACCAGAAAACAAACACAAAACCAAAAAAACACGAGGCAAAATTCAAAAACAAAAGCAAAAGCAGGAAACAAAAACAAGGAACACAAAGCAAAACTCAAAAATCAAAATTCATAAAAGGAAAAGCAGAAAACAAACACAAAATCAAAACCAAGAAAGAAAAGCAAAAAGTAAAATTTAATTTAATTTAATTTATTTATTTTTTGTTTTGTTTTTTTTATTTTGTTTTGTTAAATTTAAAATTGATCTGTTTAATTTTTTGTATTGCTTTTTTGTTTTTTAGTTTATTTTGTTTTTCTTTTGTATTGTTTTTTTCTTTTATTTTATTTTGCTTTGATTTTGATTTTGTTTTGTTTATTTTTTATTTTGTTTTTTTTTGTTTTATTTCGATTTACCAGAAAACAAACACAAAACCAAAAAAACACGAAAACAAAAGCAAAATCAGGAAACAAAAAACAAGGAACACAAAGCAAAAAGCAAAATTCAAAAAAGCAAAAGCAGAAAACAAAAACAAAAACAAAACCAAGAAAGAAAAGCAAATAATAAAATTCAAAAACAAAAGCACAAAGCAAGCACAAAACCAAAAACCAAAAACACAAAGCATCAAGTAGAAAACAACAAACACAAAAGATACGCTAGGCAAAGTCCAGAGAAACGTTTCTCATGAAAATGATTCTTATGGCACTTGTGTGGGTACATTGTTTACTTAGCTAAATGGGACGCGCCCTCCCCGTTTCCTCCGCAGCGTAAGTGGTTGCGTTGCAGACTCGGAGTTCATTATACAGAGCAGGAAGGAGTTCGAATCCCACTTCAGATATGTTGTTTTTATTTCCGTATTCTTCGTTCTTAGCATTAGTACCATGTATGATCTTTTAACATTCCATTGTCATACGCATTGGTGACAGCAGAATAGAGTGTGTTCGATTTGCAGATGACGTGGTGTTGCTAGCACAGAATGAGAGGATACTAAATGGAATGATAAGTTTCCCGCTGAATATAAACAGTATCTTCAAAGTAACTAGCAAAGTTTTAAAGTAGTTGCACAACGGAGATGAACGTCGCATGTAGTCAAACCTCCACAAACTGAAACAACCTATCATCCTACTCAGAGTATCAAGTTTTTATTCGATACTATGTTCTTCAGTTCTGATAGTTAAACATGTGTTTCTTATTGATTTTAGTGGCTTACTAGATTAATAGGAAAACGGGCAGGATCCTCACAATGAAGCAATGAAGCAGTAAGAAAAGAATTACCTTCGTCATTCTCAATCAAATGGATTAGAATCGACCCTTGTAGTGGCTCTAACAAGACTGGCGAGTGACGTGACACAAATAAGGTTAATTGATTAGCGATGTAACATCCACTTGAGATGGATGTCGACACGAGTACATTTCAGTGGCCTTAAGTGGAGTGGTGGTGTTGTCAACAGATAGAGCACAGTAGTTGAGATGTAACTATCGTGTTCAGCAGGATTGTATAATCTATTTACGGGCTTCTAAGGTTCAAGTGAGCAATATGGCATGCGCATTAATAAGAGCAAGACAAAGACTATGGTGATAAGCGCAGGAAGGAACAATGTAATAAACATGAGGATAGGCCAGGACGATATTGAACAAGAGTCAGTTTTTAAATATCTAGGAAGCATACTAACGCATGATATGAGAAGCAGTAAAGAGGTAAGAACTCGCATTGCCGTTGCTAAAGAAGCCTTCAACAGAAAGAAGACTATTGTGTGGACGCTTGGACTTGAGGCTAAGGAAGAGGCTGGAGTATGGCGCTATACGGAGCAGAGACCTGGACGCTAAGGAAGGATGATGAAAGGAGACTGGAAGCGTTTGAAATGTGGTTGTGGAGGAGGATGGTAAGGGTCCGGAATGAGGAGGTATTGGAGCGAGTTGGAGGCTGTTACATACCATCCATACAAGGAAGAGGAACTGGCTGCGAAGAGAGTGAGGGATGCTCTCGAGGGATCAGTAAACGGAAAGAGAGGAAGGTGACGGACAAGGTACCAGCTGGTGGACAGTGTCAAGATAGCAGGGAAATACCACAAAACAAAGAGAACGGCTGAAGACATGACTGCATGGAGAGCTGCTGTATGAAGACCTGCCTAAGGGCAGAACACGTTATATAATGTGCGTTCAAAAAGTAACGAGCCGGATGCTGGACTGCGCAAACCGGTGACGATATCGGTTAATCGTGGCGTGTGTAACGAGGTGTGGTTCCGACCAAGTGGCGATACAAAGCGAGTAGCAGCATGCATCAATCGTCCAACGCTGCCAGACGCATTGCAAACAGTGACATGGAGGCGTCAAACGAAGAGCAAAGCGGTGTTGTTCGGTTTCTGACAGCGAAAGGAATAGGGGGAACGGACATTCATCGCCGAATAGCACAAGTGTATGGCAAACACTGCATGTCCCTTGCAAGGGTCAAGGCGTGGCATAAGCGCTTCAGGGAAGGATGGGTGTCGTTAGCCGATGATGTCCGGTCTGGGGCACCCCCCCCCCCCCCCCTTTGCATTACCGATGACAACGTCCAGCTGGTTGATGCTCTCATTACCCAGGACCGCCGAGTGACAGTGAACGCCATAGCCGCCGTGGTCGGATTGAGCGTCGGAACTGTGCACACCAGCATCAAGGAACGACTGCACTTGCGGAAAGTGTGTGCCCAATGGGTGCCCCACAGTCTTTAACCACACCAGGAAGCATGTTGAATGGCCCACTGTCTTGGTCTTGGTTGGACGATTGATGCATGCTGCTGCTCGCTTTGTATCGTCACGTGACGTGCACTCGTGCCCTCTAGCGACGGGCTGTGACCTTCCACGCTCTGGTCGGAACCACACCTCGTTACACACGCCACGACAAGCCGATGTCGTTACCGGTTTGCGCATTACAGCTTCCGTCTCGTTACTTTTTGAACGCACCTTATATTTATATTCATATGGATGAACGTTCGTGTGACACTCGGAAAGAAACAAATTCTTTCAGCATCGCAAGATGAGCGAGGTAGAATCTCTAGAGTTTCTCTATTTCTTCACTTGTTTGAAATTTTTCGGTTTCCTGTATGGCTCTAGGGCCATGATTTGATCTCCTTTGTTCGTCACTGGAGGAGTTTCCATCTGTATTTTCGGCGAGGCCTGTATGCTGTTGGGTACCGTACAGATACACTTCCCTTTTGTTTATGTTTCCTTATATCCATCCCTCCCTTCCCCTTATTTAGACATCCTCATTCTTCGAGGAGTCTCAATTCCCCGCCCCCTTTACCTTCTCCTTCCTTACTACTCTTTCCCCTGTTCTAATTAATATGGCGCGTTGTTCTACCAAGGTCCATAAAGTAGCTTCTGCCTGCTCTCTGGTGACGAACAGAGGAACTTTTCTAATTTTTGTAAGCTCATTGACTCACATATTTGGCCACATTGTATTGATTCTATTGCAAAAGGAGGCAAGGTTCCTCACGAAACGTATAGGCATTTTTCTTTTATTATTTCAAACGGCATAATCCCAAAAATTATGGATAATATTAATAGAATTAATCTATTTTCCTCCACTTTAACGATGACTTAGGGAGTTGAGTGGTCCGATTTATTAGCCATTTAACGTATTTAGTGATAGCTTTGATGAAATGCTCGTGCAGAGTTAAATAACATTTAATGATGAATTGATCTCGCATGTTCATAAACCACACTTTCGCCGGTGTCCCTGCGGCCAAAATGCGAACTAAACAGCAATGATCTCGCTTATTTTCCTACAGCAACTGTATTTGCAAATCACACACTTCTTACAAAATTGATATTTATTGTACAGTACCCCAGGGGTATGCACCCCTTGGAGACCATCCCCCCATCATCTATCTAAATCTCCTAATTGGCAACCCTTGTAAAGCCAAACCAACATCCATCAACACCGCAAGGACAGCTTGCCATTCTAGAAAGCGGCTCAATCCTTGCACAATTATTACACACAGCGACACATTATTAACTGGGGCAGCTATGCCATCACAATGCTGACAGCATAGCGGCGAAGAATATAAAAAGGAGTCCTAAGGAGGTCATGGGATCTCTCAATTATCAGTCTTTCAACGTGACGGCCGGAGGCTACGCTGGTGTCATCAGAGGTGAGTCAGACGTGTTCAGATCTCCTATATTTGTAACCTTTACCCACAGATTGTACTTTTATTGTGACCATTATTACATTCCCTACAAGGGACTCATAATTCAACATCACAGACCAATAAACACTTGGTCAACACACTACACTCGTCTTACTGTTTATACGCCTCTTTACGTCCCAACGCCCTTCCTTATTCCCGTCACGGTTAGACGTGACATACGGTAGCCCAACAGTGCTAGCTCAGGTATCATTGTATTTCTCGTGGCGGCCCGGCTGCTAAGAGCAGCGCGCGCCACTTAGCTGACACGAGCACGTTCAGTTATATAACAAGCCAGTCAGCTGGAAGACCAGCGCATTGACTTGTACACCAAACTCCATCCCCTAAGATACATCTACAGCCTTTTTAGGAGCGCCCCCTAGTTCCTAACCCTAAACAACACTCTACACTGGTCAGCTTACCCTGCTACAGGAAGCTACCCCCTTTTAGACACTGTTTTATAAATTAACACAATAACTCTTCCTTTTAGATCCCACCACCCCCAATAAAGGGATCTAAAACACTGGTGGAGGCGGGGTACTACGCACAGTAAAATAGGACTCAAACAACGAGCCCTCGTAGTTAAAACGACCCCTTACGCACCGCATATAACCAAGCGAGACTGAGAAAAAAAATTGACCTCATATTGCGTCACACATTTTTTTTTATTATATATATATAGGAGTTTATATCATTACACCAACCCCCATTCGCCCCATAGTGTAAACTCGGTGGAAATTAAATGTCCACATTTAAAACTACACTAAGAGACTTTGCACACCATTTGTCGGCTAGTACGACTCCACTCCTGCCGAAGCTAAAAATTAGGAACAGTGACTTAATAACTGACCAGACTGCAGTACAACTTCTCAGGGACCTTGAATTCAAAACATCACAGATCCGTGCTCAACACCCTACCGCCGCAGCACAAGTTATACATTTTACACGGTCCCAGGCCAGTGAACACACACAGGAGTCACCAGTATCCAGCGCTAGTGAAGTAGATTGCCTGCCAACACTCCATCCCCTATTGTTGCAGCAACTGCAAATCACAGAGCAGAAAGCCAGTAACCTGCTCGAGCGCATTACAGAGCTACTAGAGACAGACACTATCAAGTCCAATAATCACACGACAGAAGCAGTTCTTGACATCCACACTATTTTGGAAACAGTAAAACAGGATTTAGACAGGACCGTACACATAGTCAAATCCGCACAGTACGACAACACACCATCCATCAGCACAGACATATCAGGTGACGAGCCACCTGGTAACGTAACACAGGTGTCGTACACGGGAAGCGAGGCTAATTCCCCTCTAAACAGCCCAAACACCTCGGCACACGACAGCGGTGTGAACGGCACAAACAGACCAGAATCACTACACAGCCAACGAAACACAGCCGAGAACGAAATGAACAGACACACTGAGTACCCCATGATCCACCCCACAAAGTTCACGGGGGAAGGCCAGGATCCCGAGGAATACCTCAAGGCCTTCAATAGAACGGCCCGGATCAATGGTTGGAGCGAGGAAGTTAGGAAACGGCTCCTTCCTGCCTATCTCACAAAGGCGGCCATGACATGGTATGAGCTCCATGAGGACACGCTAGAAGCTGCCACATGGGAGGAAACCGCTTTACTCTTGAAGGATGAGTTCCAGCTTATACCAGACGATGACGATCTCTATGACCAGATTAGACAGAGGTCACAGGGACCCAAAGAGAGCGCCCAGGCATACATCAATGTAAAATTGATAATGTGCGAAAAGTACAATGCAGCCATGACAAACAAACAGAAAGTCAAGCTGTTAATGCAGGGCCTCAGACCAGCCATAGTGGAAAAGCTATGCATAATGAACAACCCCACGGTCCAACATATGTTAAATAACATAAAGACCATAGAGGAGGGAAGAAAGATCACGGAAAAGGCTACGGAGAAAGCCGTGGATCTGCACTTCCAAACACAAAAAGACAACACTAACGACAAAATGGACGAATTGGTGGACAGAATGGAGAAACTGACCATAGCTGCCATCCAAGCGGGCGGGAGACCGCTAAGGGATGAGCACGCAGACAAACAAGAACACTATTATACTGAGAGGGACAGGGGGTACACAGAGAGGAGACGCTACGGGAGGGAGGAAAATTACTACCCTCCACAGCGGCCAACAACACCTCCCCCACAGGATAGGCCACACTACCCTCCTCGGTATTCACAGATATCATACACGGACACAGAGCCGACATACCCCTCACGGCGTTCACCATCCCCGTACACACAGGAGTACTACCCTGAGGAGTACGAGCACGACATCCCCCGACGAAACAGCCCGCCACCAGGTAGACAGTCCTACGCACCCCCACAATACAGGGCAGACAGGCAGTACCGGGAAAACTCGCCCCCACGCAGGCAGGGCTATGCAGCCCCGCAGTACAGGGGAAATGGGGAATATCGGGAGAACCCGCCCCCGCGCAGGCAAAGCTATACATCCCCACAGTACGGGGGAAATGGGGACAGGCGAATAAACCCACCCCCGACCAGACAGGAGTATGCAGCTACCCAATATAGGGAAAAGGGGAACCGACGGGAAAACCCTCTCCCCCAGCATCAGACATACACCCCACCCTGGCGGAAACAGGAAAACAGACCCCCGGGCAACAACAGACAGGGAAGAAAACCCACAAGGGGACGGGACACTGTCGATAAACACACGAAGGGCCCGGAACACTACCCCCTCCCCGACGAATACCCGAGGGAGTTCAGGGATGAGACACCCCACAGGACAGACAGGGGGGCAATACTCCCTACGCCTAGCCACACACCGCAGACGGGGAGCTGGCGCAACCACCCCGAGGGGGGGCGCACATACATTACGGGCAGGCGTACACCTACATTCCAAAAAAACGCCTAGACGGGGAGGTTCGGCCAGCTGATGAAGCGGCTGAGGTTCCTCCCCCAACACAACACAAGAAAGGCCCTTCCCCCAAGCAAACTCGCAAGAGTAAGGGTAAGAAGCAGCCAGCTAAAGCTAAGGCTGACGATCCGCCCCCGGACCGTTTCCAAACACACCCCGTGCAAGAAGACGGCAACTGTCTGTTTAGGGCCATGAGCTTCCTAATCCGGAATACCGAGGACTATCATGGGGACTACAGACAGAAAACGGTCAAACATATCCTGGCCAACTGGAAAGAGTACCGGGACTTTGTGTCGGACGAGCGGGAAAACCCATTCCAGATCGGGGCGGATTACCGAAAATACATGGGTAAGGACGGCACCTATGGCAGTGCCGTAGAGGTGACCGCTCTCGGCAAGGTGCTGAAAGCCAACATCCATGTATACACTGATGTGCACTCGCCTCCGCTATTCTCAACTGCGGGATTCGATAGGGACCTACATGTACTTTTTACAGGCAACCCTAAGGCGGGACATTACACACCCCTCACAATCATAAGCAAACAGCCTGAGAACACGCCCACACCCTCCAAACAGAAAACCCTACCCCCTTCACCACAACACAGGGTGGGAATTGACCACACACAGGCGCATGACGCGAGCTCGCTCGGCATGGGGAAGCCAGCAACAGGAGTCGAACTCGCGACCGCCTGGAACAAAAGACGGGGTAACAAGGGCAAGCTCAGGGTCACGTTCGCAGACACACCTTCCCGAGAGGAAGAAACCAACAACAACACAACTACACAAAGGCTGGGAACGATTAATACATTAAACGTTCGCCAGCAGACTCCTAGTCTAACAGCAAGACCGGTTAAAAGAGCTGGCAATGTACTTGGCGAACGCACTTTGCTGACCGGGGCAAAGTATTCAGGACAGGAAGTCAGCCGAGAGGCGAAGCGTGCCAGGTACGATAAGCGGACAGCTCCGTGCCTTCCCAGCACAAATGTCACACCGGCAACAACAACAACAACAACATACATCTTACACAACACATCGGTGCAGGGCAGTGGATTTCAGGTATCGGCCCTCACGATACACGCCACCATAAATGGCCACAAAGTGCAGGCCCTAATTGACACCGGGGCAGCAGTAAGTTGTGTTAATAGGAGACACGTTACCGAAGCCCAAATACACGGTGTCACGGGTGACATCCGGCTGGTAGCGGCCAATGCTCAGACGTTAGAAAACGCGGGGGTGGCAAACATACATCTTAGGATAGACCATTTTGCCACAACGCACCCCATGTTCGTTATCGAACACCTTTCTGCGTCAGCCATAATTGGCATGGATTTTCTCGCTAAATATGAGGCTAGCATAAAATTCGCTAGTGGTCAGATGCTTTTAAAGCGCGACCAGAGGCTCACCACACATCCCATGATATACACCAAGAACAAAGATGGGATTCGAGCGGAGCGAGAAAATCACGAGCACCAGGCCTCTGCACTACATACTATCAGCCAACACACACACACACACAGATAAGGCGGCCAACCAGAACCACAGGCAGGACCTGACTCCGGAGCAAAATAAAAGGCTCACGGAGCTCCTGGAGACCAACAGAGATATTTTTGCCCACTCAATGAGGGATCTCGCTGTGACAGACCTCATTGAACACCATGTCACACTCACTAGTGACCGGCCAGTACACCAGCCTCCCTTCAGAGTGAGCCAGAAGGAGAGACACGCCATCGATGCTCAGATATCAGAGATGCTCGAGGCAGGGGTCATTGTTCCCGTTATTTCTAACTACAGCTCACCAGTTCTGCTCACCAAAAAAAGGACGGATCGCACAGGTTTTGTACTGACTACAGGAGGCTCAATAAGTTAGTCGAAAATGATAGTTATCCACTACCAAGGGCAGACACCTATTTGGACGCCCTTGGTGGAGCTAGCTGGTTCAGTTCGATGGATTGCTATAGTGGATTCTATTCAATCCCCGTCTATGAACCAGATAGGCACAAGCTGGCGTTCGTCACAGAGAACGGGCTATATACCTACACAAGGTTACCCATGGGCCTCCGTAACGCCAGCCAAACCTTCCAAAAGCTGGTGGATAAGACATTTTCAGGGCTCAAGTGGCGTTCCGTATTAGTATACGTGGACGATATAACAGTTTTCTCCAATACCTTCGACGAACATATCGTACATTTGGAGCAGGCTTTCGCAAGGATCAGAGAAGCTAAACTAAGGCTTAAACCTGCGAAATGTCAATTTTCCAGACAGCAAATTAACATATTGGTCCATATTGTCAACAGGGAGGGCATTATTCCCGACCCAGCTAAGACTGACGCAATAACGGGCATTCCAATGCCCACAAATTTGAAACAATTGCGCAGTTTTATGGGGCTGGCTTCATATCATCGCAAGTATATCTACAGGTTTGCACACATCGCCCATCCCCTAACTGAACTCACACGGGAAAAGACGCCCTTCAGCATCAAGCAGGAGCACATAGATGCCTTCAACACATTGAAGCAGCTATTGACCTCACCACCATTACTGCAACACTTCCACAGTGCACCGCCCTATTAAAATAAACATATTCTTGGCGTGCCTCCTAGCTGCATCACTGGAACCAACTAGAAAAGAAAGGAGTACGCAGTGGAAATGGATGTTAATTTCTGACCTGTGCTGGGCCCGTACTTGCAGGCCAGATGTGCCGAGCGACTCCAGACTCCGTGAAGGTGGTCCCACGACGAGTGGTAGGAATACCCTCCTGGTGCTAGACAGCTAGAATAAGTTAGGCCTAGGTTTGAAGAGAGAGAGAGAGTGAGAGCGAGCAGCCCGATCGCCAAACACTACTAAATAAGACACATGGGTAAAGAAATGGAAATTTAATGAATTGAAACCGAACACACAAAGAAACCCGGCCAGAATAACACACACAAAAAAAGTACCCTAGGGGTCAAATACAGTCACTTTCAAACGGGAAGGATGATTATAAACAATAAATTACTTACAATAATAAATAACGGAAACAAATAAAATAAATACCTGTGCCACTTCCAATAAAAATGATGTAAAAAGGGAGGAGGTAATTGACCAAAAAGGCAATCGAGCCGGTCGCTGGTCAACAACAATCACTTCTCAGCCTAGAGATGGATGGTTGTCATGACGACCACAAATAACAAGCATAGCAAAGATAAAACAAGAGGCTGTGTGGGTGTCGCAGAGGCTGTGGCGAGCTATGGGGATGCGATCGAGCTGGCAGTCCCCAGAGAAAAGAAATGCAAAAACCAAAGATACTACAAGGAGAAACAAATGACGTCAGGTGTCCGTGAAATATATCAAGATACATACACGCAATCAAACACACAAAATGCCAGCCGACGATGCAGAAATAAAACTCAAAGCAACTCGTGCTTGTAGGTAGTCTAGCAAAACATGCTAAACCTATATGGTCCCCAACTTACGTTCCGAGTTCGAGCTGAATACGGTAAGGCCTACTTAAAGTTACCGCCGTGATTCAGTTGCACGAAGCATGGAATGAAGGGAATACATAAGGGCTAAAATATATGGTGTCATGCCTCGTGTTGGGAGAATGGTCGAAACGCCAACGTCCACAAACAACGGGAGACCCATTGAAGATATGCCCAAATCAAAACAACTTCAATGCACCTGGCAGCAAGAAAAACATACACTCACAAAATCACTCCCAGATATATTTCACGGCACAAATAAAAGGTTAAACGAAGATTCAAACAAAATAAAACAGGAGACCGCCATTTCGATTGGTTCCACAGCAAATCCAAGCACACGACGAAGATCAAAAACAAAGGTTAAATTTAGGAAATGAGCATAGTGGACACAAGGTTAGATGTATTACTTACATGAGTAAATGGAAGGCTTCGGCATAATAACAATGTTAAATAAAAAGGAAAAACATTACATTTCAAATAATAAGGCGGAGAGCCTCAAGGCACGTCCGGACAGAACGTATCTCACATGGCGACTGAGTCAACCGGGACGGCCGCCAAAGAAAATAAAGAAATGAGAGATGTTAAACATGGCTCAGGATCCACACCACCCCCCAGAAGAAAAATTATTTATAATAATAAAAGATTTTTCTTATTACATCACTAAGCACCACCGCTTTGAAATCAATCATGTCCCAAGTGTTCCAAAATACACAACATCCTTATCACTCAGGTGGTTTGTCAACAACTATAACAGTACACAAAATATGAGGGGGGAGGGTGATCGATATAACAATCACTTAAGCAATTGAGCCATATCAGAAAGAATACAGTTATAAAATGAAGTAATATATAAAAATAATCAGATCGCTTCGGCGATCGCAATATCAGGACAGAACTCCTTCGGGGTCCCCAAAGGCGCGCGTTCCTTTGACGATCCCTGGGCTTGTCATAATGGTATTACGGTTCGCCTGCGCGTTACAATGACAAGAAAAGTAGATAGAGACACGGACGAAAATCATAAACAAAAGACTTTCGCCCTTTGACGCCGAAGTCTGCCATTCTCCTTATACCCATCATGAAAGTGACGTATTAAAATAACAAAGAAGCGATATAATGTGTCCATTATTTATAGAATATAAATTCTCTACTGGCCGAATTCGCAAAAATACATATTTTTACAATAAATATTAAGTTACACAGAGTATGTAGGCCTATTTCTTCTTGTATTATTTTCTTTCTTGAGCTCGTAAATTTGTACTTGACTCTGCCTCGGTCAAAATTGGTTCAATAATAGGCAGGTCAAGGAGACGCCATATGAATACGAGCTTCCTTGGATAACATAAGCAAATTATGATTGGCTAACCTACGCAGAAAAAGGACAACATTAATCACAGCAAATAAGAAGGTTACACAATAAATGGTTTCAATTGAGATATGTGAGCTCTGGATACGTCGGTGGGATTCTCCTTGGAGATCAATTCAACAGTGACAGGTGTTAAAAACCTAGTGATAGTTTTGAGCGTGCTCCAGCGAAGCATTAGTTTAGCTGACTCCTTATTCTTGGCCGAACTCTGTGGGTGCAGGCGCACTAGCACGTCGTCATTCACCTGAAACAAACAGGTTGCCTACCCTTGTTATAGCGAGACGCCACGCGATCTCGTGCCCTTTTCAGATGCCGTACAGCAACTTCCCATTTTTCTTTGACTGAGGTACGGCGGGATGGCGCAGCCAGATAATCTATTTTCCACTGAAGCTGAAGTGGATCAACAATACGCCTTCCTAAAAACAATTCCGAAGGGGTAGAATTCGTCGATTCATGAAGAGCAGTGTTAAATCCTAAGGAGAAAAACTGAAGATTTGCGTCCCAACGTGACTGATCTGCGTTGTGGAACGCACTCAAGCAAGCCTTCAAGTTACGATGAAACCTTTCAACGTGATTTGGCTGAGGGTGGTAGGGTGCCAAAAAGACATGATCAATTCCCCAAGAAAAACACATTGATCTAAAAGACTTGTACCGGAAAACGCTCGCGTTATCGGACACTAAAAACTTTGGAGGACCAAAAACACCAAAAATATGATTGGTCAAAAGCCTAACAGTGGTACGTGTCGTGATTTCCCTGACAGGAAATAACCATACAAATTTTGAAAATCCATCAACGACAGTAAGTATAGCTTTATGACCAGAAGATGACCTAACTAGGGGACCAAAATAATCTATAAAGAGGCGCTCATTAGGATATGACATCGTGTCAGCGTGGTGAAGTCCAATGCGGGAATTCTTTGCAGGCTTAGAACGTTGACACGTAACGCATTTTCGGACGAAAGCAAAAGCATCCGCTTTCAAATGAGGCCAGAAGAATTCCTGAGAGATTTTATGGAAAGTCTTCGTCATACCTAAATGTAATCCAAAACAGGATTCATGGAAATACGCCAAGAGCATACTTCGTATATTCTCTGGCACGAAAATCCTACATTTCGAAGATCGAGGAGCGGTATGCACTATAACATCATTGCGCAATGAAAACTCAGATACACCAGGATCTTTCCCGAGAATTTTTTCACGCAATGTGACACAAAATGGGTCATCTGCTTGGTACGTACGGATGTCAGTAAATGACCATGGAATGTGTTGGAGAAGTTTCACTGGCTCGGGGATCTCAACAATGGGAGGAGGTTCCTCAAACATGCGTGACAAACAATCCGCTACAACATTTTCACTGCCTCTGACGTGAATGATGTCAAAGCTGAAAGAGGATAGACGAAGAATCCAACGATTTATACGTCCCAATTTTTTGACATGCGAGCGCATCCAGGACAGAGCTTCATTGTCGGTATACACTATGAAATGCCGATGTTCTAGAAAAGATCTGAAACGTTCACAGCCGAATACGACAGCCAGACTTTCTTTCTCGAAAGTGGAATACCGGCGTTCGCAATCATTAAGCATCCGACTGGAAAAAGCGATGGGTGCCAAATTACCATTCACCTGCTGACTAAGCACACAAGAAACTGCGACATCACTCGCATCACAATGTAACATAAAATCTTTCCCAAAATCCGGAGTTCGAAGGACGGGAGCAGAAGAAAGACATTCTTTCAATTTCTCAAAGGCGAGACACTGGTCGGGGCCCCACACGAATCGTACATTCTTCTTCTTCAAATAATTCAGGGGCGCTGAAATGTCGGAAAAGCCCTTAATGAACCTACTGTAAAAGCCTGCCATTCCCAAAAAACGTCGGACTGCTTTCACATTCGTGGGAGTAGGGAACTCTTGGATACATTGGACACGCTCAGGGTTCACTTCTATGCCCACATCCGAAAGAATGTGACCTAAAAATTTGATTTGCTTCGAAGCCAAAGGGATTTTGTCCGGGTTAACAGTGACTCCGGCTCTGCGAAGACGACATAGGAATTCACGTAAATGGATCAGGTGATCGTAAAAAGACTGACTGTAAATCACGAGGTCATCAAGATAGTTAAACACAGATGAATACGGTACTTTAAATCTCCAAATAACTCATCCAAAACCCTACTCAATACTTGTCCGCCAATAGAAATGCCCATGGGTAACTTATTGAACTCAAAAAGGCCGAACGGAGTGGTGAACGCAGTTACCTTACGGCTCTCGGGATCGAGAGGAATTTGATAATATGCACAGTTCAAATCTAGGACGGAATAGTACTTCGCCCCGTGAAAATGCTGAAAAGCGCTCTCCAGAGTTGGAAGGGGAAAGTTGTCGAACACCACCTTAGAATTGAGTCGACGATAATCAACTACTAAACGAAAAGTACCCTCTTTCTTAGGCACCAGGAATGCTGGACTACCATAAGAAGACTTAGAAGGGCTCACAACACCGCGTGCCTTAAGATCATGAATATATTCTCTCATGGCAATGAGTTTGGGTGGAGAGCAAGAAAATGGCGCCGACCTAACTGGAACCTCATCAGTCAAATCAATATGGCACTCGTAGCCGATAGCGGAACCCAGTTCCGACGTGAGAACATCTGGAAATTCATTCACCAAATCAGATAAAGCGTCACGTTGACTCGTGAATAAAGTAGGAGGGATTAGAACAGCAGAGATACCAGAAAAATTACAAGGAACACTCGCTTCACAAGTATTAAAATGAAACCGCTCCTTGGATTTAAACAAAAAACTGAAGGAATGATCCGAAAAATCAAGCCTCAACCCTGCTTTGTGCATAAAATCAGAACCTAAGATCATAGGCGTAGATAAGTCATCCACCACATGGAAGTTCCAATCCCAAGAATAACCACATATCTTAATATGACATGTTACAACGCTAGAAACAGAAATAGATGACTTCACTGCAGAATAAAATTTTAAACCCCCATCTTGTGGACAAATCTGAGTAACAGGAAGCTGTTCCGCGATGGAGCGCTGAATAAATGAACGTGAAGCACCAGAATCCAGTAAAGCGGGTATCGACAATTTCTTAACACTTACAGGGACCCAAGGACAGAAGTTTCCAGTCGTGGAAATGTTCATTTCCCGGCGAACTTCATTGCATGGCCACTCCGGTGGGTCTAAACCGGGGACCCATGCTCGTTTCCCTGACGCGAAGCACATCTAGGACAGGCTATGTGCGTCACGTCACGAAGACCACATGTGTGACAAAACACACGAGAGGGCGCACGGCAGGAATTAAAATGATGCCCCAAACGATCACAATTCCAACATTTTATACGTTTATACATGTTCGTGTTTCGAGGTAACTGTTGATCCTAAGGAGCGGGATTCGCAGAAGAAGTAGCATTGGGAATACTCCCGACAATATGCGAGTGGGGACGGTTAACTGCCCGGTCCTCCTGACGAGATATTGAAGATGGGTGCGCAGTCCTCTGAATCTGGGATCGCGCGCATGCAGTCTCTGGAAACAAACTGTCAGAGGGGAGGGGTGGGGGTACATATGACTTGCGCAGGCGCCGATTGAACTCGCATTCACGTCCTTGATCAACAATGTCAGCCACACTATACACACTGGACCGGCGTATGAAAGACTTGTACTCAGGTGCTAGATTTCTATACACAATATCAACAGTTTCAATAAGGGGAAGGGGCTGCGACAACCTACTTATTAAAGTCATTAGCCCAGTAACAAAATCGTCTACAGGCTCTTCCAAACCCTGGGTACGGCGATGAATTTCAGCCTTCAAGTCATGTTCAAAATCATAAGTCGTAAACCGCTCCTTTATTGACTTACAGAAATCAACCCACGAGATGAAAGATCTGTTGGTAAGTCGATACCATTTTAAAGCTAAGCCACTCAACAATAACGGTAGGCAGACAACAATGTCGTCTGGTTCGAGGTCATAACAATGGCAGAGTTCACTGACCCTGTCTAAGAACTCAAATACAGACGAAACTCCCAGTTCACCAGAAAATGAAATTCCCCACTTGGACACTATATTGGCTACGCCTCCCTTGCGATGGCCTTTCACCTCAGTCAATGGATTAGTGTCTTTCCCACAGACACTTTCAAACGATAGCAGATCATCGTCAGACTGGATGAGCTCCTTCTTCACGTTACAACCTGGGAGAGAATACATGGCTAAACTACAGAAGTACTGCTAGCTACAATTCAAAACAATAACTACAAATGTCTTGCCTCCGTCCTGCGCCTGAAATGAGTACGAAACAAGAAGTAGGGTTGTTTAGTACATTACCAATGCTGGGGTTCCTTGATAGGGTCCAACTCATTGCACTCTCCTTACAGTTTGTTATTTTTATGGTCCATACTCCTTGGAAGTTCACATTGACTCTTAATATTTGTTTGCATAGTATGCAATAAGGAACATGAAACAGAATAAAAACAACATTGAAAAATATGCAGCGAAATATTAAAATCCAATGGATATGGCTAAGCGACCAGGAGACTTAACCTCGCAACTGATACCATCTGCACCGCCCTATTAAAATAAACATATTCTTGGCGTGCCTCCTAGCTGCATCACTGGAACCAACTAGAAAAGAAAGGAGTACGCAGTGGAAATGGATGTTAATTTCTGACCTGTGCTGGGCCCGTACTTGCAGGCCAGATGTGCCGAGCGACTCCAGACTCCGTGAAGGTGGTCCCACGACGAGTGGTAGGAATACCCTCCTGGTGCTAGACAGCTAGAATAAGTTAGGCCTAGGTTTGAAGAGAGAGAGAGAGAGCGAGCAGCCCGATCGCCAAACACTACTAAATAAGACACATGGGTAAAGAAATGGAAATTTAATGAATTGAAACCGAACACACAAAGAAACCCGGCCAGAATAACACACACAAAAAAGTACCCTAGGGGTCAAATACAGTCACTTTCAAACGGGAAGGATGATTATAAACAATAAATTACTTACAATAATAAATAACGGAAACAAATAAAATAAATACCTGTGCCACTTCCAATAAAAATGATGTAAAAAGGGAGGAGGTAATTGACCAAAAAGGCAATCGAGCCGGTCGCTGGTCAACAACAATCACTTCTCAGCCTAGAGATGGATGGTTGTCATGACGACCACAAATAACAAGCATAGCAAAGATAAAACAAGAGGCTGTGTGGGTGTCGCAGAGGCTGTGGCGAGCTATGGGGATGCGATCGAGCTGGCAGTCCCCAGAGAAAAGAAATGCAAAAACCAAAGATACTACAAGGAGAAACAAATGACGTCAGGTGTCCGTGAAATATATCAAGATACATACACGCAATCAAACACACAAAATGCCAGCCGACGATGCAGAAATAAAACTCAAAGCAACTCGTGCTTGTAGGTAGTCTAGCAAAACATGCTAAACCTATATGGTCCCCAACTTACGTTCCGAGTTCGAGCTGAATACGGTAAGGCCTACTTAAAGTTACCGCCGTGATTCAGTTGCACGAAGCATGGAATGAAGGGAATACATAAGGGCTAAAATATATGGTGTCATGCCTCGTGTTGGGAGAATGGTCGAAACGCCAACGTCCACAAACAACGGGAGACCCATTGAAGATATGCCCAAATCAAAACAACTTCAATGCACCTGGCAGCAAGAAAAACATACACTCACAAAATCACTCCCAGATATATTTCACGGCACAAATAAAAGGTTAAACGAAGATTCAAACAAAATAAAACAGGAGACCGCCATTTCGATTGGTTCCACAGCAAATCCAAGCACACGACGAAGATCAAAAACAAAGGTTAAATTTAGGAAATGAGCATAGTGGACACAAGGTTAGATGTATTACTTACATGAGTAAATGGAAGGCTTCGGCATAATAACAATGTTAAATAAAAAGGAAAAACATTACATTTCAAATAATAAGGCGGAGAGCCTCAAGGCACGTCCGGACAGAACGTATCTCACATGGCGACTGAGTCAACCGGGAGGCCGCCAAAGAAAATAAAGAAATGAGAGATGTTAAACATGGCTCAGGATCCACACCACCCCCCAGAAGAAAAATTATTTATAATAATAAAAGATTTTTCTTATTACATCACTAAGCACCACCGCTTTGAAATCAATCATGTCCCAAGTGTTCCAAAATACACAACATCCTTATCACTCAGGTGGTTTGTCAACAACTATAACAGTACACAAAATATGAGGGGGGAGGGTGATCGATATAACAATCACTTAAGCAATTGAGCCATATCAGAAAGAATACAGTTATAAAATGAAGTAATATATAAAAATAATCAGATCGCTTCGGCGATCGCAATATCAGGACAGAACTCCTTCGGGGTCCCCAAAGGCGCGCGTTCCTTTGACGATCCCTGGGCTTGTCATAATGCTATTACGGTTCGCCTGCGCGTTACAATGACAAGAAAAGTAGATAGAGACACGGACGAAAATCATAAACAAAAGACTTTCGCCCTTTGACGCCGAAGTCTGCCATTCTCCTTATACCCATCATGAAAGTGACGTATTAAAATAACAAAGAAGCGATATAATGTGTCCATTATTTATAGAATATAAATTCTCTACTGGCCGAATTCGCAAAAATACATATTTTTACAATAAATATTAAGTTACACAGAGTATGTAGGCCTATTTCTTCTTGTATTATTTTCTTTCTTGAGCTCGTAAATTTGTACTTGACTCTGCCTCGGTCAAAATTGGTTCAATAATAGGCAGGTCAAGGAGACGCCATATGAATACGAGCTTCCTTGGATAACATAAGCAAATTATGATTGGCTAACCTACGCAGAAAAAGGACAACATTAATCACAGCAAATAAGAAGGTTACACAATAAATGGTTTCAATTGAGATATGTGAGCTCTGGATACGTCGGTGGGATTCTCCTTGGAGATCAATTCAACAGTGACAGGTGTTAAAAATCTAGTGATAGTTTTGGGCGTGCTCCAGCGAAGCATTAGTTTAGCTGACTCCTTATTCTTGGCCGAACTCTGTGGGTGCAGGCGCACTAGCACGTCGTCATTCACCTGAAAACAAACAGGTTGCCTACCCTTGTTATAGCGAGACGCCACGCGATCTCGTGCCCTTTTCAGATGCCGTACAGCAACTTCCCATTTTTCTTTGACTGAGGTACGGCGGGATGGCGCAGCCAGATAATCTATTTTCCACTGAAGCTGAAGTGGATCAACAATACGCCTTCCTAAAAACAATTCCGAAGGGGTAGAATTCGTCGATTCATGAAGAGCAGTGTTAAATCCTAAGGAGAAAAACTGAAGATTTGCGTCCCAACGTGACTGATCTGCGTTGTGGAACGCACTCAAGCAAGCCTTCAAGTTACGATGAAACCTTTCAACGTGATTTGGCTGAGGGTGGTAGGGTGCCAAAAAGACATGATCAATTCCCCAAGAAAAACACATTGATCTAAAAGACTTGTACCGGAAAACGCTCGCGTTATCGGACACTAAAAACTTTGGAGGACCAAAAACACCAAAAATATGATTGGTCAAAAGCCTAACAGTGGTACGTGTCGTGATTTCCCTGACAGGAAATAACCATACAAATTTTGAAAATCCATCAACGACAGTAAGTATAGCTTTATGACCAGAAGATGACCTAACTAGGGGACCAAAATAATCTATAAAGAGGCGCTCATTAGGATATGACATCGTGTCAGCGTGGTGAAGTCCAATGCGGGAATTCTTTGCAGGCTTAGAACGTTGACACGTAACGCATTTTCGGACGAAAGCAAAAGCATCCGCTTTCAAATGAGGCCAGAAGAATTCCTGAGAGATTTTATGGAAAGTCTTCGTCATACCTAAATGTAATCCAAAACAGGATTCATGGAAATACGCCAAGAGCATACTTCGTATATTCTCTGGCACGAAAATCCTACATTTCGAAGATCGAGGAGCGGTATGCACTATAACATCATTGCGCAATGAAAACTCAGATACACCAGGATCTTTCCCGAGAATTTTTTCACGCAATGTGACACAAAATGGGTCATCTGCTTGGTACGTACGGATGTCAGTAAATGACCATGGAATGTGTTGGAGAAGTTTCACTGGCTCGGGGATCTCAACAATGGGAGGAGGTTCCTCAAACATGCGTGACAAACAATCCGCTACAACATTTTCACTGCCTCTGACGTGAATGATGTCAAAGCTGAAAGAGGATAGACGAAGAATCCAACGATTTATACGTCCCAATTTTTTGACATGCGAGCGCATTCAGGACAGAGCTTCATTGTCGGTATACACTATGAAATGCCGATGTTCTAGAAAAGATCTGAAACGTTCACAGCCGAATACGACAGCCAGACTTTCTTTCTCGAAAGTGGAATACCGGCGTTCGCAATCATTAAGCATCCGACTGGAAAAAGCGATGGGTGCCAAATTACCATTCACCTGCTGACTAAGCACACAAGAAACTGCGACATCACTCGCATCACAATGTAACATAAAATCTTTCCCAAAATCCGGAGTTCGAAGGACGGGAGCAGAAGAAAGACATTCTTTCAATTTCTCAAAGGCGAGACACTGGTCGGGGCCCCACACGAATCGTACATTCTTCTTCTTCAAATAATTCAGGGGCGCTGAAATGTCGGAAAAGCCCTTAATGAACCTACTGTAAAAGCCTGCCATTCCCAAAAAACGTCGGACTGCTTTCACATTCGTGGGAGTAGGGAACTCTTGGATACATTGGACACGCTCAGGGTTCACTTCTATGCCCACATCCGAAAGAATGTGACCTAAAAATTTGATTTGCTTCGAAGCCAAAGGGATTTTGTCCGGGTTAACAGTGACTCCGGCTCTGCGAAGACGACATAGGAATTCACGTAAATGGATCAGGTGATCCTAAAAAGACTGACTGTAAATCACGAGGTCATCAAGATAGTTAAACACAGATGAATACGGTACTTTAAATCTCCAAATAACTCATCCAAAACCCTACTCAATACTTGTCCGCCAATAGAAATGCCCATGGGTAACTTATTGAACTCAAAAAGGCCGAACGGAGTGGAGAACGCAGTTACCTTACGGCTCTCGGGATCGAGAGGAATTTGATAATATGCACAGTTCAAATCTAGGACGGAATAGTACTTCGCCCCGTGAAAATGCTGAAAAGCGCTCTCCAGAGTTGGAAGGGGAAAGTTGTCGAACACCACCTTAGAATTGAGTCGACGATAATCAACTACTAAACGAAAAGTACCCTCTTTCTTAGGCACCAGGAATGCTGGACTACCATAAGAAGACTTAGAAGGGCTCACAACACCGCGTGCCTTAAGATCATGAATATATTCTCTCATGGCAATGAGTTTGGGTGGAGAGCAAGAAAATGGCGCCGACCTAACTGGAACCTCATCAGTCAAATCAATATGGCACTCGTAGCCGATAGCGGAACCCAGTTCCGACGTGAGAACATCTGGAAATTCATTCACCAAATCAGATAAAGCGTCACGTTGACTCGTGAATAAAGTAGGAGGGATTAGAACAGCAGAGATACCAGAAAAATTACAAGGAACACTCGCTTCACAAGTATTAAAATGAAACCGCTCCTTGGATTTAAACAAAAAACTGAAGGAATGATCCGAAAAATCAAGCCTCAACCCTGCTTTGTGCATAAAATCAGAACCTAAGATCATAGGCGTAGATAAGTCATCCACCACATGGAAGTTCCAATCCCAAGAATAACCACATATCTTAATATGACATGTTACAACGCTAGAAACAGAAATAGATGACTTCACTGCAGAATAAAATTTTAAACCCCCATCTTGTGGACAAATCTGAGTAACAGGAAGCTGTTCCGCGATGGAGCGCTGAATAAATGAACGTGAAGCACCAGAATCCAGTAAAGCGGGTATCGACAATTTCTTAACACTTACAGGGACCCAAGGACAGAAGTTTCCAGTCGTGGAAATGTTTATTTCCCGGCGAACTTCATTGCATGGCCACTCCGGTGGGTCTAAACCGGGGACCCATGCTCGTTTCCCTGACGCGAAGCACATCTAGGACAGGCTATGTGCGTCACGTCACGAAGACCACATGTGTGATAAAACACACGAGAGGGCGCACGGCAGGAATTAAAATGATGCCCCAAACGATCACAATTCCAACATTTTATACGGTTATACATGTTCGTGTTTCGAGGTAACTGTTGATCCTAAGGAGCGGGATTCGCAGAAGAAGTAGCATTGGGAATACTCCCGACAATATGCGAGTGGGGACGGTTAACTGCCCGGTCCTCCTGACGAGATATTGAAGATGGGTGCGCAGCCCTCTGAATCTGGGATTGCGCGCATGCAGTCTCTGGAAACAAACTGTCAGAGGGGAGGGGTGGGGGTACATATGACTTGCGCAGGCGCCGATTGAACTCGCATTCACGTCCTTGATCAACAATGTCAGCCACACTATACACACTGGACCGGCGTATGAAAGACTTGTACTCAGGTGCTAGATTTCTATACACAATATCAACAGTTTCAATAAGGGGAAGGGGCTGCGACAACCTACTTATTAAAGTCATTAGCCCAGTAACAAAATCGTCTACAGGCTCTTCCAAACCCTGGGTACGGCGATGAATTTCAGCCTTCAAGTCATGTTCAAAATCATAAGTCGTAAACCGCTCCTTTATTGACTTACAGAAATCAACCCACGAGATGAAAGATCTGTTGGTAAGTCGATACCATTTTAAAGCTAAGCCACTCAACAATAACGGTAGGCAGACAACAATGTCGTCTGGTTCGAGGTCATAACAATGGCAGAGTTCACTGACCCTGTCTAAGAACTCAAATACAGACGAAACTCCCAGTTCACCAGATAATGAAATTCCCCACTTGGACACTATATTGGCTACGCCTCCCTTGCGATGGCCTTTCACCTCAGTCAATGGATTAGTGTCTTTCCCACAGACACTTTCAAACGATAGCAGATCATCGTCAGACTGGATGAGCTCCTTCTTCACGTTACAACCTGGGAGAGAATACATGGCTAAACTACAGAAGTACTGCTAGCTACAATTCAAAACAATAACTACAAATGTCTTGCCTCCGTCCTGCGCCTGAAATGAGTACGAAACAAGAAGTAGGGTTGTTTAGTACATTACCAATGCTGGGGTTCCTTGATAGGGTCCAACTCATTGCACTCTCCTTACAGTTTGTTATTTTTATGGTCCATACTCCTTGGAAGTTCACATTAACTCTTAATATTTGTTTGCATAGTATGCAATAAGGAACATGAAACAGAATAAAAACAACATTCAAAAATATGCAGCGAAATATTAAAATCCAATGGATATGGCTAAGCGACCAGGAGACTTAACCTCGCAACTGATACCATCTGCACCGCCCTATTAAAATAAACATATTCTTGGCGTGCCTCCTAGCTGCATCACTGGAACCAACTAGAAAAGAAAGGAGTACGCAGTGGAAATGGATGTTAATTTCTGACCTGTGCTGGGCCCGTACTTGCAGGCCAGATGTGCCGAGCGACTCCAGACTCCGTGAAGGTGGTCCCACGACGAGTGGTAGGAATACCCTCCTGGTGCTAGACAGCTAGAATAAGTTAGGCCTAGGTTTGAAGAGAGAGAGAGAGAGCGAGCAGCCCGATCGCCAAACACTACTAAATAAGACACATGGGTAAAGAAATGGAAATTTAATGAATTGAAACCGAACACACAAAGAAACCCGGCCAGAATAACACACACAAAAAAAGTACCCTAGGGGTCAAATACAGTCACTTTCAAACGGGAAGGATGATTATAAACAATAAATTACTTACAATAATAAATAACGGAAACAAATAAAATAAATACCTGTGCCACTTCCAATAAAAATGATGTAAAAAGGGAGGAGGTAATTGACCAAAAAGGCAATCGAGCCGGTCGCTGGTCAACAACAATCACTTCTCAGCCTAGAGATGGATGGTTGTCATGACGACCACAAATAACAAGCATAGCAAAGATAAAACAAGAGGCTGTGTGGGTGTCGCAGAGGCTGTGGCGAGCTATGGGGATGCGATCGAGCTGGCAGTCCCCAGAGAAAAGAAATGCAAAAACCAAAGATACTACAAGGAGAAACAAATGACGTCAGGTGTCCGTGAAATATATCAAGATACATACACGCAATCAAACACACAAAATGCCAGCCGACGATGCAGAAATAAAACTCAAAGCAACTCGTGCTTGTAGGTAGTCTAGCAAAACATGCTAAACCTATATGGTCCCCAACTTACGTTCCGAGTTCGAGCTGAATACGGTAAGGCCTACTTAAAGTTACCGCCGTGATTCAGTTGCACGAAGCATGGAATGAAGGGAATACATAAGGGCTAAAATATATGGTGTCATGCCTCGTGTTGGGAGAATGGTCGAAACGCCAACGTCCACAAACAACGGGAGACCCATTGAAGATATGCCCAAATCAAAACAACTTCAATGCACCTGGCAGCAAGAAAAACATACACTCACAAAATCACTCCCAGATATATTTCACGGCACAAATAAAAGGTTAAACGAAGATTCAAACAAAATAAAACAGGAGACCGCCATTTCGATTGGTTCCACAGCAAATCCAAGCACACGACGAAGATCAAAAACAAAGGTTAAATTTAGGAAATGAGCATAGTGGACACAAGGTTAGATGTATTACTTACATGAGTAAATGGAAGGCTTCGGCATAATAACAATGTTAAATAAAAAGGAAAAACATTACATTTCAAATAATAAGGCGGAGAGCCTCAAGGCACGTCCGGACAGAACGTATCTCACATGGCGACTGAGTCAACCGGGAGGCCGCCAAAGAAAATAAAGAAATGAGAGATGTTAAACATGGCTCAACAGTGATAGGCCCACATTTTTACACGTGGATGCCAGCCTGTATGGGCTGGGTGCGGCCCTATTGCAGGAAGACGCAGAAGGGCGCATACGGCCCGTCGCTTTCGCTAGCAGGAAGCTAACGGCCGTTGAGACTAGATACTCTGCCACAGTGCGGGAAATGCTGGCATTTTCGTGGGGAGTGAACTATTTCAGGGTATACCTCTATGGTATCAAGTTCACGGTAGTGACTGACCACGCGAGCTTGCTTTTTTGGGACAAATTTAAAAACCCAAATTCGCGGCTCAACAGGTTTATATTCCGCCTGTATGAATATGACTTCGTGGTCAAACACAAGAAACGCGCTACACACCTAGACGCAGATGGGTTGTCTAGACTGCCAGTAACCGATCCCCCGGATGACAGTAAGGACCACGACTGGGACGATATGCCCACCTTTGCCCTGACGGTGATTAACATCAAACAGGAGCAAGAAAGTGATCCGTACTTGAAACAGATTCTATTGGCACTAGAAGACTTGGATAAAGTGGACTCCAAGACAGCACGGCTGTCTAGGCGATTTTTCCTAGACAAAGACGGGGTACTGAAATTTAAGCCCACGGCCATGCACGATAACGCACCTATAGCGGTTCCGGAATCATTAAGAGAAAATATCATGATCGGACACCACAATAGCCCACTGGCAGGGGCATACTTAGGTGCGCATAAAACATACCTTAGAATCCGTGACAAGTACTATTGGGTAAACATGAAGGCCGACATAGATACCTTCGTAAAGACATGTCACACTTGCCAACGATTCAAAACAAGACCTGGCAAGCCTCATGGACTACTCAACCCAATTCCCGTGGGAGAGTTATTTCACAGAGTCGGGATAGATGTGAAAGACCCCATTACGACAAGTCAGAAAGGTAATAAATATATCCTGGTGGCCACCGAGTATCTCACACGATATATGATTACAAAGGCCGTTCCCAAAGCAGACACGAACAGCATAGGCGAATTTCTATTTGATATAGTTACACGATACGGCCTATTCCAAACCTTATTATCCGACAGAGGTACTATTTTCACCTCGAGAGTGCTCCAACAGTTTCTGGAGATACTCAGGATTAAGGCATACACTACCACGAGTTTTTCCCCGCAAACCAACGGACTTACGGAGAGTATGAACAAAATACTTGGAATAGCGCTGGCCAAATTTACAGAGGACGCAGGAACAGACTGGGATGAATACCTGCAAGCCATTACTTTTAGTTATAATACCTCTATATCCACGGCTACGAAACACTCTCCACACTTCCTACTGCACGGATACACACCCAGAAGTCCCATAGACAATATATGCATCCCACAGGACACCCACACAGACAATGCGGCCCGGCTAGAGCATTTGCAGATAGCCCGCATGGACGCTACAAAAAACATAGCCGAGGCCCAGAAAAAGCAAAAAGAGCGGTACGATCGGAATAGGAAGACCGTGGAATACACACCCGGGCAATTGGTCATGGTCTCCAATTCTTCCCGTAAGAAAAACGTGTCCGAATTCCTCCTGCCACGCTGGTCAGGTCCCTTCAAAGTCTGCAGGAAGGTATCTGACCTAAATTATATAGTCAGCGTGCGCCATGGGAGGAAACTCATTAAAGACATTATTCACGCCCGTCGTATGAAGGCATATCATACACGCCAAGCTCACACACCTACACGTACAGGCGGGCACACTACTAAAAGAAAAGGAAATGATCCCGCTGGCAGACGTGGAAAGAAGGCCAAGAAATAGCCTTCAGACCTCACTGACCGAACAGGGATACGATCCTAACACTACCAAACTGTCCCGGAGACACAACCTGAATAGTGCCAGAAACAATTACTCTGGGTAAAAGACGGTCTCAAAACCCGCAACCTTCTGAATACCAGGAATATAAGGTCGGGTAGCTATCCCGTTCTCGAATAGAAAAATAGGAGGCTAAAAGAGATTGGGACAGTTCCACTAAAAGATGGTCATAAATGAAAAACAACAAAATCACCTCCGGCATCTAGTCACCAAACACGCGACTAGCGGCCCAGACACACTCGGGTATAACGCCATTTTTAACAACGGATAGGGACATACTCGAACCACGTCACAGTAACACAAAATTTGGGGACACAAATGTAGTTAGTGAGAGGTTCTTTTACAGTGCGGCCAAGGCATGTGAGATTTCCGAAGTGAAAAGCCATGGCCTGTGGTTTGGGTTCCACATAAAACGGAAGTCCCGTGGCTCATGATCTACAGATCAACGGTCACGTTAAACTACAAGTTTCCTTTTTTTTTACAGTGCGAGAAGCACTACTCGCAATTACTACAGACAGCAATCAAGTTCACACACACGCTGGCGGGAACATGAGAGGACGCAAGTAACAAAAGAAAGCCCACGACATCGTAATTCAACACTATCGCGTCAGCGATAACACACACCTCAATGGGCAAGACTGGTCGGTACAGACGAACTAAGCCAACTCCTAGTGAACAGGAACAAGCGCATCATTCACGTCCGATCTAAGGACCCTATATCTTCCAAAATTACACTACGAGGAGAGTTCAAAAATATACAAACTCCTCACAGAAATACATACTTTCGTTTGCGCATTGCAAATACACAGTACATGTGCCATAATATATGCGGCACAGAGAGGGTCACACCAAGTCTTTACAGGCAACCGGGTCCGAACCCATGACCACACAACACGCTCGTACCAGAAACTAACTAAACAACGGTATTTTTGGTACGGGAAACACAATCAAAATACATACAAGGAGCGCACAAAACATGAACAACGCAGACATAGTACACAGAGAATGACACGAGATCACGGGTTCCAATCCCAGTAAAAATTAGACACCAGGGAAAGCAATCATCCAGGCTTCCAACCACACCGAAATTGGCCCATACAAATACATGAACAGGGAATACTACATTTCCTCCCGCC
Organism: Meconema thalassinum; assembly: GCA_946902985.2. Lineage (NCBI taxonomy): Eukaryota > Metazoa > Arthropoda > Insecta > Orthoptera > Tettigoniidae > Meconema > Meconema thalassinum. The sequence continues at coordinate 51,923,671 of OX336397.1, forward strand.
AAAAACCAGGCATAAAATTTCAAATTACACCAGACATAGAAAATACATTTCCCAAACACAGGTAAGAAAATTTCGTAAGACAAAAGTCTTATGGAATGAGGGCCACACAACAGCACTAGCTAATTAGGGCCGATTGCCACATTAGGCCGGCAGGAATTTAGAACAATAGCAACATGGCATACGTGCAAGAAGGCACATGGCGACAGCTGACATACATAACGTCCGAGCCATTACACATACAAACTGCTGATGGGCAGATTTCGTCACATGGCAATATTGCTGGTGACAGACACTATTGTTTACCGGCATTGACCATGAAGTTAAAAACGCAAAACAATCATAATAACATACATTTTTTTAACACTGCAAAAGCATTTAACAATGGACAAGACGTTGACAGGCCACGGGCACCTCCTGCCCATACACGCGATACATATTACGACTTAGCCTGTAACAGACCAACCATCCGCGTGGTGTAGCGGAACATAGTCACACACACGCACATGCACTCAACAATTAGGAGATTTTTTGCTGTACAAACAAGGACCTGCATTTTACCATGCGTCATATATTGTGCACGTGGATGTGCTGTTGCCCTCAGAAATGGGTGGACCTCAAAGTAAGAGAGCGTTATCATGGACACAATAACACCAGTGTTTTAGATCCCTTTATTGGGAGTGGTGGGATCTAAAAGGAAGAGTTATTGTGTTAATTTATAAAACAGTGTCTAAAAGGGGGTAGCTTCCCGTAGCAGGGTAAGCTGACCAGTGTAGAGTGTTGTTTAGGGTTAGGAACTAGGGGGCGCTCCTAAAAAGGCTGTAGATGTATCTTAGGGGATGGAGTTTGGTGTACAAGTCAATGCGCTGGTCTCCCAGCTGACTGGCTTGTTATATAACTGAACGTGCTCGTGTCAGCTAAGTGGCGCGTTGCTCTTAGCAGGCAGGCCGCCGCGAGAAATACAATGATACCTGAGCTAGCACTGTTGGGCTACCGTATGTCACGTCTAACCGTGACAGGAATAAGGAAGGGCGTTGGGATGTAAAGAGGCGTATAAACAGCTATGCAGCTACCCAATATAGGGAAAAGGGGAACCGACGGGAAAACCCACTCCCCCAGCATCAGACATACACGCCACCCTGGCGGAAACAGGAAAACAGACCCCCGGGCAACAACAGACAGGGAAGAAAACCCACAAGGAGACGGGACAATGTCGATAAACACACAAAGGGATCTAAAACAAAAGATAGAGCCTTTGACTGTGAGAGAGGGATTTATTGTAAGCTACTGATGGGTGGCACTGCGGTCTAGATGAAAGGGGGGATGATTACTAGAGGGAAAAGGAATTTAGCAGACACACATTACTCACTCTACCGATGATTGGAATGCAATTTGTCACTGCTAATTTCATTTGTGTGCTGAGTGTGCTGTAACACTCACCGGTTATTCGATATTTATGAAATTATACGATTTGAGTAGGCCTACTCATTCCTTTGATTTACTGTTTCTGAAATCCATCAAGGAAAGATCTCAGAATGTTAAAATGATATGAAACAGGTGTCACAGCGGCCAAAATGTGAAGTGGACAGCAATTATGGAGAGTATTTTCCTACAGCAACAGTATCTGCAAATCGCACAATACGTAATTTTTTTAAGTCATTTTGTAAAGAAATTAGAGATATTTATGAAATTAGAGTGCAATTCGTCACTGTTAATGTCTATTATCTTTCATTTGAAGGCTCATTTATCATGATCGGTCACTTGTGAGCACCGCAGGAGGGATCTATGCTACTGAAAAAATATACAAATGATTGACGTCGGTGAAAAGGCCCTAAACGTTTAATAACGACATCGCAAATACGTTTCCGATTGTGAACCCTAGTTAAAATCACACACTGCTGGGTCCTCTTAGCAGCTGTAGTAAGAGTGAGAGGGAAATGCTGCACCAAATAAGGTTTACCTCATCAGCGATTGTCCATTTTGTTGCCTCGTCGGTTACAGAGTCCACAGCCTCTGCGATGGCTGTGAGGGTAAGCTAACAAAACACTGTAACCTTAGTTCTCTAAGCCCCCTGTTAATGTTCTGTTTACGCAGCAGAATTGTGTTATTAATCGAGGGTCGTTAAGGCTGTGATAGGCCTCCGGAGCCAGGTATAAAGTTAACTTGCAGGATAATGACCCATTGCCTCACTCCGCGTCACTATGGGACACCTGACTAAAGAGTCACTAACCCCGTACCGTGATAACTAGGACTGGAATTTCTATGTAATTACTACGGCTCGGATGTTTAGGAAAAATCATATTATTTTCATTGCCACTATTACATACCCGATTGGTTTTTGATGCAAATCAAGTGATTATCGTCACAATAAAGAGGTTTTTATTTGTCATATGAATGCATATTTCGAACATATTTTACCATTAGGTCATATTTTGAGCATTTTTGGTAAGAACGTCATATTTCGGTATTTTGACGGCAGCTGTAGGTGTGCAATCATCCTCAACTTTCCGAACTAGTGTTTACTGAAAAACTGAAAGACCTTATATCATTTTAAGAGCTACAAATGCTACAAATCCGGCGTGAACTCGAAGTCTGTTAGCAAAAAAGCAAGTGGAAACCAAGGTCAAAGGAGATATCTGGCTAGATGACGTCACGCGGGGAAAGGAGGAAGCTCAAGCAGTACTATGACGTCACACACCTCAGTGCATTGTCGGTACATTTCGTACCGTCACCGTAACGTAACGCCAGACCCCAGCGAAGTCGACATACTCATTTAAATTATAAAATAGACTGTAAATAACCACTTAACCATGTACTGTATATTCTGAAAATTAATATGAACATAGAAATAAAGAATTTCCTTAACAATTTAAATTCGAAGGGATTGTCGCTTGGATTTATAATTAAACAAGTAGTTCCGTGAAGAACTATACAGCCTATTTTCGTATATCCTACTTATGGTAATTGCCTCTATCAACATACAAAATGTCAATTTGATTGCTGTAATAGATTCGTAGATATTGGAAACCGACTAAATATTGCGGATGGTCGTCATGTTGGATTGTTATATGTGTAGGCCATAGAGTCATGTACCATTAAAGGAAAATTATTTCGTAGGTTCATTGTTCAAACTTTCACTTCGATCGCATGATTACGACACAAGAAATAAAAACTTAATTTTAAAATTCGCACAGCCGCCATCTTGAGGTTATGTAAACAATTGAACTAAATTAGATACCAGTGCATTACAATGTATAAAAAACATACACTGTACCAGGTTTTATTGCGTTCTGTTGATTAAATCACGAGAAACGTCGATTTAAATGTCGCAACTTTGCTTCGCCGCCATGTTGGTTTTGTAGTTACCAGGTTTTCAAAAGTCACATAGATGAAACTCTAGTAGTTCCCTTTATCACCGTAAATATTCCAGGGTGATATCGGTAATAGTTCCAGAGATATTGAATGCTAGTGAAATAATTCGCACAGCCGCCATGTTGGATTGGTGAGACGTAACAAAATTTGAAGGGCACGGTCGGGATCGAATGGAATGGTGCTATGAACTTTCTGAGTTTCAATGAAATCGCTACAGCCGTTTAGAAGTTATTAGGGGGGACACACACCATCACACACGCACACACAGACAGACACACAGACAATAGGTGATCTCATAAGCCTTTTTTTTTTCATAAATGAAAATAGGCTAAAAAGACGGCCATTTTTAACCTTTTATAGACCACCTACTACAAGGACAATTCATAAACCAAAGATGGTGATGGTTGAATCCTTCAGCGATATTTTCTTGTGGAAAATTCAGAAAACAAAATATTAACTCTTCACCTCCTTGATCTAATGTGATTCAAAATAAATACTATTTTAAATAAAAACAATTGAAACTAAAAAATTAAAAATATGATAGTAAAATCAGAATTAAAACAAGTAGTTCCGGGAAGAACTATACAGCCTATTTTCATATATCCTACTAATGTTAACTGCCACTATCAACGTACAAAATTTCAGTTTGATTGCTGTAATAGATTCGTAGATATTGAGAACCGACTAAATATTGCGGATCGTCACCATGTTGGATTTTTTATATAAATATGTAGATCTTAGAGATATGTCCTGTTACATGAAGATTATTGTGTACGCGTAGATTTCAAACTTCAATCGCATGATTAGGACACAAGAAGTACAAAGTGAGATTTTAAAATTTTGCACAGCTGCCATCTTGTGTTTATGGAAACAATTGAATTAAATTAGATGCCAGTGGATTAACATTCGTATAAGGATTTACTGTAACAAGTTTCACTGCACTCGGATGGTTAAATTGCGAGAAACGTTCATGTGAATATTTATACTTCGCGTCGCCGCCATGTTGGATTTGTGATCACCAGGTTATTGAAAGTCATATAGGTGAACTTATGTTAATAGCCCCTATAAACATTAAAAAATTCAGTTTGATTGCTGTAATATATAGATTCGTAGATATTGAGAACCGTCTAAATATTTCGGACTTTCATACTGTATGTATAGGCTATAGAGTAATGTACCATTATAGGAAAATTAGTGCGTAGGTTCATTATTCAACCTTTCACTTCGATCGCATGATCACGACATAAGAAATTAAAATTTAATTTTAAAATTCGCACAGCCACCATCTTGAGGTTATGTAAACAATTGATCTGTATTAGATACCATTGCATCACAATGTGTATAAACATTTGCTGTACATGGCCGTTTCTCGCAATTTAACCATCCGAGTGCAGTGAAACTTGGTACAGTAAATCCTTATACGAATGTTAATCCACTGGCATCTAATTTATTTCAATTGTTTCCATAACCACAAGATGGTAGCTGTGCGAAATTTTAAAATCTCCTTGTTACTTCTTGTGTCCTAATCATGCGATTGAAGTTTGAATACTACTCGTACACAATAATCTTCATGTAACATTACATAACTCTAGGACTTACATATATAAAATCCAACATGGCGACCATCCGAAATATTTAGTCGGTACTCAATATCTACGAATCTATTACGTCAATCAAACTGAAATTTTGTTTGTTGATAGTGGCAGTTAACATAAGTAGGATGTATGAAAATAGGCTGTATAGTTCTTCACGGAACTACTTGTTTAAGGTCATATTTGCTTGCATATTCGGTCTATGTCTAGGTCCTGAAACGTTTTGCTAGCCCCTAACTGTTGGGTGATAAATGTAACTGTTTACCTTTGCCTAAGCTATGTTGTTTTAATGGGCGCCAAGACCTCAATGCAATGTTGAAATCTAAATTTGTATTTAACAACGTCTAGCTCTGGCAGAACACCTTCAAGACTCTATTCACTCAGATCGTGGTATGATTTGATCATTAACCCAACAAACAATTGTATCAGGAGAAGGAATTGGTCTATATCTAATGCTACCTACTGAAAGCAAAGATTGCATTGTAAAAGAAATGAATTTATTATATAAAACAAGTATAGCAAAATTAATAATAATAAGTATAAAATTTAAATTGGAGCGTTGCGATTTTAATATTACCGATAGAAAATTACGTGAAAACGGAGTTTGATAAATTGATTTTACTCTTATTTCCAAGCTATGAAGTTACTGAAATATGAAATGTAAAACAAAGAGAAATGAGAGATTGCGTATTTCTGCGTCATTAGCGCTTACCACTGGAAATTGCCAAAGCATTTCCCTCGTACTTGATGATGCTGTGTGCTTCCCACAGTCTCCTGGACGTCGTCATCTCCGTCGAAATTTGATGATATTCTGGTAGATTAGATAATTCTATGGTCCGTACATCGGACCCAAACGCTCGGCCAACCACACTGGTTAAGTTTTACAAAAGTTAGTCCTCCAATCCACGGAACATCGGAGCGACTCCCCGCGTATAACCACACTCGGCAAGAACTATACAAATTGTCGCTAACTCCACCGAACATCGGAGCCACTCGCACGCGCACCCATACTCGTCAAGTATTTCACAGATAGTCCACGTTCCACGGCGCGTCGAACGATATATGCACACGCCGGCTCCCCCACCAGTCTCCACTTCCAGCTTACGTCGTCTCCACTGATTGGCTGACCCACCACGCGATCTTCCCCTCCTCTGGTTCATTACACACGGCGCGCGAATCAAGAAGTCGATTTCGTTCCAACAATTCGCCTTTTCTTGACGATGCGAACCCGCTTGCGTAATACTTCCCGACAGGATTAAGCTTGTATTTGAATTCCCAGTGAGTCACGTCTCTCGATATACCCTAACTGACGAAACTCCGTAAATTTCCGTAATCAGATAATTTTCTATGATATTGTCGTTCGTAATAATTTGCTTGATAGCGATTTCTAAGACATAGAAAACCTATCTGTATGCTTATAATTTTTATAAAATGCTCCGGAAATATCTTAATAATAATTATAATAAATTAATAATAATAATAATAAATTAACATAAAAAATTCTCTTGGCTGAACAATTTGCCGCGTAAATAAATATAGAATGGCTTCCTACTGACTTATGCCAGTTGCATAAAACCCCTCGAAAAACACGTTACATATTCGCCTCGGATCATCGGATGATTTACCGTGACGACGGTCCATTATCCGATTATCCCCGACACGTTAATAAACCCCATCCAAAATACATATTACATAAATGAAATCACCCTAAATTACAGATATATACACTCATATTTTTTCTTCACGCACTTTGCGTCAAAGTTTGTTGTCACTATGGATTGCACTTTGCAACCTGTCCAATGTTTTACATATAGAATAGTGTTCCACGGATATTTCCGCCTCTCAAATTTCTCTATGTTGGAGAAATAGACATAATTAATGTGTGAGCACTATGTATTTATGATGTCATATCACACGCATTGAAGGTGTTCTGATATATATATATCTCCATAGAACTTCCTAATTTCACTGGAGGTCCCTTCCTTATGGTGAAATTTAATCTCACATATCACTAAGCACACGATCACACTATTATGGCAGCGCCTCGTGACCATAATACTTAATCTCCCTTTAAAGTAGATTAAATTAATATTGACTTCTGAAAAAAAAATACAGTAAATGCGCATTACATATAACACCAAATATTTCTGTGCCGTAATCGCCCTGTCTTGTTAAGTTCCCGTAGACCATATTCTACTTAATACTGGTTCTCAACACAGACCCGTTCTCCTCACACAAATAATACCATTATACAAATTGCCTTAAATTACACACTTACAAAACTTACATGGCGAGGCCGTAAACAGAAATGACGTGTGCTGATATGTATGAGTTTCATGAAGGACTGTCTCGTATTCTGATGGCCCATCTTTTGCCTCGTGGACGCCTTAAGCAAAAATACCCTGTTCAAGCGCTCACCCATCTCTTGGAGGCAAATGGGAATTCACTAGCGCTACCAAATTCTGGCCTTGGTGTATCGAGACATTTTAGTGCTCAAGAGCATCCGACAATCCCGTCATATTTCCCTGTACCTTAAAAACTCTCATTTACTTACATACTAACCCCCTGTGTGACTTCTGATACGCTTGCCTGGAAGACCATCTCCTCCCACGCACCAAATACCACACTTACTCATTTGATAGGCTGGCTCGCCAGCTAAACACACTCACTTTATGACACATATTTTCGTAGACTATGTATATTATACTTCCCGTATAATCTGTTTCCCTTACTATCCTCCAGCACATATGCTGTTTTCCCAATACGTTTGGAAACTATAAATGTTACTGCGTCACCTGCTTCCAACCTTGCAAGTGGCTCCCTTAAATGAACGTCCTACCGTTGCTCTACCAGCATATTTCTCAGTGTCTGTAACGATGCCCTGTTGCTACTGTCCACACATGCACATATTAAAATACCGTCCTCTGCTTTAACCACAGGATAATCCCTACATAAATTAGCGTCCCTCGATAGCATGTCTGCAAGAATGTTATCTTTACCTTTAATATATTTTACTGTGAATTCGTATTCCTGCAGAGCAAGAATCCACCTACTAACTCTGTTAGAACTGAGTTTACAAGTTCTCATATACAGTAATGCATGGTGATCTGTGTGGATCTCAAATTTCCCCCCTACTAAATACATTCTAAATTTCCCTAAACTGAAAACAATACCTAAAAGCTCTAACTCAGTAATCGTGTATCTTTTCTCTGCTGCTGTCAGTCCTCGCGAGGCTAAAGATACAATGCACAGATTACCCTCATCATCTTTCTGACATAATACTCCAGCAATGCCTATTCGTGAAGCATCTGTCATAACCACATATTCCTTATATTTTAACGGATATTTCAGCACTACAGCTTTCTCAAAACCTTCCTTCAGCGCTCTAAAAGCCTGATCATGCTTGGACTCCCATCTCCACCGAGTCCCACTTTTAAGCAATTCCCTGAATGGTTCTACCAACCCTGAGTATTTAAGAACGATCCTCCTGAAAAAGTTGCAAATTCCCAGGTAAGTTTTTAACTGTTTAACATTCTGTGGCACCTCTGCGTTAAGTATCTTATTAACCCAACTTTCTTCTGGTGTTACACCTCTACTCGACACTCTATGACCTAAAAATGTCACTTCTGACTGACAGAATGACGACTTAGACAGCTTCAAAGTGAACCCTGCCTGATCTAACTTCTGAAAAACTATATCTAAATGACCTAGATGCTCCTCAAAACTGCGTGAACTAATTACCATATCATCTATGTAAATGGTTACAAACTCTCCTGTGTCATCCCCTAATGCGATGTTTAAAGCCCTAATTAAAGCTGCTGAACTACTCTTTAACCCATAAGGTGTTCTACAGAATTGATAAAGGTTATATTTAAGACTAAAAGCTGTAAATGGTCTATCTTCGTACATAAGTGGCACTTGCCAAAAACTGGAACTCAAATCTACACAAGTGAAATACTTCTTCCCCTCAAATGTTTGCATTAATTCCTCTATTGACATAGATTTCAGCTGATCTGAACTAATTCTACTGTTAACCAAACGAGCGTCTAAACAAATACGAACCGTGCCGTCAGTTTTGGGTACCGTGATCAAAGAATTAACATACGGACTGTTAGAGTGCTCAATAATCCCATCTTCAAGCATCTGGTTAATTTGTGCCTCAACTGCACTCTGATAAGCGAAAGGTACAGGATATCTATGTCCTGTGAATACTGACCAATCAATAACGTTCAATGAATGTGTATAGCAATTGGCCATACCAATGCGATCCTCAAAAACTCTCCTATTACACAATAACACATCATAGAGCCGAACACATTGTTCCACCTCTATATTACCCTGAAATGCAGCCTCACGTAACGAGTCCTCTAGACTTCCGTTCGTAATCACACTGCCCACGAAACATGGAGAACCCCGCTCTACGGCTGGCGATATCTCATTTAAAGTACAAATCACACCTACAATACTACTCCTCTGAATATGGTCATTGAACGCTACTTCTACTTCAGAATCTCCCCATTTAAATTTCAAACTCCCTACATCATAACATAAGTTACCAGACACTCTACTTAGCCACTCTGAACCCAAGATAACACTGAATACTAAATTTGGAATTACAAGACAAATCTGCTTTTCTACATGATTATTAATTTTAATGTCTACTAAAACTTGCTTAGAAATTACTTTAGACCTCTTCCCAACAGCTGTGATAACAAAAGTGCTTTTAATTGGCATCTCTTCAAAATTTACTCCAGTTCCTTTCATTTTATCATAAAATGCACTACTTATGCAACTCTTCATACAACCACTATCAATTAAAACATCTGTGTACGCCTCGGACACGTTAAATTTAACTATGGGGCTCTTACTAACCACTTCCTGAATAATACCTTCATCATTTAGTTCATGTAATAATTCATTTCTTACATTTAGGTCATAGGGTTCCTGTATAATTGTATGGACAGGGCATGCTACAGACTGAGATTCTGACCTTACTTCGCACCCTGGTTCGCGTTTAAAGAACCGATACAGCCGGCCGTAGTACTACTAACCACTGAACTGGTCTGGTTGTTCTGGGCTGTGTTGTCATTGTTTGGCTGTATATTACTACCACTAGGCTGTCCTCTTCCTTGACCCCTATTCTGGTTGTAATTATTGTCATTATAATTTCTCCCTTGATTTCCCCTGAAATCATTGTTCCTCCCTTGATACTGATTACCATAGCCATTTCCTCTGTTCTGATTTAGCTGATTACTATTATTTCTATTTTGAGCGTTGGCCCCTTCGCCACCGTTCCCTTGAACTTCCTGATGCCTGGCTTCGTTAGGTCTATTATTATTATTACCCTGGTTCCTATTGAAATTGTCCTCATAACCCCCTCTCCCTAGTGCATCAAATGTGCTTAACAAATTTTCTACTTGTGATATAGTCTTTACATTCTGGATACAAGCAGCCTCCTTGATCCTATAGGGAAACTGCCTAAGTAGCAACCTTACCACATCACTTTCCTCCTTCAAGCCATCCAGATATTTACACACTAATACCTGCCCTAAAAAGTATTCGGTCATGGTGGAGCTTCCTTTAGGGTTATATTTCCCACACACTACTCCCTCACGATGCTGCGACTGAATAACCTCATTCCAGAACTTTTCACAGAATTTCATTTTAAAATCATTGATATCAGTAAACTTGTCTCTGTAGACAGCAAACCAATTCCTCGTTTCCCCCACAAACACTTGTTCTAAAATTTCAACTACCTGGCACCACTCAATACTACCATTTTCCAACCTCTCCCCGAATTTATTTTCTATAGTGTTCATGAACTCCATTGGGCACCCCTGTCGATTGCTGAACTTACCCAGTTCTACCTCCCTGTGTGTGCTATTCACAAAAACTGGCCTATTCTGACTATTTTCTTGCCTGATCCTAGCTTTTAATTTTTACTCTAATTCTGCGATTTTCTCCTCAGCCTTCCTCTCAATACTGTTTACTGTTAATTTAATGTTTCCTTCTGATTCTTCTACTTTATCATATAGCTTTGCTTGTTTCTCCTCAATCTTGCTAATGCTCTCTCTATTACTCTCTCTTAAATCATTTACTTCTGCAACTATTTGTGAGTGGACTTTCTCAATTCTACCCCCCAGCAGTTCCTTTACCTCTTTAGTTGCTACCTGAATTTTGTCAATTTCTCCCCCCAATTGCTTTTTGACCTGCTGTGTTTCCAGTTGCACTAGTTCTTTTAAATTTTCAGCCTGTGTACTGATTCTAATTTCCAACTCCTCCTGTACTTTTCCTAATTTTCTGTCTACATCTGCAATAATCTCTTTAGCCTTTTCTTCCATCACCCCCCTGATCTCATCTCTAATCAGTTCGAATTTGTCACTCATTTCCCTACTGTTTTGTTCTAATTTAGCATTTAAAGTTTCAGTGCTCTCTCTATTTTCCTTACTGTTTTGTCCTAACCTGGCGTTTAAAGTTTCATTACTCTCTCTACTTTCCCTACTGTTTTGTTCTAATTCAGCATTTAAGGCATCTGTACTTTCTTTATTTTCCCTACTGTTTTGTTCTAATTTAGCGTTGTTTTGTTCCAGTTTTGCGTTTAAAGCGTCTGTACTTTCTTTATTTTCCCTACTGTTTTGTTCTAATTTTGCATTTAAGGCATCACTACTAACTTTGTTCTGATACATGAACTCGAGAAGTAAAGTTTTTAATTCTGGTTGGCCACCTACACTCCCTGTTTCAGTATCGGGATTTACCTCCGCTACCCCGGTACTACCATCACTCGACATACTGCTCGTATCATCACTCTCCAGTTGATGACCACTACGTAACCTCATCTGTCTTTCTTTCTCATCCCCCATAATGATATACACTGATACAGACAAATAACCCCCAAAATACAGGCACAGAAATATATACCCTTCTCCTTCCACAAATGTTATTAGGTTTTCAGCCCCAAGTTGTCGGCGACAAATGAAACGTTTTGCTAGCCCCTAACTGTTGGGTGATAAATGTAACTGTTTACCTTTGCCTAAGCTATGTTGTTTTAATGGGCGCCAAGACCTCAATGCAATGTTGAAATCTAAATTTGTATTTAACAACGTCTAGCTCTGGCAGAACACCTTCAAGACTCTATTCACTCAGATCGTGGTATGATTTGATCATTAACCCAACAAACAATTGTATCAGGAGAAGGAATTGGTCTATATCTAATGCTACCTACTGAAAGCAAAGATTGCATTGTAAAAGAAATGAATTTATTATATAAAACAAGTATAGCAAAATTAATAATAATAAGTATAAAATTTAAATTGGAGCGTTGCGATTTTAATATTACCGATAGAAAATTACGTGAAAACGGAGTTTGATAAATTGATTTTACTCTTATTTCCAAGCTATGAAGTTACTGAAATATGAAATGTAAAACAAAGAGAAATGAGAGATTGCGTATTTCTGCGTAATTAGCGCTTACCACTGGAAATTGCCAAAGCATTTCCCTCGTACTTGATGATGCTGTGTGCTTCCCACAGTCTCCTGGACGTCGTCATCTCCGTCGAAATTTGATGATATTCTGGTAGATTAGATAATTCTATGGTCCGTACATCGGACCCAAACGCTCGGCCAACCACACTGGTTAAGTTTTACAAAAGTTAGTCCTCCAATCCACGGAACATCGGAGCGACTCCCCGCGTATAACCACACTCGGCAAGAACTATACAAATTGTCGCTAACTCCACCGAACATCGGAGCCACTCGCACGCGCACCCATACTCGTCAAGTATTTCACAGATAGTCCACGTTCCACGGCGCGTCGAACGATATATGCACACGCCGGCTCCCCCACCAGTCTCCACTTCCAGCTTACGTCGTCTCCACTGATTGGCTGACCCACCACGCGATCTTCCCCTCCTCTGGTTCATTACACACGGCGCGCGAATCAAGAAGTCGATTTCGTTCCAACAATTCGCCTTTTCTTGACGATGCGAACCCGCTTGCGTAATACTTCCCGACAGGATTAAGCTTGTATTTGAATTCCCAGTGAGTCACGTCTCTCGATATACCCTAACTGACGAAACTCCGTAAATTTCCGTAATCAGATAATTTTCTATGATATTGTCGTTCGTAATAATTTGCTTGATAGCGTTTTATAAGACATAGAAAACCTATCTGTATGCTTATAATTTTTATAAAATGCTCCGGAAATATCTTAATAATAATTATAATAAATTAATAATAATAATAATAAATTAACATAAAAAATTCTCTTGGCTGAACAATTTGCCGCGTAAATAAATATAGAATGGCTTCCTACTGACTTATGCCAGTTGCATAAAACCCCTCGAAAAACACGTTACAGTCCGAGCACTAGTAATTACATATTTTTCTCCTTGATATTTAAATGCTGGGAAACGATACCACTATGTTGTTGTTATTATAACTGGACCTCATTTTACATTCTTTGATATTTGTAGGTATTCCACATAGTGAAATTACATATTTTAGCACTATAGTGAGCATCTAGACCAGGGATTCCCAAACTGGGCGAATTCGCCCAGTAGTGGGCGATTTTAGCACGCCAGTGGGAGAAACTGACAGAATGTGAATTCCATGGGCGATTTGAAAAAAAAGTGGTGGTCAAATAATTCATGTTTTATATATACATGATGAGCGAGAACTTTTGCCTATATAAAACAAGGAATAAAATAAAATTGCGAACAAGTAATTTAAATAAGCCAAATAATCTTGGCACGAAATCTAGAAATAGGTTAGAAATTGAAAAGCGAGGAGATCTTAGAATTTTTCTAACAAAAATGGCTCCTGCCATCAACAAATTGATTGAAACTCATCAAATCCATCCCTCACGTTAATTAGACATAGGTATTCATGTTGTTTAATTAATTAGATATAAACATTCATGTAGTTTTAATTTAATTTTTTTCCATAATTCATTTCATTAATTGTTATTCCTTTTTAGACCTATTCTTTGTAAATTTTTAATGTTCATAATTATACCTAAATAAACATGATGTAGCCTACCTATTAAGAAAAATGTCCGTAAAAATCCTCAATTCTCAACTTATATGTATGTGTTAGTAATTTTAAGATTTGCGCATTTTTAGAAATGAGGTGGGCGAAAACAAATTTTTAATCTCGAAAGTGGGCGATGGTCAGAAAAAGTATGGGAAACCCTGATCTTGATGCTATGAAAACTGTAGTTTATTTTGATCCTGAAAGTGCTCTATCCTTTGGGAATCACACACTGATTTTAGTGATTTTAAAGCTCTCTCCTCAATTGCCTTCATCAGCAGCACTTCAGATGGCTTCCAGAAATCATAAACGTCTAGAACAGGCCTGTCCAGTCGTGGCACTGTTGGCTGTGGCGCCACGGCTTGCCACGAGACTCGCTCCGAGGCAGACTAAGCGCCGCTCCACCACCAGCTTCTCCTCTCACTACCTTCTATTCCTAGAGGGGAGATGACGTACAGTAGTTGTGCCCCTCCACACTCCTGTCCTAAACACGATGGGCTGTAACTGGTATAGCTCATAATAAGCCAAGTGGCAAGCAAGGCAAGAAGGAGATTCTGATTTCTTCTTCTTAAATAGAAGAATACATGAGTTGTAGAAAATAGTTCAGTACAGCTGGAATGGTTTTGTTCCAAAAACCGTGTTATGGTTGGCTTTTTGTAAATCGTTAGAAAAGCAGAAAATGAGCTTAACTCTAAATTTCGGAATAATTTGTAGTAGGCCTATCATGTTGTCGGAAAACTTAAAAAAATGAAAGCATTTTTCTCTGAATCTACATATTTTAAAGAAAAGTTTTTTAAACAAAAAATGTAGAGGACATTGTCACCTACAATTTGTCTCATTAAAGCCATGTCATAGGTTTTGAAATGCAGAAGCTAGGTGGCGCCAAAGTTTCCAAAAAAGTGTTTGTTTTGTTTTTTCACTTTTTGTCCTAGAAACAATGTTTTTTCACAAAAGAGTGAATTAGAAATTTGTTCCTCTAAAAATGGTCTGCAACATTAATTTAAACGTTTGTTTCCTCCGACTTACCGTTCCAAAGTTATAGCGCAGCAAATGCAACGCTGCGTAGTCAAGGCCACTATTGTTACTGCGGAGAGAGCGGTGGGCATAGTTTAGACAGGGACCGGTGTCGGACAATTTTCACACTTCGGCAGACTCGCCCCAGCGGAAGGCAAGTGGATGTGTTTGATATGTCACATTTTATAAAGAATAAGAAATAAAACGCAGGCAGTATGAATCAAAGGTTTTGTTATAACTACTGATTATTAGTTACTAAAGTCCCATTCAACGTCACACATAATGTTGCCAGCTCGCTACCTCCGCTACCGCAACATCTTCCTCACTTGCAGCCATGCCTCGACCCCCAACTTCCCCACAGAATCCCCGATTCTCTAAGGGCCCTAACACACTAGCGCGATTGGTCGCGCGCGATTTATATACACGTGATTACTACAAACGTGAAGACGCGACAAGGGTCTTAATTAATATATCAAAATGGAGGTTGATGATGATGTTGATAATTGTTGTTTTAAGGGGACTAACATCCAGGCACAATTGTTTGTAACTACTTAACAAGTGCTTTTTTTTTCCCTTGAAATTCAATATTCCTCTCCTCCACATTCTCGCTCACGCGCTCCGCCAGTGACTGCTCAGTTCCCGGCTGCCGGGCGCGCGTATGTACGGCAGAATGCCGTGCTGAAAATCAGTATCATACATTTTTACTCACCATGTTTACAGTAGATGCTGAAAATGTTTCCCATCCGCTGCCAAACATAATCGGCATCTCTTTATGAAGTTTCCGGTTACTCCGGTTAATTTAGTTTCAGTAAGGAAATAGGCCTAACAACCTTTATGTCTATTTTTTTAGCCTACTTTCGATTTTTGCAAAAAATGAAAGTAGACTTATGAGATCACTACAGGGCGAAAAAAGTGTGTCTGTCTGTGTGTGTGTATGTGTGTGTGTGAGTCTGTGTGTGTGTGGGTGTACTATGAATGTCTGTCCCCCCTATCAATTCGAACACGGTGAGCGCAAATTGAACGAAATTTGGTACAAAGGTAGCACTAGCAAAGGACACCCCAGTGTCATGTTTTATATCGCCGCCATCTTGACGGAAACGTAATGGCGGCCACACAAATGTTCAAAGCTTAAATCAAATTACGACTAACCTAATCATCCGATCTCTACCAAATTTTTCAACAACATACCTTTATGGAGGGAGCATCCTTTGACAAATCTAATAGGTCATTAGCCTAATAGTTTGTGGATGGCGGCCATCTTTGTGTCAAAATCGATTACCCCTATTAAT
Source organism: Meconema thalassinum (assembly GCA_946902985.2). NCBI lineage: Eukaryota > Metazoa > Arthropoda > Insecta > Orthoptera > Tettigoniidae > Meconema > Meconema thalassinum. Next base: position 51,939,962 of record OX336397.1, read on the forward strand.
TCGAACACGGTGAAACCGAATGGAATGAAATTTGGTACAGAGGTAGCACTAGCAAAGGGCACCTCAGTGTCATGTTTTATATCGCCGCCATCTTGACGGAAACGTAATGGCGGCCACACAAATATTCAAAGCTTAAATCAAATTACGATTAACCTAATCATCCGATCTCTACCAAATTTTGCATCAACATAGTATTATGGAGGGAGCATCCTTTGACCAAACTAATAGGTCATTAGCCTAATATTTTGCGGATGTCGGCCATCTTTGTGTGAAAATCGATTCCCCCTATTAATTCGAACACGGTGAAACCGAATGGAACGAAATTTGGTACAGAGGTAGCACTAGAAAAGGCCACCTCAGTGTCATGTTTTATATCACCGCCATCTTGACGGAAACGTAATCGCGGCCACCCAAATGTTAAAGGCTAAAATGTAATTACGACCAACCTAATAATCTAGGCTCTACCAAATTTGCAACAACAAATCTTTATGTGGGAAGCATATTCTGACCAAACTGCTAGATCATCAGCCCAATAGTTTGCAGATGGTGGCCAAGTATGTGTGAAAATCGATTCCCCCTATCAATTCAAACACGGTGAAACCGAATTGAACGAAATTTGGTACAGAGGTAGCACTAGCAAAAGGCACCTCAGTGTCATGTTTTATATCGCCGCCAACTTGACGGAAATGGAATGACGGCCACCCAAATGTTAAAAGCTTAAATCAAATTTCGACCATCCTAATAATTTGATCTCTACCGGTTTTGCAACAACATGCCTTTTTGTGGAAAGCATCTTATGACTGACTAGAAGGTCATCAGCCCAATAGTTTGCAAATAGCGGCCATGTATGTGTGCAAATCCATTCCCCAGATCAATTCAAACACGGTGAAACCTAATTGAATGATTTTTTTTACAGAGGTAGCACTAGCAAAGGGCACCTCATATTCATGTTTAATATCCCTATAGCACGTTGTGTTTCAACAAGCTACTAAAACCAACTTTCAATTATACTCCTTGAAAAGGACAACGAGTTATAACAATACCCATGCATTTAGGAGAAAGTAGGCTATATGTTCTTTACTGATCATCTTGTTGTTTACTGAACCTGTACATGTGAATCTCTTAGCCAGTTATTTAATTGTGATTGTGGATAGTGCTTAATGCCTGATGTGAAATATCCGTTACTTGAACGTGTGTATCTGCACAATACGTGCATAAAGTGCAGGAAATCGTGCACTAGAACATGACAAAAGTTTCGAGTGAAATTTCCAGGGAGACCCATTCCTATCAATTGGACAATACCTGGCTGTTGAGGCACTTGTCCCACTGTGACACGAGGCGGTGAATGCTGTCTCATAAAATTCCCTGGGCTGCGATGTGAACCAGTTCCGCACGTACAACTGGTCCGTGTCCGAGGTGAATCGTTGGCCCCGCAGAGCCCTTTTCAGGGGACCAAAACATGGCGTAATCACAGGGAGAGGGGTCTGGACTGTATGGAGGGTGGCCGAGAACCTCCTATTTGAATTTCTGCAGGAGTGCCGCGACTGTGTTGGCCGTATGAGGTCGTGCATTGTCGTGGAGCGACCACGGCGGCTATGGCGTTCACTGTCACTCGGCGGTCCTGGGTAATGAGTGCATCAACCAGCTGGACATTGTCATCGGTAATGCAGGGGGGTGCCCCAGACCGGGCATCATCGGCTAACGACACCCGTCCTTCCCTGAAGCGCTTGTGCCACGCCTTGACCCTTGCAAGGGACATGCAGTGTTCGCCGTACACTTGTGACATTCGGTGATGAATGTCCGTTCCCCCTACTCCTTCCGCTGTCAGAAACCGAACAACACCTCTTTGCTCTTAAGTTGACGCCTCCATGTCACTGTTTGCAATGCGACTGGCAGCGTTGGACGATTGATGTATGCTGCTGCTCGCTTTGTTTCGTCACGTGACGTGCACGCGTTCCCTCTAGCGACAGGCTGTGACCTTCCACGCTCTGGTCGGAACCTCACCTCGTTACACACGCCACGTTTAGCCGACGTAGTCACCGGTTTGCGCATTCCAGCCTCCGGCTCGTTACTTTTTGAACGCACCATATATACAAAATAATACTAATAAATGAACATGCGCGACTAAGAGCGACAGTCACGCCAGTGGGTTATGGCAGTAAGGAAAGGCCGAAGCATTTTCTATCGACCGGCCTGGTCTAGAAACATCAGAAATGCCACTGCAAGATTCTATTGCTGTCTTGGTTCTGTTGGTCTTGGTGCTGTTCTTGGGGAAATTGGTGCAAGTGTATTGAATAACCTGCAAAATGTTTTGAAGAGAAATCCTGGTTATTCAACATTTCACAGCGTGGGCCATATTCTAAGAGGAGATGATGTTTATCCACCAGAGGACATTTGTACATCAAAACTCCTTGTCCTGATATTTGCCCCAGTTACATCACGTGACGTCGTAAGATATTTCTCTGTATATAAAAATATTCTGAGTGACAAACGTCTTTCAATGACCCCGGAAAACATCGAAAAATACGTAATTGTTCACTCATCTGCAAATTTTAATGTGTAAGCGTGTTTCGAGCTTTGAAAGTAAAACAATGATAATTTTGTATTGATTAAGTGAGTGATATATTGTTATATGACTCCAGAGAACATTAAACATTTACTGTTTATTGTGCTACAAAATCTATACTTATTATAAAACTAAGTCCCCGATTCTTGGATGTTACGCGTAAACTCGAGAACCACTGGATGGATTTTGATGCGGTTTTCACCATTCTGTAAAGGATTTCTCGAGGAAGGTTTCTGTAGAATATAATTTATTTATGATCAAAGGAAGACAAGGAGTAATGATTTCAGAGAAAAGGTCGAAAAAAACTGGCGTCCGTGCGCTTTTTAAGCTTAGGCTGGGCCAACCGTAAAAAATATCAATATGCAATGAGTGGAAGAATTGTTCAGCATGAAAAGTTCTACAAAAATGTACGTGCGAGCACACCTCTATATTCAATACATCGTCCACTATAAGTGTTTTTAGATTGGACGGAAGGGGTATTTGTGTTCCATGCACCTCGCCATTCTAAATTACGTCTGACGAGAATTTGTTGCACATGCTTCTCCATGATAATATAGTTAACAGTCCAGTCAGTGATTTTAACCCATCATGCCGAGACGTAAAGCGGATATAGGTCGTAGTTCATTGACATCGTAAAGAAGCGCTTATCACGTAACTATGCTTGCTAGTTTGATATAAATTGTATTTTGTGTGTTGTAACTGACAGAATAGCAAGTTTATATCACATTATGTGGTATAACATATTTTGTCTATTCTACATATTTTAATGCCTTTTGTTACAGAGGACAGGTGGTGAACCTCAGGCATGTGCAATTGCTACAGGAGTTACTTTCTACGCAACTGAAAACTCGCGTATCAATTGCGCATCCGTAAGGTTCGCAGACTGCCCTCTGTTCGACTGCGAAACCGGGTCTGACCGGCCAGAAACCGTGGCGAGAACTGTATTCACAGGCAAGTGTCCCCTGTTCTGATTTATCACAAGGTTGTCAGACTTGATGTAACACGTGGAGGAGGCGTTAAAATTAACAGCTACGCTCCATCTCTGTGAACACAGCTTGAGATAAATATTAGTTGGTATAATTCCCGTGAGGTGCAGGCCCTAATCTCACTGGGAACAGCTGCTGTGCGACAACTACCTCTCGACTCTCCCAGTATCGATTCTCTGTGTACATCGACTTGCATTCACCCACCCTTCCTGTTCCCTTGAGAAACTGTAGTCAAACTTCAAATGAGTTGGCCATGTTCAATGAAGGGGCTGAATATGTATAAGGGGCAGTCAAATAAAAACGGGTTAGCCCTCATAAAATGTCATTTTCCCTCAAAACCCCTATCAGCTACATGGCCTAGATGGCACCTCTTCAGAAGATTTACACCAGAAACTTAGCGGAATATAAGGAAGAAAGGTACATTTTGATTGCATGCAAGCTCAACACAAAAGGCAAACTGAGGGTCTTGTAACGTTCTTAGTCGTCGGATTTTTTAAGAGCGTTAAAATCCCTCAGTATGCGTTCCTTCGGAGGAGAAGTAAAGCTGGCGGTCCCATGTCATAGATTTATGGCATGATAAAGAACCATCCAATAATTACACTTGTGTGAAGCTAAATTATAGTTTATCCTTGACTAACGCTCTTAGGTTCAATATTCGTCACCAGGAGCAGACTGTGGTGGCATCTAGTAACAAAGTTCAGAACTAGTTGGTCGTTAACGGTAGCGTTTGGTAGCAAAAGTTGGAAATACTTGAAAATCGAATGTGTGCAGTCCTTACTTGAATTTTTAAAAAAGTCCTCTCGGCACGCCGGAAGGCGGAGGTAGATTTCACCGGACAAACTTGGGGATAGGCGAAAATAGGCAGAATATGCAGGTTTTCGTAGAAGGATCAGACCTTATTTATTGCGAGAAGGTATTTTATAATTGGAACTTAATTAACTTTGTTTTCGTCATTTTATGCTTATTTTAAACATTTTATTGTCTTATGGGAACGGTAACCTTCTTGTCATTTGGGGTCCATTTTTATACTTGTGGTCACACTGTCCTTATGCAAGGTTTCGACACTGATGTGTAACTATGTAACGGTCTGTTACTTCTTCACGCAAAATTGTATCTCCCGCAGAGATTTTGGTTGGTTCCTCAGTTTAGGGGCTGCGACAACGCGGTCATGTAACCCCGTGTACTTAGGGATGGCTGTATTAGTCTGTAATTCAGGTAAGGACTGCAGACGGTCAATTTCAAGCAGTAGTTCCTAATGTTGCTACCAAGTACTACCGTCAACGACACCTACCTGTGAACTTGGCTACTAGATGCCACCGCATCCAGCAACTCGCAACGAACGTTGGAATTTCCCCTCCAAAGGAAAGCATACTGAGGGATTTTTAGCGCTCTTAGAAAATCCGACGACTTCGGCCGGCTTTGAACTCGCGACCTTGGGCATAGACATTCAGCATGCTTGCTACCAGTTACGTCACCGAAGCCGCTTCACACTTAGTCAGATGGAATTCTGAATATGATCTCGTGCAAGTGCGTTATCTTGGCAACGTCTGATGGCTCATCCCTCATCAATTTAGTAGAGTTGCCATGGCAAGCACTGATAGCTCTTGGCATTTTCTTATAATTCCGAAATCATTGTTCTCATCCCTTGGCATAATGGTGGGGGGTCATATCAAAAATTCTTTAAGACAAAATTTTAGGTAATTATTAGGGGAATATTGTCCATTTTGTACGGTTTTGAGATTGTGCCTATTAAGAGAGATATGATTAATGTTTCCCGAAAAAACCACTTTTTCCCACCCCTTTGGTCAATGGTTGGTGCTATAAAAAAACTCTTCAAACGTAAATTTTTGGGCTTTATCCGACACATAGTATGAACGTTGAACGGATTCGATATTTCATATATTAAGAGAGTTATAGCAATATTTCACTTTTTCGAAATAAGCCCCCCATTTTAACCCCCTTCGACCGATTTAGCCCATTAACGAACTCGACCGATATTTTATAAGTATACATATTCGGTAAAATATTCAAAGTCATTGGTGCAAAATTACGGCAGTTATCGTGTCCACAAGAAACTGATATGCATATATATATATATATACACATATACATACATAAATTATATATAAACTTTTGAACTGACGGTGGTTTTGGGGTCTGGGGGATGTGAAACGCGAAGATATGTCGAAATTTTCCGGAAGTCGAAACATGGGACCCATTGCAATAGTTAGCAACCTTATCTCACCACCTTAGCATGGGTCCCCCAAACCTCCTCCTTTCAGGGACCTTCATAGTCTTCATTTCTTCATTCTACATGTCTAAACCGCCTTAATCTGCTTTCCTGTATCTTCTTGCTCAGTGGTCCCACCTTAACTGTCCCTTTGATGCGTTCATTCTTAATCTTGTTAACACCACACTTCCACCATAACATCCTCTCAGTATAAACTGTAGAGTATTCTGTAAATATGTACATATTGTACATTACATATGTATGTATATTCTTTCATAAAATACATTATACTGTAAGTTCATATTAATTAGTGGTATTATTTATCTGCTCCAATTCTTTAACCACAGCTTGCCACGGTGAGTGAGTGGTTATCGAGTAGCACTACCAACCTCAAGCTTGCAGGTTCGCTCCTGGCCGTGGTAAGAGATTTTTTTGAAAGGCGACAAAAATTACGACACGTATGTCATACGTTGTTGGCATGTTAAAGAACCCATTTGAATTCAGTAGGCCGTGTTCATAATGGCAAAATTAATCTCGGGATTTTCCGCCAACACAAAGAGTTCCTAATTTCTCTACTAGAAAGCGCTAGTGTCAAGGAGCTTAGATATCTAACCTCCTTGACTTTCATAGCGCTCCAAGGAGCGACAAAATTCGACATGCAAGCTGCCCTCTGGGCGTAATATAACAAAACTAGCCCCCGGCACCGAGGCCATACGATATTAATTATTAATGTAACTACATAAGTGAATTAATAAGTGTTTTAGCAAATTTTCCTTTTGTTATGAACTCAAGCGATTTTTTTCTTTTTTCTACAGAGTCTGGTCACAATTAATCCGGATTATTGACGCTCTACTTTATCATCCTGTGGAGGAAACATTGACCTATAGACTTCAGGCATGGAACAAATATTTCAAATTTTAATTGTGAAACAATTGCTTCCTCTGTATCGCAGATTGGAGAAAACACATAACGGAACAAAGTGCCTTGGATCTAATTTTTATAGTGTTTTTTGTGATCTAATTGGAGTTTAGCTGTTCTGCAATGAATAAGTTTCTTAAAATTCAAATTGTGCTTTATATAAAATATAAAACAGGAAAAGATTGTAAAAACAAGTAGTTCTGTGAAGAACTAGACAGTCTATTTTCATATATTCTACTAATATTAATTGCCTCTACCAACATACAAATTGTCTGTTTGATTGCTGTAATAGATTCGTAGATATTGAGAACTGTCTAAATATTTTGGATGGTCACCATACTGGATTTTTATATTATAGGCCTTATATTTATGTAGCCTACTATTACATGAAGATTATTGTGTAGGTGTTTTATTCAAACTTCAATCGCATGATTAGGACACAAGAAATCAAAGCGGGATTTTATAATTTCGCTCAGCCGCCATCTTGTGATTATGAAAATAATTTAAAAGAATTAGATGCCATTCGATTATAATTTGTATAAGCATATACCGTATCAAGTTTCACTGCGCTCGGATGGTTAAAACGCAAGAAACGTCCATTTGAATATTTAAATTTCGCGTCGCCGCCATGTTGGATTTGTGCTCGCCAGGTTATTGAACGTCCCATAGGTGAACTTATGCTTATAGCCTCTATACACTTACAAAATTTCAGTTTGATTCCTGTAGTAGATTAATAGATATTGAGAACCGTCTAAATATTTCGGATGGTCGCCATGTTGGATTTTAATATATGTAGACCATAGAGTTATGTACTATTAGATGATGATTATTGGGTACGTTCATTATGCAAATGTTGATTTCGATCGCATGATTAGAACACAAGAAATAAAAACTTAATTTTCGAAATTCGCACAGCCGCCATCTTGAGGTTACGTAGACAATTGAACTAAATTAGATACCAGTGCATTACAATGTGTATAAACATTTGCTGTACCAAGTTTCATCGCGTTTGGATCATTAAATCGCGAGAAAAGTCTATTTAAAACTTTCAACTATTGGCCGCCATGTTCGTTTTGTAGTTAACCGAGTTTTGAAAGTCTCATAGATGAACTTCCAGTATTGTCCTTTATCTTCGCACAAAATTTCATGGTGATACCAGTAATAGTTTCAGAGATATAGAATGCCGGTGAAATATTTCGCACAGCCGCCATGTTGGATTGGTGAAATGTAACAAAATTTGAAGGACACGGTCGGGGTCGCACGGAATAGTGCTATGAACTTACCGAGTTTCATTGAAATCGCTCTAGCCGTTTAGAAGTTATTAGGGGGACACACAAAATCTTCTCACACACACGCACACGCACACACAGACACACGGACAAAAGTGATCTCATAAGCCTATGTTTGCATAAATGAAAATAGGCTAATAAGCTACCAAAAGAAGACACAGGCTAGGCACACATTGATAAAAAGAACCACCCTGGAAGATAGAGATCCCATTTTCCACATGGTTAGACTGAATTTCATTATTTACCAACAGATACTAACTATGTAGTTATAATGTAAAATATATCCCCCTCTACGTAAATATGTTCGGCCTATTTTCAGATTTCACACCTGTAATAGGAATTAAATATCAAAGGTTAACTTTGAGCCTCAATATCTCAGTTATATCTTAATGGTGGTTGTTTTTTTATGCATAACATGATCCATATACACCGTGTTTGTATTGATGATGGACAAATGGTAAGGTTACATTGTTAGTAACTTATTTAATGTGACGCGGGGTAGTACAGGTTCTAACTCACCCCGTCAGCAGGTTTTTGAATTTGGTACGCTCTAAATCCAAGATGGCGGCGATGACGTCACAAGATGGCGGTGATGACGCTACCCATAGCCTACTTTCCTAGTGACGTCACAACGAGTTGTGATCGAAAAGTTCCAAAATGTTTACCCATAGCCTACTTTCCTGGTGACGTCACAAGATGGTGGCCATAGCTTCACTCAGCCTAGCCTAACCTACGAGGTGTGATCAAAAAGTTCCAAAATGTTTACCCATAACCTACTTTCCTGGTGACGTCACAAGAAGGTGGCCATAGTTTAACTTAACCTAGCCTAACCTAACCTATGAGGTGTGATCAAAAAAGTTTCAAAATGTTGAGTCATAGCCTACTTTCCTGGTGAAGTCACATACTAACACGCGATACATTCAGGGGCAAAGCCGATATCTCCCGAACGCATGGTCGGATTTTGACGAATGAGGTGTCGTTGAACTCGGGCTGACACCCCATTTCCAATGGACAACCTATTTCCACCCCAAACATATCCCTACTATGGGGTGAATTAGCATTTATTTATTTTTTAGTAAATCTCGCTCTCCAAGTGCAACATGTGGGAGATTGAATGCTAGTAAGGCTATATTGTTAGTAACTTATTTAATGGGATGCGGACTATATAACACCATGTTTCTATTGGTGGGGTCAAATGGTAAGGTTACATTGTTAGTCAAAGTCAACCCCTGGCACTATCCAGCCCATGACGGGCTAAGGCCGACCAAGCGACCGCTACCCAGCCATTTGGCCTGCAGATATTGGGGTGACGCGTGATCAGCGCGTCGGGTCCCCTCGGCCGTTAATCTTGGTATTCGTGATCGGGGCGCTGTCTCACTGTCAGACAGCTACTCAATTGTCCTCACGAGGCTGAGTGCACCCCGTTCCAACCCTCACGTCAGTTTTAAAATCCCTGACGGAGCCGGGGATCGAATCCGGGGCCTCCGGGCGAGAGGCAGGCGCGCTACCCCAACACCACAGGGCCGGCTTACATTGTTAGTGACTATTAAATGTGACGCGGACTATAATAGCCATGTTTGTAGTGATGATGGACAAATTGTAAGGTTACATTGTTAGTAACTTATTAAATGTGACACGAACAACAAAGGACGGGCCCAGAATACTGTGACCCAATTATTATTATTATTATTATTATTATTATTATTATTATTATTATTATTATTATTATTATTAGAAAGCACACAGATGAAGGATACAAGCTTCACTCCAGAGACACCACAGAGAAATTGTCCAACCTCGCAGCAGACATCAGAAAGAGGCGACTAAGCTTTCACGGCCACATCAGCAGACTCCCACAAACCAGACTTAGATACATACAGCGGCTCAAAATTACTACATTCTGGATGAGGCAAGTCAAAATTGATCTAGTAAAAGCACAGGTCGACCCAGAAGACGTCATAGACAAAAGCGTCTTTCGACACAAAGTATACAAGTGGGAAGTGTTGTCAGAGAAAGCAGCACCTACAGCCCAAAGACCAAAGTGGACCGAAGAAAGGAAGTGGGCCTTTAGTGCACGAATGGAAGAGTACTGGAAAAACAGGAAGAACAAGTAGTCATGATTGCTTCGCGTGGCCAAATAGGCCTGTAACGTGTTTAAAAAAAAGTTATAAGAATCTAGCTTGTCATCAAATGAATCCACGATATCCTATGTTTCTGTCTCTAATTATCTGAAGCTAGCAACCCGACCCAGCTTCGCCCGGGAACAGTTATGAATGCATTGCGTGATAAGCGCTTTTTTCTTTCAATGTCAATGAACAACGACCAATATCCGTTTTATGTCTCGGCATGATGGGTTAAAATCACTAACTGGACTATTAATTATATTATCATGGAGATGCAAGTGCAACAAATTCTTGTCAGACGTAATTTAAGAATGGCGAGGTGCATGAAACACAAATCCCCCTTCCGTCCAATCTTAACTGTGAATTTTGCGGAAGGGAAGGCTCACAGGCGAAATGAAGAAAACTCGAGTTGCACTTCCAGGGAAACTCCAAACACAACCACCCTTCTCAGAAGTCGTAACTCAACACGACTCAACGGTTTTCTGGTAGCTGTATCTGGGGCAATAAGCTCGTCCGCTAGCTAAGCTGTAACTGGGGTGATGAACTCGCCCCTATCTAGCTCGTAAACTGTCGCCTCAGTAACTGAATGGAGATTGTTGGAGGAAATGAAAACGTAAAACCACTTATAGTAGGCGATGTTCTCCCGGGCTTTTTTTTTTGTAGAAATGTTCACGCTGAACAATTCTTACACTCATAGTATATAGATATATTTAATGGTTTGCCCAGCGTAAGCTTAAAAAGCGCCCGGACGCCAGGTTTTTTTTCGACCTTTCCACTGAAATCGTTACTGCTTGACTTCCTTTGGTCATAAATAAATTATTTTCTACATAAACCTTCCTCGAGATATCCTTTACAGAATGGTGAAAACCACATCAAAATCATTTCAGTGGATCTCGAGATTACCCGTGATATCCAAGAATCGGGGACTTTGTTTTATACTAAGTAGAGATTATACGCCAATCAATATAATTTAATATAATATAATCCCCCTTCCTTCCAATCTTAAATTCACTGTGAATTTTGCGGAACGAAAAGTTCACAGGCGAAATGAGAGTTGCACTTCCAGGGAATGGCGAGGTGAATGAAACTCAAATCCCCCTTCCGTCCAACTTGACTGTGTTTCACAGGCGAAATGAAGAAAACCTGAGTTGTACTTCCAGGGAAACTCCAAACACAACCACCCTTCTCAGAAGTCTTAACTCAACACGACTCAACGGTTTGCTGGTGGCTGTATCTGGGGCAATAGGTTCGTCCGCTAGTTAGGATGTAACAGGAATGATAGACTCGCTCTTAGCTAGCTCGTAAACTGTTGCCTCAGTAGTTGAATGGACATGGTTGGAAGAAATTAAAACGTAAAAACACTTATAGCGGGCGATGTATTGAAGATAGACATATGCTCTCGCGGACTTTTTTTGTAGAACCTTTCATGCTGAACAATTCTTACACTCTTAGAATTTAGATATTTTTAACGATTTGCCCAGCGTAAGCTTACAAAGCGCTCGGACGCCAGATTTTATTTTTCGACTTTTCCACTGAAATCGTTACTGCTCGGCTTCCTTTGATCATAAATAAATTATTTTCTACAGAAATCATCCTCAAGATATTCTTTCGAGAATGGTGAAACCCGCATCAAAATCCATCTAATAGTTCTCGAGTTTACCCGTAACATCCAAGAATCGGGGACTTTGTTTTATACTAACAACAATAAGTAGAGATGTTAAACATACACCTAAGCACATGGAGCTGATGACCAAGATATCCATAAATCCTACATTGAATCAACAACAACTAAATGCACGAGATTACTCAACTTCTAATAGAATGCAAACACATTTTTCATGCTCGCTAATTTTTTGATGATATCCGTATTGATAGATGAATTCTCAAGTTTAAAAAAATATACGCCAATCAATACTTGAATTAAAATATACGAAGGTGGATCAAAAAGTTAGTTGCACTAATAGTGCAGGAATATTAGACAGAATATGGTCGAAGTGAGGAAAATTAGTTTATCAAGCTAAAAATTGGTGGAGAGGTTCCTTGAATAGCCTGGATCAAAATACTAAAAGTTCCAAAAAATCCCTCTTGGGGAACATGCCGCCATCTTGGAAAAATGGCCGGCATCTTGGATTTCGTATCCAGCATCGCATTGAACGTCATAACTCGGTACCTAAGGGTGATAGGGACATGTAGTTTGGTCAGGATAACTTACCAGAATGCAGGCTATCATTTTGACACTACTTAACCTAGATAACAATCGAAATAGTTATTATAAATCACTTAAACAAACTCTCATAGAGTAGCGTTAAAAGCCATCTTGATGTTCAATGTCGATTTTTCACCTTTTACAGTCATGGGATTGAAAAAAGTACTGAAATAAATGTTGTTAAGCACATCAAAACCAACACAAATATGTAATCAGCACTTTCGTAAACCAAAAATTACGGGTGTGAGAAGTTGTCAAACATGCGCATGCAACTCGAGGAGCGGCGCGCCGATGCGGGGGCTTCTCAAAGCCGATGCAACTGGTGAAGTAAACATATTCTGTAGGCGCTACTTTGCCCCTTTTTTAATGATAAGTAAAACTTTGACACTTTTATATAGAAGGATAGCATCTTATACCCTAATAAATAATAAAAAACAGTAATTAATTTGTTAATACAGAAACTTTTTGTTCTAAAACTCTCTTTCTTAGCTACTTATATTGTATGTATAAAGAGAAAGGAATATTTCCTTTTAATTTTAATAATTAAATATTTTTTGCGCTACGCTCGTATGTAATTAAACTAAGAATGGACTGTCCGTCCACGCGTTGCCGAGCGACATCCCTGCCGCTGCGCCGTCAGAGCGCTCTCGTTCCCCCACTCCACCTTCCCTGTGTTGCTTAGCAGTGGCGCCGGCCGGCCGGCCGAAATGAACGTCTTTACGGTAACGTTTATCATAAAATTTATCTTCAATGGTACGCCACAGAAAATAATCATACAAGCGAAAAATGTGTGTTTCAGTTATTTTGCCGATGTTTACCATCCGGTTTAAAAGTTAATGCCGTTTCCTGTACTTTATAAATATCCTACATCAAAAACGATTTTACGATTAAATTCTATGCAACACGTGGAACTTGGGCAAGCTTGCCAAAGGCGAGAGTTCAAGCATCTCGAAAAATTCACAGAATGGCTACGTATACATTCTCCTTTCGACAAACCTCAGGATATGTTGGTGTCCTAATCAACCGGTGTTATAGGTGACGAAACGGTGACCTGCGACTCAGCTTGGGAGATAGGAACCGCGACTTTGAAGAAACTGGAAGGGAAATCGTTCGCCGAAGTTTAACTCCAACGAAAGGACAAAGTTGTCACTCTTGCAGCTCTTGTTGTCCGAGGTGAGACCGTGCCTGTAAATCCCAACTAGCTGTTTCATCGAATTGCGGGTGTCGCTCGCAATAAAGAGGACCTTGAATCTTGCTTTGAATACGAGTTTGCTTTATTGCCGCCAATGCTGTTCGATGCTTCAACTATCAGAAAAGGTACAAAATCAACTTTACGGACAGTGATAGAGAAGTTGTGTGCACCAATGACCTGTCTTCCCGAAGACCTTACCTACGTGTTTGATGGTGGAGATCTCCTGCACCGGGTGTTATTGCCGAAATCGGGAACCTTCGATGATGTTTGTACGAACTACATTTCGTACATCAAGGCGAACTATTAAGGGAACGCTATTGTAACTTAGTGTTCGACGAAAGACGTGGAGCATATGAGGCGACGTGCCAAGACGTCATCTTCTGAAGTTTTGGTGGATTTGGAAGTGCAAGTGGTCTCGTCGCAGAATCAGTTCCTAGCCAATACTTCAATCAAATCAAGATTCGTCCCCATTTTAGGTCGTGGTTTCGAAGAAAAAGGGGATTCCAGCTATTCATGCCAAGTCTGGTGCTGATCGTCTCATCGTGACAACAGCGATCAAGGAAGGAGAGAAGGGAGGTCATGTAGCAATTGTTGGAGAGGATACCGATTTGTTGGTATTTCTTTCGAGCTTTGCAGAACGCGATAGAAACGTCTATATGCTGGTGCCACCATCAGAAGCCCATCCGAAGGAACTCTTTGGCTCTACGGAATTGCAGAAGGCTCTAGGGGACATGACCGACAATCTTCTCTTCCTCCATGCCATGTCCAGTTGCGACACAACTTCGGCTCCCTACAGGAAGGGGGTACACGAGTTCAAGACTTTAAACAATAACCCAGGTCTTCGCCATAGAATTGCTGTTTTTAACAGCGCAGACGCTGCAGTGGAAGAGATCGTGAAGGCAGGGGAAGAATTCTTCGTAGCGTTATACGGAGGTAGAACTACAGATAGCCTAAACAAGACAAGGTATAGTCAGTACCTTAAGACCATTGCCAAACAACGTCTCTATGCAGACTTCGATCTCTCAAGTCTTCCACCAACATCAGCAGCATCTCGACAGCATAGCCTAAGAGTTTACCACCAAGTGCAGAAATGGCGCGGAATCTCTCTTCCACCTACAGAGTGGGGGATGGAAGAAGAACAGAATCGGCAAATTTTTACCGATTCCAACAGAATCTCCTCCCGCACCAGACTTCCTCCTAAACCTCATCAGCTGAGAGTGCAAGACAGGATGCGGCAGCAGATCTTGCGGTTGCCGAAGACAAGGTCTCTCCTGTTCAGCAATGTGCTGCAATTGCGCTGGTGATGGTTGTTCTAACATGCCAGAGCCAGATACCCTTGACGACATGATGAGTGAGGAACAGGAGGACAACCCCGAAGAATTGCCATGCAGATCCTTGCCACCTCTTCGCCGCAGAGTAGACCCTTCTGGAAGTTCAAACTTACCAAAGAAAAAGCGTCAAGATTAAGGCAAGTGTCACGTTTTCTTTACCAACACATGACCAATATTAAACGCGTACGATATAATTAATAGGTGGCTTTATTCCTTTACAGGCACACCGCACTACAGCGTCCCGTGTTTTTCGTGTTTGTAAAAAGGAAATCGTGATGTGCTTAAACGTTAGTGTGTTGAAGGTGTGGTATTAGATAGCAAATAAGCAAATAGCTGCTTAATTTATTTTCTAATAGTAACGTTTATCATTCCTTTTCTATATAAATATAATATACGTAGCTAGAGAGTTTTGAAGCGCTAAGTTACTGTATTTACAAATTAATTATTCTTTTTTTAAATTATTTATTAGGTTATAAGAAGCTATCCTTCTATATAAAAGTGTCAAATTTTTACTTATCTTAAAAAAGGGGCATAGTTGCGCCTACAGAACATGTTTACTTCACCAGTTGACCTTCCACTCTCTGGTCGGAACCACACCTCGTTACACACGCCACGATTAGCCGATGTCGTGACCGGTTTGCGCATTACAGCTTCCAGCTCGTTACTTTTTGAACGCACTTTATACATGGGTCCGGAAACGCTTTGTTTCCATGTTACACCTCATTGCCTCCAACACATTAATCAGGGGGGAAAAAACAAGAAAAGAACGTTAGAAACATGGGGAATACGCACTCTTAGTTACGTCTGGATACGTTATCATTATCGAAGGTGCACCGCCAGTATTTTGTTACCATGTGACTTAGCAGATGTGCCATTAGCTGTGCGACAAAATATGTTCTCCATGGACGATGGAGCACCTCTTCATTTTAGTGTTAATGTCCGTTGGCTTCTAAATAACAGATTTGGTGACAGATAGGCAGGTAGACGTTGACCAATTGCCTGGCCTCCACGCTCTCCGGACCTAAAATCACTTGACTTTTATTTGTGAGAGCATTTGAAAGCTCTTGTGTATCGAACCCCAGTACAAGATGTTCAGAGTCTCCGCGCCCGTATTATGGAAGGATGCGAAGCCATACGCATACTCCAGGGATACATCATCGCATCCGAGATTCACTACGACGGACGGCGGGTTGATGCTTGTATCAATGCACACGGAGGGCATATTGAACATCTCCTGTGAGCAAGAGCTGCATGTGGTATGCTGGTACGTTCTGTTCTTGTGTGTTTCCCATGATTAACGAGTTGAAGACAATGAGGTATAACATGGAAACAAAGCGTTTCCGGACCCATGTTCATTTAACATAATATAATTTCTTCGTCTACGTGTGAGGAATGTATCCCGGATTTTGTGCCGTACCTTTTTGGCCTATTTTTCACATTTTGCAAAAATGAGGAAAAAGTAGACTTATGAGATCTGGCAAATGTGTGTGTGTGTCTGTCTGTCTGTCTGTGTGTGTGTGTGTGTGTGTGTGTGTGTGTGTGTGTGTGTGTGTGTGTGTCCCTATCAACTCCTAAACGGCTGCAGCAATCGAAACAACATTTGATAAGAGTAAAGATCTACACCTGAATATCTCACGGCCATATTTGAAAATTATGTCAGTGCTACCAACTGCTGAAAAATCGCAATTGAAATTTGAGCTCCATGTTGGATATCGTGGAAGATATGAATGGGAGCTATTTCAAAATTGGCACACGTATAGATAATAATATTGCAGTTTAATTTCCAGGAGGCCATACATGGCAGTATTGCCAAAATGATTATAAGCCTGCTGATAGGTCCAAATTTTAATACATATACCTTCTACACCATCAATTGGATTTCAACCAAATTTCGTATGTGCTATGTGTACATAAACAGGTATGACTGAGCGTATTCTTAAGAGCCACCAGGGCTGCAAACTGTTCATAAATGCTCTCTCTATTTTTTTTATACAAATACCCACATATCAGAAAGTATGCAAGCCGACAGCTTTAAACTATGCACACGTATAGTGCCTGACTTTCTATATTAATTTGGAGTAACTTATATACGTCAGTGCTACCAACATGATTCTAAGGCTGCTGAGAGGTCCAAATTTAAATACATGTAACTTCTAGACTATCATTTGGATTTCAACCAAATTTCGTGTGTGCTGTGTGTACCATAACAGATATGACTATGCCGATTCTTAAGAGTAACCAGGGCTGCCAACTGTTAATAAATACTGTTTCTATTTTTGTTACCCTAATATCAATATATCCGAAAGTGTGCAAGCCAATAGCTCTAAACTTTGCACACGTATAGTACCTGGCGTTCTAGATTAATTTGGAGTAACTAATATAGGCCCACGCCAGTGCTGCCAACATGATTCTAAGCTTGCTGATAGGTCCAATTTTAAAATGCTTGTAACTTCTATACTAACTAATGGATTTCATTCAAAATTGACACAACTATAGATCATATTATTTCATATTATTTCTGACCAATCCATGTATGTCCTTGTTGCTAACATGATTTTACGCGCGCTGTTAGATCCAATGTTTACCTGCATGTAACGTCCATGGTATCCATTGGACTTCAACCAAATTTTGTATTCTGTACCTTAAGAGATGGAACTAAGAATATATTCAGTCACCAGGGCTGCCAAATGTAGTTCTCTATTAGGCTACATTATGCCAGGTATACAGTATTTCGAACTAATTAAAAATTTCGATATTACCAACTTAATTTCATCATTATTCTGGATAGATCCATATAGATTAATCATTGGCATGAATCTTAAATTTTAATAAATGTAGGCTCTTTAGTTCGTTACGGAACTTCTTGTTTAATTTAACCCTGTATAATATTGGGCTTAAAACTTTAACAATTTTAAAAATACGGACAGATAAAGAAGTAATTTTGTAATAACAACTTCTAATATCACATTTTCACGTCCCACTCAATGATAATTTGACGTATGGACTGTAACCCAGTTCATGTATGTTATGTCAGCGAATTCATATTTAACATGGAACTAGGTCTGTGAGCTACTTCCCCCAGTGTTTGACACCAGTAATGGATCCGTTTCAACCAGAGTATTTACATCAATTACAGTCCATAAGACCAATTTATTACCATTAACTGTCTGTACCACCAATTCATTAGCATCGGATATGCAGACGACACCATTATTATCATTATTGATCTGGAAAACTTGCTGAACATGCTGGAATGTAATAGGGTCCATGTTTGTTGAACAGAGTCGTAATGGTCACGCGCGCGTTGGGCAATCAAAATACAGTAATAATAATAACTAGCATTACCCGTCGCGGCTTCGCCCGCGAATATTCCAGTTGTAAAGAGTCACTTAGAAAAATCTCAATCATGAATGCTATGACTGATTTATCATTGGTATGAATAATCAGACTTTATCAATTCAGCTACTGGTGCAGTGGTTAGGGGTTTGTCATTCCTTCATAGGTATATCAGAGCGAAGTTAGTTTTCTGGGAATATCACAGACACAGTTAATTTAAGGGCCTTTAAATGTTATTTTCGGAGACCCTTTATAGTCGGGTGAAAAATACCTTTCGTACCATACCCACACGTGAAAATTGCGTGAAAAAATTCTAGAGTGCCCCTTGACCCCCTTAAGCGCATTATACTGTATGTATTGATGAATTTTACAGCTTAATTTGGTTCAGTGATAACCTTATAACCGTCTGGAAACTTTCACAGTAATGTAATAATTGGAATTGCATTGCGTCTTACAGAAATAGATGGACCTGTGAGATTCTGTTACCATGGTTACCGTGTTGCATTCTTCCATTGTAAATATACATGTATTAAGGTATTTAGGCATTTAAAGAGTAAGTGAGTGCGTTTCGCTTACGCATTGGGTTATGCTCAACCTGTAGGTACCCCATGTGTGTAGGCTGGTGTTAATGGGACCTTATTTTCGGTACAAACCTGGAATGGGACCTTAGCAGAATAATATAGGGAGGAAAATCATGAGAAAAATCATTAAGGCCCAGAATTAAAAATAGAATAAATTTCCCCAAACCAAACTCGGAAATTCATAAAATGAAGTTTCTAATTCTTACTGACACAATGATACTGCGCCGAATTCAATTTTAAGTCACTTAGAAAGAATGTGTCTGTTGGCACACGCTAGAGTAAAATGTGGCATTTCACCGGTGTCCCAGTCTCACTCATGGCTGTGATTATATGGAAGCTACTGAGGAATGGGTGGTGCTGAGTAATAACATTCAACGCACAGTCAGTGCATGTGGATGCTGTGAAACGTTCTGCTCATAGGGTAAGTACTAATAATTATAATATCGTATGGCCTCGGATGCCGAATGCAAGTTAGATATCTAAGCTCCTTGAACACTATAGCGCTTTCTAGTACAGAAATGAGGAACTTTGTGTTGGCGGAAACTGCCGAGATTAATTTTGCCATTATGAACACGGCCTCCTGAATTCAAATGGGTTCTTTGGCATGCCAAGATCGTATGATATGCGTGTCGTAATTTTTGCCGCCTTTCAAAAATCACTTACCACGGCCAGGAGAAAGCTTGGGGTTAGTAGACCGACGGTGAGTTAGCCGTGGTCGTTACGGCATGACTGCTGGCAATCGCTCACATCCGGGAGGCGAGGAGTTTCGAATCCCCCCACCGGCAACCTTGAAGATGGTCTTCTGTGGTATCCCATCTTCCTTTCAGACAAATGCCGGGGTTGGTCCCTAACTATAAGCCACAGCCACTACCTTCCAACTCCTCGACCTTCCAATGCAACTTTCCTCCCCAACGGTACTTGTAGCTCACCCATTGGGTGTCCGTCTCGAAGCAGCTACAAAACTGGCGAGCCGAACATGTCCTCGGACACTCCCGGCTCTAAAAGCCATACGCTAAAAAAAAGTAGACCGACACGTTAACCACTCTCCCACCATGGCAAGCAGGGTAAGTACTGCTTTACTGACTGAGTGAGGAAAGCAATGGCAAACTACCTCATTCCTCAACTTGCCTAGTACGCCTCACCATAGTCCTGCCTCGGTTTTTAGGGTTTATACCCCATAACCTATGGTGGTGCTTTTTGAGGATCCAACCAGCCTTCGGGCTGACTACCTAACAGACAAACAGACAGAAAGAATGAAGCATACCAGTCTTACTTTCCGAATACACAAATTTCTACAAATCAAATGCGCAAGATCAAAATGGTATAAACAATTGGAGAAAGACCACAGCGAGTTAGGATCACCGAATCTTCAGAATAGAGACGTATTAAGGAAAATGTACACACAAGGGGATTTGAGGAAGATAGGAAGAGACCACCACGTCGAATCTGGAACAGCGATTACAACTATCAGTGAAAATTATAGTGGCTTCGGTGGCGTAGTTGGTACGAGGGCAGATCAAAAATTACGTTGCACTTGCCAGTTATGGGCATTTATTACACCACCTATACAACAGCAACACGCCTATAACGACATACAATGTAACGTCACTTTTCCACATAGTTTCCAAGAGACTCCAAACATTTCCGCGAACGCACAACCAACTTGTCGATGCCGGATGCATAGAAAGTTCCTCCAGAGTTCTGCAACCACACGGAGACAGCGGCCTTCATCTCCTCATCGGTCAGGGAATGTCGACCACCGTTCTGTCTAATGATCGCATTCACACTGTTGACATTTGCATGGGTCCTGGACGTTGCGGGCCTGCCCTCGTGATATTCGTCCGTGATATCCATGCGTCCGGCTTGGAATTGCTGACACCACTTTACGATCCCTTGCCAGGAAATGGCCCGCTCCCCATACACAGCACTAATTTCACCATCAATGTCCGTGCAATTCTTCCTTTTGGCCCATAGGAATC
Organism: Meconema thalassinum; assembly: GCA_946902985.2. NCBI lineage: Eukaryota > Metazoa > Arthropoda > Insecta > Orthoptera > Tettigoniidae > Meconema > Meconema thalassinum. The sequence goes on from OX336397.1 coordinate 51,960,699, forward strand.
GGATTGTCGCACGCCCCTCATATTAGGAGTGAACGTCCAGTCGACGCGCCATTGCTTTTGGCCGCTATTCACACCATACAAGACGAGACACCACAGCGACCTGCCTAACAGATGTGTGGGCAGTGTCTGTCCCTTTCTCCGCTGTGCCCACGTTTGTATTTTCAACCTATCCCGCTTTGTTCAAGTAGTTAATTCTCAATTGCAAAATCATGATGATGATGATGATGATGATTGTTGTTTTAAGGGGCCTAACATCGAGGTTATAAGCCCCTGATGAAATGAAATGGCTTGAAATGAAAGGATGAAGATTTAAAAAAAACAGCTCACTGCTATGGATGAAACGAAAATGGTTTATATATAATAGACAGTGAGCCCCAACAACTATGCCTTATGTAGCAGGAAAATACTTACAAAAAGGAACTCAGATTGAAACTACTCACCAAATGGAGAGCGGTAATACGTACATAAGGGAATTTCGAACGAAAATACTCACAAAAGGAATAGATTGAAAAATACGCACAAAATGTAGGTTAAGTCCAAAATACGTACAAAATGCAACGTACAGTCGAAATACTTACAAAATGCAAGTGAAATCAAAATACTTACAAAATGCAAATGAGATTGAAAATACGCACAAAATGTAATGTAGATTCAAAATACCCAAAATACTCAATTGCATTTTTGCAATTGAGAATTAACTACTTGAACAAAGCGGGATAGGTTGAAAATACAAAATGCAATTGAAATTGCTTACAAAAGGTATGGTAGATTCAAACTTCTCATTTGGATGGACAATACTTACAAATTGTAATTTAGATTCAAAATACCCACAAAATTGCAATTGAGACTTAACTACTAGAACAAAGCGGGGTAGGTTGAAAATACAAAATGCAATTGAAATTCAAAATACTCACAAGAAGACCCCCCTATATTGAAAGACTAACTAAAAAACAATTTTGATTGGAAATCCTTTCAAAATGCAACGTAGTTCAAGAATACCTACAAAAAGGTGTGGGAAACTTAAAGAGAAAAGGAAATATAATGAAAGGCGGAGAGGAGAGGAGAGGAGAGGGGAGAGAGGAGAGGGTCCGCCCAAAAGGTAATGGATAAATGGGGAAAACCGGACCCAGCTCTGGAATCCCTCGGGGTTGCCAATTCCCGAACTCACCAGCCGTGAGCCCCTGAGGGTGTAGTAATATCCAGGATGCACCAGAAGTGCTGGGGCTACATACACCCTGCCTCCTTGAGGGCCTTAAGCAGAAGGCAGGAGATAACATGAAAAGAAAAAGAAGGCTGACCCCTCGCAGAAGGAGGGTATCAGTAAAGATGAGACAAGGGACAATTAAGGCGGGAAAGGAAGAGACTCCCTAGGCCTCGGATACCCTAATACCGTCGGGGTCGGAAGAGAACAAGAGTTGACCAAGTGAGGTCGGCAGGAAAGAAGACTGAGAGGAGCCCGGCACAAGTAAGTGGAAACTATGCCGGACTCAACTGGGGCTCCGTGGTCGCCAACCCACGTCCCACTAGATGTGAGCCCCTGGGGGTTGAACAAGGAGGAAAACTCGCAAAATGTTAATTTCGCGCGGTCCTAAGTGGCCTATTCGCGAATAAGAAGAAGAAGAATACGGAACGGAGATCCCAGGAGCTTTATTAGCATTCGGAAAAAATCCACAGTTGTTGCCCCTCAGGGAAGTAACTCAATGTTGAAAACATCCTTTAATGTCATAGACTAGACCTCTAGTCACCTCAAAACCTAAGCGGTCCGTCTGATGTTTTGGTCTGTGAAGAGGCTACGCGCCAGGAAATGGTTCCCACTTTATCTGCTTGTTTTTGAAGTACAAAATTTCCCAGCACATGTTGCTAAGTTTCCATAAGCTGACTAGATTACTTTACCGAATTTCCTTTGTAAATAGTACATTATGCAACGAGCCTATAATGGCTATAATTAAGACACGAGTATTTTTATAAAACGAGCGTATGCGAGTTTTATAATTTCCATACGAGTGTCTTTTTGCCATCTCTTGATGAATACAGTACATTTGCATTTGTATGTTGGCACAGGCTAGAGTAAAAGGTGGCTTTTCACCGATGTCTCAGTCTCACTCATGGCTGTGATTATATGGAAGCGACTGATGTATGGGGGGTGCTTAGTAATGGCATTCGGGGCACAGTCAGTGCCTATGAATGCTGTGAAAGGTTCTACTCATAGGGTTGGGACTACTGTTCTGACTCAGTGAGGAAAGCAATGGCAAACTACCTCACTCCTCTTCTTGCCTAGAACGCCTCAAAATAGTGCTGCCTTGGGTTTTTGTGGGTATCTACTCGCATAACGTAACGGCGGTACTTTTTGAGGATCCGACCAGCCTTCGGGCTGACTACCTAACAGACAGACGAGTGTCTTAATTACCATTATAGGCGAGTTGCATACGACTGTTTATGTTCGACGATAATTATAACTTTATTATATGTTTTAACATAAATATTCATAAATATCTGTTCAGTCACTAGAAGGTTGTGATCGGGTGCTGCGGTGGGTAGTATATCTCTCTTGTCCAAACTCTCTGGACAACCGACGCATGCGCTCTGTGTGCTTCAATACCATATGTTCAGATTGCGCACCAGTATTCAGTTAAACTGTCACTGAAGTCGTGTCAAAACCACGCGCTGTGTAGAAATTGGTTTTGGGGATATTAAGGTACCGGTACAGTGCTATTTCTTGTCTCATATTCGCCAGTTTATTTACGCGAACATATGGACGGTGCGTATTCCATGTCGGTAATTTATTATAGTTCGATGTTGTGTTTATGTCCGACATGTTGGATTTTGAGTGCATGCGCGAAGGTATCGTTACCTAATTGGTCAATGAACGAGCTCTGATTGGCTGGAGAAACTGTATCGTACTGAAAAACGGTGTTGTAATGACCATCATTATGATACAGTTTTCTGACACATAATAGTGAGGGCCGAACATAAAATCTATAAATACATTTTTAGCCTATTTTCATTTTATGAAAAAAAAAATAGGCTTATGAGATCACCTTTTTTCGTGTGTGTGTGATGGTGTGTGCGCCCTCACCCTAATAACTTCTAAACGGCTGGAGCTATTTCAATGAAACTCGGTGAGATCATAGCACCATTCTGGCCGACTCCGACCGTGCCCTTCAAATTTTGTTACGTCTCACCAATCCAACATGGCGGCTGTGCGAAATATTTCATGAGCATTCAATATCTCTGAAACTATTACCTATATCACCCTGAAATTGAGTACAGTGATAAAGAGCACTACCAGAAGTTCACCTATGAGACTTTCAAAAACCTGGTAACTACAAAACCAACATGACGGCCAAGCAAATTTGAGACTTTTAAATATACTTTCCTCGCGATTTAACAATCCAAACGTAATGAAACATGGTTCAGCAAATGTTTATACAGATTGTAATGCACTGAATCTAATTTAGTTCAATTGTTTACATAACCTCAAAATGGCGGCTGTGTGAAATATTTCAGACATTCAATATCTCCGAAACTATTTATGATATCACCCTGAAATTGTGTACGGTGATAACTTTCAAAAACCTGGAAAGTACAAAACGAATATGACGGCCAAGCGAAGTTGAAACATTAACCATATGAGCGCAGTGAAATTTGATACAGTAAATGATTATACATATTGTAATGCACTGGCATCTAATTTAGTTCAATTGTTTACATAACCTCAAGATGACGGCTGTGCGGAATTTTAAAATCTCGTTTTTAATTCTTGTGTCCTAATCATGCGATTGAAGTCTGAATACCACACGTACACAATAATCTTCATGTAATAGTACATAAATAAAAATCCAACCTGGCGACCATCTGAAATATTAAGATGGTTCTCAATATCTACGAATCTATCACAACCTTCAAACTGAAATTTTGTATGTTGATAGAGGCAATTAACATGAGTAGGATATATGAAAATAGGCTGTATAGTTCTTCACTTGTTCATTTTCACGTTAATTGAGAGCTTGACGAGATTTTCTTTCCATGTGATGAAATGTGTGTGTGAATACAGTTTTTAGTGGTACTGTATTTGGAACGATAGGCAGAGTAATTCAGTACGAATTTGATATTATATACCATTTTGCTGTGTATAAACCTTGTTTGGGCGGCAAAAGAGCACCCCAATAATTCGATTTTATGCCAAATCAGGCTCTAAGATTAGCAACACTGTTACGATTGCACAAGTTCAACATGGAGCTGTAAAGCTTGAATCACCAATTAAATACTCAATAAAAGTGGAGAGAAGTTGAGTAAATGGTACAAATAAATTAAATTAAATGTATGTAGTACGTTGAGGGATGACAATCTAGAGTTTCCATGGCGGAAATACAAGAAGGGACAGAGACAGGAGATGCGCGGAGGGACATTTTCCTCACGACTTGACCTGACGTTTGGTATAGACCATCTATGAACACTATTGTACAGGCCCGGGGGGCTGTACCCCCTAAAAGCCACCCCCCATCTTCTACTAAAACCACCCCAACTGGCAACATCATAAGACCAGAACAGTACCTTTACACGGCAAGAGGCGACCACCCAGCTTGGGAGGTTGGCCAACTACTTGCAACACATAACATAAACATCTACACACCAGCTAACTGGGGCAGCTACGTCAACGGAATGCTGACTAAGCAACGGCAGGAACTATAAGAAGGGAGGCCTTTTTTGAGCATTATCTGTCATACAGTGTGCGTCGCCGAAGGCCCTAGCCGACAACTGTGCCAGCTGCCATCATCAGGTGAGACTCAGCAAGTGTTCAGAATCCTTTACTTTGTAAACACCCATCCACAATCTTGTACACTCAACTTGTATCATTACTTACATTCCCCTAAGAGGGACTTACAATTTCACACTCACTGACCAATAAACACATGGTCAGTAAATTACACTTGTCTTGATAATTACACGCCTCTTTACATCTTCATACCCTTCCTGACTCTCGTCACGATTGACCGTGACCATAGTAGCCAGTAATTGCTTGCTCAGGTTTCATTGTGCTTCCCGCAAGCGACTCGACTACGTAACGTCGAGCCGCTGACGTAAGCACGCCTATTGTATCACTCATTCCGTCCAGCTGGCAGGCCAGTGTATTAGCCTGCATTTATAGGTCCATCCCCTAATCGACACTTGCGTCTTTGCATGAACATCCATTAGCGTTTAAGTGCTAAACAACACACTACACTGGTAAGCTCACCCAGCTACGGGAAGCTACCCTCTCCTATGAACCACCTTCCAAATTAGTACAATAACACAAGTGTTTTAGCCCTAACTACCCCCCCCCCCACCCAACTAAGGGATCTAAAACATATTGGTGGAAACGCGGCTACCACGCACAGTAAGGGTAGGACTCATACAACGAGCCCTCGTGGTAGAAACGACCCCTACCGCACACAGCCAAGCTAGTCTATTTTTTTTAATCCCACATTACGTCCCACACTTTTTCTTTATTACACGGGAGTTTGTATTATTACACCCACCCCCATCCTCCCCATAGTACAAGGTCTGTGGAAATTAAATGACCACATTTAGAACCACACTAAGGGACTTTGCGCACCATTTGTCGGCTAGTGCGACTCCACTCCTGCCGAAGTTAAAAATTAAGAACGGTGACTTGATAACCGACCAGACTGCAGTACAACTTCTTAGGGAACTCGAATTAAAAGCATCAGAGATCCGCGCTCAACACCCTGCAGCGGCAGCACAAGTCACACATTTTACACGATCCCAGGCCAGTGAACACAGACAAGAATCACCAATATCCAGCGCTAGTGAAGTAGATTGCCTGCCAACGCTCCACCCCCTATTGTTGCAGCAACTGCAAATCACAGAGCAGAAAACTGATAATCTGCTCGAGCGCATCACACAGTTACTAGATACAGACACTGTTAAAGCAGACAATTACGCGACAGAGGCAGTCCTAGACATACATACTATTTTACAAACAGTAAAACAGGATTTAGACAGGACTGTGAACATAGTCAAATCCACACAGTACGACAACACACCATCAATCAGTGACGATATATCAGGTGACGAGCCACCTGGTAACGTAACACACGTGTCGTACACGGGGAGCGAGGCTAATTGCCCTGTGAATAACACAAACACCTCGGCACACGATAGCGGTGCGAACAACTTAAACAGACCAGAATCACTACACAGCCAACGAGAGACAGCCGAACACGAGATGAACAGACACACTGAATACCCCATGATCCACCCCACAAAGTTCACGGGGGAAGGCCAGGATCCCGAGGAATACCTCAAGGCCTTCAATAGAACGGCTCGGATCAATGGCTGGAGCAATGAAGTCCGAAAACGGCTCCTCCCTGCATACCTCACGAAGGCGGCCATGACATGTTATGAGCTCCATGAGGACACACTAGAAGATGCCACATAGGAAGAAATCACTTTATTGTTAATAAGTGAATTCCAGCTCATACCAGATGATGAGGATCTGTATGACCAAATTCGACAAAGGTCACAGGGACCTAAGGAAAGCGCACAATCGTACGTCAACGCAAAGTTGCTAATGTGCGATAAATATAACGCAGCTATGACGAACAAACAGAAAGTTAAGCTGTTAATGCAGGGCCTCAGACCATCCATCGTGGACAAGTTGAGCATTATGAACAACCCCACGGTCCAACACATGCTGAACAACATAAAGATAATTGAAGCAGGAAAAAAGATCACGGAAAAAGCTACGGAGAAAGCCGTGAATCAGCACTTTCATCCTCAAAAGGACGACACTAGTCATAAGATGGATGAATTAGTGGACAGGATGGAAAAATTAACAATAGCTGCCATCCAAGCAGGCGGGAGACCGCTAAGGGATGAACGCGCAGACACGGAAGAGCGCTATTATCCTGAAAGGGACAGGGGGTACACGGAGAGGAGACACTACGGGAGGGAGGAAAATTACTACCCTCCACAGCGGCCAACGACACCACACGCACAGGACAGGCCACACTACCCTCCGCGGTACTCACCGGTATCATATGCGGACACAGAGCCGACATACCCCTCACGGCGACCACCATCCCCGTACACACGGGAGTGCTACCCTGAAGAGTACGAGCACACCATCCCCCGGCGAGGCAGCCTGCCTCCAAGCAGACAGGGCTATGCTGCCCCACAATACAGGGCAGACCGGGAGTATCGGGAAATCTCGCGCCCAAGCAGGCAAGGCTATGCAGCCCCACAATATAGGGGAAATGGGGAGTATCGGGAGAACCAGCCCCCACGCAGGCAAAGCTATGCACCTCCACAGTATAGGGGAAATGGGGACCGTCGAGGAAACCCACCCCCGACCAGACAGGGGCATGCACCTTCCCAGTACAGGGAAAAGGGGAATCGCCGGGAAAACCCGCCCCAGCAGCAGCAAACATACACCCCACCCTGGCGGAGACAGGAAAACGGACCACCGGGCAATAACCGACAGACAAGAAAAAACACAAAAGGACGGGACAATACAAATACATACCCAAAGGGCCCGGAACACTACCCCCTCCCTGACGAACACCCGAGGAGTTTAGGGATGAGGCACCCCGCCGGGCAGATAGGGGGGCAATACTTCCCACACCTAGCTACACACCGCAAGCGGGGAGTTGGCGCAGCCACCCCGAGGGGGGCGCACATACAGTACAGGGAGACGAACACCCACGTTTCCAAAAAACGCTTAGACGGGGAGGTTCGGCCAGCTGTTAAAGCGGCTGAGGTTCCTCCCCCAACACAACACCAGAGAGGCCCTTCCCCCAAACAAACTCGTAAGAGTAAGGGGAAAAATCAGCCAGCTAAAGCCAAGGCTGACGATCCGCCCCCGGGCCGTTTCCAGACACACCCCGTACAAGGAGACGGCAACTGTCTGTTTAGGGCCATGAGCTTCCTAGTCCGGAACACCGAGGATTATCATGGGGACTACAGACAGAAGACGGTCCAACATGTCCTGGCCAACTGGAAAGAGTACCGAGATTTTGTATCGGACGAGCGGGAAAACCCATTCCAGACAGACCGGGGCGGACTACAAAAAATACATGGGTAGGGACGGCACCTATGCCAGCGCCGTAGAGGTGACCGCTCTCGGCAAGGTGCTTAAAGTAAACATTCACGTATACACTGATGTGCACTCGCCCCCGCTATTTACTACTGCGGGATTTGACAGGGACCTACACATACTATTTACAGGGAACCCTAGGGCGGGACACTATACGCCCCTCACAATTACGCACAAACAAGACGGAGGAAAACCCACACCCCCCAAACAGGAAACCATACCCCCTACACCACAGCACAGGGTGGGAAGTGACCCCACACAGGCGCAGGGCGCGAGCTCACTCGGCACAGGAAAGCCAGCAACAGGAGTCGAACTCGTGACCGCCTGGAACAAAAAACGGGATAACAAATGCAAACGCAGAGTCACATTTGCAGACACACCTTCCCACGAGGAAGAAAACAACAGCACACCTACACAAAATCTGGGAACGGTCAATACATTAAACGTTCGCCAGAAGACTTCTATTTTCACAGCGCGGGCGGTTAAGAGAGCAGGCAATGTAGTCAGTGAGCGCACTTTGCTGACCGAGCCAAAGTACTCGGGACAGGGAGTAAGCCGAGAGGCCAAGCGTGCCAGGTACGATAAGCGGCCAGCTCCATGCCTTCCCAGCACAGATGTTACGCCAGTAGCAACAACAACAACATACACCCTTCACAACACATTTTTGCAGGGCAATGGATTCCAGTTATCGGCACTCACGATACACGCCAGCATAAATGGCCACAGGGTGCAGGCCCTAATTGACACTGGGGCAGCGGTAAGTTGTGTAAACCGAAAACACGTTACCGAAGGGCAAATACACGGTGTCACGGGTGACATCCGGCTGGTAGCGGCCAATGCTCAGACGCTAGAAAACGCGGGGGTGGCAAACATACATCTTCGGCTAGACCATTTTGCCACAACACACCCCATGTTCGTTATAGAACATCTTTCTGCGTCAGCCATAATTGGCATGGATTTCCTCGCTAAGTATGAGGCTAGCATCAATTTTGCTAGCGGTAAGATGCTTTTAAAGCATGACCAGAGGCTCACCACACATCCCATGATATACACCAGGAACACAGATGGGATTCGAGCGGAGCGAGAAATTCACGAGCACCAGGCCTCTACACTGCACACTATCAGCCAACACACAGAGACACACACACAGATAAGGCGGCCAAGCAGACCCACAGACAGGACCTGACACCGGAGCAAAATAAAAGGCTCACGGAGCTCCTGGAGGCCAACAGGGATATCTTTGCCCATTCGATGAAGGATCTCGCAGTGACAGACCTTATCGAACACCACGTCACACTCACCAGTGACCGGCCAGTACACCAGCCTCCCTTCAGGGTGAGCCAGAAGGAGAGACACGACATCGACACTCAGATCACAGAGATGCTCGAGGCAGGGGTCATTGTCCCCGTAATTTCGAACTACAGCGCCCCGGTCTTGCTGACCAAAAACGGGACGGATCCCACAGGTTCTGTACTGACTACCGTAGGCTCAATAAGTTAGTCGAAAATGACAGTTATCCACTACCAAGGGCAGACACCTAGTTGGATGCCCTTGGCGGGGCTAGCTGGTTCAGTTCGATGGATTGTTATAGTGGATTCTATTCAATCCCCGTCTATGAACCGGATAGGCACAAGCTGGCGTTCGTTACAGAGAACGGTCTATATACCTACACAAGGTTACCAATGGGCCTCCGTAACGCCAGCCAGACCTTCCAAAAGTGGATAAAACGTTTTCAGGTTTAAAATGGCGTTCCGTATTAGTCTACGTGGACGACATAACGGTCTTCTCCAACACCTTTGACGAACATCTCGTACATTTGGAGGACGCTTTCGCAAGGATCAGAGAGGCCAAATTAAGGCTTAAACCTGCGAAATGTCAATTTGCCAGACAGCAGATTAACATATTGGGCCATATTGTAAACAGAGAGGGCATTATTCCCGACCCAGCGAAGACTGACGCAATAACGGGCATCCCAATGCCCACAAATTTGAAACAATTGCGCAGTTTATTGGACTGGCCTCGTATTACAGAAAATATATCCACAGGTTTGCGCACATCGCCCACCCCCTAACCGAACTCACACGTGAAAGAACGCCCTTCAGCATTAAACAGGAACACATAGATGCCTTCAACACACTGAAGCAACTATTGACCTCACCACCATTACTGCAACACTTCCATAGTGATAGGCCCACCTTTTTACACGTGGATGCCAGCCAGTACGGGCTGGGGGCGGCCCTATTGCAGGAAGATGCAGAAGGGCGCATACGGCCCATAGCTTACACTAGCAGGAAACTAACGGCCGTCGAGACTAGATACTCTGCCACAGAGCGGGAAATGCTGGCATTTTCATGGGGAGTGAACTATTTTCGGGTATACCTCTATGGTATCCAGTTCACGGTAGTGACTGACCACGCGAGCCTGCTTTTTTGGGACAAATTCAAAAACCCAAATTCCCGGCTCAATAGGTTTATATTCCGCCTGTATGAATATAACTTCGTGGTCAAACACAAGAAAGGCGCTACACACCTAGACGCAGATGGGTTGTCTAGGCTGCCAGTAGCCGACCCCCCAGATGACAGTAAGGACCACGAATGGGACGACATGCCCACTTTTGCCCTGACGGTGGTTAACATCAAGCAGGAGCAAGGACGTGATCCATACTTGAAACAGATTCTAATGGCACTAGAAAACTTGGATGAGGTGGATTCCAAGACGGCACGGCTGTCTAGGCGATTCGTCCTAGACAAAGACGGGGTACTGAAATTTAAGCCCACAGCCATACACGATAACGCACCCATAGCGGTTCCGGAGTCATTGAAAGAGAATATAATGATCGGACACCACAATAGCCCACTGGCAGGGGCACATTTGGGTACGCATAAAACATACCTTAGAATCCGTGACAAGTATTATTGGGTAAACATGAAGGCCGACATAGACACCTTCGTAAAGACATGTCACACTTGCCAGCGATTCAAAACAAGGCCTGGCAAGCCTCATGGATTACTCAACCCTATTCCCGTAGGAGAGCTATTTCACAGAGTCGGGATAGATGTTAAAGGCCCCATTACGACATCTCAAAAAGGCAATAAATACATACTGGTTGCCACCGAGTATCTCACCAGGTACATGATCACAAAGGCTGTGCCCAAAGCAGACACAAACAGCATAGTCGAATTCTTATTCGACATAGTTACACGATATGGCCTATTCCAAACCCTACTATCCGATAGAGGTACCATTTTCACCTCAAGAGTGCTCCAACAGTTTTTGGAGGTACTCAGGATAAGGGCATACACGACCACGAGTTTTTCCCCACAAACCAACGGTCTCACAGAAAGTATGAACAAAATAATTGGAATGGCCCTAGCTAAATTCACAGAGGACACAGGGACAGACTGGGATGATTACCTGCAGCCCATTACATTTAGCTACAACACCTCCATATCCACGGCCACAAAACACTCTCCACACTTCCTGTTGCACGGGTACACACGCAGAAGTCCCATAGACAATATATGCATCCCACAGAACACTCACCCGGACAATGCCGCCCGGCTAGAGCACTTTCAGATAGCTCGCATGGACGCTAAAAAGAACATAGCCGCGGCGCAGAAAAAAAACAAAAAGAACGGTACGATCGGCAAAGAAAGACCGTGGAATACACACCCGGGCAATTGGTTATGGTTTCCAATTCCGCCCGTAAGAAACATGTGTCCGAGTTCCTCCTGCCACGTTGGTCAGGTCCCTTCAAAGTCTGCAGGAAGGTATCTGACCTAATCTATATCGTAAACGTGCGCCATGGACGCAAGATCATTAAAGACACTATTCACGCCCGCCGTATGAAGGCATATCGCACCCGCAAAACGACACCTACACGTAAAGGCGGGAACGCTGTCAAAAGGAAGGGAAATCATTCCACGGGCAGACGGGAAAAGAATGCCAAGAAATAGCCTTCGGACCCCGATGGCCTCACCGGGATACGAACCAAACACTGCCAAACGTCCCGGAGACACAAGCCTAAAAGGCACCAGGAATAATTATCCTGGACAAAGACGGTCTCGAACCCGCAGCCTCCTGAATACCAGGAATGCAAGTTCGGGTAACTATCCAGTTGCAGGATAGGGAAGTAAGGGATAATCACACTGACAGACATTTATATGCATAAAACAATAAAACCACCTCCGACACCTAGTCACCAAACACGCGACTAGCGGCCCTGTGACACACATGCGTAACGACATCTAGTACCACTAACAGGGATATATTCGCCCCACGCTTACGATAACACAAAATTTGGGGACACAATATATATTTACAGGAAGGTTCTTTTCCATTACGACAAGCCCAAAGACCCGCTGTATAAGCAGACATCAGAGAGACGTGTCGACAAGCAAGCAAAGTCCTTCCTACACAGTTGTAACTTAATACCATTGCCAAGTCAGCGATAACACACACACACAATCTTGCGACCTTCACCAGCGCAGGCGACTTACGAGCGGCCTGGACTGGCTGTGACACACACGGTCATTCACGCTGTTTTCAAAACCCCATAACTCCCAAAATAAGAGTACGAGGGTCTTCACAAAAGCCACAAAACACTCACGCTAAAACATACTTTCATCCGCGTGCCTTAAATACACTATACGTGTGCCATGGTATATACGGTACAGAAACCGTATCACCAGGACCTTAGAATAAGGCGGGCGCGCACACACGATTTAACACAATACCTTCGTGCCAAAAACAAACTTACCAATGGTATTATTGGCGCGAAAAACACAATCAAAAGCCACACTGGGGACACACAAATCCCAACAGAAAACGCAGACATAAAACACGGAGTATTACACGGGATCGCGGGTCCGAATGCCCAGTAAAAATCGGACGCCGTGGAAAACAAATATCCAGAATCCCAATTAGACTGAAATTGGCCCCATACAAGTACATAAGCGGTTGAGCCACACGATTTTAATAACAGGAGGGTTCTTTAACGCACATACAGGAACATAGATTCGTTCCAAGATACTCGCCACCACAGCCTACTTAGGGCATTAGCGTCCACAAAATACTTTCCTCTGAACCATAGCGCCCAACACCTAGATACAGGTAACACCACATCTCTTCCGGCAAAAAGCCATGCAAAATTTCGATTACCCCGAACATGGCCAATAGATTTCCTAGACATGGATTACACATAACTACACAAGGCAGAGGTCTTGCGGAAAACAATGTACACACAACATCGGTAAGCAAAAACGGGGCAGATTAGCACACTGGCCCTCCCGGAATCCCAAACAATGACAACACTCGGACATTGGCAAAAGTCACGTTCCGGCAGCCGTCATACGTAACGTCAGAGACTTCCCGTATACAAGGATATGAAAACAAAACACGACAAAACACTGACTTGCGAATTCCGAAAGCATTGCAACACTGCTGTCGGCAGACACTCTTGTTATAACGGAAGTGACCATGAAATGCAGACATGACCACAAAAACAAACCAATAATAATGGCATACATTGACACGGGATTCAGCGCTGTTACAATAGGCATAACATTTAGCAATGTACAGACATGATAGGCCGGATTTATCTTAGGGCCACAGAAGCATGTTTACAAAGATGTTGACAAGCCACGCGCGCCACCTGACACTCAGCCACGCGAGACACGATAAGACGTATCCGATAAACGGCACGCGCGCCAGCGCGCTGCAGCGGAACGCAACTACAGTCACGCAAGCCTCAGTAACCACAGCCACGGGCACATCCTGCCCACACACGCGACCACTAATCAGTGGCGAATACAGACAGATTCCTTGAAGGAACAACCTCCCCCCCCCCCAATAACTACTTCTCTTCTTGTTTTTTTAATCCCAAAACCATCATAGGCGATCAGGACATGACCAGTTACACTACGATCACTTGCTATCTTAACATTACAAATGAGAGGCCAGATTAGGCCGTGACGTCATAGCGTCACCACACATGACCATCCCAAGGAGCGGATAGAAAGCAGATATTGACCAAGTGAGGATGACAGGAGCAGAGATGGATAATGCCAGCGGGATTACCAAAATACCACCTACGGGCTACCATTATATCACCTTTCTCCTTCCATAACCTTGTCACTCACAACATTAGCCAACACAAACACACAAACACATAAAAACAGCTAAACTACATGCCAAAATATACATCGGGGTTGATAGACTTCATGCGTTTAAAGAGAGGGCTCACTACGCCCTGGCTCTCAATGCTTACGCCCGAGTATTAGGGGCGAGTCGGAAAAACGACAATTAAGCGTAATGCGCATCTCTAAGCAAGAGATGAGGCCAAATTTATAATAACAATTCTTTTCTACTAAATAATCCCGCGAGCAAGGGACATAGGATTATTACACCTCGGCCTTTACCTATCCACAAATGAGAGCGGACACGCCTCATATCCAGCCACATGCATGGAATATCCTACCCACACACCTGGGTTATAATTATTATTACTCCTGCATGGATTTTTTTAAATTTTTGCAAACCCGGGAAGTACCTACCCCGTCCACTCACTGTAAAAGCATCCTGAGAGCATCACCGGCTCCCGGCCACCATTAACATGGAGCCCAACTATCCGCAACCCTCTCCAACCACGCTTTAAACCCATCCAGCAGATAACACCCCCGGATCCTAATAACAAAGGACCCAACGCCATAAAACCCTATTAACGCCTCCAAGAAAATTAACAAGGCATTGCCGCTGGAAGTCCAACGTAGCTACAGAAGGCCTGAAGTAGTCCATGCATTTAGAAGATTCTACAACCCCAGAACACTTTTTACATTATTTACGCAGTAAATTATTTACAGATCACACTATTTTTTATTAACACAAAAGGAATCTGATGACACGCTGAATGGTGATGACAGCGTAAACAGAAGGGCAGAGGCGCCACACAGGAGCAGAGCTGGGGAAGGCGATGATGAGCCCTACCCCAGTTAACTCAATGACCCAGACCAAAAAGACGAATTACGTAAGGTCGAAGCGCCGATGACCTGGCACGGGCAAACTTCGGAGTCCCAGGAGTACCTAGCCTGTCCCCCGGACAAAGAAATGTTACACCCACTATGTGCTACGGGCATCGAAGCCAGACCTGCAGGAGAGACTTTCTACGACTGGTGGGAGAATTAGCCAGCTCCATACCGGACTCAAGAGATGACCCTACGGACGACCAAATTAGGACTAGACTCCTAGTTTAGTATGTTAGTAAGTACAACTTCTATGGCGGGAAGTTAGTCTCCTACCCGCAGGAGTGAAGAAGGATCTCAGGATTCAGCGGGATCAATCCTAGATCCGACAAGTCCTTGCCCCACGTGGCACAGGTGAAGACAACCAAACAAATAAATAACGGATAAACAAATAATGAATAATATATATGGAATGAATGCGATCATTCGGACCCGCGCCCACATAAATGGCTGACGGCGAGTCACCAGAGATAGTAAATAGGCATGCAGCGAGCTACCTAAAGGGGTTCGCGTGGGCAAACCCAACAATGCCAATGTAGGCGAAGAGGATGCCCGGACGCTCAAATTCCCGGATGAAGGATGACAACACAGGCAAGTACAACGGCGATGCGCTTGCCCGCCAGCGGCGCAGGCGTCCGGAACTTTATTAATTACTAGTTAGTAAGCACTAATATAAATGTCGACAGCTAGTATTAAGGGAGCGGAATCCGGTGGTTTTAGAGACAACCGGTGTTTCTAGAATCCACGCGGGTGGTGATCTGAGGAAGTAAACTGCCTCAGGCGATCGCTCCGGGCAAAATTCTAGCATGTAAGACAGTTGCATTTGGATCGCAACTTACAATTAAGCAAATTTAATAAACGCTGTTGCTCAATAATAGCACAGCACATTTCGGCATTAGACTAAGTTAAACCATTCGGCTTATAAATACCAATCATTTTTTTTCTTTTACTTAACATAATTAAGATAAACATTTCGGCGCCTGGTGACAAACAAACCCGTCATCAGGGTAAGCCCGACAATACGTTAAGTTAACTATGATTAAGATAACACGTTCGGTGCCTGGTGACAAACAGACCCGTCATCAGGGTAAGCCCGACAATACGTTAAGTTAACTAAGATTAAGATAACGAGCTCGGCGCCTGGTGACAAACAAACCCGTCATCAGGGTAAGCCCGACAATACGTTAAGTTAACTAAGATTAAGATGACGCGCTCGGCACCTGGTTACCAAAAACCGTTACCAGGGTAAGCCCGAAAACGCATAGAATAAGCTAGATAATACCTAGGCTAACCTAGAAGTAAGTTACACCTCAGTGTCGCCACACTTAGTCTTATAAATTAAGCGCCACCGACGAAGTGTTATATATATATATATACATGTGATGTATTGCCATGTATTGTAAATGCATTATTATACATTAATCCACTTTTACCCACACAGGAAAGCGAGGAAGCAAACGAACATACATGTTTTCCAAATAGATGGCCAATAATCCATTTTATTTCACAGATGACAAGGAGCACGAGCATGTCTATTGTAAATATGTTTTCCACACCAAATTACACACACCCTTATCTCTGTCACACAAACACACTGTTCTTCATCGCTCTTCAGTCGCGCCAATAAGGTGACGGCGCCGCGATCAGTGACGTAAGGTGACGTGGGGCACCGAGCAACACTGACGCAAACACACGTTCGATATGCTTCAATAAAAAGCAATATTCGGCAGCCAGGGGCGGTGCAGAGGTTGTGAGCACCTACCCTCGCCGCCAAGGTAATTTTTTCCACCCACGGGGAAAATTTACGAAAGGAAAAGTAACGGCATGACCACTAACCCACAGCCATAGGTGAGAGGCACCTACAGCCAGCGGGTAATAAATGAAGGGAGAATGAGTCGACAAGAGCGCTACAGAAGGCCTAGGGAATGAGACGAGGTACCAGGCTCATGAGAGAAACGGTCTAGCAATAAGGTCATTATTTTATGTCATTTTATGTTATATTATGTTATATTATGTTATATCATTATTGTAAGAACAGAAACTGTAAATCCAAAGCATACACAAACATAGTGGTGCTCAACTGTATACCTACAAATTGTCACACCATTTTACACGCCATAATGTACACACTGATTTTCATTTCTACCCTTCTAACTTAAAATTTGTGAAGGTGTCCCGTTTTACCCCAACACAATAAACTATATTTTACGTATTCCTTTAACTTATACCCTGGGACACCTGTTTTTCTATTCTCTTCCATCTTTTAAACTATATATCACAGGGAGCAATTTTTTCCTCCACACAGCGCCGGACGGCACAACCACCCGTCCAGCCATGGGTTTTTTCCTCCCTGGACAATACCAACACGTATACTTAATGTCATGATCAAAGATTCTGTTTTTTTTGTTTTTTTTGTTTTTGTACCTTTATTATTATTAATGCTTCGAATTTCAACTTTCAAAACTTAACTATTTCAAATTTACCATGTATAGTATGTATAACCCACAACCTACCCCTCTGAGCACAAGCTGACCTCACATCACCTCGACATCAACACACCTACATCTACACCAACACTGAAGAAAAGAAGAAGAGGTACAAGAAGAAACCAAAAACGATCCATCGTCATCCCCACTCCACGTTCCATTCCCGTTCGCGGGGACGCGAACTAATCGAAGAAGAAGACTTGTACAGGCCCGGGGGGCTGTACCCCCTGAAAGCCACCCCCCCCCCCCCCATCTTCAACTAAAACCACCCCAACTGGCAACATCATAAGACCAGAACAGTACCTTTACACGGCAAGAGGCGACCACCCAGCTTGGGAGGTTGGCCAACTACTTGCAACACATAACATAAACATCTACACACCAGCTAACTGGGGCAGCTACGTCAACGGAATGCTGACTAAGCAACGGCAGGAACTATAAGAAGGGAGGCCTTTTATTAGCATTATCTGTCATACAGTGTGCGTCGCCGAAGGCCCTAGCCGACAACTGTGCCAGCTGCCATCATCAGGTGAGACTCAGCAAGTGTTCAGAATCCTTTACTTTGTAAACACCCATCCACAATCTTGTACACTCAACTTGTATCATTACTTACATTCTCCTAAGAGGGACTTACAATTTCACACTCACTGACCAATAAAAACATGGTCAGTAAATTACACTTGTCTTGATAATTACACGCCTCTTTACATCCTCATACCCTTCCTGACTCTCGTCACGATTGACCGTGACCATAGTAGCCAGTAATTGCTTGCTCAGGTTTCATTGTGCTTCCCGCAAGCGACTCGACTACGTAACGTCGAGCCGCTGACGTAAGCACGCCTATTGTATCACTCATTCCGTACAGCTGGCAGGCCGGTGTATTAGCCTGCATTTATAGGTCCATCCCCTAATCGACACTTGCGTCTTTGCAGGAACATCCATTAGCGTTTAAGTGCTAAACAACACACTACACTGGTAAGCTCATCCAGCTACGGGAAGCTACCCTCTCCTAGGAACCACCTTCCAAATTAGTACAATAACACAAGTGTTTTAGCCCTAACTACCCCCCCCCCCCCAACTAAGGGATCTAAAACACTATTCTTTTACCCGCCGCGGCTTCGCCCGCGAATATTCTAGTTGTAAAGAGTACACTTAGCAAAATCTCAATCATGAATGCTATGACTGATTTATCCTTGGTATGAATAATCAGACTTTATCAATTCAGCTACTGGTGCAGTGGTTAGGGGTTTGTCATTCCTTCATAGGTATATCAGAGCGAAGTTAGTTTTCTGTGAATATCACAGACACTGTTAATTTAAGGGCCTTTAAATGTGGTTTTCGGAGACCCTTTATAGTCGGGTGAAATAGCCCTTTCGTACCACTCTCACACGTGAAAATTGCGTGAAAAAATTCTAGAGTGCCCCTTGACCCCCTTAAGCGCATTATACTGTATGTATTGATGAATTTTACAGCTTAATTTGGTTCAGTGATAACCTTATAACCGTCTGGAAACTTTCACAGTAATGTAATAATTGGAATTGCATTGCGTCTTACAGAAATAGATGGACCTGTGAGATTATGTTACCATGGTTACCGTGTTGCATTCTTTCATTGTAAATATACATGTTTTAAGGTATTTATTTCATTGTGAGGCATTTAAAGAGTAAGTGAGTGAGTTTCGCCTACGCATTGGGTTATGCTGAACCTGTAGGTATCCCATATGTGAAGGTTGGTGTTAATGGGACCTTAGCAGAATAATATAGGGAGGGATGGACTTGGTAATTTACGTTTCATCATCCTTGATGATTGTTTATCGGAACCTCAACCATATCCGGCCGATAATATTAGCAGTTTTCCTTTTCTACCACTACGAGCGATAGTGTGAGTCAATGAAACTCAACCTAATCCATTCGATTATATTAGCAATTTGTCTTTTCTACCACTACGAGCGCTAGTGTGAGTCAATGAAACTCAACCATATCCGGTCGATTAAATTAGCAATTTGCATTTTCTACCACTACGAGCGCAAGTATAAGTCAATGAAACTCAACAATATCCGGTCGATTATGTCAGCAATTTGCATTTTCTACCACTACGAGCGCTAGTGTGAGTCAATGAAACTCAACCATATCCAGTCGATTATATTAGCAATTTGTCTTTTCTACCACTACGAGCGCTAGTGTGAGTCAATGAAATTTAACCATATCCGTTCGATTATATTAGCAATTTGCCCTTTCTACCACTACGAGCGATAGTGTGAGTCAATGAAACTCAACCATATCCAGTCGATTATATTAGCAATTTGTCTTTTCTACCACTACGAGCGCTAGTGTGAGTCAATGAAATTGAACCATATCCGTTCGATTATATTAGCAATTTTCCCTATCTACCACTACGAGCGATAGTGTGAGTCAATGAAACTCAACCATATCCGGCCGATTACATTAGCAATTTGTCTTTTCTACCACTACGAGCGCTAGTGTGAGTCAATGAAATTGAACCATATCCGTTCGATTATATTAGCAATTTGCCCTTTCTACCACTACGAGCGCAAGTATAAGTCAATGAAACTCAACCATATCCGGTCGATTATATTAGCAATTTGCCTTTTCTTCTCCGCGAGCGATAGTGTGAGTCAATGAAACTCAAGCATATCCGGTCGATTAGATGAGCAGTTTGCCTTTTTTTTTCACTACGAGCGCTAGTGTGAGTCAATGCAGATTTTTACTTAAGCCCTTATAACTACTTCTGGTGTGAAGATTTTTCAAAAAATCAAATGATGCCTGAGGGTATTGAACCAAGGAACACATTAAAGAATGAATTATGTAAATAAGTTAATTTGGCTAGGATTTGAATCAAGAGAAAACGAGTAAAGAAACAAGCGATTTTTGGCTGTTTTCCGGAACTGAATTGAGACCGCAAGTGATTTTCGATTTATTTATTTTTTTATTATTATTTTTTTACTATTTTTTTAGTTTGATAGAGCGCTTCTAGACTCACAATTTAAAACCGTTGCAGGCCATTTAGCTCTTCAAAATTTGGCACAATTGAGGAATTTGCTTAATTTTACGCTTTTGCTAAGATGCTAATGTCTTCAACATTAAAAATCTCGGAAACATTCAGTAAAAGACGTTTGTTTAAACTTTTATGGGCATACTCTCAGAATGAGTGTCCACAGGCTGAATATTCTAAATCTTACTCTCTCGATAAAAGCTATAAACAAAGCCAACTCCATACAGGCCTGAAGGCCCTGGGTGGGGGATCGAACCCACTCCCTTTCAGTTACAAACTCAGCGCCACTACCGACTGCGCCACGCACTCTATGTTGTACTCTTATAGTACAACGATTGTGTCCACAAAATTTCAAGGTAAGTTTCCACCTGTCTTAACTGATACTTCCCTTGTTAGCACGTAATCTTCTAGTACTACCTTACTTAACCGTTTCGTTTCGTGCTGTCTACATCAGAGGTGCACAACTCTCTTAGAAGTCGGGGTCAAGTTTATCTGTACATAATAAGTGGCGGGCCGCTTAGGCATGCCAAACACTACCGCTAAAGCTAATTTTACTATTATCTGAAAAACCTATTTTACCAGCAGACAAAAAAATGTTACAGTACCATTTTGTGTCCTCTAAATGGTTTAAACCCTTTTAAGAAGTGTCTCGGCAAATTGCATTATTACGTTATCGAGTAACTGATTTACAATCAACTTACTCCTGATTCAAAAATGTTTACGGGTATATACAATAAAATAATATTATCACAAGGTTGTAAAATGTTTATTTTTACAAAAATCAGAAATCTTAACATCGAAGTAATTTAACCGTTTAAAATTTTAAACAAAATAATTTAGAAATAAATAATTCAGTTCGGCGCTTGATTAAATAAGTTGAATCCTCTTCAATACGGAGTTTATTAACAATTTTGAAAAGGTGCCAACCAGTATTACGATGACATGAATTGACCTAACAGATAGGAAAATAAAACATGTCTCAATTATTTTGTGTATATTTTGAAAAAAAAATGTTTAAAGCTTAACATTTTTACACTCACCGTTAATAGTTCTTATTTTCTAACGACTTTTTTAAAATTATTGTATAAAGACCAATCTTATATTTATTTATTAATACTGCATTTGTAAGGAAATCCAATTTATTACTATATCTTTTTTATTAAAATTATTATCATTAATTTTACATTTCTAATTTAGATTTAAGTCATATATGCTATTTTAATTTTCAATTCTTAATTGATTTTCATTTTAAACTGAAGATGTCCTCATTGAAACATGTCCCAATATATAAAATATACAGTTATTTATAATTTTAAACGTTCAATTCTAACATCAATACGAATATTTAAAAACATTTGTTTTCAATGGCAAATGTGTTAGCATTCTATCAAAATATATAACAAGAAGTTCCGTGACGAACCAAAGAGCCTACTTTTCTTAAAATCTAAGATTTTTGCCTATGATTAATCTATATGGATATATCTAGAATAATGACGAAATTAAGTTGGTAATATCGATATTTCTAATTAGTTCGAAATACTGTATACCTGGCATAATGTAGCCTAATAGAGAACTACAGTTGGCAGCCCTGGTGACTGAATATATTCTTAGTTCCATAATATGGTTGAAGTCCAATGGATAGCAAGGACGTCACATGCAGTTAAACATTGGATCTAACAGAGTGCGTAAAATCATGTTGGCAACAATGGCATACATATATTGGTCAGAAATAATCTGAAATAATATGATCTATTGTTGTGTCAATTTTGAATGAAATCCATTAGTTAGTATAGAAGTTACATGCATTTTAAAATTGGACCTATCAGCAGGCTTAGAATAATGTTGGCAGCACTGGCGTAGGCCTATATTAGTTACTCCAAATTAATCTAGAATCCCAGGTACTATACGTGTGCAAAGTTTAGAGCTATTGGCTTGCATAATTTCTCATATTTTGATAGTAGGGAAACAAACATAGAGACAGTATTTATTGACAGTTGGCAGCCCTGGTTACTCTTAAGAATTGGCATAGTCATATCTGTTATGGTACACACAGCCCACACGAAATTTAATAATAATGTTATTGGTTTTACGTCCCTCTTAACTACACTGGCTTTTAGAGACGCCGGGGTGCCGGAACTTTGCCCTGAAGGGGATCTTTAACGTGCCAGTAAATCTACTGACACGGCTCCCTCGCATTTGCGCACCCTCAAATGCCAGCTGACTGCGCCAGGTTTCGAACCTGCAACCTAGGGCTCAGCAGGCGAGAACGTTACCCCTGAGCCACGCAGCCAGACCACACACACACGAAATTTGGTTGAAATCCAAATGATAGTATAGAAGTTACATGAATTTAAAGTTGAACCTCTCAGCAGGCTTAGAATCATGTTGCTAGCACTGACGGATCTAAGTTACTCCAAATTAATATAGAATGTCAGGTACTATACGTGTGCATAGTATAAAGCTCTCGGCTTGCATACTTGCGGATATATGGGTATTTGGATTTAAAAAATTGAGAGCATTTATTAACAGTTGGCAGCCCTGATGGCTTCTAAGAATACGCTCAGTCTTATCTGTTTATGTAACCATAGCACATACGAAATTTGGTTGAAATCGAATTGATAGTGTGGATGTTATATGCATTTAAAATTTGGACCTATCAGCAGGCTTATAATCATTTTGGCAACACTGCCATGTATGGCCTCCTGGAATTTAAACTGCAATATTATTATCTATACGTGTGCCAATATTGAAATAGCTCCCATTCATACATTCCAAGATATCCAACATGGAGCTCAAATTTCAATTGCGATATTTCAGCAGTTGGTAGCACTGACATCATTTTCAAATATGGCCGTGAGATATTCAGGTATAGATCTTTACTCCTACCAAATTTTGTTTCGATTGCTGCAGCCGTTTAGGAGTTGATAGGGGGGGACACACACACAGACAGACAGACAGACAGACAGACAGAAGGAGGGGACACACACACAGCCAGACAGACAGACAAAAGGACAGACAGACAGACACACACACACACACACATTTGCCCGATCTCATAAGTCTACTTTTTCCTCATTTTTAGCCTATTTTCAATTTTGAAAAAATAGGCTTATGAGATCACCTTTTGTCCGTGTGTGTGTGCGTGTGTGTGTGTGTGTGATTCGTGTGTGTGTGTGTGTGTGTGTCCCCCTAATAAAATCTAAACGGCAGGAGCGATTTCAATGAAACTCGGAAAGTTCATAGCACTATTCCCGGCGACCTCGACCGTGGCCTTCAAATTTTATTACGACTCACCAATCCAACATGGCGGCTGTGCGAAATATTTCACCAGCATTCAATATCTCCGAAACTATTACCGATATTACCCTGACATTTTCTATGGTGATAGAGGGAACTGCTATAAGTTCACTTATGTGACTTTTGAAAACCTGGTAACTACAAAACCAACATGGCGGCCAAGCGAATTTGCGACTTTTAAATAGACGTTTCTCGCGATTTGACCAATCAAACGCAATGAAACTTGGTACAGTATATGTTTATATACATTGTAATGCACCGATATCAAACTTCGTTCAATT
Organism: Meconema thalassinum; assembly: GCA_946902985.2. NCBI lineage: Eukaryota > Metazoa > Arthropoda > Insecta > Orthoptera > Tettigoniidae > Meconema > Meconema thalassinum. The sequence continues at coordinate 51,984,892 of OX336397.1, forward strand.
GTTTACATAATCACAAGATGGCGGATGTGCGAAATATTTCACCGGCATTCTATATCTCTGAAACTATTAGCGGTATCTCCCTAAAATTTTGTACGGAGATAGAGGGCACTACTCGAAGTCCATCTATAAGATTTTCATAAACCGGTTAACTACAAAACGAACATGGCGGCCAAGCGAATTTGAACATTTTAAATAGACCTTTCTCGCGATTTAATGTTCCAAGCGCACTGAAACCTGGTACAGGAAATATTTATACACATTTTAATCCACTGGTATCTAATTTAGTTCAATTGTTTACATAACCTCAAGATGGCGGCAGTGCGAATTTTAAAATTAAGTTTTTATTTCTTGTGATGTAGTCATGCGATCAAAGTGAAAGTTTGAATAATGAACCTACGCAATAATTTTCCTTTAATGGTACATGACCCTATGGCCTATACATTTAACAATTCAACATGGCGACCATCCGATATATTTAGACGATACTGAATATCTACGAATCTATTTTAGCAATCAAACTGCATTTTTTAATGTTCATAGGGGCTATGAACTTAAGTTCACCTATAGGACTTTAAATAACCTGGTGATCACAAATCCAACATGGCGGTGACGCGAATTATAAATATTCACATGGACGTTTCTCGCAATTTAACCATCCGCGTGCAGTGAAACTTGGTACAGTAAATCTTTATCCGAATGTTAATCCACTGGCATCTAATTTATTTCAATTGTTTCCATAACCTCAAGATGGCAGCTGTGAATTTTTTTTTAATCTCCTTGTTTTTTCTTGTGTCCTAATTATGCGATTGAAGTTTGAATACTACACGTTCACAATAATCTGCATGTAACAGTACATAACTCTAGGACCTACATATATAAAATCCAACATGGCGACCATCCGAAATATTTAGTCGGTTCTCAATATCTACGAATCTATTACAGCAATCAAACTGAAATTGTGTATGTTGATAGTGGCAATTAACATAAGTAGGATATATGAAAATAGGCTGTATAGTTCTTCATGGAACTACTTGTTGCAAAATGTGAAAAGTAGGCTAATAAAAAATGAAAATCAATATATCGTCAAACTGACCATCAAATCAAGTAGTAGCCTAATGCTCCTAATGTGATGCTTGGCATTGTTAATTTTTCAATAGTCTGTCTATATCGGTTTCAATGTTAGAGATGGCAATGCGTAAGTTTCCCTCCAATAGTGTATCACTTAACCGGGAACGATACTTTGACTTTATTTGTTTCATCAAAGAAACCGATTGCTCGCATAAGAAGATGCTTCCAAACAACGTTGCCGTTTTTAAAGCATGAACTTTGAGCAATTTCTTTCGGTAAGTATTTTTTGTAAAATTCTAGGACAGAAACTTCAGAGAATTTTCTTACACTGAAGATCAATTAATTCATCCATTAATTTTTCTTATTTCAACTAGAGACTACAATAATAGCAAAATCTCGTCATTCACAATATATACAGTATATTCACGTTCTCAATAAAATCTGTATCCGCAGGCCGCATAAACTGACTGAGGGCCGCGGGTTGTGCACCCCTGGTGTGCATTATATCCGGTGCGCTAGCGATGCCAGCTTGACTTGGTCAGACGCGGCGAAGAGCTGTCGTAGCGCCATCGGTCAGAGCAGGCAGCCCAGCCAAGAAAGACAAATGCAGGCCTGCTAGCGTGCGATGCAGCATAGCTAGCACGCTGATCGTGCAGGTATAGATAATTTATCAGCATATTCATTCATCTAACAAACTTTATTCGGCTTTTCCCAATTAATTGGGGTCGCCGGAGTCAACCTGGCTCATTTTAGTTTTGGCCAGGGATTTAAGGCCGGATGTCCTTCCTGACACCACATGATTTGTCAGTTGAAAATTCCACCCCACTGCCACCGGGATTCGAACCCCGGCCGTCCGGGTGAAAGACGAGCAGCTAAGCCACTATGCCGTCACGCTCCCCAGCATATTCATCTAATATCAGAAAAATTTTGAAATGAACAAACTTTCTAATACTGATAACTTAACAGTAATTAGGAATTAAGGGCGTAGAGTGCTTTAGGGCAGGTGGTTTCAGTGGCGTAGTTGGTAGCATGCTGAACTGCTGTGCCCAAGATCGCGGGTTCAAACCCGGCCAAAGTCGTCGGATTTTTAAGAGCGTTAAAATCCTTCAGTATGCCTTCCTTCGGAGGGGAAGTAAAGCCGGCGGTCCCATGTCATACATTTATGGCATGTAAAAGATCCTTCCACAGACTAAACTTGTGTGAAGCTAAATACTAGGTTAGATTTCGTTGGAACGCTCTATCAAAGTTCCAACGTTCATCGCTAGGTATCATTGATATCTGTTAGCGAAAGTTGGAACTACTTGAAGTTGAACGGAACTTGTAGCTCACCTTATGGGTGTCCGCTAGAAGCAGCTACAGCCTCTGGCGAGCCGAACATGTCCACGGACACTCCCGGCACTAACAGTCATACGATAAATAAATAAGGGCGTAGAGTCTCTTAGGGCTCCCATACTTAGGCATTTAACCAAGTGTAACTGAGTACGATGGCGAATACCGTTCTGAAATAAAATCTCGTGTTGACCTTCCCTCACCCAGTTAATGTTCTAGTAGCAATGAAAGGGAGGGGGAAGGACCATTACGCAGTAAGTTATGAGGTGCATCTCGCGCGGGATGTCATGAGCGACCATTAGTTCCGGTACCTGACTACAATGTAACGACTGTTGTCTATGTCATGGAGGGGAATGATATACTGTACTTCTAATGTGGCAATCGTACAAATATCCAGTTCCTCCATGTACACAGGGTGTCCTTGTTTTTCTATAGCAACTTTAAAACAACCATCCAATTTTAACAAGTAGTTCAGTGATCTATATAGCATATTTCCATATATCCTACTTATGTTAATTGCCTCTATCAACATACAAAATTTCAGTTTGATTGCTATAATAGAATCCTACATATTGAGAACCGTCTAAATATTTCGGATGGTCGCCATGTTGGATCTTTATACATGTAGGCCTTAGAGTTATGTACCATTAAATGAATATTATTGCGTAGGTTCATTATTCAAACTTTCACTTCGATCGCATGATTACGACACAAGATATAAAAATTAATTTTAAAATTTTGCACAGCCGCCATCTTCATGTTATGTAAACAAATGAACTAAATTAGGTGGCAGTGTATTACATTGTGTATAAACATTTACTCTACCATATTTCACTGCGCTCAGATGGTTAAATCGCGAGAAAAGTCTATTCGTTTGGCCAACCTTGTTCGTTTTTTACTTTACAGGTTTTTGAAAGTTATATAAATGAACGTGTAGTAGTGCCCTTTATCACCGTAAAATTTCAGGGCGATATCAGTAATAGCTTCGGAGATATAAAATGCCGGTGAAATATTTCGCACAACCGCTATGTTGGATTAGTGGGACATAATAAATTTTGAAGGACACGGACGGGGTCGCCCGAAATGTTGTTGAGTCCTTACCGAGTTTCATTGAAATCGCTCCAACCGTTTAGAAGTTATTAGGGGGACACACACAAACAACAAACACACACATACACACGCACACACACGGACAAAAGGTGATCTCATTACATTTTGTTTTGTTTTGTTTTGTGTTTTTTTTTTCATAAATGAAAATAGGCTAAAAATGCGGCGTTTTTAACGTGTGCAAGACGCAAAGAAAATTACTGTTGCCCCCTGTTTTAACTATGAATATCACCCCCAACACATGGGAATCATAAACTGCAAATGTATCTAATGTTCTCGTGTACGCCTTAATTGCCATCCCTTCATGGAAATTTATTTTCCATCCCAAAGTTTCCTTTGCCTTTCCGTTTCATGACTTTTACTACCTTACCTTACCGTTTCGTTTCATTTTGTTTTTGTTTTTTCTACATTATATCCGGTGCGCTAGAGATCCCAACTTGACTTGATCAGACGCGGCAAAGAGCTGTCGTAGCGCCATCGGTCAGGGCTATAAAGCTATACATTACTTCACCACTTAAATTCATCAAAATAATAACTAACTACAATAAATTTGCTACAGTCATAGAAATATTTATTGAATCAGACGCTGTGTTCAATAACAATCTAAACATTTTTGTGTCTAAATTATAAGCTGTGCATCTTTATTAGGCACTGTCCATGCTTCGTCAAGGTGTTCATGTTTATGTTTTATTTTGTATTAATTTTAGGTCGTTTTATTCACAACTAAGCAATAGTAAGGTTGGTTGGTTCCTCAGTTTAGGGGCTGCGACAACGCAGTCATGTAGCCCCGTGTACTTTGGGTGTGTGTAGAAACTGTCTGATAACCGGTGTTAATTGAGATGACTGTATTAGTGTGTGTTAACTGTTCTTAATTCAAGTACGGACTGCAGACAGTAATTTCAAGTAGTTCCTACTTTTGCTACCAAACGCCACCGTCAACGACCAACTAGTTCTAAACTTTGTTACTAGATGCCACTGCAGTCGGCTCCTGGCGACGAATGTTGGAACCTAAGAGCATTAGTCAAATATAATCTACTAGCATTACCCGTCGCGGCTTCGCCCGCGAATATTCTAGTTGTAAAGAGTACACTTAACAAAATCCCAATCATGAATGCTATGACTGATTTATCCTTGGTATGAATAATCAGACTTTATCAATTCAGCTACTGGTGCAGTGGTTAGGGGTTTGTCATTCCTTCATAGGTATTGTGACGAACGTCCTACGACCACACAAGTGTGCATCCGAACAACAGTCGAGCACAAAGACTCAAAAACATCTCGGGGTTAACAGTGAGCATTCTACAAAGGTGTAGAATAAAGAAAAATAAAAGCACACTACAGCAAGGATAGAAGGCATATTTCAAGAATCATGAATGACCACAGTATCAGTTAAGATAAAATTTGCATCAATTTAATTGATCCATTCAACCATCCTAATCTTTACAAGGGCATTCTCAGGGAGAAAACTAAAACACCACCTGGAAAAAATAACATCCTGCGCTCCCCCTGGGATCCTATACTATTTAATCGCAGGTGTTGAATAACGTTCCAAAAAAAATGCAACGAAAACGTCAACTTTTAAACATTTCATTGTGTTAGAATACCCATGAAATTAATAGTCCATCATGGTATTCTATTATATTATAAACGATATTTACAGTATTCAAGTTGTGTAGATCACTGATTGTCCTATCACACTCGAATAAAATTTTATTTCTGAAGTTTTACACTTTTCCATATTTCCAAAAATCATGGATAATCCTATGGGATATTCTCTTCCATGAAACGAGAAAAAATTCCAAACATACTAGAATTGTTAATTATACAACTTAATGCAAATCAGACCAAGTCGAACAAAGATGGATCCATTAGAAACATAATACCATTTATACTTCATTATTCCCACACAAGGAATATTCATATTAGAAATAATAAATCATGGATCAGTGATCTACCCTCGATAATAAAATAAATTATGGGATTAATTATTCAGTGATATTAATTGCAACTCAACCTTATTATTCCAACCAATTTCAAACACTTATGGATGATTCGTAGCTATTTCAAAATTTTCATCGGAACATGAGGCCGCATTTTAAATGCCCCATTTCTTCATGCACTTTATCAATTTAGTTTATTCCTTGATATCACAATATGGCAAAATTATTATATATCATTCAACTAGAAAATATGTAATTATGGTTAGAGCAAATTAAAGTAGAATCTAGAATTCCACTGATGACAAGATCTAGATAGCGGCGTGGGGCTGCAACAGCGGCACCGCCCTTCTTTTGAGTAATATGAGTCAACATCCTCCAAATTGCAACATGTCATTATATTCAACAACTATAATTCTTTTACTTATTATTTTCACATATTTAACTTCCATCCAGTCATATTTACTGTATTTAATGGATTATCATAATTATTAATGGGACAAATGCCTACGCGCATTCCCAATTCAACTCATCACCCTATCAGATTTATCATATGAATGTTATAAGTAACTGTCTCCAATTAACCTGTTCAATTATCCGCTTGTTACCATAACAAAAATCCTCCTAATTGATACACCTTGCTCTAATAACAAAACTACCTTACGATTACCTTATCAATCCGATGTGCATTAATTCATGTTAATTTCTCATATTTGTTTTAAAGAAACATCATCTAAATTATCCAAACTCTTTCATTTATTATTATTATTAATATGAAATTCTCATGGATAATTACCATGTTCTAATTTTCATAAGATACATTAAATTGTTATGAATATGCCTCCTTAATTCCCCATGTAAATTCTCATACATGACCATTCCGCATTATCACTTTAAAGAAAATCCTTAACCACCAGAAAAATCGAATCATTTTACGATAAATGACAATCAGAACTCATCCAAGACGAATTGCATCAAAATGATCAAGAACTACATTTAAATAAACAAATTACCAATAAACTATCTCAAAACGATCGCTAAAAATAACAATGTGCCATAAAAATATGCACGGCACTGTACAACAAAAATCAGGATGAAACTCCTGTCTAATTAGAACAGCCGGATGCCTTCCGAAAATATACTCATTCTACGATATGCCCACCGTGGATATGCTATCTCAAAGGAAATAAAATAAAATTCGAAGAGTGGACAACATCAAAAAGATCCATGCTTATGGCCCAATATAATGCAGAAAATAAAGATCTATGGCGTGTAAAACGATTCCTACATGGTTGAATGGTATAGTCTAAGGTCTGATATTCACCGGTACTAGATATTAAGAATAGAATAAGGGGCTCACGTCCATTTCAGATGTTCTTGAAGAAGGTCCAAGTTCCTGAGCATAAAATCCCACGCGATCTTCCGCACACGGAAATGTGTACAGGTCAACCTCATGGCTCCACTGGTCTAAGTCCCAAGTATCCAGACGTCAGCATCCATCGTACACCCAATTCATATTTAACGCACCTTAATACTGGCTCGACTCATGGTAGATTTCAAAAGTTCATACCGGCGTATCGCTACCATGATGTCCTGATCGGATTGTCTTAACACCATAGTGTTAAGGATATTTGATTGGTGGCTCACCAGGGTTAAGCAATAAAAGTACCCGGTGACTCGCACCACTTTGTTAAGGATGTTTGATTGGTGCCTTAACCACCATTTAAAAGGGGTGTTGATTACTGAGCATCCTTGCATCTACGGGGTTTTACTAGGATGTCTTATGGAGAACTGCGGACCCATACTTACCAGACTTACTGGGTGCGCCTTAGCAGGCCAAACACCTGCGGGTCGTCTTCGGGTACTGCCTGATAGCATGGCGCAGCGGGAAATACTGGATCTTAACCTAACTACAAACTAAGGGGGTGGGGTTTTACGACTACTACGTGCAATGAAAAGATAGAGCCTTTGACTGTGAGAGAGGGATTTATTGTAAGCTACTGATGGATGGCACTTCGGTCTAGATGAAAGGGGGGATGATTACTAGAGGGAAAAGGAATTTAGCAGACACACATTACTCACTCTACCGATGATACCCGTCCTCCATGATGTCGTGTTGGGACCGCGGTAAGGGCAGCGCCCTACCGGTCTCGCGTAGCGCTGATACCTGGACTAGTGATGATCCAAGAAGAAAGGAGAGCCCAAGAGGCCCGCCGCGTGTGCGTCCTCTGTATTTGTAGGTTTTTAAGTAGGTCGGCCATGTCAGCGATATGTCGATGTGTTGTGTTATTATTACATAAGTCTGCCGGCTTGCAGTACTTACGAATGTAGGTCGCTGTTGGCCTGCCAGGTCGGTATGTCCTACAGCCCAACTTATACCTTCCATTATAACTTCCCTTTGCTAGGCATAATTATAGGCACAACCCTTATCGAGGGTTGGTGGCTGTACAAGACCTCGCTCGGTTTTAATTGTCGTACTCGACAATTGCAGTGGTCCTGCGGTGCTAAAGTGGGTTTTTCTTATTATTGCAGTTTTTTGTTTATCTTCTTTCCGATCTTCTTTTCTTCCTTCTTCTTCTTCTTCTTCTTCTGCTCGTTGTAGGGTGGGTAAGTGTGTCGTGCCAGGGGTTGGTAGGCGTGGCAGGGGTGGAATATGGTGTTATACAGTCATTTGATACTTCGTTACATTTTGCTTTGCAATGTTGACATGATCACTTTAAATTGTCTGTGATAATCTTGTTCGTTTGATCTGATATTATTGTTAAGAGTATTGATCAATTAATGAGATAATTAAATAGTTAATTAAAGATCAAATTAGAAATTAGTGACTCTCTGAGGTTAATTATGAAAGAAATTCACATTAAGACGTTTGGTGAAGAAAGATAAAAGAAATGGTGTATAGGAAATTTAGGTTGTAGTCACTCCTCACGGACTAGTTCATGAGCTGCGTTCACAACGCCCATCATGTACTGCCTTGAGGGTGCGCGTACGACTGTAAGTTTCCTATTATGTATGGATGATGATGTATGGAGTTTAAAGTATAGTTAGCCCTCTCAGCTTAGCCTGTGCCTCTGAAGCGTAGTGTAGTGAAAAGAAAAAAAAATAGTGTGCTGTGTGAGTGTTATGCTTCACTAGGCCAAGTGTACCGCGAGGGTGCACTGATATCATTAATCTCCTTACAACGTGGGGATGATTTATAATTTTACTTAAGAGAGTTGTGATTTTACTGTTCATCTCTGATAAAACATGAGTTTAGAAAAAGAGCTAGCTTTTAAGGTTAACCTGCCTATAAAATGGATTTACATGCTACTATTTTGTTCTCTTCGACTTTCTGTTTCCAAGTCTGTTGGTTCTTCTTTCTTGATCCATGGTCACCTTGTTTACACCTTGTCCTCCAGTTCTACAGTGGGGAGTACAGGAATTGTCATCTTATCATTATTCTGAAATCAGAAAGTATTGTTAACGTCTGTTCGTATTGGGGCGCTTTCCCCAAATTATTTTTTCTACGCTTTGCGAAAGAGTTTTACTAATAATGTCTGCATTTTTGAATCTGTGTACTAATATCTCTTACATACTACTTTGTGATATATGCTCCTTCATATATCTATAGAACCTCAATATATATTTATACCACTTTGTAACCTCAGGGCATTGGCCATCCTGGGCTACTACACTCAACAGGGAATGAACCTTCCTGCAATTACATTCTTCCACCGTGTTTACTTCTCAACGTATTTAAATGCAGACATTGTGTTAGTAAACTTCTTACTACGCGTTTATGTTTAATTGTGACGCTTTGAGTTACTTTAAAGTGGTGACAGTATTATATGCAACTATGAAAATATTATTGTCTCCATGGACTGACTGGACAATGATTAGGTAGCTTAGACGGTTGTTTATCCGTAATTCTGATATTTCTTATGAACCGTATACATTTTTATAACTTATTGACTGAGCTGTTAACACTTCCTGAAAAATAACATTGTTATTAACATATGCGTTTTATACCCTTTTAAAATGGGGTTTTATTTGTGCTTGGAGTTCCATCAGTTCTTAACTCTAGTCCCTACTCCTAAATCTAATATGAATAAATTTACTTTAGTATGTATAGTATTTGAGCCTCCGTGGCTTAGGCGGCAGCACGCCGGCCTCTCACCGCTGGGTCCGTGGTTCAAATCCCGGTCACTCCATGTGAGATCTGTGCTGGACAAAACGGAGGCAGACAGGTTTTTCTCCGGGTACTCCGGTTTTCCCTGTCACAATTTCATTCCAGCAACACTCTCCACTATCATTTCATTTCATCTGTCATGCATTTAATCATTGCCCCAGAGGAGTGCGTCAGGCCTCGGCAGCCGGCACGTTCATATCCTCGCCGCTAGATGGGGGCTTCATTCATTCCATTCCTGACCCGGTCGGAGACTGGAAGCAGGCTGTGGATTTTCATTTTCATGTATAGTATTTACAGGGGGTGGGGGTGGTCTGTGTGTCTGAAGGGTGGATATTTAATGGGAAAATCCCTTGAGAAAAAATGGGGGTATTTACCTTTGAATGTTAATTATATAAAGTTTAGTCTTTCCCTAGCGCCTACCCATGTATCTATGTCCTATATCCTATATCTATAAGATTCGATAACCCATGTTTGCAGACTGGTTGATAGCATTTGATACTGCACTGGTCTGCTGTGCCGGTATTAAAATATTACCCTTTACTCTTATGACATAAATAGAAGGTTTCTTCTTTCTTAACAGCTTATACTATGTTTGAATATTATTCCTCTTTACTTGGTATTTCGATGTTATTATCCCTTGAAAGTTTTGAATTAGTTGTTAAAATGTAGCGTAATTGTGCTTTGATTAATTATGCGTTGTAGTATATCTTTCCTCGTGATTTTCTCAGCTGCTGTTTTTACCTACTAAGTATCTGATTCGCGTTGCTTATCTCCCTATATTCTTATCATCTTACCAATATAATACCTTCAACTATCGCTTTAGTTCCAAAAATGTATTTATTTATCTTTCACTTCTTACCGTCCTATAGTATAATATCATAGAAATACCGACTGTTGGCAGGCTGACTGTACTTCGATACAAATCGCATCCCAAGGGACGTTATTAGATCTAACATGTACATTATATATATATCCTATCAATAGTTTATCATAATACCGTAGAAATATCGCCTGTCAATAGTCTGATTGTACACCGATACAAATGAGTTTTGACGGACGTTAGATCTAACATGTGTTAATCTGAAGCGACCGCCGCTAGCTTGCAAAAACGCGGTGGGACTAATTCCCCGAAAGTATTAGGGCTAACGTCTTCTACGTGATAGGGGTGGCTAGTCCCTATCAGTGTTCAGCTTCGTCCTAATATCTAGACTATTTCTTACGTGGACCGTGGGTTGGCTATTTCCCGGCCTCTGAAATGATAGTCCTCGGTCTCTGGTTTGTCAGCACCTTTCTGACTAATATACCTGTAATTAATTCATCGCTTCTTGGTTGACTCTTCTTTTAAGAATGGGAATAAAATATCTTCGTGCGCGCTCTCATGAATAATTTTACTGAAATTCTAATATGCATATATTTGTTTATAGGCGTTTGGCACAGTGGTGGCAACGATTGTGATAAATTATGACAGTAGTTATAAACGTAATAATCTTAAAATTCTTCATGCATCGTATCTCTACCTTCTCATCTCATGGCCAGGTAATATCATTTCATTCCTGCCGCAAGACACTTAATAACTAACTTCACTACTTACTCAGTACTTCTGCTCTGAGGGTTAGGTAACGTCCTTCGTTCCTCCCTTATAATAATTCACTTCAAAAATCGACTTCTTCTACTCATATATTCTTCTCATAATAACTTACCTCATAAGAACAACCTCTTCCGAATGCATGATATTATGGTATTCATAATAATAATCATATAATATAACTATCACTGTCGTGTGCCCACCAAGCTGAAGTTACGCCGTATTTAAACTTTTGCCGTTCGTTTGTCAGCATCTGATGCTCTTGATAATTGCTCATACTCATGTCCTGTAGGACTTCGTGAGGGTACGCTTTCTGAAGATACTACTTTTACTACTACGTGAATTATATTTACTTAAAAAAAATAACGCATGATATGGGAGCATGACTGAATGCTTACTAGAAATGTCCTTGTTACATCACGCTTTTACTACATTGAGGGGTGTGTTCTGAAATGCTAAATCTGCTTATGCTAGTCTGCCTACGCTAGGCTCTGAACCCGTAATCTCTTACTTCCGCTATCAGACATGTGTTTTGCTTATCTGGACATTTGCCGTCTTACATATCCTGTCTGGCTGCCGTCTGTATGTCGCGTGCCTAGTTTGCTGATAATCATAATTGTAAGGACTGTTCGCTGAGCTGAGTCAATACGGTGTCCCCTGATGCTACTTGTAAACAAAGACTGAGCTGTGCCACTTTGCTGTATCGTCATTGTCGTGTCTGTGAAAGTGTAGTGTAAAGGTAGCTCGCTCCTCCTTTCTACTCATATTACCAAGGTTGCTGTTCACTCAGTCACTCAAATATTTCCTAACTAACTTATGATCTACAACAATATATACACTGTAATGACACTGCTGAAAGAAAAATGCCTGGATTAATAGGTTACACTGTCTTATTCTAGGGGAATTAATCTTAGGGAGTAAGCTGTCTTCTATTAGAGTGGGGTAATTATCTGTACTTCGTTACCATTTCTATAAACTGCTATGGGTTAATTCCTACTACCTACTAGGGTGGTAAAGACTTACTTAAATTTAAGGGCTGGGGGTGGTTGGGTATTAAATATTTATATCTACTTCTCTAGTAAGGGGTTGCTAAAATCTTAAAACGCTTATCTGCAAGAGGATTCTACTGCATTCTCTCTTGTCAATCGACGTTAAGATGGGTTTGGGGGGGGATGATATAATTATCATGGATAGCAAAAATTATCCTCTACGTGATTCTTCTGGGGGGAAAAAATTCTCACTTGGCTTAGCTAGAGGTTTATGGCGATCTAGTCACGGAATCTCGTTGTATGAGTTCCCTTAATACGTGATTACCAGCGCGTCCACCATTTTGTTAAGGATGTTTGATTGGTGGCTCACCAGGGTTAAGCAATAAAAGTACCCGGTGACTCGCATCATTTTGTTAAGGATGCTTGATTGGTGCCTTAACCACCATTTAAAAGGGGTGTTGATTACTGAGCATCCTTGCATCTACGGGGTTTTACTAGGATGTCTTATGGAGAACTGCGGACCCATACTTACCAGACTTACCGGGAGCGCCTTAGCAGGCCAAACACCTGCGGGTCGTCTTCGGGTACTGCCTGACAGCATGGCGCAGCGGGAAATACTGGATCTTAACCTAACTACAAACTAAGGGGGTGGGGTTTTATGACTACTACGTGCAATGAAAAGATAGAGCCTTTGACTGTGAGAGAGGGATTTATTGTAAGCTACTGATGGGTGGCACTTCGGTCTAGATGAAAGGGGGGATGATTACTGGAGGGAAAAGGAATTTAGCAGACACACATTACTCACTCTACCGATGATACCCGTCCTCCATGATGTTGTGTTGGGACCGCGGCAAGGGCAGCGCCCTACCGGTCTCGCGTAGCGCTGATACCTGGACTAGTGATGATCCAAGAAGAAAGGAGAGCCCAAGAGGCCCGCCGCGTGTGCGTCCTCTGTATTTGTAGGTTTTTAAGTAGGTCGGCCATGTCAGCGATATGTCGATGTGTTGTGTTATTATTACATAAGTCTGCCGGCTTGCAGTACTTACGAATGTAGGTCGCTGTTGGCCTGCCAGGTCGGTATGTCCTACAGCCCAACTTATACCTTCCATTATAACTTCCCTTTGCTAGGCATAATTATAGGCACAACCCTTATCGAGGGTTGGTGGCTGTACAATAGCTTCTGCTATGAAAAAGCACGTGTCTAATACTGTCACTGATTTTACGACAATCACCTGGTGTTTCACCGTCCTGAAATACTTCCGAATAGTCACAGTAATGTTCCCGGTTACTTGATTGTAATCCTTCTGTAGTTATCGCAGTATGCTTACACACCAGTTTAGCCTTAATTCCATGTCAATTGCTAGCCAGAAATCTACCCTGGTATGAGGTATTATATTCACATAACTCAAGTAAGGAGTTACTTCCAGCTCATAGCCCTGAATATGCTGTGATCTCGGGTCATACCCAACACAACTTTGCATTTACAAAAGCTAGTCCCATCTAGTAAAACTATCCAGAGCACATTTGAACAATGCCTCGTTTGTAGGCTAATTTTGGCTTCCAGGTCAGGTACTAGTAACTTAAGATTGATTAAGCCAACGGCTTATGCACGGATTAACTGCACAAACACGACTGTGTCTGTCATTACAGCTGCCTGCTTGACCCTGCAGACCGTCAGGTGTTAGCATACTTACGCGCATCGCCGTCCACGCATCTCTACCAGACTGCAACCTACGGCAGTGAAACTCAACTCAGTCAGGCGCTCGCTTCAAATTCAAAATATAGCCGCGACAAAAAACAACATCTCCATAACCAGCAACTGACGCTCTTTCACACGGTTACAGTATATCAGAGCGAGGTTAGTTTTCTGGGAATATAACAGACACTGTTAATTTAAGGGCCTTTAAATGTGGTTTTCGGAGACCCTTTATAGTCGGGTGAAAAAGACCTTTCGTACCACACTCACACGTGAAAATTGCGTGAAAAAAATCTAGAGTGCCCCTTGATCCCCTTAAGCGTATAATACTGTATGTATTGATGAATTGTACAGCTTAATTTGGTTCAGTGATAACCTTATAACCGTCTGGAAACTTCCACAGTAATGTAATATTGGAATTGCATTGCGTCTTACAGAAATAGATGGACCTGTGAGATTCTGTTACCATGGTTACCGTGTTGCATTCTTTCATTATTTCTTCTTCTTCTTGTTTCGAATGGGCCTACTTTGGACCACGCTTGTTCAACTGTTGAGCTTTGATCTTTGCCCAGTGTTGTCGCATTTTCTGCCGGTGTAACTCCTTCCTTTCATCTGTCCAAGGGGTACCTTTCTTCCGGGGTTTTTCCTGAAATCCATGGACTTCCTTCAGGGCATGTCTCACAGATTGCCTGTCTTGAAGATCTGATATTCCCAGTTCATTAATGTCTTTCTCAGTTTCTGTCAGCCAAGTGGTACGAACCTTCTTGTTCTGCCAGAAAGTGAACAGCCTATTGGTCAGTCTTTTGGGAGGCAATCTTGCCACATGACCATAGAATGCTACTCTCCTTTTCCTAGCACAGTCAGAGAGCCTTTCTATATGTTCGTAGAGCTCGGAATTGTGCCGCCTACGGTATTCCTCATCTTCCTTTACCGGACCTAGGATCTTCCTGAGAATTCTCCTCTCTCTGACTTCCATTTTCTCCATCAGACCACTTCGGTTCAATGAGAGACACTCCATGGCATACAGGGCTTCTGGTCGTATGACTGAGGTGTAGTGCTTCAGTTTCAGGTTGCGTGACAGGCATTTCTTGTTGTAGATGTTCTTTGTCAGTCGATAAGCCAGTTCCAGCTTGTTGACTCTCATGGATAACGATGCTCTTTCTGATAAGTTGGGTTCAATCCATTCGCCGAGATACTTAAATTTCTCAATCCTCTTGATTTTTCCCTGTTCTAGTAGCATCTCTCTGTTAGCTTCTTTGATGTTGGTGAAGAATTCTGTTTTTTCCAGCGACACTTGAAGACCCACTTTGGCTGCCTGTCTTCTGAGGCAATTGACCTGCATTGTTGCTGTATCCAGAGAATCGGCAATAAGTGCCATGTCGTCAGCAAAGGCCAGGCAATCTACAACCAGTCCTTCCTTCCTACGCCCCAGGTATATCCCACTCTGGACACCCATATTGGTCAGTTCCTTGCGCCATTCTCTCACAACCTTTTCAAGGACACAGTTGAAAAGAAGTGGAGAAAGTCCATCCCCTTGTCTCACCCCTGTTTTTATCTCGAAGCTTGCTGAGACCTCGCCTCTAAATTTAACCTTGGAATGGGTATTGGTCAAGGTTTCTAGAATGAGTTTGCGGGTTTTGTTGTCTAACCCTAGTTCTTGGAGAATTCTATTAAGTGTTTCCCTATCAACAGAGTCGTAGGCCTTCCTAAAATCAACAAAGGTGACAACCACCTTGCGGTTTCTCAATTTGGAGTATGCAAGTACATTTTTCAGGTTGAGGATCTGTTCAGCACAGGATCGGCCCTTCGTGAAGCCTCCCTGATATTCTCCGAGTTGACTGTCCAGTTGACTTTCTGCCCGTGTTAGTAATGCCTTGGAGAAAATCTTGTATGTTACCGGGACGAGAGAAATCCCACGGTAGTTGTTTAGGTCAGTAAAATCTCCTTTCTTGTGGAGGGGATGGATCAGAGCTGAGGTCCAGTCAGGTGGTAATTTCTCTGTTTCCCAGATGTTCTGTATGATCTCGGTGAGTTTGCACACAGCATTGCTTCCAGCACATTTCCAGAGTTCACCAACAATGGAGTCCTCTCCAGCTGCCTTGTTGTTCTTAAGAAGTTGAATGATTTCACGAACTTCTTCCAGTGAAGGAGGCAGCGAGTCCGGGTTTGGTGTTGTTTGTATGTAGTCAAAGTCTTCGCTGGGTGGATCACAGTTGAGCAAGTTCTTAAAGTACTGAGCTAAGAGGCGACAGTTGTCCTTGTCGTTAAAAGTCAGTTTGCCCTGTGAGTCTTTGAAGTGGAGACTTGGTGGAGTGTATTTTCCGAGTGACTGCTTGAATGTTTTGTAAAAGTCTCCGGTGTTATTTTTAGCGAAGTTCTCTTCGATTTGGGTTAGTTGGTTGCGTGTGAAGGCCCGTTTGGTTCCTCGGATTATCTTGGTTGTAAGCTTCCTTTGTTCCAAGTAGTTCTCCCAATTTTCCTTAGTCTTTTTAGAGTTCCATTTCATCCAGGCTGTCTGTCTTTGAGCTATTGTGTTGTCCCAGTCTTCAGTCCACCACGGATGTTTCTTTCTTCTAGTGAGGGGAGCAAGTTCACTAGCCGTCTTGACAAGAGCTTCTTTCAGTTGGTCCCAGTTGTTAAGATCTGCACTGTTCAGTCTTCGACTGACTTCTTGATTGTTCTTAAGTCGCTCTATATCAAATCTGACCATCTTGGAGGTTCTGTGTAATCTATTGTTTCTAGGTTGGAGTCGCAGTTTGATCTTTGAGAGGTAGTGGTCTGAGTCCAGATTGGCGCTTCTTAATACCTTCACGTTTTGTATTTCCTTTTGGGATTTTCTTGAGATGGCCACATGATCTATCTGGAATTCACCCAGGTTGATGTTAGGAGAGACCCAAGTCTTTTGCTTTCGTGGCAGATGTTTAAATGCTGTAGACTTCATAACCAAGTCGAAAGCCCTGCACAGTTCCACCAATCGTTCTCCATTGCGATTAGTTCGTTTATGCGCTGGATAGTTGCCCACTATGTTTCTGTATTTTTTCTCCCTTCCTAACTGGGCATTGAAGTCACCAGGCAGTATGGTGGTATGTCGGTCTGGGATTTTAGAGAGAATATCTTCTAGGTCTTCCCAGAATTTGTCAGTTCTGTCTGGGTTGCGCTTGTTGTCCTGGTTGGTTGGGGCGTGTACATTGACTAAAGTGTAGCCCTTGTTAGCACATTTGAGAGAGAGGATAGATACACGACTGCTTGGAGAACTAAAGTCGATGACTGAATCCAGTATCTTATGGCTGATTATAAATCCTGTACCTAAGTGGGGTACGTTCTTCATTACTCGGTGACCGACTTTTCCTTTGAGGATTCTGTACCCTTGGGATTCAAGGGCATGGTCATCAGTGAATCTGGTTTCCTGTACTGCTGTCAGTACTATGTTATGTCGTGTTAGTGAGTCTGTCAGATGTTTCAGTTTACCCACTTTGAGCAGTGAATTGGCGTTAAATGTTGCGAAGAAACTTTGCCGTCTTGATCTGAGTTTACGTCCAGGAATTTCAGGATGCTCCGACTCATCCTTAAAGCATGTTAGTGCGGACTCCCCAGAATCCGAAGGTCCGCTAACGTTGCCATGGGCAACGGTGGATTGGTTACCACCTGGGGTAGTGCATTTAGCGAAATTTTCCTCCATGCTCAGTTGAAGATCATTCTTCATGGGGCAGCGACGAGTCACTGTCCAAGGTACTGCTCAAGTTGTTAGCTTGAGAGGCTTATTATTCGGGGTTGTCACCCCTAGACAGGTTGCCTTCACTGTGGCTAAGGAGCCCTGTCTACCCCACCTTTCATTATTTCATTGTAAATATACATGTTTTAAGGTATTTATTTAATTGTGAGGCATTTAAAGAGTACGTGAGTGCGTTTCGCTTACGCATTGGGTTATGCTGAACCTGTAGGTACCCAATTTGTGTAGGTTGGTGTTAATGGGACCTTATTTTCGGTAAAAAACTGGAATGGGACCTTAGCAGCATAATATAGGGAGGGATGATTTAGCTTACCACTCTGTCCGTTACAACACACAAAACACAATTTATATCAAATTTTGTAGCTCATTGAACAATGCATGTTTAATGTTCTCTGGAGTTAGGTTGGTTGGTTCCTTGGTTTAGGGGTTGCGACAACGCGGTCATGTAGCCCCGTGTACTTTGGTTGTGTGTAGAATATGTCTTTTAATCGGTGTTAATTGTGATGACTGAATTAGTGTGAGTTATCTGTTTTTAATTCAAGTAAGAATTGCAGACAATAATTTAAGTAGTTCCTACTTTTGCTACCGAATGCTACCGTCCACGACACCTAGCTTGCGGACTTGGCTACTAGATGGCATCGCAGTCAGCACCTGGCAGCGAACGTTGGAACTAATAGAGCGTCATCAATTATAACCTACAAATTTTGGCTTCACATAAGTGTATGTTAGGTTCACTTCTTAGTAAATCACATAGACTCCTCTAGAATGCATATTTTATTATTTGTTGTGGAAAGATTCACAATTCACACGACACACACCATATTGTTTTTGACACTGAACTTCACTGATATCAAAGACTATGTCAAAGATACTGCACTACACTAATCTTGTGCTTGCTGCCAACACAACATTCTCCCACCTTGAGTTGTGGAAACAACTCAACAAAACAATAAAATAACATAACACATATATTTTCACAAAATAAATGAACACAGAAATAAATAAGTCACTCAAAATATCTCTTTGGTTTAACCACCACTACTGGTTTTGATGAGATCAGAAGTATTAGTAGATGGTTTAACCGTCTTTGGATTTTTCTCCTTCTTCTCATTTTCATTCCGCTCAACTTGCAGTCTTAAAGCATGATCTTCTCCAGATGTCACTTCAAGTGGATACACCCTCTGTACTGGCCTCAGTAGCTCTCCTTTTGTAGTCGCCAAGCGAACAACTCTCACAACACCACCTTTGCCAGGGATGACCTCCGTCACTCTTGCCAGCGGCCAGTCTAGTCTCTTCATGTTGTCACTGGCTACCAGTACTACTTCACCTACGCAGGGTTTGTGATAACTTTTCCTAATGTGGTTCTTCTGTATTAGCTGTCCAAGATATTCATTCCTGAATCTTACCCTTAATGTTTCCTTTACTTTCTGTCTGTACCTGAATCTTCTGTCAAGTTTTATGTCCTCTATCATGTCGATATCGGGCATTCCAATCTCCTTGACTTCCTGTAGGAACATTGCAGGGGTGATAGCCATCAAGTCTTCTCCATCATTGGACAGGTAAGTAAGTGGTCGTGAATTCATGACAGCTTCAATGTCACACAGAACAGTCATCATTTCTTGGTACGACAGACATGACTTTCCCAGAACTTTCCTGAGCATTTGTTTGAGGACACCAATCAGCCTCTCCCACCATCCTCCCCACCATGCTGCAGTAGGAGGATTGAATTTCCATTTTATTTGGTGTACAGAACTATATTCAGCAATTTTATCCCACTGAATTGTCTCCAACATATTGCAGGTGCCTTGAAAGTTTGTCCCATTGTCACTATAGACAATCATTGGCCTTCCACGTCTGGACACGAAGCGCCGAAAAGCTTCGAGGAATGTTGCAGTAGCCAAAGATGTTACTAGCTCCAGGTGTACTGCACGAAAAACCGCACACGTAAACAGACAGACCCAGCTTTCTCTCCACCTTTCAAAATCAGAGGCCCGGCAAAGTCGACCCCTGTTATTTCAAAAATTGAGGCTTCTCTTACTCTGTCTATGGGGAGATGAGTTTGTTCTGCTTCAAGATGTTTTCCATGGTACCTTCTGCAGACAACACATGTTTTGATTGCACCCTTCACCGTTCTCCTTCCTCCAAGGATCCAATATTTCTGTCTGAGCCCACTGAGCAGAATCTGGGTTCCAGCATGACATAAGTCTTTGTGCTTCTCCCTAATGAGAGCGTGAACTGCTATATGCTTCGCAGGAAGGATAGCAGGACAACGGAAAGCATAATCATCTTTGCGCGATATAATTTTTGTTTTCAGTCTCATCACTCCCTCATCATCCATGAAAACACATAGTGAGTTGAATCTTTCATCCTTTTCACCAACAAAACACTCTTTTTGTATGAACTTCATCACGACTTTTTCTGCTTCTGTGGTTTCTTCAATGGATAGTTCGGTAGTTCTTCTATTATTTTTCTGTCGACAATTACACAGAAACCTCAAGATCCATCCTATCATACGAACTGTTCTACGGAAACTTGAGAAATAGTCAAGGTGCCATTCTTGGGTATTGGACTTGTCTTCTAACACCGTCATAGTGTTGACTTTCTTTTTTCTTTCTTGGATGACGTCATCATCGTTTGTTGAAATTTCGGGGCTAGGCCATTGTGTAGTGAATTGTTTTAGCCATTTTGGCCCTTCCCACCATCTCTGTTGAAGTAACTGTTTTGTGCTACATCCCCTTGATGCCAGGTCAGCCGGATTCATGGTTCCTGGAACATGTCGCCACTGTTCTATTCTGGACAGTCTTCGAATTTCTTGCACTCTGTTCCACACGAAGGTCCCCCAAGGTTCGTCTAACTTGATCCAGGACAACACAGTCGACGAGTCACTCCAATAATAAGTAACGATTTCTTATGCAGTTAATGTTGGCAGTACTGACGTCACTAGTCGAACCCCTATTGTAGCTGCTAATAATTCCAGGCGTGGTATGGTGATACTCTTCTTGGGTGCCACTCTTGTCTTGGCTTGTACAAATCGTAACTCTATATTGTCAACCCTCTGTATTCGCAAGAATATAACTGCAGCATACGCAGTTTGACTGGCGTCGCAGAACACGTGAAGAGATATATCTTCAACCGACTGGACACTACCGATCAAACATCTAGGAATCTTAATCTCAGACAGCTGAGGTAGTTCTGCCAACCACTTCATGAATCTTCTCTTTGTTGTTTCGTCTACTCTGGTGTCCCAACCCAAGTCAGTGGCCCATAGTTCTTGTAAGATTAATTTTGGACAGAGAAATACTGGACATGAGAAGCCAATAGGGTCAAACACCTTATGTGCAGCTCCTAGTATAGCTCTTTTGGTGATTACACCATATTTGAAATCATTAACATGAGTTAGATTCAGTTCAATGGTATCTTCTCCTTTATTCCAAATGAGCCCTAGCACATGAGTAAGATTTTCAGCTGTACCATCCTGAGAATACTCCCACCCTCGGAGATTGAAAGATGCCTTATCCATTATTATGCTTGCCTCTCGCATGAATGAATGAAGGTCATTTCTGTTGTTAACACTAATAGCACAGTTATCCACATAAAAACATTCTTCCAATCTTTCTATTATTGAAGTTGAGTAGGAACTATCATCGACTGTTTGTCTCTTCAACTCGTTCAAGTGGAGTTTGATGGTTGCCGACAATAGGAACGGAGAACATGCAAGTCCAAAGACAACTCTATTGTGATGGAACACTTCTACCTTCCCTGTACTTTCCTCCTCCCACCAAAGGAATCTCAGAAAATCACGGTCTCTAGGATTGACACTTATTTGAAGAAATGCTTTTTCTACATCGGCCGTCACACCGATCTCATTTTCTCTGAACTTCAGTAGCGAACTAGGGATCAACTCTATGAAGTTAGGCCCTTTTTCAATACATTCGTTCAGAGATGGAGCGTTTCTCTGCTTCGCCGAGGCATCAAAAACAGGCCTGATCTTGGTGGTGCTGTTTTCTTTAAAGACAGGTCGGTGAGGTAGATAGTGTCCACTATTCTTCAGTTCTTCTTCAGGTACCCTCTCGATGATTCCTAGCTCCAACCAACTTCGTAAGACATTATCGTACTGCTGATAATGTTGTTCAGCTTGTAGTTTCTTTGTAGTGATTTCTAATCTGTGCTGAGCAATTTCTCTGTTGTCAGGGAGAGGTGGATGTTGTTCACTCCAAGGCAGACACACTTCATATCTGTTATCTTCATTCAGTCGTGTAGTCTCAAGGAAGTTATTTCTAACACGCTCATTCCTCTCGACGATAGATTCTTTCACAACAGGGTCAGTAATTCCAAGAATTTCTAAGTCCCAGAGATCAGAAATTCTTGTATGTTGGGAAAACAATGATGACACTAATAATGATGCCGAATCCCTTTGGGCCTTGTTACCTATGACTTTTCCCATTAGTGTCCACCCTAGGGAAGTCTCCACCAAAACTAGGCCACATTTTAGTTGATGTTTCCTCCCAGTGAGCAGTTCACCCGCCTTATCGGCCCCAATCAGAATCTGCCCAGGCCCTCGCTCTAGTACATCAGTTAAACATATTTTCAGATCCCTTATCTCCTCACTCCAAGAACCATTCTTAATATATGGGACATCTTCACAAATAATCTCTTGGCTTAAAACTTCCAGCTCCTTGGAATAGTTTCCCGCCAATCGCTTTCAACTTATTCTGTAACAGTCGTGTTTTGCTTCTCGAGAACGTACTCCACCAAACAAGGAATTTATTAACGTTTCCTTACTGATTGACTGATACCCCATTTCTTTGGCTAGGTCACGTGCAATGTAGGATTTAGTAGACCCAGTATCAATGACAGCTCGTACAGTTTTTTGTTTACCCTTTCCTTTAACAACTGCCAGGGTTTGCAAGTACACCTCAGGAGAACAAGACACATTAGCTAAAGCCTTATCCACATTATTGCCATTCTGGTGAACCAAATTCCTGTCTCCCTCGTAATTCTGTTTGGACACACTTTCATTTTCTTTGTCACGGAGCTTATAACACATTAATACCACATGTTTACCACCACAAACAATGCACCTGACAATCGATTTACAGGCTCTACTTGCATGGCCTTCTTTAAACAATTGAAGCAACAGTGTTTATCAGTTAAAATTTTCCTTTTCTCCCCTACAGTCATTTTTTGAGCTTTAATGCACTCTGGGCTCGAATGAGGTTTAAGGCAAAAAACACACTCCTGTCTCTTAGAAACATCAGCAAACAAAGCAGAAGCAGTAGGTATATTTGGTTCAATGACATCCCTTGGTTTCTTGTCTCCCTTAATCTTAGATCCTTGGGATGTGCTAATACTAAACCCTTTCATAGCCAATGAAATTCTTTCTTCACTTACTACTTCATTTTGAAGAAAAGCCATGAGTTGTTGCAAACGATCTTTGGATACAGAATCACACCTGAAGGAAGTATTCCTCTGCCGTGCTCTTAATAGGTCTTCTGGCAAAGATGATTCAATTAGGGGATACAGCATTGCAGTACATTTTTCTGTAGTAACGCCTAAACTTTCCAGCGATCTGAGATGTGACTCTAATTTATCATACAAGCTACTCAGTGTTGGCCTTTCTTTGGAATTGACTGCATTCGT
The DNA here is from genome assembly GCA_946902985.2 of Meconema thalassinum. NCBI lineage: Eukaryota > Metazoa > Arthropoda > Insecta > Orthoptera > Tettigoniidae > Meconema > Meconema thalassinum. Next base: position 52,008,141 of record OX336397.1, read on the forward strand.
CAATACTAGTTTGAGCAATTCACGAACATAAACTTCCACCTGCAAGTCCTCTCTACCAAATCGAGCTTGAAGACTCTCTATAGCTTTGTCATAATTCTCGGCAGTGGGTGGAAAACTAGTAACTAATTCATATGCTCTGGAACCTTCTGTCATAGCCTGAATTAAATATTGGAATTTATCTTCCTTCCCAATGTCCTCATCCTCGTGAATTTTACGGAACTGGCTCCAAAAATATAACCAATCAATTATTTCACCAGAAAATTTCTTAATTCTATTCTTGGAAGTCTATATTTCTTTTTATCACAAACATTGTCATTCACTACACTTTGTGGAGGGGTAATGGAAACAACGGGATTCATAAAACGTGTTGCTTTTGTTCTACAGCTAAGGAATTTGTGTTTGTAATCATCAGCTGATTCACATTCCGTTTCTATTTCGTCATCCTCACACTCGTCGTCTATCATCTGCTGAAATATTAATCCATCTAAATTAGAGATATCATCATACTTTTCTTGAAGGATTTCAAGTTGCACTTGCACTTTTTCCGTTTCAGTTTGATCATCTTCTAACGACGTCATTAGTTGATTGTGTGAGCGCGTAAATAACCGCCGCTTTACGGTTCTTTCTTTAGCGAGTCTTTCCATCTTCTTTATTCACGGGAGCCTTTTACTATGAATGAATCCTGTCACGGTCGCCATAAAATGTTAGGTTCACTTCTTAGTAAATCACATAGACTCCTCTAGAATGCATATTTTATTATTTGTTGTGGAAAGATTCACAATTCACACGACACACACCATATTGTTTTTGACACTGAACTTCACTGATATCAAAGACTATGTCAAAGATACTGCACTACACTACTCTTGTGCTTGCTGCCAACACAACAGTGTAGTTAGTGGAAGGTTCTTTAACATGCCATAAATCTATGACATGGGACCTCCGGCTTTACTTCCCCTCCGAAGGAAGGCATACTGACGGATTTTCAACGCTCTTAAAAACTCCGACGACTTAGCCAGGTTTAAACCCGCGACCTTGGGCATGCTACCGACTACGCCACTGAAGCCGCTAAGCATTAGCTACCAATTATTTATCTTAAGACTTTATTTTGTAGTTTTAAGTTTAGTTCTTTTTTCTTTTCTTGTCTTTAAAATTATTTAGATTTAAAATTATCCACCTTGTATTTGTGTCAAGATGGTACTTAATTGGGTTTATGACCTGTGTACTTTCATAAATTAATTAATTAATTAATAGATACAATATCATCATCATTTACATATGACAAAGTCTTGCCGCTGCAGCCACATCTGCTATAGGGTACCACGTAGAAAATAATGTTTCAATGCGCATGCGTACCTAAGTAGGGGAGAGTGTTCCCATCACTCTTGTCAGTCCACTGCTAGTCTTTCTTCTGCGCATGTGTGTCAGGTAGGAGAAGTGTCTCTCTCTCTCTCTCTCTCTCTTTTACGCTGCTATTGGTTTCCTTGTCGTTGGACCCCATCGCAGTTCTCCAATGGAGTTCTTGGTGTACGACATCCTTGGACGTCACCTAGGTTTCTTTCCAAATACTTTGCCCTCGATAATGGAGAAGAGAGTCGTGTCGTGCAAGGAACTTTGTTTTCCTCTTCTTTATTGTTTTTAATAAACATCTATCCTTCTTCACGTCCTGCAGAACAAGATCATTTCTTTTTCTGTCCGTCCAACTTGTTTTTGTCATTCTTCTCCAAATCCCCATTTCTGCTGCCTTAAGTTTAGATTATTGAGAAATATTTCGGTTTATTTGCAGTGTAAGTAACGTAGGCCAACAAATCTATACTAATATATAAAAAAGAGATGGTGTGTGTCTGTGTATTACTCAATCGCGCAAGAACCACTGGTCCGATTTACATGAAATTTTACATGGAAGTAGCTAATTTACCTGGTTAACATATAGGCTACTTTTGATTTCGATACTTTGCACTATTTAAATATGGCGACCATTTTAGTGACGTCACTACACCCTTTGGATTCAAACCTTCATATTTCCATTTCAAATAAAAAGAGAACGGTAAGAAATAGCAAACTTTTGATGGGATTTAAAATTTAATTTTCTATCCGAAAGTTCCATATCATTTTTCGTGTATCACCAACGGTTAGCGAGTAAAACCTAAATTTGTGCTATAAAACACGGTCAACGCCGAGCGGTGTAGTTGGACAAAATGTTCAATCCTTACTCTCCCTCCGCGCAGCACCTCGCCTATCCCCTGTTTTAACTGTCACCTTCACATTTTAATTTGTTTAATAGTCGCAGCGAAGCACTGGTACTCCAGCTAGTTAAAAATAAAAACATGACAAAACGTTTACGCATTGGGACTCGACCCCACGACCCTCCGATTTCCCCTTTATCAATCTCTGCGCACCCCATAGTGGGCACGCCCTCCACTTTAAGGACCTCTGCTGTAGACCACAGAAGCGAAACCTTCCATATTATTTAAGGATATAGTGTAGAGCTTGAACAAGCAGCTAGCTGGGGACTGCATACACGTACCGCAGTACAGCGAGCCCCATCTATAATGCCACACATGTGTCGGGCATATTTATTACCCTACCCTCTGTTCCACGAGGTGCATACAAACCAAACAGTGGAGGTCTAGCCAACCCAGTTGGGCTTTCTTTTTTACAACTTCAACTGAACCTGGTTCGAATAGCCGTTAAGGCGTGTGGGATTTTAGAGGTGAAATGGAGTGGATCCACGTAAAAAGGAGGTCCCATGGCTATGATCGTGTGATATTAATGACCACTGCATCTCCACGTATTCCATTTCCACCTCCTACTCTTTCTCCTAGTTCTTCTTTTCCTTCTCCCCTCCTCTACCTCCTCTTCCCCTCTTCTTTTCCTCCTCTTCCTCCTTGTCATCCTCTTCTCCCTCCTTCCTCGTCCACCTCTTCCTCCTCCTCATCCCCCCTCCTCTTTTCATCCTCTTTTTCCTCCTCTTCCTGCCCCTCCTCCCTTCATCCTATTTTTCCTCATCTTCCTCCCCCATACTCCCCTCTTCTTTTTCGTCCTCTTCCCTCTCCCCCCCCTCTTCCTAGTCTTCCCCGCCCCCTTTTCCTCCTCGTCCTCCTCTTCCTCCCCTCTTCCCCCTCCTCCGCGACATCCTCTCCCCGTCTTCTTTTTCCTACACTTCCTCCTCCTCCCCCATCCTCTTCCCATCTTTCTTCTCCTCCTCCTCCTCCTCCTCCCCCATCCTCTTCCCATCTTTCTTCTCCTCCTCCTCCCCCATCCTCTTCCCATCTTTCTTCTCCTCTTCCTCCTCCTCCCCTTCGATTCCCCCTCTTCTTTTTCCTCTTCTTCATCCTCCTCTTCCCCTTTTAATTTTCCTCCTCCTCTCCTCCTCTTCTTACTCCACTTCCACCTGTTTCTTTTCTACCTCACTTTTTCCTCCACCTACTACATCCCCTCTCCACATCCTCCTCTTCCTCCCCTTCCCCTTTTCTTCCTCCTCCTCCTTATCCTTCCCCTCCTCTCCCTACTCCACCACCTTTCCCTCATCCTCCTCTTCCTCTTATCCTCCTCCTCCCCTATGATTTCTTCCTCTTTCATTTCCTCCACCTGCAAGACATGCATATGTACACACTATGATTCCTATGAAGCTAGCCAATCAGTAATAGTGTTATAACCTAATATCAGCACCTCGCCCGCTGCAGCAATGTCACCTAGTCTCTTCTCCCCCTCGACACAGTATCGACTGAAGGACGAACGAGAGTGAAGACGAAACAGCTCTCAGAGTCGAGTCATTCATTCAAATCCAACTTGGGTTTGTTTTTCATTTCAAGCTGAGAGGGTCTAGAAATAACATTACAGCCAGATGTCTTAGCAAGTCATCAATTCACAATACTCATTAGATTCAGTCATGCATAAGCATATCGCTGCCTTGCTTCCACAAGGTTCTAAATAGCCCCCGCTTTAATCATGAATTCAGAGTGAAAGCAACGTATAGAATTTGTTTACTACATAATAAACATTAGTTAAGAACTTTTTAAGCTACGTCTACACATGCAAGAAACTGTCTATGACTAGGGGTTGGATAGAGCATTCATTTATCTCTTCAGAACAATGTTCTACCCCTAATTAACTTTTAACAAAGTCACAAAGTTCCAATTTTGACATAATCGTCGACCCCAGTGCTTCAAACAGTTGTAAACGTGTGAGAACTGGTTGCGCGGCATCTTATAAAACGTAAAATAACTAGGTACGTTGCAAACATATGCAAAAATGCTTATGACAGGCGTGAACTACAAGACTTTATCTACATTTTAACATTAAGTAGAAAGTGTAATAATAGTTAAATATTATATAATGCAAATATAGCTAAAATTACGTAACAATTACGCCCCTTAATAACTGAAACACCTTCAGCTGCATGTTCCATCTTAAAGCATCACACTAACCACAAAGACAACCAAACCACAGCCACTTACATTCACCCTCCAATTCAGACTGCTCGAACAGTGGTGACAGATTTACACTAAGATGCGTTTATATCCCAGAATAGTGAGCGGCAATTATATGAGAATGCTGTAGAAATAATAAATTTTGATTTTTTAATGATGAAAATAAATCATTTTGTCCTCCAAGATTTCCATTTTGACCCACTGTGCGCTACAAGGAGCTATAAAAAAAATTCGACATGCAAGCTGCCCTCTGGGCGTCAATCAAAAAAACCTTGCACCCGCCATCCAAGGTCATACGATATTATTATTATTTTTAGGGCTGCAACTCCGCGGTCATAAAGCCCCGTGTATGTTTGGGTGTGTTTGTTTTGACTGGTTTGATGCAGTTCTCCCTGTCCTAAGCTAATCGTTTCATCTCTACCACACTTTATATCCAAGGCAATCTGTTTAAGGAGGGGGACATACAGCTGAGCCTAAACAATGCCGATTTTATTTAATACTAGCGAACTCTCGCATAATGGGTTGTGTGCGCCTGGCCCTAGTGCTATGCGGGCTGTACGCAAAACAGTTCTGCCAGGGTCTATCGTCTTGTTTATTGGTTTAAAGCACTTTATAAACAAATACAGTAGAGCATCGTTTATCCGGACTAATTGGAACCGAAAGTGCTCCGGATAACGATTTTTCCGGATTATCAAACATGCGTTTATTTCATAGGAAAAAATATGCACACTACATTATGGTAATAACCACCAAGCTTCTCATTTAATTGCAACGCTTTCTCCCATAACAAAGGTCCAGAAATGGGATCTCCATTCTTGTCTGAATAAACCATAAGTACACCGCTTCTTCCAATTTTTAACCCTAGCTGATCTCATGGTTCTACTCTTTTTAGACCCTTCTTCCTATCTAACTTCGATGCATAATTCAGAATTTCACCTTTCCTTTCATCAAATCATAAATTGTGGATTTTCCAACACTAAGTTATCATTAGACACTGGATATTCTCACCTTTATCCAGTTTATTAATGATCTCCACCTTCTTCTCAATGGATAAAACACAGCGATTTCGTTTTTCACTTTTGTCACACGTAGAAGCCATTTTCACAACGTAATACAGTACTGTACAGCACAGTACACACACTCACAAACTGTAACACAGTGAAACATTATAGAGTAAACAAACGGACGGAGACAACAGAGACAACAGTTGAAAACGAGAACCGACTCCCTACTGTAGTGAGCGCGCGCTGCTCCGTCATTTTTTATTTATTTTTATTTTTATTTTTGCTCGTCCGGATGAACGACGTTCTACTGTAAATATATTTCCGTAGACTTTTCAAAAAATGCAAGATTTTACCTGTACTATTGAGACAATCTGGAATATTTTGGTACAAACCACACCTTCTAACTCCCTCTGGTTTAGGAGCTTGAGTTTTGTGAAACATACACCTTAGAGTATTATACAACCTTTGTTTGAAAAGTCCAGTGAAGGGGTCTATATTACGAACGGATTGTTGGCTTGCCTGAAATAGCAGTTACTGTCCTTCGAAGTAATCCCCGAGGATGGTTATGCACTTCTGAGAATGACTGAACAAGTCTTGGAAACTCCTGGCATAGTCTTCTTTAGGGATAGCCTTCAGTTTGGGTCGTCAAAACTCTAAATTGAAAGCGAGAGAGAAGCGTGAATTTATGCAACCTGCCTTGCACACCTGATAGACGGGCGGCAGTGAGAAGGGTTGGTTGGTTCCTCAGTTTAGGGGCTGCGACAACGCGGTCATGTATCCCCGAATGAGAAGGGAAAATGTATGCAACCAATCATGCACACCTGTTCAATGGGTGGCAGTGAGAAGGGTGAATGTTCCGTGGAATGGAATGGTCCTGAAAACCATGGTCACGGGTGACGAGACCTGGTGCCTGATGTACTACTACCTCGAAGGCAAGAGTCAAAGTATGGATTGGCGGAGTCCAGGGTCACCGAAAAGCCCTTAAGGGCCAGAGGTTTTCAGACATTTCGGACATCCAACGTAATGTGACGACCCAACTGAAGGCTATCCCTCAGGAAGACTATGCCAGGACTTGTACAGCCGTTCTAAGAAGTGCATAACCATCCACGGGGATTACTTCGAAGGATAGTAACGGCTGTTTCAGTTCAGGTAAGCCAACAATCCGTTCGTAATATAGACCCATTCACGGAACTTTTCAGACAGAGGTTGTATTTACACTAGCGTTTGGTACAACAGGTCTGGTCGGGGGTAATGGTGCTATGATTGTATTAACGCTTGCTCATATCTGGTCATTAGATGCTCAATTCAGCCGAGAGTCCGAATAATTGATACACTGGAGATTATGGCGCGTATTGATAGTGGTGGTGATGATAAGCGTATTAGGGGGCATTCGACCAATGAATTCAGATATATATTCAGTATATCGTGAGATGTGAATATCACCCTTTCCTACGCGAGTTAGTATCATTCAACCCTGTTAAAATAAACAATAGAAGTAATAAGACAGTAAATTGTAGCTCTATAGGTGTTCGCAAATTATACAGGAGAAGAACAATAAAGGCACCTATACTTTCAAGGAGAGCCGGAATACCAAAAAACTTCAAAATGTTCGAAATGTATTCTCTTACGCCATATTTCAAGGAGAAATAATTTCAACTCTGAGTTTTGCTGATGACATCGTCATCTTAGCCGACACACCAGAGGAAGATTATGATGATAATTGTTGTTTTAAGGGGCCTAACATCTAGGTTATCGGCCCCTAAAGGTTTGGGTGATAGTGAAACATGAGATGAGAATGAAAACTATAACTAATACTAACTACAGACTTACATACTAGAAGAAGAAATGGTAAACAAATAAAGGACAGGAAGAAAAGCAATGCTCTCAACCCTCGAAGAATGAGGATTGAGAGACATGGAAGGAAGGAGAGCCATGAAAGGCAGATAGGAAAGGGGGGAAAGACTAGAGGATCCGTCATAAATCTTGTATAACAATTATTTACATTTCCAAGGAAGCACACACGTATCTTGCTATTAGAAGCAAAGTTCTAAAAGTTTAAAATTAAAATCGTAACTATTTCTTATCCATTTTTCAAAATTTGGTCCTTGCTTTGCCCTGAACTTCACCGTTTCTCTCAGTTCTCCCTTGTTAAGGGGAAGTTTTGGACTTTTTGTTTTCCAACGTGTGTATTAACCCTTTGACCGCCAGCCATATACCCGGTGTCCTTAGCCTATACTGCCAAGGCCTAATCTGCACTTTTTACCCTGCGGTAAATTATACGTAATAACTTCTGAACTGTGTATGTATCTTCTTTCGTTTCACCCTCTTTGGGGTACGTTGAATCAATCATTTCCCTGTACGCTGTTCTTTCCGTAGAGCCCAGTACTTCTTCAGTCTTTCCGATCTTCTTTTCCTCTCTTCTTCCGAGATAATGGGTTTGGATTTTAGTGTAGCTCTGTCTTAGAACCTTATATTTTCGTCTTTAGTAATTAATTTGGCTGTTCGATCGAGTATTGACGTTTCTGTCATTTTCAATTCTACTAGCTCTTTTTCAATTTCTTTAAACCAGTTGGGTTTTGTTTTACGATTACGGAAAAAGTCAAAGATTTGTTTCGTTAATCTATCAGAATTCATTCTCAGAAGATGACCGTAAAAATGTATCCTCCTTTTCGGATGGTATCTGAGAGTTTTTCAATTTTCTGGTAGAGAGTTTCATTCCTAATGTATATAATCTTGTTATCCTGAAATTTTGGTCCTATAATTTTTCTTAAAATTTTTCTTTCCTTCAGCTGAAGTTTTTTCCATTTGGCCATTAAAATGTACAGTTAGTGTTTCTGCTGCGTGCAATGCCCCTGGCTTAATCACCGTCTTGTAATGTTGAATTTTGGACCCCCATGAAAGGGATTTTTTATTATATGTATCTTTTGTTAATTGGAAGGCCATTTCAAGCTTATTTTTCCTGGATTCCATTCCTTTACGTTCCCCAGCATTCCTACTAATCCATTCCCCGAGATATTTGAATTCTTGTACTGTTTCAATTTTTTGTTTGTTCTATAACTTTGAATTATTTACGATATTGGATGATTTTTTTTGTTTTGACGGCGTTTTATTAATGTAACTTAATGTACTATTATTCTATAATTTATATTAAATGGAGTGATAATTGAAATAAATATTTACTTTAATTTTTTTTAAAGAAAATCATGATCAAAAATCGTTAAGAATTTTTTTTTCATTCAAAACTGCTTTATTTTAGAGAGGTGATGTTTCCAATATCACATAGTCTATAAAAATTTGAGCTTTCTATAAAATATTACAGCTACAATAATGTATTATTATTTTTATTACTGTAACATAAAATTTTCTAATTCTTACATTATATGCAAATAGCTGCAGTTCCAGGCTAGTTTTAAGTAAAAATGTTTACTAATGTCTATTTCACTACTTCACACAAACTGAACACTCTAGAATTCACTTTTTAGATGAAAAGAAACTAATTACCTAATAGTTACACATGTTTATTACGCGCCCTAGCAATTGTATTTAGAGAGGCACAAAGGATGTACACTCTTATTACATTCTTTTTTACAAATGTATCTGGTCTTTTTCCTTCTACCAACTTGAATTGTACTAATCTTGCTGTAAGCTTTTACAGTTTAAAAAATAAGTTTATAAAATTACAATTATAAAAATAGATCATAAAAATTAAAAAGATAACACAAATAAAATGGATAAATTAAAATTACGATGCAATAATTAAATAAATACAAATAAAATACATATTAATGTATATTAATAATAGTTCTGCCCTATAAAGGGTTATGACAGTACAGATAGTTCAATGGTAGTGATATGATAGTGTATGGTGACAATGAAACAGGGGTGGGAGAAACTATGTTGTTGTTGTTGTTGTTGTTGTTGTTGTTACTTATTTAGGTGCTGTGACATCGTGGTCATACATATATATATACACACATCAAAAAAAGTTTTGCATCACCTCGGTTCCAAGAGTTCCGGAACCGTTAAATACAAAGGGAATAGAGATCAACACAAACAACATTTCAGCTCGTTTTATTGCTCATGAGACCCACACATTGCATGTTGTACCATCATACAGCTAGACTTGCAGCATTTGTGGTCCAGATTGCAGTACACACCACTACCTCTAATACCCAGTAGCACGTCCTCTTGCATTGATGCATGCCTGTATTCGCCGTGGCATACTACCCACAAGTTCATCAAGACACTGTTGGTCCAAATTGTCCCACTCCTCAACGACAATTCGGCGTAAATCTCTCAGACTGGTTGGTGGGTCAAGACGTCCATAAACAGCCCTTTTCAACATATCCCAGGCATGTTCGATAGGGTTCATGTCTGGCGAACATGCTGGCCACTGTAGTCGAGCGATGTCGTTATCTTGAAGGAACGCATTCACAAGATGTGCACGATGAGGTCGAGAATTGTCGTCCATGAAGACAAATGCCTCTCCAATATTCTGCCGATATGGTTGCACTATGGGTCGGAGGATGTCATTCAGGTATCGTAAAGCCGTTTCGGAGCCTTCCATGACCACCAGTGGCGTACGTCGGCCCCACATAATGCCACCCCAAAACATCAGGGAACCACCACCTTGCTGCACTCGCTGGACAGTGTGTCTAAGACGTTCAGCCTGACCAGGGTGCCTCCAAACACGTCTCCGACGATTGTCTGGTTGAAGGCATATGCGACACTCATCGGTGAAGAGAACGTGATGCCAATTCCGTGGGGTCCATTCAGCATGTTGTTGGGCCCATCTGTACCGCGCTGCATGGTGTCGGGGTTGCAAAGCTGGACCTCGCCATGGACGTCGGGAGTGAAGTTGCGCATCATGCAGCCTATTGCGCACAGTTTGAGTTGAAACACGACGTCCTGTGGCTGAACGAAACGCATTATTCAACATGGTGGCATTGCTGTCAGGGTTCCTCCGAGCGGCAATCCGTAAGTAGCGGTCATCCACTACAGTAGTAGCCCTTGGGCGGCCTGAGCGAGGTCTGTCATCGACAGTTCCTGTATCTCTGTACCTCCTCCATGTCCGAACAACATCGCTTTGGTTCACTCTGAGACGCCTGGAAACTTCCCTTGTTGAGAGCCCTTCTTGACACAAAGTAACAATGCGGACGCGATCGAACTGCGGTATTGACCTTCTAGGCATGGTAGAACTACAGACAACATGAGCAGCGTACCTTCGTCCTGGTGGAATGACTGGAACTGATCGGCTGTCGTACCCCCTCCGTCTAATAGGCCCTGCTCATGCATGGTTGTTTACATCTTTGAGCAGTTTTAGTGACATCTATGAACAGTCAAAGGGACTGTATCTTGGATACAATATACACAGTCAACGTCTATATGCCGGAGATCTGGGAACCGAGGTGATGCAAAACTTTTTTTGATGTGTGTATATATATATATATATATATATATATATATATACTAGCTCTACCCGGCATGCGTTGCAATGCCATTCAAAGAAAGTGTTGGTGATGTGACTTTGTTTGTTGAACTGCTTTTGGATTCCAAATATTTTTTTCTTCTTACGTTAACCACCTCTAAACTATTATAAAATTGATTTACTATCTCAGAAACATTCATGGGAGCGTGCTCAACAACTCACCAAAGTTTCATCGCAATGAAATGAATGGTATATGAACGCATACGGGTGTTTGTTGAAACGATTCGAGCGCCATCACCCATTTGTTGAATATACTCGTACACTACCAATTGTAAAATGGATTTACTAAGTCGAAAACCTTCCCAGGCATGTACACAACATCTCACCCAAGTTTCATCGCTATCGGACGAATGGTATTTGAACGTATACGGAACTTTGTTGAAACGCTTCGCGCGTCTTCGCTCATTTGTTGAATCTACATGTGCGATACCTATTGTAAAATGGATTTACTAAGCCTGAAACCTTCCCTGGAGTGTACACAATAACTCACCCAAGTTTCATCGCTATCGGACGAATAGTATATGAACGCATACGGGACTTAGTTGAAACGCTTCATGTGTAGTCGCTCATTTGTTGAATCCACTCGTGCGCTACCTATTGTTAAGTGGATTTACTATGCCAAAACCTTTCCCTGAAATGTACATAACATCTCATCCAAGTTTCATCGCAATGGGATGAATGGTATATGAACGCATGTGGGTCTTTGTTGAAACGAATCGCACGCCATTTCATTGAAGCTACTCACGCGCTATCTACTATAATCGGATTCACTATGCCTATATCTTTCCCGGAAGTGTGCTAAACAACCCACCACAATTTGGTCGCAATCGGACGAATTGTAGGCTATATGAACGCCTCACCAAGACTCATTTGTTTAAACTTCTCACGTGCTCTGTATTGTAAATTGGATTAACTATGCCTATAAAAAAATACAAATAAAAAAAATTAGTATTTTAATGAAAAGCAAGCTTGTAGTTTAACGTGACCGTTAATCGCGAGATCATGAGCCACGGGACCTCCTTTTTACGTGGAATCCGAACCACAGGACATGGCATTTCACTTCGAAAATCTCACATGCATTGACCGGGAAAGTATTTTAATGATTTCTATACCGGTAGTGGAGAGCGCTACTCGCATCCAGTCGGCCGTGTCTCGTCAAGAGCTACTGTTGCCTGAAAACGACTTGCCTTGCCATTCCTTCGTGAGTTTATTTTAGCTGCCATTTACGTTACGTTTTATAGTGACTTGTATTCTCTTTGACGTTTTATGTCACGTCACGGGATATAAAAAAAAGTATCCTATGTCCGTCTCCTGGTTCTAAGCTACCTTCACACCAATTTTCAGCCAAATCGTTTCAGCCGTTCTTGAGTTATAAATAGTGTAACTAACACGACGTTCTTTTATATATATATATAACCCGTACGTATCAGCAAGAAGAAGACGAAAAAAATCAAGTCGCAAAGAAATTTGTAGAAGCAGCTACACGTCGATTTTTATACTACACAATTATGCCTACAATTAGTATGGCCGGTACACTATTCCCGAAATTATTCATTGTACTAAAGGAGGCAACTGGAACTTTCGGTCCGATAGTTTCCAAAGAAATGTTTCATGCCGGTAACAGGCACAAAATCAGGAAAAATGAATTAAAACATTGGTTTAAAGAATCCTTTCCCCATTTGCGGAAGAGAAGTGTTTGCTACTATTAGATTCCTGGACTACTTAAAGTGATAAAAGCTGTCTTGAAGACATTCCTCCAGGCAACACTATAGAAATTCTCCAGATTCCTCCCGGCACTACCGGGAAAATACAGCCCTTGGATAAGTTTTTCTTCCGGCAATGGAAAACTTTGTATCGTCGTTTAACAGGCATTGTGTCGGATTGTGAAGACGTTCAGTTTGATGTATATCAGAGAAACAGCGTACTGAAAATGCAATAATGCATTCATTTTCAATATTCTTCCCCATGGTTCAAGGACATGATTAAATATTCGTGGTTCGCAACCCATTACACTACGGTGAGACCTCCCGAATTGAAAGTACCTATGAAATATTGCCTCCAAATAAGTAAGGAAAACTGTAAAGAACAATGTGGCCTCAATGTGCATATTCGTTGTGCATGGTGCCAAACATATTTCTGTTGTTATCATGCGATTAACGAACCTCATTTATGTTTCACATTCGTTCCCTAACAATGAATGAAGTGTCCTTGGCGCGTGGTAGCCTGCCAGTTCGTTCTCCTTCTCTCTCCAGCACAACTGCAACTCCACTCTGCTGTGCGCCGCACGAGCCAGCAAGGTGCAAGGGTTGTCCAGTAGTTATGCTGTCACACGGATTTTGTATCAAGATTTCGATACCTTGCAGTTTGAAATGGCAGCTATTTTTTTATAAATCGCCAATTTATGGTTTCCTCATCATCTCTACGAAATTTCATTGTCGGTTTCGATATGACCGTTTGGACAGTTCCCTTGTAAGTAGGAATCTGAAATTAATTCTCTATCGCACAGTAGTGAGACCGGTGGTGACCTATGGTTCAGAGGCATGGACTATAATAATATTTTTAATGCAGCCAAATAGCCATTGAAAACGAAGTATAAAAACATACACTAAAATTGCACTCTGACACTTTGAGTTGCATAGTCTTTGATTGATTTTGTCCTTTTCGAACAGAGCTCTAAGTAGTAGCGATCACATGCTTGTCCTGATAGTTGGCATACACACGTCACTGTAGGCTCAAGGAAATATTTGCTAACACAAGGTGGTGAAAACCATGGACCGCCAGACGTGTAAACACATGTCTCAACTCAAAGTTGGCTGTTGTCCACGTCCGGTCAATCATGGCTCCGGTTCCTTAACATTCTTGACGTATGTCTTCTCGTTTTTTCTTCAATGATGTTAGTAGCTGTTCTGAGGCCCTGGTATTTGGTAGAGGTAAAGAGTTTCTAAGGTCTTCTATAAGAAATGATTATCGTGCCAGGAGGTAGACGAATCGTGACCTGGTAATTTTTGACGACGCAAGGGGGTGAGGAGTTATTACGAAGATGGGAAAGGAAGATACTTAGGAATATACATGGGCCAGTGAATGATAACTTAGTGGGTTTTGGTGAATCAGAAACAATAAAGAGATCAGAGAACTATATGGAAAACCAGATTTAGTAGCCGAAATAAAAAGCAATAGACTGAGATGGCTAGGGCATGTTGAAGGAATGACGGACAACCGGATGGCAAAGAAAGTCTTTGAAGGTAAACCTGGAGGGCGTCGTATGAGTGGTAGACCAAGGATAAGATGGTTGGATGACCTAAGGAGAATGGGAGTAAAAAGATGGAGAAGCAAGGCCGTGATCCGAGAGGAGTGGGTGAAGATTGTCCAGGAGGCCAAGGCCCTACATGGGCAGTAGTAGTAGTAGTAGTAGTTAAAGAGATGGAGAACCAAGGCCGTGATCCGAGAGGAGTGGGTGAAGATTGTCCAGGAGGCCAAGGTCCTACATGGGCTGTAGTAGTAGTTAAAGAGATGGAGAACCAAGGCCGTGATCCGAGAGGACTGGGTGAAGATTGTCCAGGAGGCCAAGGCCCTACATGGGCTGTAGTAGTAGTAGTTAAAGAGATGGAGAACCAAGGCCGTGATCCGAGAGGAGTGGGTGAAGATTGTCCAGGAGGCCAAAGTCCTACATGGGCTGTAGTAGTAGTAGTTAAAGAGATGGAGAACCAAGGCCGTGATCCGAGAGGAGTGGGTGAATATTGTCTAAGAGGCCAAGGCCCTATATGGGCTGCAGTAGTAGTAGTTAAAGAGATGGAGAACCAAGGCCGTAATCCGAGAGGAGTGGATGAAGATTGTCCAGGAGGCCAAGGTCCTATATGGGCTGTAGTAGTAGTAGTAGTTAAAGAGATGGAGAAACAAGGCCGTGATCCGAGAGGAGTGGGTGAAGATTGTCCAGGAGGCCAAGGTCCTACATGGGCTCTAGTAGTAGTAGTTAAAGAGATGGAGAACCAAGGCCGTGATCCGAGAGGAGTGGGTGAAGATTGTCCAGGAGGCCAAAGCCCTACATGAGCTGCAGTAGTAGTAGTTAAAGAGATGGAGAACCAAGGCCGTGATCCGAGAGGAGTGGGTGAAGATTGTCCAGGAGGCCAAGGTCCTAGATGGGCTGTAGTAGTAGTAGTAGTTAAAGAGATGGAGAACCAAGGCCGTGATCCGAGAGGAGTGGGTGAAGATTGTCCAGGAGGCCAAGGTCCTACATGGGCTGTAGTAGTAGTAGTTAAAGAGAAGGAGAACCAAGGCCGTGATCCGACAGGAGTGGGTGAAGATTGTCCAGGAGGCCAAGGCCCTATATGGGCTGTACTAGTAGTAGTTAAAGAGATGGAGAACCAAGGCCGTGATCCGAGAGGAGTGGGTGAAGATTGTCCAGGAGGCCAAGGTCCTACATGGGCTGTAGTAGTAGTAGTTAAAGAGATGGAGAACCAAGGCCTTGATCCGAGAGGAGTGGGTGAAAATTGTCCAGGAGGCCAAGGTCCTACATGGGCTGTAGTAGTAGTAGTTAAAGAGATGGAGAAGCAAGGCCGTGATCCGAGAGGACTGGGTGAAGATTGTCCAGGAGGCCAAGGCCCAATATGGGCTGCAGTAGTAGTAGTTATAGAGATGGAGAACCAAGGCCGTGATCCGAGAGGAGTGGGTGAAGATTGTCCTGGAGGCCAAGGTCCTACATGGGCAGTAGTAGTAGTAGTTAAAGCGATGGAGAACCAAGGCCGTGATCCGAGAGGAGTGGGTGAAGATGGCCCAGGAGGCCAAGGTCCTACATGGGCTGTAGTAGTAGTAGTTAAAGAGATGGAGAACCAAGGCCGTGATCCGAGAGGAGTGGGTGAAGATTGTCCAGGAGGCCAAGGTCCTACATGGGCTGTAGTAGTAGTAGTTAAAGAGATGGAGAACCAAGGCCGTGATCCAAGAGGAGTGGGTGAAGATTGTCCAGGAGGCCAAGGCCCTACATGGGCTGTAGTAGTAGTAGTTAAAGAGATGGAGAACCAAGGCCGTGATCCGAGAGGAGTGGGTGAAGATTGTCCAGGAGGCCAAGGTCCTACATGGGCTGTAGTAGTAGTAGTTAAAGAGATGGAGAACCAAGGCCGTGATCCGAGAGTAGTAGGTGAAGATTGTCCAGGAGGCCAAGGCCCTACATGGGCTGCAGTAGTAGTAGTTAAAGAGATGGAGAACCAAGGCCGTGATCCGAGAGGAGTGGGTGAAGATTGTCCAGGAGGCCAAGGTTCTACATGGGCTGTAGTAGTAGTAGTAGTTAAAGAGATGGAGAACCAAGGCAGTGATCCGAGAGGAGTGGGTGAAGATTGTCCAGGAGGCCAAGGTCCTACATGGGCTGTAGTAGTAGTAGTTAAAGAGATGGAGAACCAAGGCAGTGATCCGAGAGGAGTGGGTGAAGATTGTCGAGGAGGCCAAGGTCCTACATGGGCTGTAGTAGTAGTAGTTAAAGAGATGGAGAACCAAGGCCGTGATCCGAGAGGAGTGGGTGAAGATTGTCCAGGAGGCCAAGGTCCTACATGGGCTGTAGTAGTAGTAGTTAAAGAGATGGAGAACCAAGGCCGTGATCCGAGAGGTGTGGGTGAAGATTGTCCAGGAGGCCAAGGTCCTACATGGGCTGTAGTAGTAGTAGTTAAAGAGAAGGAGAACCAAGGCCGTGATCCGACAGGAGTGGATGAAGATTGTCCAGGAGGCCAAGGCCCTATATGGGCTGTACTAGTAGTAGTTAAAAAGATGGAGAACCAAGGCCGTGATCCGAGAGGAGTGGGTGAAGATTGTCCAGGAGGCCAAGGTCCTACATGGGCTGTAGTAGTAGTAGTTAAAGAGATGGAGAACCAAGGCCGTGATCCGAGAGGAGTGGGTGAAGATTGTCCAGGAGGCCAAGGTCCTACATGGGCTGTAGTAGTAGTAGTTAAAGAGATGGAGAAGCAAGGCCGTGATCCGAGAGGACTGGGTGAAGATTGTCCAGGAGGCCAAGGCCCTATATGGGCTGCAGTAGTAGTAGTTATAGAGATGGAGAACCAAGGCCGTGATCCGAGAGGAGTAGGTGAAGATAGTCCTGGAGGCCAAGGTCCTTCATGGGCAGTAGTAGTAATAGTTAAAGAGATGGAGAACCAAGGCCGTGATCCGAGAGGAGTGGGTGAAGTTTGTCCAGGAGGCCAAAGTCCTACATGGGCTGTAGTAGTAGTAGTTAAAGAGATGGAGAACCAAGGCCGTGATCCGAGAGGAGTGGGTGAAGATTGTCCAGGAGGCCAAGGTCCTACATGGGCTGTAGTAGTAGTAGTTAAAGAGATGGAGAACCAAGGCCGAGAGGAGTGGGTGAAGATTGTCCAGGAGGCCAAGGTCCTACATGGGCTGTAGTAGTAGTAGTTAAAGAGATGGAGAACCAAGGCCGTGATCCGAGAGGAGTGGGTGAAGATTGTCCAGGAGGCCAAGGCCCTACATGGGCTGTAGTAGTAGTAGTAGTTAAAGAGATGGAAAACCAAGGCCGTGATCCGAGAGGAGTGGGTGAAGATTGTCCAGGAGGCCAAGGTCCTACATGGGCTGTAGTAGTAGTAGGTAAAGAGATGGAGAACCAAGGCCGTGATCCGAGAGTAGTAGGTGAAGATTGTCCAGGAGGCCAAGGCCCTACATGGGCTGCAGTAGTAGTAGTTAAAGAGATGGAGAACCAAGGCCGTGATCCGAGAGGAGTGGGTGAAGATTGTCCAGGAGGCCAAGGTTCTACATGGGCTGTAGTAGTAGTAGTAGTTAAAGAGATGGAGAACCAAGGCAGTGATCCGAGAGGAGTGGGTGAAGATTGTCCAGGAGGCCAAGGTCCTACATGGGCTGTAGTAGTAGTAGTTAAAGAGATGGAGAACCAAGGCCGTGATCCGAGAGGAGAGGGTGAAGATTGTCCAGGAGGCCAAGGTCCTACATGGGCTGTAGTAGTAGTAGTTAAAGAGATGGAGAACCAAGACCGTGATCCGAGAGGAGAGGGTGAAGATTGTCCAGGAGGCTAAGGTCCTACATGGGCTGCAGTAGTAGTAGTTAAAGAGATGGAGAACCAAGGCCGTGATCCGAGAGGAGTGGGTGAAGATTGTCCAGGAGGCCAAGGCCCTACATGGGCTGCAGTAGTAGTAGTTGAAGAGATGGAGAACCAAGGCCGTGATCCGTGAGGAGTGGGTAAAGATTGTCCAGGAGGCAAAGGTCCTACATGGGCTGTAGTAGTAGTAGTAGTTAAAGAGATGGAGAAGCAAGGCCGTGATCCGAGAGGAGTGGATGAAGATTGTCCAGGAGGCCAAGGCCCTACATGGGCTGTAGTAGTAGTAGTTAAAGAGAAGGAGAACCAAGGCCGTGATCCGAGAGGAGTGGGTGAAGATTGTCCAAGAGGCCAAGAACCTACATGGGCTGTAGTAGTAGTAGTTAAAGAGAGGAGAAGCAAGGCCGTGATCCGAGAGGAGTGGAAGAAGATTGTCCAAGAGGCCAAGGCCCTATATGGGCTGTAGTAGTAGTAGTTAAAGAGATGGAGAACCAAGGCCGTGATCCGAGAGGAGTGGGTGAAGATTGTCCAAGAGGCCAAGGCCCTACATGGGGTGTAGTTGTAGTAGTTAAAGAGATGGAGAACCAAGGCCGTGATCCGAGAGGAGTGGGTGAAGATTGTCCAGGAGGCCAAGGTCCTACATGGGCTGCAGTAGTAGTAGTAGTTAAAGAGATGGAGAACCAAGGCCGTGATCCGAGAGGAGTGGATGAAGATTGTCCAGGAGGCCAAGGTCCTACATGGGCTGTAGTAGTAGTAGTTGAAGAGATGGAGAACCATGGCCGTGATCCGAGAGGACTGGGTGAAGATTGTCCAGGAGGCCAAGGTCCTACATGGGCTGTAGTAGTAGTAGTTAAAGAGATGGAGAACCAAGGCCGTGATCCGAGAGGAGTGGGTGAAGATTGTCCAGGAGGCCAAGGTCCTACATGGGCTGTAGTAGTAGTAGTTAAAGAGATGGAGAACCAAGGCCGTGATCCGAGAGGAGTGGGTGAAGATTGTCCAGGAGGCCAAGGTCCTACATGGGCTGTAGTAGTAGTAGTTAAAGAGATGGAGAACCAAGACCGTGATCCGAGAGGAGTGGGTGAAGATTGTCCAGGAGGCCAAGGTTCTACATGGGATGTAGTAGTATTAGTTAAAGAGATGGAGAAGCAAGGCCGTGATCCGAGAGGACTGGGTGAGGATTGTCCAGGAGGCCAAGGCCCTATATGGGCTGCAGTAGTAGTAGTTAAAGAGATGGAGAACCAAGGCCGTGATCCGAGGGGAGTGGGTGAAGATTTTGCAGGAGGCCAAGGTCCTACATGGGCTGTAGTAGTAGTAGTTAAAAAGATGGAGAACCGTGGCCGTGATCCGAGAGGAGTGGGTGAAGATTGTCCAGGAGGCCAAGGTCCTACATGGGCTGTAGTAGTAGTAGTTAAAGAGATGGAGAACCAAGGCCGTGATCCGAGAGGAGTGGGTGAAGATTGTCCAGGAGGCCAAGGTCCTACATGGGCTGTAGTAGTAGTAGTTAAAGAGATGGAGAAGCAAGGCCGTGAACCGAGAGGACTGGGTGAAGATTGTCCAGGAGGCCAAGGCCCTATATGGGCTGCAGTAGTAGTAGTTATAGAGATGGAGAACCAAGGCCGTGATCCGAGAGGAGTGGGTGAAGATTGTCCTGGAGGCCAAGGTCTTACATGGGCAGTAGTAGTAGTAGTTAAAGAGATGGAGAACCTAGGCCGTGATCCGAGCGGAGTGGGTGAACTTTGTCCAGGAGTCCAAGGTCCTACATGGGCTGTAGTAGTAGTAGTTAAAGAGATGGAGAACCAAGGCCGTTATCCGAGAGGAGTGGGTGAAGATTGTCCAGGAGGCCAAGGTCCTACATGGGCTGTAGTAGTAGTAGTTAAAGAGATGGAGAACCATGGCCGTGATCCGAGAGTAGTAGGTGAAGATTGTCCAGGAGTCCAAGGCCCTACATGGGCTGCAGTAGTAGTAGTTAAAGAGATGGAGAACCAAGGCCGTGATCTGAGAGGAGTGGGTGAAGATTGTCCAGGAGGCCAAGGTCCTACATGGGCTGTAGTAGTAGTAGTTAAAGAGATGGAGAACCAAGGTCGTGATCCGTGAGGAGTGGGTAAAGATTGTCCAGGAGGCCAAGGTCCTACATGGGCTGTAGTAGTAGTAGTAGTTAAAGAGATGGAGAAGCAAGGCCGTGATCCGAGAGGAGTGGATGAAGATTGTCCAGGAGGCCAAGGCCCTACATGGGCTGTAGTAGTAGTAGTTAAAGAGAGGAGAAGCAAGGCCGTGGTCCGAGAGGAGTGGGTGAAGATTGTCCAAGAGGCCAAGGCCCTACATGGGCTGTAGTAGTAGTAGTTAAAGAGAGGAGAAGCAAGGCCGTGATTCGAGAGGAGTGGGAGAAGATTGTCCAAGAGGCCAAGGCCCTATATGGGCTGTAGTAGTAGTAGTTAAAGTGATGGAGAACCAAGGCCGTGATCCGAGAGGAGAGGGTGAAGATTGTCCAAGAGGCCAAGGCCCTACATGGGCTGTAGTTGTAGTAGTTAAAGAGATGGAGAACCAAGGCCGTGATCCGAGAGGAGTGGATGAAGATTGTCCAGGAGGCCAAGGCCCTACATGGGCTGTATTAGTAGTAGTTAAAGAGATGGAGAACGAAGGCCGTGATCCGAGAGGAGTGGGTGAAGATTGTTCAAGAGGCCAAGGCCCTATATGGGCTGCTGTAGTAGTAGTTAAAGAGATGGAGAACCAAGGCCGTGATCCGAGAGGAGTGGGTGAAGATTGTCCAGGAGTCCAAGGTCCTACTTGGGCTGTAGTAGTAGTACTTAAAGAGATGGAGAACCAAGGCCGTGATCCGAGAGGAGTGGGTGAAGATTGTCCAGGAGGCCAAGGTCCTACATGGGCTGCAGTAGTAGTAGTAGTTAAAGAGATGGAGAACCAAGGCCGTGATCTGAGAGGAGTGGATGAAGATTGTCCAGGAGGCCAAGGTCCTACATGGGCTGTAGTAGAAGTAGTTAAAGAGATGGTGAACCATGGCCGTGATCCGAGAGGAGTAGGTGAAGATTGTCCAGGAGGCCAAGGTCCTACATGGGCTGTAGTAGTAGTAGTTAAAGAGATGGAGAACCAAGGCCGTGATCCGAGAGGAGTGGGTGAAAATTGTCCAGGAGGCCAAGGTCCTACATGGGCTGTAGTAGTAGTAGTTAAAAAGATGGAGAACCATGGCGGTGATCCGAGAGGAGTGGGTGAAGATTGCCCAGGAGGCCAAGGTCCTACATGGGCTGTAGTAGTAGTAGTAGTTAAAGAGATGGAGAACCAAGGCCGTGATCCGAGAGGAGTGGGTGAAGATTGTCCAGGAGGCCAAGGTCCTACATGGGCTGTAGTAGTAGTAGTTAAAGAGAAGGAGAACCAAGGCCGTGATCCGACAGGAGTGGGTGAAGATTGTCCAGGAGGGCAAGGCCCTATATGGGCTGTACTAGTAGTAGTTAAAGATATGGAGAACCAAGGCCGTGATCCGAGAGGAGTGAGTGAAGATTGTCCAGGAGGCCAAGGTCCTACATGGGCTGTAGTAGTAGTAGTAGTTAATGAGATGGAGAACCAAGGCCGTGATCCGAGAGGAGTGGGTGAAGATTGTCCAGGAGGCCAAGGTCCTACATGGGCTGTAGTAGTAGTAGTTAAAGATATGGAGAAGCAACGCCGTGATCCGAGAGGACTGGGTGAAGATTGTCCAGGAGGCCAAGGCCCTATATGGGCTGCAGTAGTAGTAGTTATACAGATGGAGAACCAAGGCCGTGATCCGAGAGGAGTGGGTGAAGATTTTCCTGGAGGCCAAGGCCCTATATGGGCTGCAGTAGTAGTAGTTATAGAGATGGAGAACCAAGGCCGTGATCCGAGAGGAGTGGGTGAAGATTGTCCTGGAGGCCAAGGTCCTACATGGGCAGTAGTAGTAGTAGTTAAAGAGATGGAGAACCAAGGCCGTGATCCGAGAGGAGTGGGTGAAGTTTGTCCAGGAGGCCAAGGTCCTACATGGGCTGTAGTAGTAGTAGTTAAAGAGATGGAGAACCAAGGCCGTGATCCGAGAGGAGTGGGTGAAGATTGTCCAGGAGGCCAAGGTCCTACATGGGCTGTAGTAGTAGTAGTTAAAGAGATGGAGAACCAAGGCCGTGATCCGAGAGGAGTGGGTGAAGATTGTCCAGGAGGCCAAGGTCCTACATGGGCTGTAGTAGTAGTAGTTAAAGAGATGGAGAACCAAGGCCGTGATCCGAGAGGAGTGGATGAAGATTGTCCAGGAGGCCAAGGCCCTACATGGGCTGTAGTAGTAGTAGTTAAAGAGATGGAGAACCAAGGCCGTGATCCGAGAGGAGTGGGTGAAGATTGTCCAGGAGGCCAAGGTCCTACATGGGCTGTAGTAGTAGTAGTTAAAGAGATGGAGAACCAAGGCCGTGATCCGAGAGTAGTAGGTGAAGATTGTCCAGGAGGCCAAGGCCCTACATGGGCTGCAGTAGTAGTAGTTAAAGAGATGGAGAACCAAGGCCGTGATCCGAGAGGAGTGGGTGAAGATTGTCCAGGAGGCCAAGGTTCTACATGGGCTGTAGTAGTAGTAGTAGTTAAAGAGATGGAGAACCAAGGCAGTGATCCGAGAGGTGTGGGTGAAGATTGTCCAGGAGGCCAAGGTCCTACATGGGCTGTAGTAGTAGTAGTTAAAGAGATGGAGAACTAAGGCCGTGATCCGAGAGGAGAGGGTGAAGATTGTCCAGGAGGCCAAGGTCCTACATGGGCTGTAGTAGTAGTAGTTAAAGGATGGAGAACCAAGGCCGTGATCCGAGAGGAGAAGGTGAAGATTGTCCAGGAGGCCAAGGTCCTACATGGGCTGCAGTAGTAGTAGTTAAAGAGATGGAGAACCAAGGCCGTGATCCGAGAGGAGTGGGTGAAGATTGTCTAGGAGGCCAAGGCCCTACATGGGCAGTAGTAGTAGGAGTAGTAGTTAAAGAGATGGAGAACCAAGGCCGTGATCCGAGAGGAGTGGGTGAAGATTGTCCAGCAGGCCAAGGTCCTACATGGGCTGTAGTAGTAGTTAAAGAGATGGAGAACCAAGGCCGTGATCCGAGAGGACTGGGTGAAGATTGTCCAGGAGGCCAAGGCACTACATGGGCTGTAGTAGTAGTAGTTAAAGAGATGGAGAACCATGGCCGTGATCCGAGAGGAGTGGGTGAAGATTGTCCAGGAGGCCAAGGTCCTACATGGGCTGTAGTAGTAGTAGTTAAAGAGATGGAGAACCAAGGCCGTGATCCGAGAGGAGTGGGTGAAGATTGTCTAAGAGGCCAAGGCCCTATATGGGCTGCAGTAGTAGTAGTTAAAGAGATGGAGAACCAAGGCCGTAATCCGAGAGGAGTGGATGAAGATTGTCCAGGAGGCCAGGGTCCTATATGGGCTGTAGTAGTAGTAGTAGTTAAAGAGATGGAGAAACAAGGCCGTGATCCGAGAGGAGTGGGTGAAGATTGTCCAGGAGGCCAAGGTCCTACATGGGCTCTAGTAGTAGTAGTTAAAGAGATGGAGAACCAAGGCCGTGATCCGAGAGGTGTGGGTGAAGATTGTCCAGGAGGCCAAAGCCCTACATGAGCTGCATTAGTAGTAGTTAAAGAGATGGAGAACCAAGGCCGTGATCCGAGAGGAGTGGGTGAAGATTGTCCAGGAGGCCAAGGTCCTACATGGGCTGTAGTAGTAGTAGTTAAAGAGATGGAGAACCAAGGCCGTGATCCGAGAGTAGTAGGTGAAGATTGTCCAGGAGGCCAAGGCCCTACATGGGCTGCAGTAGTAGTAGTTAAAGAGATGGAGAACCAAGGCCGTGATCCGAGAGGAGTGGGTGAAGATTGTCCAGGAGGCCAAGGTTCTACATGGGC
Organism: Meconema thalassinum; assembly: GCA_946902985.2. Classification (NCBI taxonomy): domain Eukaryota; kingdom Metazoa; phylum Arthropoda; class Insecta; order Orthoptera; family Tettigoniidae; genus Meconema; species Meconema thalassinum. The sequence goes on from OX336397.1 coordinate 52,031,978, forward strand.
TGTAGTAGTAGTAGTAGTTAAAGAGATGGAGAACCAAGGCAGTGATCCGAGAGGAGTGGGTGAAGATTGTCCAGGAGGCCAAGGTCCTACATGGGCTTTAGTAGTAGTAGTTAAAGAGATGGAGAACCAAGGCAGTGATCCGAGAGGAGTGGGTGAAGATTGTCGAGGAGGCCAAGGTCCTACATGGGCTGTACTAGTAGTAGTTAAAGAGATGGAGAACCAAGGCCGTGATCCGAGAGGAGTGGGTGAAGATTGTCCAGGAGGCCAAGGTCCTACATGGGCTGTAGTAGTAGTAGTTAAAGAGATGGAGAACCAAGGCCGTGATCCGAGAGGAGTGGGTGAAGATTGTCCAGGAGGCCAAGGTCCTACATGGGCTGTAGTAGTAGTAGTTAAAGAGAAGGAGAACCAAGGCCGTGATCCGACAGGAGTGGATGAAGATTGTCCAGGAGGCCAAGGCCCTATATGGGCTGTACTAGTAGTAGTTAAAGAGATGGAGAACCAAGGCCGTGATCCGAGAGGAGTGGGTGAAGATTGTCCAGGAGGCCAAGGTCCTACATGGGCTGTAGTAGTAGTAGTTAAAGAGATGGAGAACCAAGGCCGTGATCCGAGAGGAGTGGGTGAAGATTGTCCAGGAGGCCAAGGTCTTACATGGGCTGTAGTAGTAGCAGTTAAAGAGAAGGAGAACCAAGGCCGTGATCCGAGAGGAGTGGGTGAAGATTGTCCAGGAGGCCAAGGTCCTACATGGGCTGTAGTAGTAGTAGTTAAAGAGATGGAGAAGCAAGGCCGTGATCCGAGAGGACTGGCTGAAGATTGTCCAGGAGGCCAAGGCCCTATATGGGCTGCAGTAGTATTAGTTATAGAGGTGGAGAACCAAGGCCGTGATCCGAGAGGAGTGGGTGAAGATTGTCCTGGAGGCCAAGGTCCTACATGGGCAGTAGTATTAGTAGTAGTTAAAGAGATGGGGAACCAAGGCCGTGATCCGAGAGGAGTGGGTGAAGTATGTCCAGGAGGCCAAGGTCCTACATGGGCTGTAGTAGTAGTAGTTAAAGACATGGAGAACCAAGGCCGTGATCCGAGAGGAGTGGGTGAAGATTGTCCAGGAGGCCAAGGTCCTACATGGGCTGTAGTAGTAGTAGTTAAAGAGATGGAGAACCAAGGCCGTGATCCGAGAGGAGTGGGTGAAGATTGTCCAGGAGGCCAAGGTCCTACATGGGCTGTAGTAGTAGTAGTTAAAGAGATGGAGAACCAAGGCCGTGATCCGAGAGGAATGGGTGAAGATTGTCCAGGAGGCCAAGGCCCTACATGGGCTGTAGTAGTAGTAGTTAAAGTGATGGAGAACCAAGGCCGTGATCCGAGAGGAGTGGGTGAAGATTGTCCAGGAGGCCAAGGTCCTACATGGGCTGTAGTAGTAGTAGTTCAAGAGATGGAGAACCAAGGCCGTGATCCGAGAGTAGTAGGTGAAGATTGTCCAGGAGGCCAAGGCCCTACATGGGCTGCAGTAGTAGTAGTTAAAGAGATGGAGAACCAAGGCCGTGATCCGAGAGGAGTGGGTGAAGATTGTCCAGGAGGCCAAGGTTCTACATGGGCTGTAGTAGTAGTAGTAGTTACAGAGATGGAGAAGCAAGGCCGTGATCCGAGAGGACTGGGTGAGGATTGTCCAGGAGGCCAAGGCCCTATATGGGCTGCAGTAGTAGTAGTTAAAGAGATGGAGAACCAAGGCCGTGATCCGAGGGGAGTGGGTGAAGATTTTGCAGGAGGCCAAGGTCCTACATGGGCTGTAGTAGTAGTAGTTAAAAAGATGGAGAACCGTGGCCGTGATCCGAGAGGAGTGGGTGAAGATTGTCCAGGAGGCCAAGGTCCTACATGGGCTGTAGTAGTAGTAGTTAAAGAGATGGAGAACCAAGGCCGTGATCCGAGAGGAGTGGGTGAGGATTGTCCAGGAGGCCAAGGTCCTACATGGGCTGTAGTAGTAGTAGTTAAAGAGATGGAGAAGCAAGGCCGTGAACCGAGAGGACTGGGTGAAGATTGTCCAGGAGGCCAAGGCCCTATATGGGCTGCAGTAGTAGTAGTTATAGAGATGGAGAACCAAGGCCGTGATCCGAGAGGAGTGGGTGAAGATTGTCCTGGAGGCCAAGGTCTTACATGGGCAGTAGTAGTAGTAGTTAAAGAGATGGAGAACCAAGGCCGTGATCCGAGCGGAGTGGGTGAACTTTGTCCAGGAGTCCAAGGTCCTACATGGGCTGTAGTAGTAGTAGTTAAAGAGATGGAGAACCAAGGCCGTGATCCGAGAGGAGTGGGTGAAGATTGTCCAGGAGGCCAAGGTCCTACATGGGCTGTAGTAGTAGTAGTTAAAGAGATGGAGAACCATGGCCGTGATCCGAGAGTAGTAGGTGAAGATTGTCCAGGAGGCCAAGGCCCTACATGGGCTGCAGTAGTAGTAGTTAAAGAGATGGAGAACCAAGGCCGTGATCCGAGAGGAGTGGGTGAAGATTGTCCAGGAGGCCAAGGTCCTACATGGGCTGTAGTAGTAGTAGTTAAAGAGATGGAGAACCAAGGCAGTGATCCGAGACGAGTGGGTGAAGATTGTCCAGGAGGCCAAGGTCCTACATGGGCTGTAGTAGTAGTAGTTAAAGAGAAGGAGAACCAAGGCCGTGATCCGAGAGGAGTGGGTGAAGATTGTCCAGGAGGCCAAGGTCCTGCATGGGCTGTAGTAGTAGTAGTTAAAGAGATGGAGAACCAAGGCCGTGATCCGAGAAGAGTGGGTGAAGATTGTCCAGGAGGCCAAGGTCATACATGGGCTGTAGTAGTAGCAGTTAAAGAGAAGGAGAACCAAGGCCGTGATCCGACAGGAGTGGGTGAAGATTGTCCAGGAGGCCAAGGCCCTATATGGGCTGTACTAGTAGTAGTTAAAGAGATGGAGAACCAAGGCCGTGATCCGAGAGGAGTGGGTGAAGATTGTCCAGGAGGCCAAGGTCCTACATGGGCTGTAGTAGTAGTAGTTAAAGAGATGGAGAACCAAGGCCGTGATCCGTGAGGAGTGGGTAAAGATTGTCCAGGAGGCCAAGGTCCTACATGGGCTGTAGTAGTAGTAGTAGTTAAAGAGATGGAGAAGCAAGGCCGTGATCCGAGAGGAGTGGATGAAGATTGTCCAGGAGGCCAAGGCCCTACATGGGCTGTAGTAGTAGTAGTTAAAGAGAGGAGAAGCAAGGCCGTGATCCGCGAGGAGTGGGTGAAGATTGTCCAAGAGGCCAAGGCCCTACATGGGCTGTAGTAGTAGTAGTTAAAGAGAGGAGAAGCAAGGCCGTGAATCGAGAGGAGTGGGAGAAGATTGTCCAGGAGGCCAAGGTCCTACATGGGCTGTAGTAGTAGTAGTTAAAGAGATGGAGAACCAAGGCCGTGATCCGAGAGGAGTGGGTGAAGATTGTCTAAGAGGCCAAGGCCCTATATGGGCTGCAGTAGTAGTAGTTAAAGAGATGGAGAACCAAGGCCGTAATCCGAGAGGAGTGGATGAAGATTGTCCAGGAGGCCAGGGTCCTATATGGGCTGTAGTAGTAGTAGTAGTTAAAGAGATGGAGAAACAAGGCCGTGATCCGAGAGGAGTGGGTGAAGATTGTCCAGGAGGCCAAGGTCCTACATGGGCTCTAGTAGTAGTAGTTAAAGAGATGGAGAACCAAGGCCGTGATCCGAGAGGTGTGGGTGAAGATTGTCCAGGAGGCCAAAGCCCTACATGAGCTGCATTAGTAGTAGTTAAAGAGATGGAGAACCAAGGCCGTGATCCGAGAGGAGTGGGTGAAGATTGTCCAGGAGGCCAAGGTCCTACATGGGCTGTAGTAGTAGTAGTTAAAGAGATGGAGAACCAAGGCCGTGATCCGAGAGTAGTAGGTGAAGATTGTCCAGGAGGCCAAGGCCCTACATGGGCTGCAGTAGTAGTAGTTAAAGAGATGGAGAACCAAGGCCGTGATCCGAGAGGAGTGGGTGAAGATTGTCCAGGAGGCCAAGGTTCTACATGGGCTGTAGTAGTAGTAGTAGTTAAAGAGATGGAGAACCAAGGCAGTGATCCGAGAGGAGTGGGTGAAGATTGTCCAGGAGGCCAAGGTCCTACATGGGCTTTAGTAGTAGTAGTTAAAGAGATGGAGAACCAAGGCAGTGATCCGAGAGGAGTGGGTGAAGATTGTCGAGGAGGCCAAGGTCCTACATGGGCTGTACTAGTAGTAGTTAAAGAGATGGAGAACCAAGGCCGTGATCCGAGAGGAGTGGGTGAAGATTGTCCAGGAGGCCAAGGTCCTACATGGGCTGTAGTAGTAGTAGTTAAAGAGATGGAGAACCAAGGCCGTGATCCGAGAGGAGTGGGTGAAGATTGTCCAGGAGGCCAAGGTCCTACATGGGCTGTAGTAGTAGTAGTTAAAGAGAAGGAGAACCAAGGCCGTGATCCGACAGGAGTGGATGAAGATTGTCCAGGAGGCCAAGGCCCTATATGGGCTGTACTAGTAGTAGTTAAAGAGATGGAGAACCAAGGCCGTGATCCGAGAGGAGTGGGTGAAGATTGTCCAGGAGGCCAAGGTCCTACATGGGCTGTAGTAGTAGTAGTTAAAGAGATGGAGAACCAAGGCCGTGATCCGAGAGGAGTGGGTGAAGATTGTCCAGGAGGCCAAGGTCTTACATGGGCTGTAGTAGTAGCAGTTAAAGAGAAGGAGAACCAAGGCCGTGATCCGAGAGGAGTGGGTGAAGATTGTCCAGGAGGCCAAGGTCCTACATGGGCTGTAGTAGTAGTAGTTAAAGAGATGGAGAAGCAAGGCCGTGATCCGAGAGGACTGGCTGAAGATTGTCCAGGAGGCCAAGGCCCTATATGGGCTGCAGTAGTATTAGTTATAGAGGTGGAGAACCAAGGCCGTGATCCGAGAGGAGTGGGTGAAGATTGTCCTGGAGGCCAAGGTCCTACATGGGCAGTAGTATTAGTAGTAGTTAAAGAGATGGGGAACCAAGGCCGTGATCCGAGAGGAGTGGGTGAAGTATGTCCAGGAGGCCAAGGTCCTACATGGGCTGTAGTAGTAGTAGTTAAAGACATGGAGAACCAAGGCCGTGATCCGAGAGGAGTGGGTGAAGATTGTCCAGGAGGCCAAGGTCCTACATGGGCTGTAGTAGTAGTAGTTAAAGAGATGGAGAACCAAGGCCGTGATCCGAGAGGAGTGGGTGAAGATTGTCCAGGAGGCCAAGGTCCTACATGGGCTGTAGTAGTAGTAGTTAAAGAGATGGAGAACCAAGGCCGTGATCCGAGAGGAGTGGGTGAAGATTGTCCAGGAGGCCAAGGTCCTACATGGGCTGTAGTAGTAGTAGTTCAAGAGATGGAGAACCAAGGCCGTGATCCGAGAGTAGTAGGTGAAGATTGTCCAGGAGGCCAAGGCCCTACATGGGCTGCAGTAGTAGTAGTTAAAGAGATGGAGAACCAAGGCCGTGATCCGAGAGGAGTGGGTGAAGATTGTCCAGGAGGCCAAGGTTCTACATGGGCTGTAGTAGTAGTAGTAGTTACAGAGATGGAGAAGCAAGGCCGTGATCCGAGAGGACTGGGTGAGGATTGTCCAGGAGGCCAAGGCCCTATATGGGCTGCAGTAGTAGTAGTTAAAGAGATGGAGAACCAAGGCCGTGATCCGAGGGGAGTGGGTGAAGATTTTGCAGGAGGCCAAGGTCCTACATGGGCTGTAGTAGTAGTAGTTAAAAAGATGGAGAACCGTGGCCGTGATCCGAGAGGAGTGGGTGAAGATTGTCCAGGAGGCCAAGGTCCTACATGGGCTGTAGTAGTAGTAGTTAAAGAGATGGAGAACCAAGGCCGTGATCCGAGAGGAGTGGGTGAGGATTGTCCAGGAGGCCAAGGTCCTACATGGGCTGTAGTAGTAGTAGTTAAAGAGATGGAGAAGCAAGGCCGTGAACCGAGAGGACTGGGTGAAGATTGTCCAGGAGGCCAAGGCCCTATATGGGCTGCAGTAGTAGTAGTTATAGAGATGGAGAACCAAGGCCGTGATCCGAGAGGAGTGGGTGAAGATTGTCCTGGAGGCCAAGGTCTTACATGGGCAGTAGTAGTAGTAGTTAAAGAGATGGAGAACCAAGGCCGTGATCCGAGCGGAGTGGGTGAACTTTGTCCAGGAGTCCAAGGTCCTACATGGGCTGTAGTAGTAGTAGTTAAAGAGATGGAGAACCAAGGCCGTGATCCGAGAGGAGTGGGTGAAGATTGTCCAGGAGGCCAAGGTCCTACATGGGCTGTAGTAGTAGTAGTTAAAGAGATGGAGAACCATGGCCGTGATCCGAGAGTAGTAGGTGAAGATTGTCCAGGAGGCCAAGGCCCTACATGGGCTGCAGTAGTAGTAGTTAAAGAGATGGAGAACCAAGGCCGTGATCCGAGAGGAGTGGGTGAAGATTGTCCAGGAGGCCAAGGTCCTACATGGGCTGTAGTAGTAGTAGTTAAAGAGATGGAGAACCAAGGCAGTGATCCGAGACGAGTGGGTGAAGATTGTCCAGGAGGCCAAGGTCCTACATGGGCTGTAGTAGTAGTAGTTAAAGAGAAGGAGAACCAAGGCCGTGATCCGAGAGGAGTGGGTGAAGATTGTCCAGGAGGCCAAGGTCCTGCATGGGCTGTAGTAGTAGTAGTTAAAGAGATGGAGAACCAAGGCCGTGATCCGAGAAGAGTGGGTGAAGATTGTCCAGGAGGCCAAGGTCATACATGGGCTGTAGTAGTAGCAGTTAAAGAGAAGGAGAACCAAGGCCGTGATCCGACAGGAGTGGGTGAAGATTGTCCAGGAGGCCAAGGCCCTATATGGGCTGTACTAGTAGTAGTTAAAGAGATGGAGAACCAAGGCCGTGATCCGAGAGGAGTGGGTGAAGATTGTCCAGGAGGCCAAGGTCCTACATGGGCTGTAGTAGTAGTAGTTAAAGAGATGGAGAACCAAGGCCGTGATCCGTGAGGAGTGGGTAAAGATTGTCCAGGAGGCCAAGGTCCTACATGGGCTGTAGTAGTAGTAGTAGTTAAAGAGATGGAGAAGCAAGGCCGTGATCCGAGAGGAGTGGATGAAGATTGTCCAGGAGGCCAAGGCCCTACATGGGCTGTAGTAGTAGTAGTTAAAGAGAGGAGAAGCAAGGCCGTGATCCGCGAGGAGTGGGTGAAGATTGTCCAAGAGGCCAAGGCCCTACATGGGCTGTAGTAGTAGTAGTTAAAGAGAGGAGAAGCAAGGCCGTGAATCGAGAGGAGTGGGAGAAGATTGTCCAAGAGGCCAAGGCCCTATATGGGCTGTAGTAGTAGTAGTTAAAGAGATGGAGAACCAAGGCCGTGATCCGAGAGGAGAGGGTGAAGATTGTCCAAGAGGCCAAGGCCCTACATGGGCTGTAGTTGTAGTAGTTAAAGAGATGGAGAACCAAGGCCGTGATCCGAGAGGAGTGGATGAAGATTGTCCAGGAGGCCAAGGCCCTACATGGGCTGTATTAGTAGTAGTTAGAGAGATGGAGAACGAAGGCCGTGATCCGAGAGGAGTGGGTGAAGATTGTTCAAGAGGCCAAGGCCCTATATGGGCTGCTGTAGTAGTAGTTAAAGAGATGGAGAACCAAGGCCGTGATCCGAGAGGAGTGGGTGAAGATTGTCCAGGAGTCCAAGGTCCTACTTGGGCTGTAGTAGTAGTACTTAAAGAGATGGAGAACCAAGGCCGTGATCCGAGAGGAGTGGGTGAAGATTGTCCAGGAGGCCAAGGTCCTACATGGGCTGCAGTAGTAGTAGTAGTTAAAGAGATGGAGAACCAAGGCCGTGATCTGAGAGGAGTGGATGAAGATTGTCCAGGAGGCCAAGGTCCTACATGGGCTGTAGTAGAAGTAGTTAAAGAGATGGAGAACCATGGCCGTGATCCGAGAGGAGTAGGTGAAGATTGTCCAGGAGGCCAAGGTCCTACATGGGCTGTAGTAGTAGTAGTTAAAGAGATGGAGAACCAAGGCCGTGATCCGAGAGGAGTGGGTGAAGATTGTCCATGAGGCCAAGGTCCTACATGGGCTGTAGTAGTAGTAGTTAAAGAGAAGGAGAACCAAGGCCGTGATCCGACAGGAGTGGGTGAAGATTGTCCAGGAGGGCAAGGCCCTATATGGGCTGTACTAGTAGTAGTTAAAGATATGGAGAACCAAGGCCGTGATCCGAGAGGAGTGGGTGAAGATTGTCCAGGAGGCCAAGGTCCTACATGGGCTGTAGTAGTAGTAGTAGTTAAAGAGATGGAGAACCAAGGCCGTGATCCGAGAGGAGTGGGTGAAGATTGTCCAGGAGGCCAAGGTCCTACATGGGCTGTAGTAGTAGTAGTTAAAGATATGGAGAAGCAACGCCGTGATCCGAGAGGACTGGGTGAAGATTGTCCAGGAGGCCAAGGCCCTATATGGGCTGCAGTAGTAGTAGTTATACAGATGGAGAACCAAGGCCGTGATCCGAGAGGAGTGGGTGAAGATTTTCCTGGAGGCCAAGGCCCTATATGGGCTGCAGTAGTAGTAGTTATAGAGATGGAGAACCAAGGCCGAGATCCGAGAGGAGTGGGTGAAGATTGTCCTGGAGGCCAAGGTCCTACATGGGCAGTAGTAGTAGTAGTTAAAGAGATGGAGAACCAAGGCCGTGATCCGAGAGGAGTGGATGAAGTTTGTCCAGGAGGCCAAGGTCCTACATGGGCTGTAGTAGTAGTAGTTAAAGAGATGGAGAACCAAGGCCGTGATCCGAGAGGAGTGGGTGAAGATTGTCCAGGAGGTCAAGGTCCTACATGGGCTGTAGTAGTAGTAGTTAAAGAGATGGAGAACCAAGGCCGTGATCCGAGAGGAGTGGGTGAAGATTGTCCAGGAGGCCAAGGTCCTTTATGGGCTGTAGTAGTAGTAGTTAAAGAGATGGAGAACCAAGGCCGTGATCCGAGAGGAGTGGATGAAGATTGTCCAGGAGGCCAAGGCCCTACATGGGCTGTAGTAGTAGTAGTTAAAGAGATGGAGAACCAAGGCCGTGATCCGAGAGGAGTGGGTGAAGATTGTCCAGGAGGCCAAGGTCCTACATGGGCTGTAGTAGTAGTAGTTAAAGAGATGGAGAACCAAGGCCGTGATCGTAGAGTAGTAGGTGAATATTGTCCAGGAGGCCAAGGCCCTACATGGGCTGCAGTAGTAGTAGTTAAAGAGATGGAGAACCAAGGCCGTGATCCGAGAGGAGTGGGTGAAGATTGTCCAGGAGGCCAAGGTTCTACATGGGCTGTAGTAGTAGTAGTAGTTAAAGAGATGGAGAACCAAGGCAGTGATCCGAGAGGTGTGGGTGAAGATTGTCCAGGAGGCCAAGGTCCTACATGGGCTGTAGTAGTAGTAGTTAAAGAGATGGAGAACTAAGGCCGTGATCCGAGAGGAGAGGGTGAAGATTGTCCAGGAGGCCAAGGTCCTACATGGGCTGTAGTAGTAGTAGTTAAAGGATGGAGAACCAAGGCCGTGATCCGAGAGGAGAAGGTGAAGATTGTCCAGGAGGCCAAGGTCCTACATGGGCTGCAGTAGTAGTAGTTAAAGAGATGGAGAACCAAGGCCGTGATCCGAGAGGAGTGGGTGAAGATTGTCCAGGAGGCCAAGGCCCTACATGGGCAGTAGTAGTAGGAGTAGTAGTTAAAGAGATGGAGAACCAAGGCCGTGATCCGAGAGGAGTGGGTGAAGATTGTCCAGCAGGCCAAGGTCCTACATGGGCTTTAGTAGTAGTTAAAGAGATGGAGAACCAAGGCCGTGATCCGAGAGGACTGGGTGAAGATTGTCCAGGAGGCCAAGGCCCTACATGGGCTGTAGTAGTAGTAGTTAAAGAGATGGAGAACCAAGGCCGTGATCCGAGAGGAGTGGGTGAAGATTGTCCAGGAGGCCAAGGTCCTACATGGGCTGTAGTAGTAGTAGTTAAAGAGATGGAGAACCAAGGCCGTGATCCGAGAGGAGTGGGTGAAGATTGTCTAAGAGGCCAAGGCCCTATATGGGCTGCAGTAGTAGTAGTTAAAGAGATGGAGAACCAAGGCCGTAATCCGAGAGGAGTGGATGAAGATTGTCCAGGAGGCCAAGGTCCTATATGGGCTGTAGTAGTAGTAGTAGTTAAAGAGATGGAGAAACAAGGCCGTGATCCGAGAGGAGTGGGTGAAGATTGTCCAGGAGGCCAAGGTCCTACATGGGCTCTAGTAGTAGTAGTTAAAGAGATGGAGAACCAAGGCCGTGATCCGAGAGGAGTGGGTGAAGATTGTCCAGGAGGCCAAAGCCCTACATGAGCTGCAGTAGTAGTAGTTAAAGAGATGGAGAACCAAGGCCGTGATCCGAGAGGAGTGGGTGAAGATTGTCCAGGAGGCCAAGGTCCTACATGGGCTGTAGTAGTAGTAGTTAAAGAGATGGAGAACCAAGGCCGTGATCCGAGAGTAGTAGGTGAAGATTGTCCAGGAGGCCAAGGCCCTACATGGGCTGCAGTAGTAGTAGTTAAAGAGATGGAGAACCAAGGCCGTGATCCGAGAGGAGTGGGTGAAGATTGTCCAGGAGGCCAAGGTTCTACATGGGCTGTAGTAGTAGTAGTAGTTAAAGAGATGGAGAACCAAGGCAGTGATCCGAGAGGAGTGGGTGAAGATTGTCCAGGAGGCCAAGGTCCTACATGGGCTTTACTAGTAGTAGTTAAAGAGATGGAGAACCAAGGCAGTGATCCGAGAGGAGTGGGTGAAGATTGTCGAGGAGGCCAAGGTCCTACATGGGCTGTACTAGTAGTAGTTAAAGAGATGGAGAACCAAGGCCGTGATCCGAGAGGAGTGGGTGAAGATTGTCCAGGAGGCCAAGGTCCTACATGGGCTGTAGTAGTAGTAGTTAAAGAGATGGAGAACCAAGGCCGTGATCCGAGAGGAGTGGGTGAAGATTGTCCAGGAGGCCAAGGTCCTACATGGGCTGTAGTAGAAGTAGTTAAAGAGAAGGAGAACCAAGGCCGTGATCCGACAGGAGTGGATGAAGATTGTCCAGGAGGCCAAGGCCCTATATGGGCTGTACTAGTAGTAGTTAAAGAGATGGAGAACCAAGGCCGTGATCCGAGAGGAGTGGGTGAAGATTGTCCAGGAGGCCAAGGTCCTACATGGGCTGTAGTAGTAGTAGTTAAAGAGATGGAGAACCAAGGCCGTGATCCGAGAGGAGTGGGTGAAGATTGTCCAGGAGGCCAAGGTCTTACATGGGCTGTAGTAGTAGCAGTTAAAGAGAAGGAGAACCAAGGCCGTGATCCGACAGGAGTGGGTGAAGATTGTCCAGGAGGCCAAGGCCCTATATGGGCTGTACTAGTAGTAGTTAAAGAGATGGAGAACCAAGGCCGTGATCCGAGAGGAGTGGGTGAAGATTGTCCAGGAGGCCAAGGTCCTACATGGGCTGTAGTAGTAGTAGTTAAAGAGATGGAGAACCAAGGCCGTGATCCGAGAGGAGTGGGTGAAGATTGTCCAGGAGGCCAAGGTCCTACATGGGCTGTAGTAGTAGTAGTTAAAGAGATGGAGAAGCAAGGCCGTGATCCGAGAGGACTGGGTGAAGATTGTCCAGGAGGCCAAGGCCCTATATGGGCTGCAGTAGTAGTAGTTATAGAGGTGGAGAACCAAGGCCGTGATCCGAGAGGAGTGGGTGAAGATTGTCCTGGAGGCCAAGGTCCTACATGGGCAGTAGTAGTAGTAGTAGTTAAAGAGATGGGGAACCAAGGCCGTGATCCGAGAGGAGTGGGTGAAGTATGTCCAGGAGGCCAAGGTCCTACATGGGCTGTAGTAGTAGTAGTTAAAGACATGGAGAACCAAGGCCGTGATCCGAGAGGAGTGGGTGAAGATTGTCCAGGAGGCCAAGGTCCTACATGGGCTGTAGTAGTAGTAGTTAAAGAGATGGAGAACCAAGGCCGTGATCCGAGAGGAGTGGGTGAAGATTGTCCAGGAGGCCAAGGTCCTACATGGGCTGTAGTAGTAGTAGTTAAAGAGATGGAGAACCAAGGCCGTGATCCGAGAGGAATGGGTGAAGATTGTCCAGGAGGCCAAGGCCCTACATGGGCTGTAGTAGTAGTAGTTAAAGAGATGGAGAACCAAGGCCGTGATCCGAGAGGAGTGGGTGAAGATTGTCCAGGAGGCCAAGGTCCTACATGGGCTGTAGTAGTAGTAGTTAAAGAGATGGAGAACCAAGGCCGTTATCCGAGAGTAGTAGGTGAAGATTGTCCAGGAGGCCAAGGCCCTACATGGGCTGCAGTAGTAGTAGTTAAAGAGATGGAGAACCAAGGCCGTGATCCGAGAGGAGTGGGTGAAGATTGTCCAGGAGGCCAAGGTTCTACATGGGCTGTAGTAGTAGTAGTAGTTAAAGAGATGGAGAACCAAGGCAGTGATCCGAGAGGAGTGGGTGAAGATTGTCCAGGAGGCCAAGGTCCTACATGGGCTGTAGTAGTAGTAGTTAAAGGGATGGAGAACCAAGGCCGTGATCCGAGAGGAGAGGGTGAAGATTGTCCAGGAGGCCAAGGTCCTACATGGGCTGTAGTAGTAGTAGTTAAAGAGATGGAGAACCAAGACCGTGATCCGAGAGGAGAGGGTGAAGATTGTCCAGGAGGCCAAGGTCCTACAAGGGCTGCAGTAGTAGTAGTTAAAGAGATGGAGAACCAAGGCCGTGATCCGAGAGGAGTGGGTGAAGATTGTCCAGGAGGCCAAGGCCCTACATGGGCTGCAGTAGTAGTAGTTGAAGATATGGAGAACCAAGGCCGTGATCCGTGAGGAGTGGGTAAAGATTGTCCAGGAGGCCAAGGTCCTATATGGGCTGTAGTAGTAGTAGTAGTTAAAGAGATGGAGAAGCAAGGCCGTGATCCGAGAGGAGTGGATGAAGATTGTCCAGGAGGCCAAGGCCCTACATGGGCTGAAGTAGTAGTAGTTAAAGAGAAGGAGAACCAAGGCCGTGATCCGAGAGGAGTGGGTGAAGATTGTCCAAGAGGCCAAGAACCTACATGGGCTGTAGTAGTAGTAGTTAAAGAGAGGAGAAGCAAGGCCGTGATCCGAGAGGAGTGGGAGAAGATTGTCCAAGAGGCCAAGGCCCTACATGGGGTGTAGTTGCAGTAGTTAAAGAGATGGAGAAGCAAGGCCGTGATCCGAGAGGAGTGGATGAAGATTGTCCAGGAGGCCAAGGCCCTACATGGGCTGTATTATTAGTAGTTTAAGAGATGGAGAACGAAGGCCGTGATCCGAGAGGAGTGGGTGAAGATTGTCCAAGAGGCCCAGGCCCTATATGGGCTGCTGTAGTAGTAGTTAAAGAGATGGAGAACCAAGGCCGTGATCCGAGAGGAGTGGGTGAAGATTGTCCAGGAGTCCAAGGTCCTACATGGGCTGTAGTAGTAGTAGTTAAAGAGATGGAGAACCAAGGCCGTGATCCGAGAGGAGTGGGTGAAGATTGTCCAGGAGGCCAAGGTCCTACATGGGCTTCAGTAGTAGCAGTAGTTAAAGAGGTGGAGAACCAAGGCCGTGATCCGAGAAGAGTGGGTGAAGTTTGTCCAGGAGTCCAAGGTCCTACATGGGCTGTAGTAGTAGTAGTTAAACAGATGGAGAACCAAGAACGTGATCCGAGAGGAGTGGGTGAAGATTGTCCAGGAGGCCAAGGTCCTACATGGTCTGTAGTAGTAGTAGTTAAAGTGATGGAGAACCATGGCCGTGATCCGAGAGTAGTAGGTGAAGATTGTCCAGGAGGCCAAGGCCCTACATGGGCTGCAGTAGTAGTAGTTAAAGAGATGGAAAACCAAGGCCGTGATCCGAGGGGAGTGGGTGAAGATTGTCCAGGAGGCCAAGGTCCTACATGGGCTGTAGTAGTAGTAGTTAAAGAGATGGAGAACCAAGGCCGTGATCCGAGAGGAGTGGGTGAAGATTGTCCAGGAGGCCAAGGTCCTACATGGGCTGTAGTAGTAGTAGTTAAAGAGATGGAGAACCAAGGCCGTGATCCGAGAGGAGTGGGTTAAGATTGTCCAGGAGGCCAAGGTCCTACATGGGCTGTAGTAGTAGTAGTTAAAGAGAAGGAGAACCAAGGCCGTGATCCGACAGGAGTGGGTGAAGATTGTCCAGGAGGCCAAGGCCCTATATGGACTGTACTAGTAGTAGTTAAAGAGATGGAGAACCAAGGCCGTGATCCGAGAGGAGTGGGTGAAGATTGTCCAGGAGGTCAAGGTCCTACATGGGCTGTAGTAGTAGTAGTTAAAGAGATGGAGAACCAAGGCCGTGATCCGAGAGGAGTGGGTGAAGATTGTCCAGGAGGCCAAGGTCCTACATGGGCTGTAGTAGTAGTAGTTAAAGAGATGGAGAAGCAAGGCCGTGATCCGAGAGGACTGGGTGAAGATTGTCCAGGAGGCCAAGGCCCTATATGGGCTGCAGTAGTAGTAGTTATAGAGATGGAGAACCAAGGCCGTGATCCGAGAGGAGTGGGTGAAGATTGTCCTGGAGGCCAAGGTCCTACATGGGCAGTTGTAGTAGTAGTTAAAGAGATGGAGAACCAAGGCCGTGATCCGAGATTAGTGGGTGAAGTTTGTCCAGGAGGCCAAGGTCCTACATGGGCTGTAGTAGTAGTAGTTAAAGAGATGGAGAACCAAGGCCGTGATCCGAGAGGAGTGGATGAAGATTGTCCAGGAGGCCAAGGTCCTACATGGGCTGTAGTAGTAGTAGTTAAAGAGATGGAGAACCAAGGCCGTGATCCGAGAGGAGTGGGTGAAGATTGTCCAGGAGGCCAAGGTCCTACATGGGCTGTAGTAGTAGTAGTTAAGGAGATGGAGAACCAAGTCCGTGATCCGAGAGGAGTGGGTGAAGATTGTCCAGGAGGCCAAGGCCCTACATGGGCTGTAGTAGTAGTAGTTAAAGAGATGGAGAACCAAGGCCGTGATCCGAGAGGAGTGGGTGAAGATTGTCCAGGAGGCCAAGGTCCTACATGGGCTGTAGTAGTAGTAGTTAAAGAGATGGAGAACCAAGGCCGTGATCCGAGAGTAGTAGGTGAAGATTGTCCAGGAGGCCAAGGCCCTACATGGGCTGCAGTAGTAGAAGGTAAAGAGATGGAGAACCAAGGCCGTGATCCGAGAGGAGTGGGTGAAGATTGTCCGGGAGGCCAAGGTTCTACATGGGCTGTAGTAGTAGTAGTAGTTAAAGAGATGGAGAACCAAGGCAGTGATCCGAGAGGAGTGGGTGAAGATTGTCCAGGAGGCCAAGGTCCTACATGGGCAGTACTAGTAGTAGTTAAAGGGATGGAGAACCAAGGCAGTGATCCGAGAGGAGTGGGTGAAGATTGTCCAGGAGGCCAAGGTCTTACATGGGCTGTAGTAGTAGCAGTTAAAGAGAAGGAGAACCAAGGCCGTGATCCGACAGGAGTGGGTGAAGATTGTCCAGGAGGCCAAGGCCCTATATGGGCTGTACTAGTAGTAGTTAAAGAGATGGAGAACCAAGGCCGTGATCCGAGAGGAGTGGGTGAAGATTGTCCAGGAGGCCAAGGTCCTACATGGGCTGTAGTAGTAGTAGTTAAAGAGATGGAGAACCAAGGCCGTGATCCGAGAGGAGTGGGTGAAGATTGTCCAGGAGGCCAAGGTCCTACATGGGCTGTAGTAGTAGTAGTTAAAGAGATGGAGAAGCAAGGCCGTGATCCGAGAGGACTGCGTGAAGATTGTCCAGGAGGCCAAGGCCCTATATGGGCTGCAGTAGTAGTAGTTATAGAGGTGGAGAACCAAGGCCGTGATCCGAGAGGAGTGGGTGAAGATTGTCCTGGAGGCCAAGGTCCTACATGGGCAGTAGTAGTAGTAGTAGTAGTTAAAGAGATGGGGAACCAAGGCCGTGTTCCGAGAGGAGTGGGTGAAGTATGTCCAGGAGGCCAAGGTCCTACATGTGCTGTAGTAGTAGTAGTTAAAGAGATGGAGAACCAAGGCCGTGATCCGAGAGGAGTGGGTGAAGATTGTCCAGGAAGCCAAGGTCCTACATGGGCTGTAGTAGTAGTAGTTAAAGAGATGGAGAACCAAGGCCGTGATCCGAGAGGAGTGGGTGAAGATTGTCCAGGAGGCCAAGGTCCTACATGGGCTGTAGTAGTAGTAGTTAAAGAGATGGAGAACCAAGGCCGTGATCCGAGAGGAATGGGTGAAGATTGTCCAGGAGGCCAAGGCCCTACATGGGCTGTAGTAGTAGTAGTTAAAGAGATGGAGAACCAAGGCCGTGATCCGAGAGGAGTGGGTGAAGATTGTCCAGGAGGCCAAGGTCCTACATGGGCTGTAGTAGTAGTAGTTAAAGAGATGGAGAACCAAGGCCGTGATCCGAGAGTAGTAGGTGAAGATTGTCCAGGAGGCCAAGGCCCTACATGGGCTGCAGTAGTAGTAGTTAAAGAGATGGAGAACCAAGGCCGTGATCCGAGAGGAGTGGGTGAAGATTGTCCAGGAGGCCAAGGTTCTACATGGGCTTTAGTAGTAGTAGTAGTTAAAGAGATGGAGAACCAAGGCAGTGATCCGAGAGGAGTTGGTGAAGATTGTCCAGGAGGCCAAGGTCCTACATGGGCTGTAGTAGTAGTAGTTAAAGAGATGGAGAACCAAGGCCGTGATCCGAGAGGAGAGGGTGAAGATTGTCCAGGAGGCCAAGGTCCTAAATGGGCTGTAGTAGTAGTTGTTAAAGAGATGGAGAACCAAGGCCGTGATCCGAGAGGAGAGGGTGAAGATTGTCCAGGAGGCCAAGGTCCTACATGGGCTGCAGTAGTAGTAGTTAAAGAGATGGAGAACAAAGGCCGTGATCCGAGAGGAGTGGGTGAAGATTGTCCAGGAGGCCAAGGCCCTACATGGGCTGCAGTAGTAGTAGTTGAAGAGATGGAGAACCAAGGCCGTGATCCGTGAGGAGTGGGTGAAGATTGTCCAAGAGGCCAAGGCCCTACATGGGCTGTAGTAGTAGTAGTTAAAGAGAGGAGAAGCAAGGCCGTGATCCGAGAGGAGTGGGAGAAGATTGTCCAAGAGGCCAAGGCCCTATATGGGCTGTAGTAGTAGTAGTTAAAGAGATGGAGAACCAAGGCCGTGATCCGAGAGGAGAGGGTGAAGATTGTCCAAGAGGCCAAGGCCCTACATGGGCTGTAGTTGTAGTAGTTAAAGAGATGGAGAAGCAAGGCCGTGATCCGAGAGGAGTGGATGAAGATTGTCCAGGAGGCCAAGGCCCTACATGGGCTGTATTAGTAGTAGTTAAAGAGATGGAGAACGAAGGCCGTGATCCGAGAGGAGTGGGTGAAGATTGTCCAAGAGGCCAAGGCCCTATATGGGCTGCTGTAGTAGTAGTTAAAGAGATGGAGAACCAAGGCCGTGATCCGAGAGGAGTGGGTGAAGATTGTCCGGGAGTCCAAGGTCCTACATGGGCTGTAGTAGTAGTAGTTAAAGAGATGGAGAACCAAGGCCGTGATCCGAGAAGAGTGGGTGAAGATTGTCCAGGAGGCCAAGGTCCTACATGGGCTGCAGTAGTAGTAGTAGTTAAAGAGATGGAGAACCAAGGCCGTGATCCGAGAGGAGTGGATGAAGATTGTCCAGGAGGCCAAGGTCCTACATGGGCTGTAATAGAAGTAGTTAAAGAGATGGAGAACCATGGCCGTGATCCGAGAGGAGTGGGTAAAGATTGTCCAGGAGGCAAAGGTCCTACATGGGCTGTAGTAGTAGTAGTTAAAGAGATGGAGAACCAAGGCCGTGATCCGAGAGGAGTGGGTGAAAATTGTCCAGGAGGCCAAGGTCCTACATGGGCTGTAGTAGTAGTAGTTAAAAAGATGGAGAACCATGGCCGTGATCCGAGAGGAGTGGGTGAAGGTTGCCCAGGAGGCCAAGGTCCTACATGGGCTGTAGTAGTAGTAGTAGTTAAAGAGATGGAGAACCAAGGCCGTGATCCGAGAGGAGTGGGTGAAGATTGTCCAGGAGGCCAAGGTCCTACATGGGCTGTAGTAGTAGTAGTTAAAGAGAAGGAGGACCAAGGCCGTGATCCGACAGGAGTGGGTGAAGATTGTCCAGGAGGCCAAGGCCCTATATGGGCTGTACTAGTAGTAGTTAAAGATATGGAGAACCAAGGCCGTGATCCGAGAGGAGTGGGTGAAGATTGTCCAGGAGGCCAAGGTCCTACATGGGCTGTAGTAGTAGTAGTTAAAGAGATGGAGAACCAAGGCCGTGATCCGAGAGGAGTGGGTGAAGATTGTCCAGGAGGCCAAGGTCCTACATGGGCTGTAGTAGTAGTAGTTAAAGATATGGAGAAGCAAGGCCATGATCCGAGAGGACTGGGTGAAGGTTGTCCATATGGCCAAGGCCCTATATGGGCTGCAGTAGTAGTAGTTATAGAGATGGAGAACCAAGGCCGTGATCCGAGAGGAGTGGGTGAAGATTGTCCTGGAGTCCAAGGCCCTATATGGGCTGCAGTAGTAGTAGTTATAGAGATGGAGAACCAAGGCCGTGATCCGGGAGGAGTGGGTGAAGATTGTCCTGGAGGCCAAGGTCCTACATGGGCAGTAGTAGTAGTAGTTAAAGAGATGGAGAACCAAGGCCGTGATCCGAGAGGAGTGGGTGAAGTTTGTCCAGGAGGCCAAGGTCCTACATGGGCTGTAGTAGTAGTAGTTAAAGAGATGGAGAACCAAGGCCGTGATCCGAGAGGAGTGGGTGAAGATTGTCCAGGAGGCCAAGGTCCTACATGGGCTGTAGTAGTAGTAGTTAAAGAGATGGAGAACCAAGGCCGTGATCCGAGAGGAGTGGGTGAAGATTGTCCAGGAGGCCAAGGCCCTACATGGGCTGTAGTAGTAGTAGTTAAAGAGATGGAGAACCAAGTCCGTGATCCGAGAGGAGTGGGTGAAGATTGTCCAGGAGGCCAAGGTCCTACATGGGCAGTAGTAGTAGTAGTTAAAGAGATGGAGAACCAAGGCCGTGATCCGAGAAGAGTGGGTGAAGTTTGTCCAGGAGTCCAAGGTCCTACATGGGCTGTAGTAGTAGTAGTAGTTAAACAGATGGAGAACCAAGAACGTGATCCGAGAGGAGTGGGTGAAGATGGTCCAGGAGGCCAAGGTCCTACATGGTCTGTAGTAGTAGTAGTTAAAGAGATGGAGAACCATGGCCGTGATCCGAGAGTAGTAGGTGAAGATTGTCCAGGAGGCCAAGGCCCTACATGGGCTGCAGTAGTAGTAGTTAAAGAGATGGAGAACCAAGGCCGTGATCCGAGAGGAGTGGGTGAAGATTGTCCAGGAGGCCAAGGTCCTACATGGGCTGTAGTAGTAGTAGTTAAAGAGATGGAGAACCAAGGCCGTGATCCGAGACGAGTGGGTGAAGATTGTCCAGGAGGCCAAGGTCCTACATGGGCTGTAGTAGTAGTAGTTAAAGAGATGGAGAACCAAGGCCGTGATCCGAGAGGAGTGGGTGACGATTGTCCAGGAGGCCAAGGTCCTACATGGGCTGTAGTAGTAGTAGTTAAAGAGAAGGAGAACCAAGGCCGTGATCCGACAGGAGTGGGTGAAGATTGTCCAGGAGGCCAAGGCCCTATATGGACTGTACTAGTAGTAGTTAAAGAGATGGAGAACCAAGGCCGTGATCCGAGAGGAGTGGGTGAAGATTGTCCAGGAGGCCAAGGTCCTACATGGGCTGTAGTAGTAGTAGTTAAAGAGATGGAGAACTAAGGCCGTGATCCGAGAGGAGTGGGTGAAGATTGTCCAGGAGGCCAAGGTCCTACATGGGCTGTAGTAGTAGTAGTTAAAGAGATGGAGAAGCAAGGCCGTGATCCGAGAGGACTGGGTGAAGATTGTCCAGGAGGCCAAGGCCCTATATGGGCTGCAGTAGTAGTAGTTATAGAGATGGAGAACCAAGGCCGTGATCCGAGAGGAGTGGGTGAAGGTTGTCCTGGAGGCCAAGGTCCTACATGGGCAGTTGTAGTAGTAGTTAAAGAGATGGAGAACCAAGGCCGTGATCCGAGATTAGTGGGTGAAGTTTGTCCAGGAGGCCAAGGTCCTACATGGGCTGTAGTAGTAGTAGTTAAAGAGATGGAGAACCAAGGCCGTGATCCGAGAGGAGTGGGTGAAGATTGTCCAGGAGGCCAAGGTCCTACATGGGCTGTAGTAGTAGTAGTTAAAGAGATGGAGAAACAAGGCCGTGATCCGAGAGGAGTGGGTGAAGATTGTCCAGGAGGCCAAGGTCCTACATGGGCTCTAGTAGTAGTAGTTAAAGAGATGGAGAACCAAGGCCGTGATCCGAGAGGAGTGGGTGAAGATTGTCCAGGAGGCCAAAGCCCTACATGAGCTGCAGTAGTAGTAGTTAAAGAGATGGAGAACCAAGGCCGTGATCCGAGAGGAGTGGGTGAAGATTGTCCAGGAGGCCAAGGTCCTACATGGGCTGTAGTAGTAGTAGTTAAAGAGATGGAGAACCAAGGCCGTGATCCGAGAGTAGTAGGTGAAGATTGTCCAGGAGGCCAAGGCCCTACATGGGCTGCAGTAGTAGTAGTTAAAGAGATGGAGAACCAAGGCCGTGATCCGAGAGGAGTGGGTGAAGATTGTCCAGGAGGCCAAGGTTCTACATGGGCTGTAGTAGTAGTAGTAGTTAAAGAGATGGAGAACCAAGGCAGTGATCCGAGAGGAGTGGGTGAAGATTGTCCAGGAGGCCAAGGTCCTACATGGGCTTTACTAGTAGTAGTTAAAGAGATGGAGAACCAAGGCAGTGATCCGAGAGGAGTGGGTGAAGATTGTCGAGGAGGCCAAGGTCCTACATGGGCTGTACTAGTAGTAGTTAAAGAGATGGAGAACCAAGGCCGTGATCCGAGAGGAGTGGGTGAAGATTGTCCAGGAGGCCAAGGTCCTACATGGGCTGTAGTAGTAGTAGTTAAAGAGATGGAGAACCAAGGCCGTGATCCGAGAGGAGTGGGTGAAGATTGTCCAGGAGGCCAAGGTCCTACATGGGCTGTAGTAGAAGTAGTTAAAGAGAAGGAGAACCAAGGCCGTGATCCGACAGGAGTGGATGAAGATTGTCCAGGAGGCCAAGGCCCTATATGGGCTGTACTAGTAGTAGTTAAAGAGATGGAGAACCAAGGCCGTGATCCGAGAGGAGTGGGTGAAGATTGTCCAGGAGGCCAAGGTCCTACATGGGCTGTAGTAGTAGTAGTTAAAGAGATGGAGAACCAAGGCCGTGATCCGAGAGGAGTGGGTGAAGATTGTCCAGGAGGCCAAGGTCTTACATGGGCTGTAGTAGTAGCAGTTAAAGAGAAGGAGAACCAAGGCCGTGATCCGACAGGAGTGGGTGAAGATTGTCCAGGAGGCCAAGGCCCTATATGGGCTGTACTAGTAGTAGTTAAAGAGATGGAGAACCAAGGCCGTGATCCGAGAGGAGTGGGTGAAGATTGTCCAGGAGGCCAAGGTCCTACATGGGCTGTAGTAGTAGTAGTTAAAGAGATGGAGAACCAAGGCCGTGATCCGAGAGGAGTGGGTGAAGATTGTCCAGGAGGCCAAGGTCCTACATGGGCTGTAGTAGTAGTAGTTAAAGAGATGGAGAAGCAAGGCCGTGATCCGAGAGGACTGGGTGAAGATTGTCCAGGAGGCCAAGGCCCTATATGGGCTGCAGTAGTAGTAGTTATAGAGGTGGAGAACCAAGGCCGTGATCCGAGAGGAGTGGGTGAAGATTGTCCTGGAGGCCAAGGTCCTACATGGGCAGTAGTAGTAGTAGTAGTTAAAGAGATGGGGAACCAAGGCCGTGATCCGAGAGGAGTGGGTGAAGTATGTCCAGGAGGCCAAGGTCCTACATGGGCTGTAGTAGTAGTAGTTAAAGACATGGAGAACCAAGGCCGTGATCCGAGAGGAGTGGGTGAAGATTGTCCAGGAGGCCAAGGTCCTACATGGGCTGTAGTAGTAGTAGTTAAAGAGATGGAGAACCAAGGCCGTGATCCGAGAGGAGTGGGTGAAGATTGTCCAGGAGGCCAAGGTCCTACATGGGCTGTAGTAGTAGTAGTTAAAGAGATGGAGAACCAAGGCCGTGATCCGAGAGGAATGGGTGAAGATTGTCCAGGAGGCCAAGGCCCTACATGGGCTGTAGTAGTAGTAGTTAAAGAGATGGAGAACCAAGGCCGTGATCCGAGAGGAGTGGGTGAAGATTGTCCAGGAGGCCAAGGTCCTACATGGGCTGTAGTAGTAGTAGTTAAAGAGATGGAGAACCAAGGCCGTGATCCGAGAGTAGTAGGTGAAGATTGTCCAGGAGGCCAAGGCCCTACATGGGCTGCAGTAGTAGTAGTTAAAGAGATGGAGAACCAAGGCCGTGATCCGAGAGGAGTGGGTGAAGATTGTCCAGGAGGCCAAGGTTCTACATGGGCTGTAGTAGTAGTAGTAGTTAAAGAGATGGAGAACCAAGGCAGTGATCCGAGAGGAGTGGGTGAAGATTGTCCAGGAGGCCAAGGTCCTACATGGGCTGTAGTAGTAGTAGTTAAAGGGATGGAGAACCAAGGCCGTGATCCGAGAGGAGAGGGTGAAGATTGTCCAGGAGGCCAAGGTCCTACATGGGCTGTAGTAGTAGTAGTTAAAGAGATGGAGAACCAAGACCGTGATCCGAGAGGAGAGGGTGAAGATTGTCCAGGAGGCCAAGGTCCTACAAGGGCTGCAGTAGTAGTAGTTAAAGAGATGGAGAACCAAGGCCGTGATCCGAGAGGAGTGGGTGAAGATTGTCCAGGAGGCCAAGGCCCTACATGGGCTGCAGTAGTAGTAGTTGAAGATATGGAGAACCAAGGCCGTGATCCGTGAGGAGTGGGTAAAGATTGTCCAGGAGGCCAAGGTCCTATATGGGCTGTAGTAGTAGTAGTAGTTAAAGAGATGGAGAAGCAAGGCCGTGATCCGAGAGGAGTGGATGAAGATTGTCCAGGAGGCCAAGGCCCTACATGGGCTGAAGTAGTAGTAGTTAAAGAGAAGGAGAACCAAGGCCGTGATCCGAGAGGAGTGGGTGAAGATTGTCCAAGAGGCCAAGAACCTACATGGGCTGTAGTAGTAGTAGTTAAAGAGAGGAGAAGCAAGGCCGTGATCCGAGAGGAGTGGGAGAAGATTGTCCAAGAGGCCAAGGCCCTACATGGGGTGTAGTTGCAGTAGTTAAAGAGATGGAGAAGCAAGGCCGTGATCCGAGAGGAGTGGATGAAGATTGTCCAGGAGGCCAAGGCCCTACATGGGCTGTATTATTAGTAGTTTAAGAGATGGCGAACGAAGGCCGTGATCCGAGAGGGGTGGGTGAAGATTGTCCAAGAGGCCCAGGCCCTATATGGGCTGCTGTAGTAGTAGTTAAAGAGATGGAGAACCAAGGCCGTGATCCGAGAGGAGTGGGTGAAGATTGTCCAGGAGTCCAAGGTCCTACATGGGCTGTAGTAGTAGTAGTTAAAGAGATGGAGAACCAAGGCCGTGATCCGAGAGGAGTGGGTGAAGATTGTCCAGGAGGCCAAGGTCCTACATGGGCTTCAGTAGTAGCAGTAGTTAAAGAGGTGGAGAACCAAGGCCGTGATCCGAGAAGAGTGGGTGAAGTTTGTCCAGGAGTCCAAGGTCCTACATGGGCTGTAGTAGTAGTAGTTAAACAGATGGAGAACCAAGAACGTGATCCGAGAGGAGTGGGTGAAGATTGTCCAGGAGGCCAAGGTCCTACATGGTCTGTAGTAGTAGTAGTTAAAGTGATGGAGAACCATGGCCGTGATCCGAGAGTAGTAGGTGAAGATTGTCCAGGAGGCCAAGGCCCTACATGGGCTGCAGTAGTAGTAGTTAAAGAGATGGAAAACCAAGGCCGTGATCCGAGGGGAGTGGGTGAAGATTGTCCAGGAGGCCAAGGTCCTACATGGGCTGTAGTAGTAGTAGTTAAAGAGATGGAGAACCAAGGCCGTGATCCGAGACGAGTGGGTGAAGATTGTCCAGGAGGCCAAGGTCCTACATGGGCTGTAGTAGTAGTAGTTAAAGAGATGGAGAACCAAGGCCGTGATCCGAGAGGAGTGGGTGAAGATTGTCCAGGAGGCCAAGGTCCTACATGGGCTGTAGTAGTAGTAGTTAAAGAGAAGGAGAACCAAGGCCGTGATCCGACAGGAGTGGGTGAAGATTGTCCAGGAGGCCAAGGCCCTATATGGACTGTACTAGTAGTAGTTAAAGAGATGGAGAACCAAGGCCGTGATCCGAGAGGAGTGGGTGAAGATTGTCCAGGAGGTCAAGGTCCTACATGGGCTGTAGTAGTAGTAGTTAAAGAGATGGAGAACCAAGGCCGTGATCCGAGAGGAGTGGGTGAAGATTGTCCAGGAGGCCAAGGTCCTACATGGGCTGTAGTAGTAGTAGTTAAAGAGATGGAGAAGCAAGGCCGTGATCCGAGAGGACTGGGTGAAGATTGTCCAGGAGGCCAAGGCCCTATATGGGCTGCAGTAGTAGTAGTTATAGAGATGGAGAACCAAGGCCGTGATCCGAGAGGAGTGGGTGAAGATTGTCCTGGAGGCCAAGGTCCTACATGGGCAGTTGTAGTAGTAGTTAAAGAGATGGAGAACCAAGGCCGTGATCCGAGATTAGTGGGTGAAGTTTGTCCAGGAGGCCAAGGTCCTACATGGGCTGTAGTAGTAGCAGTTAAAGAGATGGAGAACCAAGGCCGTGATCCGAGAGGAGTGGATGAAGATTGTCCAGGAGGCCAAGGTCCTACATGGGCTGTAGTAGTAGTAGTTAAAGAGATGGAGAACCAAGGCCGTGATCCGAGAGGAGTGGGTGAAGATTGTCCAGGAGGCCAAGGTCCTACATGGGCTGTAGTAGTAGTAGTTAAGGAGATGGAGAACCAAGTCCGTGATCCGAGAGGAGTGGGTGAAGATTGTCCAGGAGGCCAAGGCCCTACATGGGCTGTAGTAGTAGTAGTTAAAGAGATGGAGAACCAAGGCCGTGATCCGAGAGGAGTGGGTGAAGATTGTCCAGGAGGCCAAGGTCCTACATGGGCTGTAGTAGTAGTAGTTAAAGAGATGGAGAACCAAGGCCGTGATCCGAGATTAGTAGGTGAAGATTGTCCAGGAGGCCAAGGCCCTACATGGGCTGCAGTAGTAGAAGGTAAAGAGATGGAGAACCAAGGCCGTGATCCGAGAGGAGTGGGTGAAGATTGTCCGGGAGGCCAAGGTTCTACATGGGCTGTAGTAGTAGTAGTAGTTAAAGAGATGGAGAACCAAGGCAGTGATCCGAGAGGAGTGGGTGAAGATTGTCCAGGAGGCCAAGGTCCTACATGGGCAGTACTAGTAGTAGTTAAAGGGATGGTGAACCAAGGCAGTGATCCGAGAGGAGTGGGTGAAGATTGTCCAGGAGGCCAAGGTCTTACATGGGCTGTAGTAGTAGCAGTTAAAGAGAAGGAGAACCAAGGCCGTGATCCGACAGGAGTGGGTGAAGATTGTCCAGGAGGCCAAGGCCCTATATGGGCTGTACTAGTAGTAGTTAAAGAGATGGAGAACCAAGGCCGTGATCCGAGAGGAGTGGGTGAAGATTGTCCAGGAGGCCAAGGTCCTACATGGGCTGTAGTAGTAGTAGTTAAAGAGATGGAGAACCAAGGCCGTGATCCGAGAGGAGTGGGTGAAGATTGTCCAGGAGGCCAAGGTCCTACATGGGCTGTAGTAGTAGTAGTTAAAGAGATGGAGAAGCAAGGCCGTGATCCGAGAGGACTGCGTGAAGATTGTCCAGGAGGCCAAGGCCCTATATGGGCTGCAGTAGTAGTAGTTATAGAGGTGGAGAACCAAGGCCGTGATCCGAGAGGAGTGGGTGAAGATTGTCCTGGAGGCCAAGGTCCTACATGGGCAGTAGTAGTAGTAGTGGTAGTTAAAGAGATGGGGAACCAAGGCCGTGTTCCGAGAGGAGTGGGTGAAGTATGTCCAGGAGGCCAAGGTCCTACATGTGCTGTAGTAGTAGTAGTTAAAGAGATGGAGAACCAAGGCCGTGATCCGAGAGGAGTGGGTGAAGATTGTCCAGGAGGCCAAGGTCCTACATGGGCTGTAGTAGTAGTAGTTAAAGAGATGGAGAACCAAGGCCGTGATCCGAGAGGAGTGGGTGAAGATTGTCCAGGAGGCCAAGGTCCTACATGGGCTGTAGTAGTAGTAGTTAAAGAGATGGAGAACCAAGGCCGTGATCCGAGAGGAATGGGTGAAGATTGTCCAGGAGGCCAAGGCCCTACATGGGCTGTAGTAGTAGTAGTTAAAGAGATGGAGAACCAAGGCCGTGATCCGAGAGGAGTGGGTGAAGATTGTCCAGGAGGCCAAGGTCCTACATGGGCTGTAGTAGTAGTAGTTAAAGAGATGGAGAACCAAGGCCGTGATCCGAGAGTAGTAGGTGAAGATTGTCCAGGAGGCCAAGGCCCTACATGGGCTGCAGTAGTAGTAGTTAAAGAGATGGAGAACCAAGGCCGTGATCCGAGAGGAGTGGGTGAAGATTGTCCAGGAGGCCAAGGTTCTACATGGGCTTTAGTAGTAGTAGTAGTTAAAGAGATGGAGAACCAAGGCAGTGATCCGAGAGGAGTTGGTGAAGATTGTCCAGGAGGCCAAGGTCCTACATGGGCTGTAGTAGTAGTAGTTAAAGAGATGGAGAACCAAGGCCGTGATCCGAGAGGAGAGGGTGAAGATTGTCCAGGAGGCCAAGGTCCTAAATGGGCTGTAGTAGTAGTTGTTAAAGAGATGGAGAACCAAGGCCGTGATCCGAGAGGAGAGGGTGAAGATTGTCCAGGAGGCCAAGGTCCTACATGGGCTGCAGTAGTAGTAGTTAAAGAGATGGAGAACAAAGGCCGTGATCCGAGAGGAGTGGGTGAAGATTGTCCAGGAGGCCAAGGCCCTACATGGGCTGCAGTAGTAGTAGTTGAAGAGATGGAGAACCAAGGCCGTGATCCGTGAGGAGTGGGTGAAGATTGTCCAAGAGGCCAAGGCCCTACATGGGCTGTAGTAGTAGTAGTTAAAGAGAGGAGAAGCAAGGCCGTGATCCGAGAGGAGTGGGAGAAGATTGTCCAAGAGGCCAAGGCCCTATATGGGCTGTAGTAGTAGTAGTTAAAGAGATGGAGAACCAAGGCCGTGATCCGAGAGGAGAGGGTGAAGATTGTCCAAGAGGCCAAGGCCCTACATGGGCTGTAGTTGTAGTAGTTAAAGAGATGGAGAAGCAAGGCCGTGATCCGAGAGGAGTGGATGAAGATTGTCCAGGAGGCCAAGGCCCTACATGGGCTGTATTAGTAGTAGTTAAAGAGATGGAGAACGAAGGCCGTGATCCGAGAGGAG
This sequence comes from Meconema thalassinum, assembly GCA_946902985.2. Lineage (NCBI taxonomy): Eukaryota > Metazoa > Arthropoda > Insecta > Orthoptera > Tettigoniidae > Meconema > Meconema thalassinum. The sequence continues at coordinate 52,059,190 of OX336397.1, forward strand.
TGGGTGAAGATTGTCCAAGAGGCCAAGGCCCTATATGGGCTGCTGTAGTAGTAGTTAAAGAGATGGAGAACCAAGGCCGTGATCCGAGAGGAGTGGGTGAAGATTGTCCGGGAGTCCAAGGTCCTACATGGGCTGTAGTAGTAGTAGTTAAAGAGATGGAGAACCAAGGCCGTGATCCGAGAGGAGTGGGTGAAGATTGTCCAGGAGGCCAAGGTCCTACATGGGCTGCAGTAGTAGTAGTAGTTAAAGAGATGGAGAACCAAGGCCGTGATCCGAGAGGAGTGGATGAAGATTGTCCAGGAGGCCAAGGTCCTACATGGGCTGTAATAGAAGTAGTTAAAGAGATGGAGAACCATGGCCGTGATCCGAGAGGAGTGGGTGAAGATTGTCCAGGAGGCAAAGGTCCTACATGGGCTGTAGTAGTAGTAGTTAAAGAGATGGAGAACCAAGGCCGTGATCCGAGAGGAGTGGGTGAAAATTGTCCAGGAGGCCAAGGTCCTACATGGGCTGTAGTAGTAGTAGTTAAAAAGATGGAGAACCATGGCCGTGATCCGAGAGGAGTGGGTGAAGGTTGCCCAGGAGGCCAAGGTCCTACATGGGCTGTAGTAGTAGTAGTAGTTAAAGAGATGGAGAACCAAGGCCGTGATCCGAGAGGAGTGGGTGAAGATTGTCCAGGAGGCCAAGGTCCTACATGGGCTGTAGTAGTAGTAGTTAAAGAGAAGGAGGACCAAGGCCGTGATCCGACAGGAGTGGGTGAAGATTGTCCAGGAGGCCAAGGCCCTATATGGGCTGTACTAGTAGTAGTTAAAGATATGGAGAACCAAGGCCGTGATCCGAGAGGAGTGGGTGAAGATTGTCCAGGAGGCCAAGGTCCTACATGGGCTGTAGTAGTAGTAGTTAAAGAGATGGAGAACCAAGGCCGTGATCCGAGAGGAGTGGGTGAAGATTGTCCAGGAGGCCAAGGTCCTACATGGGCTGTAGTAGTAGTAGTTAAAGATATGGAGAAGCAAGGCCATGATCCGAGAGGACTGGGTGAAGGTTGTCCATATGGCCAAGGCCCTATATGGGCTGCAGTAGTAGTAGTTATAGAGATGGAGAACCAAGGCCGTGATCCGAGAGGAGTGGGTGAAGATTGTCCTGGAGTCCAAGGCCCTATATGGGCTGCAGTAGTAGTAGTTATAGAGATGGAGAACCAAGGCCGTGATCCGGGAGGAGTGGGTGAAGATTGTCCTGGAGGCCAAGGTCCTACATGGGCAGTAGTAGTAGTAGTTAAAGAGATGGAGAACCAAGGCCGTGATCCGAGAGGAGTGGGTGAAGTTTGTCCAGGAGGCCAAGGTCCTACATGGGCTGTAGTAGTAGTAGTTAAAGAGATGGAGAACCAAGGCCGTGATCCGAGAGGAGTGGGTGAAGATTGTCCAGGAGGCCAAGGTCCTACATGGGCTGTAGTAGTAGTAGTTAAAGAGATGGAGAACCAAGGCCGTGATCCGAGAGGAGTGGGTGAAGATTGTCCAGGAGGCCAAGGTCCTACATGGGCTGTAGTAGTAGTAGTTAAAGAGATGGAGAACCAAGGCCGTGATCCGAGAGGAGTGGGTGAAGATTGTCCAGGAGGCCAAGGCCCTACATGGGCTGTAGTAGTAGTAGTTAAAGAGATGGAGAACCAAGTCCGTGATCCGAGAGGAGTGGGTGAAGATTGTCCAGGAGGCCAAGGTCCTACATGGGCAGTAGTAGTAGTAGTTAAAGAGATGGAGAACCAAGGCCGTGATCCGAGAAGAGTGGGTGAAGTTTGTCCAGGAGTCCAAGGTCCTACATGGGCTGTAGTAGTTGTAGTAGTTAAACAGATGGAGAACCAAGAACGTGATCCGAGAGGAGTGGGTGAAGATGGTCCAGGAGGCCAAGGTCCTACATGGTCTGTAGTAGTAGTAGTTAAAGAGATGGAGAACCATGGCCGTGATCCGAGAGTAGTAGGTGAAGATTGTCCAGGAGGCCAAGGCCCTACATGGGCTGCAGTAGTAATAGTTAAAGAGATGGAGAACCAAGGCCGTGATCCGAGAGGAGTGGGTGAAGATTGTCCAGGAGGCCAAGGTCCTACATGGGCTGTAGTAGTAGTAGTTAAAGAGATGGAGAACCAAGGCCGTGATCCGAGACGAGTGTGTGAAGATTGTCCAGGAGGCCAAGGTCCTACATGGGCTGTAGTAGTAGTAGTTAAAGAGATGGAGAACCAAGGCCGTGATCCGAGAGGAGTGGGTGACGATTGTCCAGGAGGCCAAGGTCCTACATGGGCTGTAGTAGTAGTAGTTAAAGAGAAGGAGAACCAAGGCCGTGATCCGACAGGAGTGGGTGAAGATTGTCCAGGAGGCCAAGGCCCTATATGGACTGTACTAGTAGTAGTTAAAGAGATGGAGAACCAAGGCCGTGATCCGAGAGGAGTGGGTGAAGATTGTCCAGGAGGCCAAGGTCCTACATGGGCTGTAGTAGTAGTAGTTAAAGAGATGGAGAACTAAGGCCGTGATCCGAGAGGAGTGGGTGAAGATTGTCCAGGAGGCCAAGGTCCTACATGGGCTGTAGTAGTAGTAGTTAAAGAGATGGAGAAGCAAGGCCGTGATCCGAGAGGACTGGGTGAAGATTGTCCAGGAGGCCAAGGCCCTATATGGGCTGCAGTAGTAGTAGTTATAGAGATGGAGAACCAAGGCCGTGATCCGAGAGGAGTGGGTGAAGGTTGTCCTGGAGGCCAAGGTCCTACACGGGCAGTTGTAGTAGTAGTTAAAGAGATGGAGAACCAAGGCCGTGATCCGAGATTAGTGGGTGAAGTTTGTCCAGGAGGCCAAGGTCCTACATGGGCTGTAGTAGTAGTAGTTAAAGAGATGGAGAACCAAGGCCGTGATCCGAGAGGAGTGGGTGAAGATTGTCCAGGAGGCCAAGGTCCTACATGGGCTGTAGTAGTAGTAGTTAAAGAGATGGAGAACCAAGGCCGTGATCCGAGAGGAGTGGGTGAAGATTGTCCAGGAGGCCAAGGTCCTACATGGGCTGTAGTAGTAGTAGTTAAAGAGATGGAGAACCAAGTCCGTGATCCGAGAGGAGTGGGTGAAGATTGTCCAGGAGGCCAAGGCCCTACATGGGCTGTAGTAGTAGTAGTTAAAGAGATGGAGAACCAAGGCCGTGATCCGAGAGGAGTGGGTGAAGATTGTCCAGGAGGCCAAGGTCCTACATGGGCTGTAGTAGTAGTAGTTAAAGAGATGGAGAACCAAGTCCGTGATCCGAGAGTAGTAGGTGAAGATTGTCCAGGAGGCCAAGGCCCTACATGGGCTGCAGTAGTAGAAGTTAAAGAGATGGAGAACCAAGGCCGTGATCCGAGAGGAGTGGGTGAAGATTGTCCGGGAGGCCAAGGTTCTACATGGGCTGTAGTAGTAGTAGTAGTAGTAGTTAAAGAGATGGAGAACCAAGGCATTGATCCGAGAGGAGTGGGTGAAGATTGTCCAGGAGGACAAGGTCCTACATGGGCAGTACTAGTAGTAGTTAAAGGGATGGAGAACCAAGGCAGTGATCCGAGAGGAGTGGGTGAAGATTGTCCAGGAGGCCAAGGTCCTACATGGGCTGTAGTAGTAGTAGCTAAAGAGATGGAGAACCAAGGCCGTGATCCGAGAGGAGTGGGTGAAGATTGTCCAGGAGGCCAAGGTCCTACATGGGCTGTAGTAGTAGTAGTTAAAGAGATGGAGAACCAAGGCCGTGATCCGAGAGGAGTGGGTGAAGATTGTCCAGGAGGCCAAGGTCTTACATGGGCTGTAGTAGTAGCATTTAAAGAGAAGGAGAACCAAGGCCGTGATCCGACAGGAGTGGGTGAAGATTGTCCAGGAGGCCAAGGCCCTATATGGGCTGTACTAGTAGTAGTTAAAGAGATGGAGAACCAAGGCCGTGATCCGAGAGGAGTGGGTGAAGATTGTCCAGGAGGCCAAGGTCCTACATGGGCTGTAGTAGTAGTAGTTAAAGAGATGGAGAACCAAGGCCGTGATCCGAGAGGAGTGGGTGAAGATTGTCCAGGAGGCCGAGGTCCTACATGGGCTGTAGTAGTAGTAGTTAAAGAGATGGAGAAGCAAGGCCGTGATCCGAGAGGACTGGGTGAAGATTGTCCAGGAGGCCAAGGCCCTATATGGGCTGCAGTAGTAGTAGTTATAGAGGTGGAGAACCAAGGCCGTGATCCGAGAGGAGTGGGTGAAGATTGTCCTGGAGGCCAAGGTCCTACATGGGCAGTAGTAGTAGTAGTTAAAGAGATGGAGAACCAAGGCCGTGATCCGAGAGGAGTGGGTGAAGATTGTCCAGGAGGCCAAGGTCCTACATGGGCTGTAGTAGTAGTAGTTAAAGAGATGGAGAACCAAGGCCGTGATCCGAGAGGAGTGGGTGAAGATTGTCCAGGAGGCCAAGGTCCTACATGGGCTGTAGTAGTAGTAGTTAAAGAGATGGAGAACCAAGGCCGTGATCCGAGAGGAATGGGTGAAGATTGTCCAGGAGGCCAAGGCCCTACATGGGCTGTAGTAGTAGTAGTTAAAGAGATGGAGAACCAAGGCCGTGATCCGAGAGGAGTGGGTGAAGATTGTCCAGGAGGCCAAGGTCCTACATGGGCTGTAGTAGTAGTAGTTAAAGAGATGGAGAACCAAGGCCGTGATCCGAGAGTAGTAGGTGAAGATTGTCCAGGAGGCCAAGGCCCTACATGGGCTGCAGTAGTAGTAGTTGAAGAGATGGAGAACCAAGGCCGTGATCCGAGAGGAGTGGGTGAAGATTGTCCAGGAGGCCAAGGTTCTACATGGGCTGTAGTAGTAGTAGTAGTTAAAGAGATGGAGAACCAAGGCAGTGATCCGAGAGGAGTGGGTGAAGATTGTCCAGGAGGCCAAGGTCCTACATGGGCTGTAGTAGTAGTAGTTAAAGAGATGGAGAACCAAGGCCGTGATCCGAGAGGAGAGGGTGAAGATTGTCCAGGAGGCCAAGGTCCTAAATGGGCTGTAGTAGTAGTTGTTAAAGAGATGGAGAACCAAGGCCGTGATCCGAGAGGAGAGGGTGAAGATTGTCCAGGAGGCCAAGGTCCTACATGGGCTGCAGTAGTAGTAGTAGTTAAAGAGATGGAGAACAAAGGCCGTGATCCGAGAGGAGTGGGTGAAGATTGTCCAGGAGGCCAAGGCCCTACATGGGCTGCAGTAGTAGTAGTTGAAGAGATGGAGAACCAAGGCCGTGATCCGTGAGGAGTGGGTGAAGATTTTCCAAGAGGCCAAGGCCCTACATGGGCTGTAGTAGTAGTAGTTAAAGAGAGGAGAAGCAAGGCCGTGATCCGAGAGGAGTGGGAGAAGATTTTCCAAGAGGCCAAGGCCCTATATGGGCTGTAGTAGTAGTAGTTAAAGAGATGGAGAACCAAGGCCGTGATCCGAGAGGAGACGGTGAAGATTGTCCAAGAGGCCAAGGCCCTACATGGGCTGTAGTTGTAGTAGTTAAAGAGATGGAGAAGCAAGGCCGTGATCCGAGAGGAGTGGATGAAGATTGTCCAGGAGGCCAAGGCCCTACATGGGCTGTATTAGTAGTAGTTAAAGAGATGGAGAACGAAGGCCGTGATCCGAGAGGAGTGGGTGAAGATTGTCCAAGAGGCCAAGGCCCTATATGGGCTGCTGTAGTAGTAGTTAAAGAGATGGAGAACCAAGGCCGTGATCCGAGAGGAGTGGGTGAAGATTGTCCAGGAGTCCAAGGTCCTACATGGGCTGTAGTAGTAGTAGTTAAAGAGATGGAGAACCAAGGCCGTGATCCGAGAGGAGTGGGTGAAGATTGTCCAGGAGGCCAAGGTCCTACATGGGCTGCAGTAGTAGTAGTAGTTAAAGAGATGGAGAACCAAGGCCGTGATCCGAGAGGAGTGGATGAAGATTGTCCAGGAGGCCAAGGTCCTACATGGGCTGTAATAGAAGTAGTTAAAGAGATGGAGAACCATGGCCGTGATCCGAGAGGAGTGGTGAAGATTGTCCAGGAGGCTAAGGTCCTACATGGGCTGTAGTAGTAGTAGTTAAAGAGATGGAGAACCAAGGCCGTGATCCGAGAGGAGTGGGTGAAAATTGTCCAGGAGGCCAAGGTCCTACATGGGCTGTAGTAGTAGTAGTTAAAAAGATGGAGAACCATGGCCGTGATCCGAGAGGAGTGGGTGAAGGTTGCCCAGGAGGCCAAGGTCCTACATGGGCTGTAGTAGTAGTAGTAGTTAAAGAGATGGAGAACCAAGGCCGTGATCCGAGAGGAGTGGGTGAAGATTGTCCAGGAGGCCAAGGTAATACATGGGCTGTAGTAGTAGTAGTTAAAGAGAAGGAGAACCAAGGCCGTGATCCGACAGGAGTGGGTGAAGATTGTCCAGGAGGCCAAGGCCCTATATGGGCTGTACTAGTAGTAGTTAAAGATATGGAGAACCAAGGCCGTGATCCGAGAGGAGTGGGTGAAGATTGTCCAGGAGGCCAAGGTCCTACATGGGCTGTAGTAGTAGTAGTTAAAGAGATGGAGAACCAAGGCCGTGATCCGAGAGGAGTGGGTGAAGATTGTCCAGGAGGCCGAGGTCCTACATGGGCTGTAGTAGTAGTAGTTAAAGAGATGGAGAAGCAAGGCCGTGATCCGAGAGGACTGGGTGAAGATTGTCCAGGAGGCCAAGGCCCTATATGGGCTGCAGTAGTAGTAGTTATAGAGGTGGAGAACCAAGGCCGTGATCCGAGAGGAGTGGGTGAAGATTGTCCTGGAGGCCAAGGTCCTACATGGGCAGTAGTAGTAGTAGTTAAAGAGATGGAGAACCAAGGCCGTGATCCGAGAGGAGTGGGTGAAGATTGTCCAGGAGGCCAAGGTCCTACATGGGCTGTAGTAGTAGTAGTTAAAGAGATGGAGAACCAAGGCCGTGATCCGAGAGGAGTGGGTGAAGATTGTCCAGGAGGCCAAGGTCCTACATGGGCTGTAGTAGTAGTAGTTAAAGAGATGGAGAACCAAGGCCGTGATCCGAGAGGAATGGGTGAAGATTGTCCAGGAGGCCAAGGCCCTACATGGGCTGTAGTAGTAGTAGTTAAAGAGATGGAGAACCAAGGCCGTGATCCGAGAGGAGTGGGTGAAGATTGTCCAGGAGGCCAAGGTCCTACATGGGCTGTAGTAGTAGTAGTTAAAGAGATGGAGAACCAAGGCCGTGATCCGAGAGTAGTAGGTGAAGATTGTCCAGGAGGCCAAGGCCCTACATGGGCTGCAGTAGTAGTAGTTGAAGAGATGGAGAACCAAGGCCGTGATCCGAGAGGAGTGGGTGAAGATTGTCCAGGAGGCCAAGGTTCTACATGGGCTGTAGTAGTAGTAGTAGTTAAAGAGATGGAGAACCAAGGCAGTGATCCGAGAGGAGTGGGTGAAGATTGTCCAGGAGGCCAAGGTCCTACATGGGCTGTAGTAGTAGTAGTTAAAGAGATGGAGAACCAAGGCCGTGATCCGAGAGGAGAGGGTGAAGATTGTCCAGGAGGCCAAGGTCCTAAATGGGCTGTAGTAGTAGTTGTTAAAGAGATGGAGAACCAAGGCCGTGATCCGAGAGGAGAGGGTGAAGATTGTCCAGGAGGCCAAGGTCCTACATGGGCTGCAGTAGTAGTAGTAGTTAAAGAGATGGAGAACAAAGGCCGTGATCCGAGAGGAGTGGGTGAAGATTGTCCAGGAGGCCAAGGCCCTACATGGGCTGCAGTAGTAGTAGTTGAAGAGATGGAGAACCAAGGCCGTGATCCGTGAGGAGTGGGTGAAGATTTTCCAAGAGGCCAAGGCCCTACATGGGCTGTAGTAGTAGTAGTTAAAGAGAGGAGAAGCAAGGCCGTGATCCGAGAGGAGTGGGAGAAGATTTTCCAAGAGGCCAAGGCCCTATATGGGCTGTAGTAGTAGTAGTTAAAGAGATGGAGAACCAAGGCCGTGATCCGAGAGGAGACGGTGAAGATTGTCCAAGAGGCCAAGGCCCTACATGGGCTGTAGTTGTAGTAGTTAAAGAGATGGAGAAGCAAGGCCGTGATCCGAGAGGAGTGGATGAAGATTGTCCAGGAGGCCAAGGCCCTACATGGGCTGTATTAGTAGTAGTTAAAGAGATGGAGAACGAAGGCCGTGATCCGAGAGGAGTGGGTGAAGATTGTCCAAGAGGCCAAGGCCCTATATGGGCTGCTGTAGTAGTAGTTAAAGAGATGGAGAACCAAGGCCGTGATCCGAGAGGAGTGGGTGAAGATTGTCCAGGAGTCCAAGGTCCTACATGGGCTGTAGTAGTAGTAGTTAAAGAGATGGAGAACCAAGGCCGTGATCCGAGAGGAGTGGGTGAAGATTGTCCAGGAGGCCAAGGTCCTACATGGGCTGCAGTAGTAGTAGTAGTTAAAGAGATGGAGAACCAAGGCCGTGATCCGAGAGGAGTGGATGAAGATTGTCCAGGAGGCCAAGGTCCTACATGGGCTGTAATAGAAGTAGTTAAAGAGATGGAGAACCATGGCCGTGATCCGAGAGGAGTGGTGAAGATTGTCCAGGAGGCTAAGGTCCTACATGGGCTGTAGTAGTAGTAGTTAAAGAGATGGAGAACCAAGGCCGTGATCCGAGAGGAGTGGGTGAAAATTGTCCAGGAGGCCAAGGTCCTACATGGGCTGTAGTAGTAGTAGTTAAAAAGATGGAGAACCATGGCCGTGATCCGAGAGGAGTGGGTGAAGGTTGCCCAGGAGGCCAAGGTCCTACATGGGCTGTAGTAGTAGTAGTAGTTAAAGAGATGGAGAACCAAGGCCGTGATCCGAGAGGAGTGGGTGAAGATTGTCCAGGAGGCCAAGGTAATACATGGGCTGTAGTAGTAGTAGTTAAAGAGAAGGAGAACCAAGGCCGTGATCCGACAGGAGTGGGTGAAGATTGTCCAGGAGGCCAAGGCCCTATATGGGCTGTACTAGTAGTAGTTAAAGATATGGAGAACCAAGGCCGTGATCCGAGAGGAGTGGGTGAAGATTGTCCAGGAGGCCAAGGTCCTACATGGGCTGTAGTAGTAGTAGTAGTTAAAGAGATGGAGAACCAAGGCCGTGATCCGAGAGGAGTGGGTGAAGATTGTCCAGGAGGCCAAGGTCCTACATGGGCTGTAGTAGTAGTAGTTAAAGATATGGAGAAGCAAGGCCATGATCCGAGAGGACTGGGTGAAGGTTGTCCAGATGGCCAAGGCCCTATATGGGCTGCAGTAGTAGTAGTTATAGAGATGGAGAACCAAGGCCGTGATCCGAGAGGAGTGGGTGAAGACTGTCCTGGAGTCCAAGGCCCTATATGGGCTGCAGTAGTAGTAGTTATAGAGATGGAGAACCAAGGCCGTGATCCGGGAGGAGTGGGTGAAGATTGTCCTGGAGGCCAAGGTCCTACATGGGCAGTAGTAGTAGTAGTTAAAGAGATGGAGAACCAAGGCCGTGATCCGAGAAGAGTGGGTGAAGTTTGTCCAGGAGTCCAAGGTCCTACATGGGCTGTAGTAGTAGTAGTAGTTAAACAGATGGAGAACCAAGAACGTGATCCGAGAGGAGTGGGTGAAGATGGTCCAGGAGGCCAAGGTCCTACATGGTCTGTAGTAGTAGTAGTTAAAGAGATGGAGAACCATGGCCGTGATCCGAGAGTAGTAGGTGAAGATTGTCCAGGAGGCCAAGGCCCTACATGGGCTGCAGTAGTAATAGTTAAAGAGATGGAGAACCAAGGCCGTGATCCGAGAGGAGTGGGTGAAGATTGTCCAGGAGGCCAAGGTCCTACATGGGCTGTAGTAGTAGTAGTTAAAGAGATGGAGAACCAAGGCCGTGATCCGAGACGAGTGTGTGAAGATTGTCCAGGAGGCCAAGGTCCTACATGGGCTGTAGTAGTAGTAGTTAAAGAGATGGAGAACCAAGGCCGTGATCCGAGAGGAGTGGGTGACGATTGTCCAGGAGGCCAAGGTCCTACATGGGCTGTAGTAGTAGTAGTTAAAGAGAAGGAGAACCAAGGCCGTGATCCGACAGGAGTGGGTGAAGATTGTCCAGGAGGCCAAGGCCCTATATGGACTGTACTAGTAGTAGTTAAAGAGATGGAGAACCAAGGCCGTGATCCGAGAGGAGTGGGTGAAGATTGTCCAGGAGGCCAAGGTCCTACATGGGCTGTAGTAGTAGTAGTTAAAGAGATGGAGAACTAAGGCCGTGATCCGAGAGGAGTGGGTGAAGATTGTCCAGGAGGCCAAGGTCCTACATGGGCTGTAGTAGTAGTAGTTAAAGAGATGGAGAAGCAAGGCCGTGATCCGAGAGGACTGGGTGAAGATTGTCCAGGAGGCCAAGGCCCTATATGGGCTGCAGTAGTAGTAGTTATAGAGATGGAGAACCAAGGCCGTGATCCGAGAGGAGTGGGTGAAGGTTGTCCTGGAGGCCAAGGTCCTACACGGGCAGTTGTAGTAGTAGTTAAAGAGATGGAGAACCAAGGCCGTGATCCGAGATTAGTGGGTGAAGTTTGTCCAGGAGGCCAAGGTCCTACATGGGCTGTAGTAGTAGTAGTTAAAGAGATGGAGAACCAAGGCCGTGATCCGAGAGGAGTGGGTGAAGATTGTCCAGGAGGCCAAGGTCCTACATGGGCTGTAGTAGTAGTAGTTAAAGAGATGGAGAACCAAGGCCGTGATCCGAGAGGAGTGGGTGAAGATTGTCCAGGAGGCCAAGGTCCTACATGGGCTGTAGTAGTAGTAGTTAAAGAGATGGAGAACCAAGTCCGTGATCCGAGAGGAGTGGGTGAAGATTGTCCAGGAGGCCAAGGCCCTACATGGGCTGTAGTAGTAGTAGTTAAAGAGATGGAGAACCAAGGCCGTGATCCGAGAGGAGTGGGTGAAGATTGTCCAGGAGGCCAAGGTCCTACATGGGCTGTAGTAGTAGTAGTTAAAGAGATGGAGAACCAAGTCCGTGATCCGAGAGTAGTAGGTGAAGATTGTCCAGGAGGCCAAGGCCCTACATGGGCTGCAGTAGTAGAAGTTAAAGAGATGGAGAACCAAGGCCGTGATCCGAGAGGAGTGGGTGAAGATTGTCCGGGAGGCCAAGGTTCTACATGGGCTGTAGTAGTAGTAGTAGTAGTAGTTAAAGAGATGGAGAACCAAGGCATTGATCCGAGAGGAGTGGGTGAAGATTGTCCAGGAGGCCAAGGTCCTACATGGGCAGTACTAGTAGTAGTTAAAGGGATGGAGAACCAAGGCAGTGATCCGAGAGGAGTGGGTGAAGATTGTCCAGGAGGCCAAGGTCCTACATGGGCTGTAGTAGTAGTAGCTAAAGAGATGGAGAACCAAGGCCGTGATCCGAGAGGAGTGGGTGAAGATTGTCCAGGAGGCCAAGGTCCTACATGGGCTGTAGTAGTAGTAGTTAAAGAGATGGAGAACCAAGGCCGTGATCCGAGAGGAGTGGGTGAAGATTGTCCAGGAGGCCAAGGTCTTACATGGGCTGTAGTAGTAGCATTTAAAGAGAAGGAGAACCAAGGCCGTGATCCGACAGGAGTGGGTGAAGATTGTCCAGGAGGCCAAGGCCCTATATGGGCTGTACTAGTAGTAGTTAAAGAGATGGAGAACCAAGGCCGTGATCCGAGAGGAGTGGGTGAAGATTGTCCAGGAGGCCAAGGTCCTACATGGGCTGTAGTAGTAGTAGTTAAAGAGATGGAGAACCAAGGCCGTGATCCGAGAGGAGTGGGTGAAGATTGTCCAGGAGGCCGAGGTCCTACATGGGCTGTAGTAGTAGTAGTTAAAGAGATGGAGAAGCAAGGCCGTGATCCGAGAGGACTGGGTGAAGATTGTCCAGGAGGCCAAGGCCCTATATGGGCTGCAGTAGTAGTAGTTATAGAGGTGGAGAACCAAGGCCGTGATCCGAGAGGAGTGGGTGAAGATTGTCCTGGAGGCCAAGGTCCTACATGGGCAGTAGTAGTAGTAGTTAAAGAGATGGAGAACCAAGGCCGTGATCCGAGAGGAGTGGGTGAAGATTGTCCAGGAGGCCAAGGTCCTACATGGGCTGTAGTAGTAGTAGTTAAAGAGATGGAGAACCATGGCCGTGATCCGAGAGGAGTGGGTGAAGATTGTCCAGGAGGCCAAGGTCCTACATGGGCTGTAGTAGTAGTAGTTAAAGAGATGGAGAACCAAGGCCGTGATCCGAGAGGAATGGGTGAAGATTGTCCAGGAGGCCAAGGCCCTACATGGGCTGTAGTAGTAGTAGTTAAAGAGATGGAGAACCAAGGCCGTGATCCGAGAGGAGTGGGTGAAGATTGTCCAGGAGGCCAAGGTCCTACATGGGCTGTAGTAGTAGTAGTTAAAGAGATGGAGAACCAAGGCCGTGATCCGAGAGTAGTAGGTGAAGATTGTCCAGGAGGCCAAGGCCCTACATGGGCTGCAGTAGTAGTAGTTGAAGAGATGGAGAACCAAGGCCGTGATCCGAGAGGAGTGGGTGAAGATTGTCCAGGAGGCCAAGGTTCTACATGGGCTGTAGTAGTAGTAGTAGTTAAAGAGATGGAGAACCAAGGCAGTGATCCGAGAGGAGTGGGTGAAGATTGTCCAGGAGGCCAAGGTCCTACATGGGCTGTAGTAGTAGTAGTTAAAGAGATGGAGAACCAAGGCCGTGATCCGAGAGGAGAGGGTGAAGATTGTCCAGGAGGCCAAGGTCCTAAATGGGCTGTAGTAGTAGTTGTTAAAGAGATGGAGAACCAAGGCCGTGATCCGAGAGGAGAGGGTGAAGATTGTCCAGGAGGCCAAGGTCCTACATGGGCTGCAGTAGTAGTAGTAGTTAAAGAGATGGAGAACAAAGGCCGTGATCCGAGAGGAGTGGGTGAAGATTGTCCAGGAGGCCAAGGCCCTACATGGGCTGCAGTAGTAGTAGTTGAAGAGATGGAGAACCAAGGCCGTGATCCGTGAGGAGTGGGTGAAGATTTTCCAAGAGGCCAAGGCCCTACATGGGCTGTAGTAGTAGTAGTTAAAGAGAGGAGAAGCAAGGCCGTGATCCGAGAGGAGTGGGAGAAGATTTTCCAAGAGGCCAAGGCCCTATATGGGCTGTAGTAGTAGTAGTTAAAGAGATGGAGAACCAAGGCCGTGATCCGAGAGGAGACGGTGAAGATTGTCCAAGAGGCCAAGGCCCTACATGGGCTGTAGTTGTAGTAGTTAAAGAGATGGAGAAGCAAGGCCGTGATCCGAGAGGAGTGGATGAAGATTGTCCAGGAGGCCAAGGCCCTACATGGGCTGTATTAGTAGTAGTTAAAGAGATGGAGAACGAAGGCCGTGATCCGAGAGGAGTGGGTGAAGATTGTCCAAGAGGCCAAGGCCCTATATGGGCTGCTGTAGTAGTAGTTAAAGAGATGGAGAACCAAGGCCGTGATCCGAGAGGAGTGGGTGAAGATTGTCCAGGAGTCCAAGGTCCTACATGGGCTGTAGTAGTAGTAGTTAAAGAGATGGAGAACCAAGGCCGTGATCCGAGAGGAGTGGGTGAAGATTGTCCAGGAGGCCAAGGTCCTACATGGGCTGCAGTAGTAGTAGTAGTTAAAGAGATGGAGAACCAAGGCCGTGATCCGAGAGGAGTGGATGAAGATTGTCCAGGAGGCCAAGGTCCTACATGGGCTGTAATAGAAGTAGTTAAAGAGATGGAGAACCATGGCCGTGATCCGAGAGGAGTGGTGAAGATTGTCCAGGAGGCTAAGGTCCTACATGGGCTGTAGTAGTAGTAGTTAAAGAGATGGAGAACCAAGGCCGTGATCCGAGAGGAGTGGGTGAAAATTGTCCAGGAGGCCAAGGTCCTACATGGGCTGTAGTAGTAGTAGTTAAAAAGATGGAGAACCATGGCCGTGATCCGAGAGGAGTGGGTGAAGGTTGCCCAGGAGGCCAAGGTCCTACATGGGCTGTAGTAGTAGTAGTAGTTAAAGAGATGGAGAACCAAGGCCGTGATCCGAGAGGAGTGGGTGAAGATTGTCCAGGAGGCCAAGGTAATACATGGGCTGTAGTAGTAGTAGTTAAAGAGAAGGAGAACCAAGGCCGTGATCCGACAGGAGTGGGTGAAGATTGTCCAGGAGGCCAAGGCCCTATATGGGCTGTACTAGTAGTAGTTAAAGATATGGAGAACCAAGGCCGTGATCCGAGAGGAGTGGGTGAAGATTGTCCAGGAGGCCAAGGTCCTACATGGGCTGTAGTAGTAGTAGTTAAAGAGATGGAGAACCAAGGCCGTGATCCGAGAGGAGTGGGTGAAGATTGTCCAGGAGGCCGAGGTCCTACATGGGCTGTAGTAGTAGTAGTTAAAGAGATGGAGAAGCAAGGCCGTGATCCGAGAGGACTGGGTGAAGATTGTCCAGGAGGCCAAGGCCCTATATGGGCTGCAGTAGTAGTAGTTATAGAGGTGGAGAACCAAGGCCGTGATCCGAGAGGAGTGGGTGAAGATTGTCCTGGAGGCCAAGGTCCTACATGGGCAGTAGTAGTAGTAGTTAAAGAGATGGAGAACCAAGGCCGTGATCCGAGAGGAGTGGGTGAAGATTGTCCAGGAGGCCAAGGTCCTACATGGGCTGTAGTAGTAGTAGTTAAAGAGATGGAGAACCAAGGCCGTGATCCGAGAGGAGTGGGTGAAGATTGTCCAGGAGGCCAAGGTCCTACATGGGCTGTAGTAGTAGTAGTTAAAGAGATGGAGAACCAAGGCCGTGATCCGAGAGGAATGGGTGAAGATTGTCCAGGAGGTCAAGGCCCTACATGGGCTGTAGTAGTAGTAGTTAAAGAGATGGAGAACCAAGGCCGTGATCCGAGAGGAGTGGGTGAAGATTGTCCAGGAGGCCAAGGTCCTACATGGGCTGTAGTAGTAGTAGTTAAAGAGATGGAGAACCAAGGCCGTGATCCGAGAGTAGTAGGTGAAGATTGTCCAGGAGGCCAAGGCCCTACATGGGCTGCAGTAGTAGTAGTTGAAGAGATGGAGAACCAAGGCCGTGATCCGAGAGGAGTGGGTGAAGATTGTCCAGGAGGCCAAGGTTCTACATGGGCTGTAGTAGTAGTAGTAGTTAAAGAGATGGAGAACCAAGGCAGTGATCCGAGAGGAGTGGGTGAAGATTGTCCAGGAGGCCAAGGTCCTACATGGGCTGTAGTAGTAGTAGTTAAAGAGATGGAGAACCAAGGCCGTGATCCGAGAGGAGAGGGTGAAGATTGTCCAGGAGGCCAAGGTCCTAAATGGGCTGTAGTAGTAGTTGTTAAAGAGATGGAGAACCAAGGCCGTGATCCGAGAGGAGAGGGTGAAGATTGTCCAGGAGGCCAAGGTCCTACATGGGTTGCAGTAGTAGTAGTAGTTAAAGAGATGGAGAACAAAGGCCGTGATCCGAGAGGAGTGGGTGAAGATTGTCCAGGAGGCCAAGGCCCTACATGGGCTGCAGTAGTAGTAGTTGAAGAGATGGAGAACCAAGGCCGTGATCCGTGAGGAGTGGGTGAAGATTTTCCAAGAGGCCAAGGCCCTACATGGGCTGTAGTAGTAGTAGTTAAAGAGAGGAGAAGCAAGGCCGTGATCCGAGAGGAGTGGGAGAAGATTTTCCAAGAGGCCAAGGCCCTATATGGGCTGTAGTAGTAGTAGTTAAAGAGATGGAGAACCAAGGCCGTGATCCGAGAGGAGACGGTGAAGATTGTCCAAGAGGCCAAGGCCCTACATGGGCTGTAGTTGTAGTAGTTAAAGAGATGGAGAAGCAAGGCCGTGATCCGAGAGGAGTGGATGAAGATTGTCCAGGAGGCCAAGGCCCTACATGGGCTGTATTAGTAGTAGTTAAAGAGATGGAGAACGAAGGCCGTGATCCGAGAGGAGTGGGTGAAGATTGTCCAAGAGGCCAAGGCCCTATATGGGCTGCTGTAGTAGTAGTTAAAGAGATGGAGAACCAAGGCCGTGATCCGAGAGGAGTGGGTGAAGATTGTCCAGGAGTCCAAGGTCCTACATGGGCTGTAGTAGTAGTAGTTAAAGAGATGGAGAACCAAGGCCGTGATCCGAGAGGAGTGGGTGAAGATTGTCCAGGAGGCCAAGGTCCTACATGGGCTGCAGTAGTAGTAGTAGTTAAAGAGATGGAGAACCAAGGCCGTGATCCGAGAGGAGTGGATGAAGATTGTCCAGGAGGCCAAGGTCCTACATGGGCTGTAATAGAAGTAGTTAAAGAGATGGAGAACCATGGCCGTGATCCGAGAGGAGTGGTGAAGATTGTCCAGGAGGCTAAGGTCCTACATGGGCTGTAGTAGTAGTAGTTAAAGAGATGGAGAACCAAGGCCGTGATCCGAGAGGAGTGGGTGAAAATTGTCCAGGAGGCCAAGGTCCTACATGGGCTGTAGTAGTAGTAGTTAAAAAGATGGAGAACCATGGCCGTGATCCGAGAGGAGTGGGTGAAGGTTGCCCAGGAGGCCAAGGTCCTACATGGGCTGTAGTAGTAGTAGTAGTTAAAGAGATGGAGAACCAAGGCCGTGATCCGAGAGGAGTGGGTGAAGATTGTCCAGGAGGCCAAGGTAATACATGGGCTGTAGTAGTAGTAGTTAAAGAGAAGGAGAACCAAGGCCGTGATCCGACAGGAGTGGGTGAAGATTGTCCAGGAGGCCAAGGCCCTATATGGGCTGTACTAGTAGTAGTTAAAGATATGGAGAACCAAGGCCGTGATCCGAGAGGAGTGGGTGAAGATTGTCCAGGAGGCCAAGGTCCTACATGGGCTGTAGTAGTAGTAGTAGTTAAAGAGATGGAGAACCAAGGCCGTGATCCGAGAGGAGTGGGTGAAGATTGTCCAGGAGGCCAAGGTCCTACATGGGCTGTAGTAGTAGTAGTTAAAGATATGGAGAAGCAAGGCCATGATCCGAGAGGACTGGGTGAAGGTTGTCCAGATGGCCAAGGCCCTATATGGGCTGCAGTAGTAGTAGTTATAGAGATGGAGAACCAAGGCCGTGATCCGAGAGGAGTGGGTGAAGACTGTCCTGGAGTCCAAGGCCCTATATGGGCTGCAGTAGTAGTAGTTATAGAGATGGAGAACCAAGGCCGTGATCCGGGAGGAGTGGGTGAAGATTGTCCTGGAGGCCAAGGTCCTACATGGGCAGTAGTATTAGTAGTTAAAGAGATGGAGAACCAAGGCCGTGATCAGAGAGGAGTGGGTGAAGTTTGTCCAGGAGGCCAAGGTCCTACATGGGCTGTAGTAGTAGTAGTTAAAGAGATGGAGAACCAAGGCCGTGATCCAAGAGGAGTGGGTGAAGATTGTCCAGGAGGCCAAGGTCCTACATGGGCTGTAGTAGTAGTAGTTAAAGAGATGGAGAACCAAGGCCGTGATCCGAGAGGAGTGGGTGAAGATTGTCCAGGAGGCCAAGGTCCTTCATGGGCTGTAGTAGTAGTAGTTAAAGAGATGGAGAACCAAGGCCGTGATCCGAGAGGAGTGGGTGAAGATTGTCCAGGAGGCCAAGGCCCTACATGGGCTGTAGTAGTAGTAGTTAAAGAGATGGAGAACCAAGGCCGTGATCCGAGAGGAGTGGGTGAAGATTGTCCAGGAGGCCAAGGTCCTACATGGGCTGCAGTAGTAGTAGTTAAAGAGATGGAGAACCAAGGCCGTGATCCGAGAGGAGTGGGTGAAGATTGTCCAGGAGGCCAAGGTTCTACATGGGCTGTAGTAGTAGTAGTAGTTAAAGAGATGGAGAACCAAGGCAGTGATCCGAGAGGAGTGGGTGAAAATTGTCCAGGAGGCCAAGGTCCTACATGGGCTGTAGTAGTATTAGTTAAAGAGATGGAGAACCACGGCCGTGATCCGAGAGGAGAGGGTGAAGATGGTCCAGGAGGCCAAGGTCCTACATGGGCTGTAGTAGTAGTAGTTAAAGGATGGAGAACCAAGGCCGTGATCCGAGAGGAGAAGGTGAAGATTGTCCAGGAGGCCAAGGTCCTACATGGGCTGCAGTAGTAGTAGTTAAAGAGATGGAGAACCAAGGCCGTGATCCGAGAGGAGTGGGTGAAGATTGTCCAGGAGGCCAAGGCCCTACATGGGCTGCAGTAGTAGTAGTTAAAGAAATGGAGAACCATGGCCGTGATCCAAGAGGAGTGGGTGAAGATTGTCCAGGAGGCCAAGGTCCTACATGGGCTGTAGTAGTAGTAGTTAAAGAGATGGAGAACCAAGACCGTGATCCGAGAGGAGTGGGTGAAGATTGTCCAGGAGGCCAAGGTCCTACATGGGCTGTAGTAGTAGTAGTTAAAGAGATGGAGAACCAAGGCCGTGATCCGAGAGGAGTGGGTGAAGATTGTCCAGGAGGCCAAGGCCCTACATGGGCTTCAGTAGTAATAGTTGAAGAGATGGAGAACCAAGGCCGTGATCCGTGAGGAGTGGGTAAAGATTGTCCAGGAGGCCAAGGTCCTACATGGGCTGTAGTAGTAGTAGTAGTTAAAGAGATGGAGAAGCAAGGCCGTGATCCGAGAAGACTGGGTGAAGATTGTCCAGGAGGCCAAGGCCCTATATGGGCTGCAGTAGTAGTAGTTATAGAGATGGAGAACCAAGGCCGTGATCCGAGAGGAGTGGGTGAAGATTGTCCTCGAGGCGAAGGTCCTACATGGGCAGTAGTAGTAGTAGTTAAAGAGATGGAGAACCAAGGCCGTGATCCGAAATTAGTGGGTGAAGTTTGTCCAGGAGGCCAAGGTCCTACATGGGCTGTAGTGAAAATCCACAGCCTGCTTCCAGTCTCCGACCGGGTCAGGAATGGAATGAATGAAGCCCCCATCTAGCGGCGAGGATATGAAGTGTGCCGGCTGCCGATGCCTGTCGCACTCCTCTGGGGCAATGATTAAATGAATGACAGATGGAATGAAATGATAGTGGAGAGTGTTGCTGGAATGAAATTGTGACAGGGAAAACCGGAGTACCCGGAGAAAAACCTGTCTGCCTCCGTTCTGTCCAGCACAGATCTCACATGGAGTGACCGGGATTTGAACCACGGAACCAGTGGTGAGAGGCCAGCGTGCTGCCGCCTAAGCCACGGAGGCTCACCTACATGGGCTGTAGTAGTAGTAGTTAAAGGGATGGAGAACCAAGGCCGTGATCCGAGAGGAGTGGGTGAGGATTGTCCAGGAGGCCAAGGTCCTACATGGGCTGTAGTAGTAGTAGTTAAAGAGATGGAGAACCAAGGCCGTGATCCGAGAGGAGTTGGTGAAGATTGTCCAGGAGGCCAAGGTCCTACATGGGCTGTAGTAGTAGTAGTTAAAGAGATGGAGAACCAAGGCCATGATCCGAGAGGTGTGGGTGAAGATTGTCCAGGAGGCCAAGGCCCTACATGGGCTGAAGTAGTAGTAGTTAAAGAGATGGAGAGCCAAGGCCGTGATCCGAGAGGTGTGGGTGAAGATTGTCCAGGAGGCCAAGGTCCTACATGGGCTGTAGTAGTAGTAGTTAAAGAGATGGAGAACCAAGGCCGTGATCCGAGAGTAGTAGGTGAAGATTGTCCAGGTGGCCAAGGCCCTACATGGGCTGCAGTAGTAGTAGTTAAAGAGATGGAGTACCATGGCCGTGATCCGAGAGGAGTGGGTAAAGATTGTCCATGAGGCCAAGGTTCTACATGGGCTGTATTAGTAGTAGTAGTTAAAGAGATGGAGAACCAAGGCAGTGATCCGAGAGGAGTGGGTGAAGATTGTCCAGGAGGCCAAGGTCCTACATGGGCTGTAGTAGTAGTAGTTAAAGAGATGGAGAACCAAGGCAGTGATCCGAGAGGAGTGGGTGAAGATTGTCCAGGAGGCCAAGGTCCTTCATGGGCTGTAGTAGTAGTAGTTAAAGAGATGGAGAACCAAGGCCGTGATCCGAGAGGAGTGGGTGAAGATTGTCCAGGAGGCCAAGGTCCTACATGGGCTGTAGTAGTAGTAGTTAAAGAGATGGAGAACCAAGGCCGTGATCCGAGAGGAGTGGGTGAAGATTGTCCAGGAGGCCAAGGTCCTACATGGGCTGTAGTAGTAGTAGTTGAAGAGAAAGAGAACCAAGGCCGTGATCCGACAGGAGTGGGTGAAGATTGTCCAGGAGGCCAAGGCCCTATATGGGCTGTACTAGTAGTAGTTAAAGAGATGGAGAACCAAGGCCGTGATCCGAGAGGAGTGGGTGAAGATTGTCCAGGAGGCCAAGGTCCTACATGGGCTGTAGTAGTAGTAGTTAAAGAGATGGAGAACCAAGGCCGTGTCCGAGAGGAGTGGGTGAAGATTGTCCAGGAGGCCAAGGTCCTACATGGGCTGTAGTAGTAGTAGTTAAAGAGATGGAGAAGCAAGGCCGTGATCCGAGAGGAGTGGGTGAAGATTGTCCAGGAGGCCAAGGTCTTACATGGGCTGTAGTAGTAGCATTTAAAGAGAAGGAGAACCAAGGCCGTGATCCGACAGGAGTGGGTGAAGATTGTCCAGGAGGCCAAGGCCCTATATGGGCTGTACTAGTAGTAGTTAAAGAGATGGAGAACCAAGGCCGTGATCCGAGAGGAGTGGGTGAAGAATGTCCAGGAGGCCAAGGTCCTACATGGGCTGTAGTAGTAGTAGTTAAAGAGATGGAGAACCAAGGCCGTGATCCGAGAGGAGTGGGTGAAGATTGTCCAGGAGGCCGAGGTCCTACATGGGCTGTAGTAGTAGTAGTTAAAGAGATGGAGAAGCAAGGCCGTGATCCGAGAGGACTGGGTGAAGATTGTCCAGGAGGCCAAGGCCCTATATGGGCTGCAGTAGTAGTAGTTATAGAGGTGGAGAACCAAGGCCGTGATCCGAGAGGAGTGGGTGAAGATTGTCCTGGAGGCCAAGGTCCTACATGGGCAGTAGTAGTAGTAGTTAAAGAGATGGAGAACCAAGGCCGTGATCCGAGAGGAGTGGGTGAAGATTGTCCAGGAGGCCAAGGTCCTACATGGGCTGTAGTAGTAGTAGTTAAAGAGATGGAGAACCAAGGCCGTGATCCGAGAGGAGTGGGTGAAGATTGTCCAGGAGGCCAAGGTCCTACATGGGCTGTAGTAGTAGTAGTTAAAGAGATGGAGAACCAAGGCCGTGATCCGAGAGGAGTGGGTGAAGATTGTCCAGGAGGCCAAGGTCCTACATGGGCAGTAGTAGTAGTAGTTAAAGAGATGGAGAACCAAGGCCGTGATCCGAGAGGAGTGGGTGAAGGTTGTCCTGGAGGCCAAGGTCCTACATGGGCAGTTGTAGTAGTAGTTAAAGAGATGGAGAACCAAGGCCGTGATCCGAGATTAGTGGGTGAAGTTTGTCCAGGAGGCCAAGGTCCTACATGGGCTGTAGTAGTAGTAGTTAAAGAGATGGAGAACCAAGGCCGTGATCCGAGAGGAGTGGGTGAAGATTGTCCAGGAGGCCAAGGTCCTACATGGGCTGTAGTAGTAGTAGTTAAAGAGATGGAGAACCAAGGCCGTGATCCGAGAGGAGTGGGTGAAGATTGTCCAGGAGGCCAAGGTCCTACATGGGCTGTAGTAGTAGTAGTTAAAGAGATGGAGAACCAAGTCCGTGATCCGAGAGGAGTGGGTGAAGATTGTCCAGGAGGCCAAGGCCCTACATGGGCTGTAGTAGTAGTAGTTAAAGAGATGGAGAACCAAGGCCGTGATCCGAGAGGAGTGGGTGAAGATTGTCCAGGAGGCCAAGGTCCTACATGGGCTGTAGTAGTAGTAGTTAAAGAGATGGAGAACCAAGGCCGTGATCCGAGAGTAGTAGGTGAAGATTGTCCAGGAGGCCAAGGCCCTACATGGGCTGCAGTAGTAGAAGTTAAAGAGATGGAGAACCAAGGCCGTGATCCGAGAGGAGTGGGTGAAGATTGTCCGGGAGGCCAAGGTTCTACATGGGCTGTAGTAGTAGTAGTAGTAGTAGTTAAAGAGATGGAGAACCAAGGCATTGATCCGAGAGGAGTGGGTGAAGATTGTCCAGGAGGCCAAGGTCCTACATGGGCAGTACTAGTAGTAGTTAAAGGGATGGAGAACCAAGGCAGTGATCCGAGAGGAGTGGGTGAAGATTGTCCAGGAGGCCAAGGTCCTACATGGGCTGTAGTAGTAGTAGCTAAAGAGATGGAGAACCAAGGCCGTGATCCGAGAGGAGTGGGTGAAGATTGTCCAGGAGGCCAAGGTCCTACATGGGCTGAAGTAGTAGTAGTTAAAGAGATGGAGAACCAAGGCCGTGATCCGAGAGGAGTGGGTGAAGATTGTCCAGGAGGCCAAGGTCTTACATGGGCTGTAGTAGTAGCATTTAAAGAGAAGGAGAACCAAGGCCGTGATCCGACAGGAGTGGGTGAAGATTGTCCAGGAGGCCAAGGCCCTATATGGGCTGTACTAGTAGTAGTTAAAGAGATGGAGAACCAAGGCCGTGATCCGAGAGGAGCGGGTGAAGATTGTCCAGGAGGCCAAGGTCCTACATGGGCTGTAGTAGTAGTAGTTAAAGAGATGGAGAACCAAGGCCGTGATCCGAGAGGAGTGGGTGAAGATTGTCCAGGAGGCCGAGGTCCTACATGGGCTGTAGTAGTAGTAGTTAAAGAGATGGAGAAGCAAGGCCGTGATCCGAGAGGACTGGGTGAAGATTGTCCAGGAGGCCAAGGCCCTATATGGGCTGCAGTAGTAGTAGTTATAGAGGTGGAGAACCAAGGCCGTGATCCGAGAGGAGTGGGTGAAGATTGTCCTGGAGGCCAAGGTCCTACATGGGCAGTAGTAGTAGTAGTTAAAGAGATGGAGAACCAAGGCCGTGATCCGAGAGGAGTGGGTGAAGATTGTCCAGGAGGCCAAGGTCCTACATGGGCTGTAGTAGTAGTAGTTAAAGAGATGGAGAACCAAGGCCGTGATCCGAGAGGAGTGGGTGAAGATTGTCCAGGAGGCCAAGGTCCTACATGGGCTGTAGTAGTAGTAGTTAAAGAGATGGAGAACCAAGGCCGTGATCCGAGAGGAATGGGTGAAGATTGTCCAGGAGGCCAAGGCCCTACATGGGCTGTAGTAGTAGTAGTTAAAGAGATGGAGAACCAAGGCCGTGATCCGAGAGGAGTGGGTGAAGATTGTCCAGGAGGCCAAGGTCCTACATGGGCTGTAGTAGTAGTAGTTAAAGAGATGGAGAACCAAGGCCGTGATCCGAGAGTAGTAGGTGAAGATTGTCCAGGAGGCCAAGGCCCTACATGGGCTGCAGTAGTAGTAGTTGAAGAGATGGAGAACCAAGGCCGTGATCCGAGAGGAGTGGGTGAAGATTGTCCAGGAGGCCAAGGTTCTACATGGGCTGTAGTAGTAGTAGTAGTTAAAGAGATGGAGAACCAAGGCAGTGATCCGAGAGGAGTGGGTGAAGATTGTCCAGGAGGCCAAGGTCCTACATGGGCTGTAGTAGTAGTAGTTAAAGAGATGGAGAACCAAGGCCGTGATCCGAGAGGAGAGGGTGAAGATTGTCCAGGAGGCCAAGGTCCTAAATGGGCTGTAGTAGTAGTTGTTAAAGAGATGGAGAACCAAGGCCGTGATCCGAGAGGAGAGGGTGAAGATTGTCCAGGAGGCCAAGGTCCTACATGGGCTGCAGTAGTAGTAGTAGTTAAAGAGATGGAGAACAAAGGCCGTGATCCGAGAGGAGTGGGTGAAGATTGTCCAGGAGGCCAAGGCCCTACATGGGCTGCAGTAGTAGTAGTAGTTGAAGAGATGGAGAACCAAGGCCGTGATCCGTGAGGAGTGGGTGAAGATTGTCCAGGAGGCCAAGGCCCTACATGGGCTGTATTAGTAGTAGTTAAAGAGATGGAGAACGAAGGCCGTGATCCGAGAGGAGTGGGTGAAGATTGTCCAAGAGGCCAAGGCCCTATATGGGCTGCTGTAGTAGTAGTTAAAGAGATGGAGAACCAAGGCCGTGATCCGAGAGGAGTGGGTGAAGATTGTCCAGGAGTCCAAGGTCCTACATGGGCTGTAGTAGTAGTAGTTAAAGAGATGGAGAACCAAGGCCGTGATCCGAGAGGAGAGGGTGAAGATTGTCCAAGAGGCCAAGGCCCTACATGGGCTGTAGTAGTAGTAGTTAAAGAGATGGAGAACCAAGGCCGTGATCCGAGAGGAGACGGTGAAGATTGTCCAAGAGGCCAAGGCCCTACATGGGCTGTAGTTGTAGTAGTTAAAGAGATGGAGAAGCAAGGCCGTGATCCGAGAGGAGTGGATGAAGATTGTCCAGGAGGCCAAGGCCCTACATGGGCTGTATTAGTAGTAGTTAAAGAGATGGAGAACGAAGGCCGTGATCCGAGAGGAGTGGGTGAAGATTGTCCAAGAGGCCAAGGCCCTATATGGGCTGCTGTAGTAGTAGTTAAAGAGATGGAGAACCAAGGCCGTGATCCGAGAGGAGTGGGTGAAGATTGTCCAGGAGTCCAAGGTCCTACATGGGCTGTAGTAGTAGTAGTTAAAGAGATGGAGAACCAAGGCCGTGATCCGAGAGGAGTGGGTGAAGATTGTCCAGGAGGCCAAGGTCCTACATGGGCTGCAGTAGTAGTAGTAGTTAAAGAGATGGAGAACCAAGGCCGTGATCCGAGAGGAGTGGATGAAGATTGTCCAGGAGGCCAAGGTCCTACATGGGCTGTAATAGAAGTAGTTAAAGAGATGGAGAACCATGGCCGTGATCCGAGAGGAGTGGTGAAGATTGTCCAGGAGGCTAAGGTCCTACATGGGCTGTAGTAGTAGTAGTTAAAGAGATGGAGAACCAAGGCCGTGATCCGAGAGGAGTGGGTGAAAATTGTCCAGGAGGCCAAGGTCCTACATGGGCTGTAGTAGTAGTAGTTAAAAAGATGGAGAACCATGGCCGTGATCCGAGAGGAGTGGGTGAAGGTTGCCCAGGAGGCCAAGGTCCTACATGGGCTGTAGTAGTAGTAGTAGTTAAAGAGATGGAGAACCAAGGCCGTGATCCGAGAGGAGTGGGTGAAGATTGTCCAGGAGGCCAAGGTAATACATGGGCTGTAGTAGTAGTAGTTAAAGAGAAGGAGAACCAAGGCCGTGATCCGACAGGAGTGGGTGAAGATTGTCCAGGAGGCCAAGGCCCTATATGGGCTGTACTAGTAGTAGTTAAAGATATGGAGAACCAAGGCCGTGATCCGAGAGGAGTGGGTGAAGATTGTCCAGGAGGCCAAGGTCCTACATGGGCTGTAGTAGTAGTAGTAGTTAAAGAGATGGAGAACCAAGGCCGTGATCCGAGAGGAGTGGGTGAAGATTGTCCAGGAGGCCAAGGTCCTACATGGGCTGTAGTAGTAGTAGTTAAAGATATGGAGAAGCAAGGCCATGATCCGAGAGGACTGGGTGAAGGTTGTCCAGATGGCCAAGGCCCTATATGGGCTGCAGTAGTAGTAGTTATAGAGATGGAGAACCAAGGCCGTGATCCGAGAGGAGTGGGTGAAGACTGTCCTGGAGTCCAAGGCCCTATATGGGCTGCAGTAGTAGTAGTTATAGAGATGTAGAACCAAGGCCGTGATCCGGGAGGAGTGGGTGAAGATTGTCCTGGAGGCCAAGGTCCTACATGGGCAGTAGTAGTAGTAGTTAAAGAGATGGAGAACCAAGGCCGTGATCAGAGAGGAGTGGGTGAAGTTTGTCCAGGAGGCCAAGGTCCTACATGGGCTGTAGTAGTAGTAGTTAAAGAGATGGAGAACCAAGGCCGTGATCCGAGAGGAGTGGGTGAAGATTGTCCAGGAGGCCAAGGTCCTACATGGGCTGTAGTAGTAGTAGTTAAAGAGATGGAGAACCAAGGCCGTGATCCGAGAGGAGTGGGTGAAGATTGTCCAGGAGGCCAAGGTCCTACATGGGCTGTAGTAGTAGTAGTTAAAGAGATGGAGAACCAAGGCCGTGATCCGAGAGGAGTGGGTGAAGATTGTCCAGGAGGCCAAGGCCCTACATGGGCTGTAGTAGTAGTAGTTAAAGAGATGGAGAACCAAGGCCGTGATCCGAGAGGAGTGGGTGAAGATTGTCCAGGAGGCCAAGGTCCTACATGGGCTGCAGTAGTAGTAGTTAAAGAGATGGAGAACCAAGGCCGTGATCCGAGAGGAGTGGGTGAAGTTTGTCCAGGAGGCCAAGGTTCTACATGGGCTGTAGTAGTAGTAGTAGTTAAAGAGATGGAGAACCAAGGCAGTGATCCGAGAGGAGTGGGTGAAAATTGTCCAGGAGGCCAAGGTCCTACATGGGCTGTAGTAGTAGTAGTTAAAGAGATGGAGAACCAAGGCCGTGATCCGAGAGGAGAGGGTGAAGATGGTCCAGGAGGCCAAGGTCCTACATGGGCTGTAGTAGTAGTAGTTAAAGGATGGAGAACCAAGGCCGTGATCCGAGAGGAGAAGGTGAAGATTGTCCAGGAGGCCAAGGTCCTACATGGGCTGCAGTAGTAGTAGTTAAAGAGATGGAGAACCAAGGCCGTGATCCGAGAGGAGTGGGTGAAGATTGTCCAGGAGGCCAAGGCCCTACATGGGCTGCAGTAGTAGTAGTTAAAGAAATGGAGAACCATGGCCGTGATCCAAGAGGAGTGGGTGAAGATTGTCCAGGAGGCCAAGGTCCTACATGGGCTGTAGTAGTAGTAGTTAAAGAGATGGAGAACCAAGACCGTGATCCGAGAGGAGTGGGTGAAGATTGTCCAGGAGGCCAAGGTCCTACATGGGCTGTAGTAGTAGTAGTTAAAGAGATGGAGAACCAAGGCCGTGATCCGAGAGGAGTGGGTGAAGATTGTCCAGGAGGCCAAGGCCCTACATGGGCTTCAGTAGTAATAGTTGAAGAGATGGAGAACCAAGGCCGTGATCCGTGAGGAGTGGGTAAAGATTGTCCAGGAGGCCAAGGTCCTACATGGGCTGTAGTAGTAGTAGTAGTTAAAGAGATGGAGAAGCAAGGCCGTGATCCGAGAAGACTGGGTGAAGATTGTCCAGGAGGCCAAGGCCCTATATGGGCTGCAGTAGTAGTAGTTATAGAGATGGAGAACCAAGGCCGTGATCCGAGAGGAGTGGGTGAAGATTGTCCTCGAGGCGAAGGTCCTACATGGGCAGTAGTAGTAGTAGTTAAAGAGATGGAGAACCAAGGCCGTGATCCGAAATTAGTGGGTGAAGTTTGTCCAGGAGGCCAAGGTCCTACATGGGCTGTAGTGAAAATCCACAGCCTGCTTCCAGTCTCCGACCGGGTCAGGAATGGAATGAATGAAGCCCCCATCTAGCGGCGAGGATATGAAGTGTGCCGGCTGCCGATGCCTGTCGCACTCCTCTGGGGCAATGATTAAATGAATGACAGATGGAATGAAATGATAGTGGAGAGTGTTGCTGGGATGAAATTGTGACAGGGAAAACCGGAGTACCCGGAGAAAAACCTGTCTGCCTCCGTTCTGTCCAGCACAGATCTCACATGGAGTGACCGGGATTTGAACCACGGAACCAGTGGTGAGAGGCCAGCGTGCTGCCGCCTAAGCCACGGAGGCTCACCTACATGGGCTGTAGTAGTAGTAGTTAAAGGGATGGAGAACCAAGGCCGTGATCCGAGAGGAGTGGGTGAGGATTGTCCAGGAGGCCAAGGTCCTACATGGGCTGTAGTAGTAGTAGTTAAAGAGATGGAGAACCAAGGCCGTGATCCGAGAGGAGTTGGTGAAGATTGTCCAGGAGGCCAAGGTCCTACATGGGCTGTAGTAGTAGTAGTTAAAGAGATGGAGAACCAAGGCCATGATCCGAGAGGTGTGGGTGAAGATTGTCCAGGAGGCCAAGGCCCTACATGGGCTGAAGTAGTAGTAGTTAAAGAGATGGAGAACCAAGGCCGTGATCCGAGAGGTGTGGGTGAAGATTGTCCAGGAGGCCAAGGTCCTACATGGGCTGTAGTAGTAGTAGTTAAAGAGATGGAGAACCAAGGCCGTGATCCGAGAGTAGTAGGTGAAGATTGTCCAGGTGGCCAAGGCCCTACATGGGCTGCAGTAGTAGTAGTTAAAGAGATGGAGTACCATGGCCGTGATCCGAGAGGAGTGGGTAAAGATTGTCCATGAGGCCAAGGTTCTACATGGGCTGTATTAGTAGTAGTAGTTAAAGAGATGGAGAACCAAGGCAGTGATCCGAGAGGAGTGGGTGAAGATTGTCCAGGAGGCCAAGGTCCTACATGGGCTGTAGTAGTAGTAGTTAAAGAGATGGAGAACCAAGGCAGTGATCCGAGAGGAGTGGGTGAAGATTGTCCAGGAGGCCAAGGTCCTTCATGGGCTGTAGTAGTAGTAGTTAAAGAGATGGAGAACCAAGGCCGTGATCCGAGAGGAGTGGGTGAAGATTGTCCAGGAGGCCAAGGTCCTACATGGGCTGTAGTAGTAGTAGTTAAAGAGATGGAGAACCAAGGCCGTGATCCGAGAGGAGTGGGTGAAGATTGTCCAGGAGGCCAAGGTCCTACATGGGCTGTAGTAGTAGTAGTTAAAGAGAAAGAGAACCAAGGCCGTGATCCGACAGGAGTGGGTGAAGATTGTCCAGGAGGCCAAGGCCCTATATGGGCTGTACTAGTAGTAGTTAAAGAGATGGAGAACCAAGGCCGTGATCCGAGAGGAGTGGGTGAAGATTGTCCAGGAGGCCAAGGTCCTACATGGGCTGTAGTAGTAGTAGTTAAAGAGATGGAGAACCAAGGCCGTGTCCGAGAGGAGTGGGTGAAGATTGTCCAGGAGGCCAAGGTCCTACATGGGCTGTAGTAGTAGTAGTTAAAGAGATGGAGAAGCAAGGCCGTGATCCGAGAGGAGTGGGTGAAGATTGTCCAGGAGGCCAAGGTCTTACATGGGCTGTAGTAGTAGCATTTAAAGAGAAGGAGAACCAAGGCCGTGATCCGACAGGAGTGGGTGAAGATTGTCCAGGAGGCCAAGGCCCTATATGGGCTGTACTGGTAGTAGTTAAAGAGATGGAGAACCAAGGCCGTGATCCGAGAGGAGTGGGTGAAGAATGTCCAGGAGGCCAAGGTCCTACATGGGCTGTAGTAGTAGTAGTTAAAGAGATGGAGAACCAAGGCCGTGATCCGAGAGGAGTGGGTGAAGATTGTCCAGGAGGCCGAGGTCCTACATGGGCTGTAGTAGTAGTAGTTAAAGAGATGGAGAAGCAAGGCCGTGATCCGAGAGGACTGGGTGAAGATTGTCCAGGAGGCCAAGGCCCTATATGGGCTGCAGTAGTAGTAGTTATAGAGGTGGAGAACCAAGGCCGTGATCCGAGAGGAGTGGGTGAATATTGTCCTGGAGGCCAAGGTCCTACATGGGCAGTAGTAGTAGTAGTTAAAGAGATGGAGAACCAAGGCCGTGATCCGAGAGGAGTGGGTGAAGATTGTCCAGGAGGCCAAGGTCCTACATGGGCTGTAGTAGTAGTAGTTAAAGAGATGGAGAACCAAGGCCGTGATCCGAGAGGAGTGGGTGAAGATTGTCCAGGAGGCCAAGGTCCTACATGGGCTGTAGTAGTAGTAGTTAAAGAGATGGAGAACCAAGGCCGTGATCCGAGAGGAATGGGTGAAGATTGTCCAGGAGGCCAAGGCCCTACATGGGCTGTAGTAGTAGTAGTTAAAGAGATGGAGAACCAAGGCCGTGATCCGAGAGGAGTGGGTGAAGATTGTCCAGGAGGCCAAGGTCCTACATGGGCTGTAGTAGTAGTAGTTAAAGAGATGGAGAACCAAGGCCGTGATCCGAGAGTAGTAGGTGAAGATTGTCCAGGAGGCCAAGGCCCTACATGGGCTGCAGTAGTAGTAGTTAAAGAGATGGAGAACCAAGGCCATGATCCGAGAGGAGTGGGTGAAGATTGTCCAGGAGGCCAAGGTTCTACATGGGCTGTAGTAGTAGTAGTAGTTAAAGGGATGGAGAACCAAGGCAGTGATCCGAGAGGAGTGGGTGAAGATTGTCCAGGAGGCCAAGGTCCTACATGGGCTGTAGTAGTAGTAGTTAAAGAGATGGAGAACCAAGGCCGTGATCCGAGAGGAGAGGGTGAAGATTGTCCAGGAGGCCAAGGTCCTAAATGGGCTGTAGTAGTAGTTGTTAAAGAGATGGAGAACCAAGGCCGTGATCCGAGAGGAGAGGGTGAAGATTGTCCAGGAGGCCAAGGTCCTACATGGGCTGCAGTAGTAGTAGTTAAAGAGATGGAGAACAAAGGCCGTGATCCGAGAGGAGTTGGTGAAGATTGTCCAGGAGGCCAAGGCCCTACATGGGCTGCAGTAGTAGTAGTTGAAGAGATGGAGAACCAAGGCCGTGATCCGTGAGGAGTGGGTAAAGATTGTCCAAGAGGCCAAGGCCCTACATGGGCTGTAGTAGTAGTAGTTAAAGAGAGGAGAAGCAAGGCCGTGATCCGAGAGGAGTGGGAGAAGATTGTCCAAGAGGCCAAGGCCCTATATGGGCTGTAGTAGTAGTAGTTAAAGAGATGGAGAACCAAGGCCGTGATCCGAGAGGAGACGGTGAAGATTGTCCAAGAGGCCAAGGCCCTACATGGGCTGTAGTTGTAGTAGTTAAAGAGATGGAGAAGCAAGGCCGTGATCCGAGAGGAGTGGATGAAGATTGTCCAGGAGGCCAAGGCCCTACATGGGCTGTATTAGTAGTAGTTAAAGAGATGGAGAACGAAGGCCGTGATCCGAGAGGAGTGGGTGAAGATTGTCCAAGAGGCCAAGGCCCTATATGGGCTGCTGTAGTAGTAGTTAAAGAGATGGAGAACCAAGGCCGTGATCCGAGAGGAGTGGGTGAAGATTGTCCAGGAGTCCAAGGTCCTACATGGGCTGTAGTAGTAGTAGTTAAAGAGATGGAGAACCAAGGCCGTGATCCGAGAGGAGTGGGTGAAGATTGTCCAGGAGGCCAAGGTCCTACATGGGCTGCAGTAGTAGTAGTAGTTAAAGAGATGGAGAACCAAGGCCGTGATCCGAGAGGAGTGGATGAAGATTGTCCAGGAGGCCAAGGTCCTACATGGGCTGTAATAGAAGTAGTTAAAGAGATGGAGAACCATGGCCGTGATCCGAGAGGAGTGGTGAAGATTGTCCAGGAGGCTAAGGCCCTACATGGGCTGTAGTAGTAGTAGTTAAAGAGATGGAGAACCAAGGCCGTGATCCGAGAGGAGTGGGTGAAAATTGTCCAGGAGGCCAAGGTCCTACATGGGCTGTAGTAGTAGTAGTTAAAAAGATGGAGAACCATGGCCGTGATCCGAGAGGAGTGGGTGAAGGTTGCCCAGGAGGCCAAGGTCCTACATGGGCTGTAGTAGTAGTAGTAGTAGTTAAAGAGATGGAGAACCAAGGCCGTGATCCGAGAGGAGTGGGTGAAGATTGTCCAGGAGGCCAAGGTAATACATGGGCTGTAGTAGTAGTAGTTAAAGAGAAGGAGAACCAAGGCCGTGATCCGACAGGAGTGGGTGAAGATTGTCCAGGAGGCCAAGGCCCTATATGGGCTGTACTAGTAGTAGTTAAAGATATGGAGAACCAAGGCCGTGATCCGAGAGGAGTGGGTGAAGATTGTCCAGGAGGCCAAGGTCCTACATGGGCTGTAGTAGTAGTAGTTAAAGATATGGAGAAGCAAGGCCATGATCCGAGAGGACTGGGTGAAGGTTGTCCATATGGCCAAGGCCCTATATGGGCTGCAGTAGTAGTAGTTATAGAGATGGAGAACCAAGGCCGTGATCCGAGAGGAGTGGGTGAAGATTGTCCTGGAGTCCAAGGCCCTATATGGGCTGCAGTAGTAGTAGTTATAGAGATGGAGAACCAAGGCCGTGATCCGGGAGGAGTGGGTGAAGATTGTCCTGGAGGCCAAGGTCCTACATGGGCAGTAGTAGTAGTAGTTAAAGAGATGGAGAACCAAGGCCGTGATCCGAGAGGAGTGGGTGAAGTTTGTCCAGGAGGCCAAGGTCCTACATGGGCTGTAGTAGTAGTAGTTAAAGAGATGTAGAACCAAGGCCGTGATCCGAGAGGAGTGGGTGAAGATTGTCCAGGAGGCCAAGGTCCTACATGGGCTGTAGTAGTAGTAGTTAAAGAGATGGAGAACCAAGGCCGTGATCCGAGAGGTGTGGGTGAAGATTGTCCAGGAGGCCAAGGTCCTACATGGGCTGTAGTAGTAGTAGTTAAAGAGATGGAGAACCAAGGCCGTGATCCGAGAGGAGTGGGTGAAGATTGTCCAGGAGGCCAAGGCCCTACATGGGCTGCAGTAGTAGTAGTTAAAGAGATGGAGAACCAAGGCCGTGATCCGAGAGGAGTGGGTGAAGATTGTCCAGGAGGCCAAGGTCCTACATGGGCAGTAGTAGTAGTAGTTAAAGTGATGGAGAACCAAGGCCGTGATCCGAGAAGAGTGGGTGAAGTTTGTCCAGGAGTCCAAGGTCCTACATGGGCTGTAGTAGTAGTAGTTAAACAGATGGAGAACCAAGAACGTGATCCGAGAGGAGTGGGTGAAGATTGTCCAGGAGGCCAAGGTCCTACATGGTCTGTAGTAGTAGTAGTTAAAGAGATGGAGAACCATGGCCGTGATCCGAGAGTAGTAGGTGAAGATTGTCCAGGAGGCCAAGGCCCTACATGGGCTGCAGTAGTAGTAGTTAAAGAGATGGAGAACCAAGGCCGTGATCCGAGAGGAGTGGGTGAAGATTGTCCAGGAGGCCAAGGTCCTACATGGGCTGTAGTAGTAGTAGTTAAAGAGATGGAGAACCAAGGCCGTGATCCGAGACGAGTGGGTGAAGATTGTCCAGGAGGCCAAGGTCCTACATGGGCTGTAGTAGTAGTAGTTAAAGAGATGGAGAACCAAGGCCGTGATCCGAGAGGAGTGGGTGACGATTGTCCAGGAGGCCAAGGTCCTACATGGGCTGTAGTAGTAGTAGTTAAAGAGAAGGAGAACCAAGGCCGTGATCCGACAGGAGTGGGTGAAGATTGTCCAGGAGGCCAAGGCCCTATATGGACTGTACTAGTAGTAGTTAAAGAGATGGAGAACCAAGGCCGTGATCCGAGAGGAGTGGGTGAAGATTGTCCAGGAGGCCAAGGTCCTACATGGGCTGTAGTAGTTGTAGTTAAAGAGATGGAGAACCAAGGCCGTGATCCGAGAGGAGTGGGTGAAGATTGTCCAGGAGGCCAAGGTCCTACATGGGCTGTAGTAGTAGTAGTTAAAGAGATGGAGAAGCAAGGCCGTGATCCGAGAGGACTGGGTGAAGATTGTCCAGGAGGCCAAGGCCCTATATGGGCTGCAGTAGTAGTAGTTATAGAGATGGAGAACCAAGGCCGTGATCCGAGAGGAGTGGGTGAAGATTGTCCTGGAGGCCAAGGTCCTACATGGGCAGTTGTAGTAGTAGTTAAAGAGATGGAGAACCAAGGCCGTGATCCGAGATTAGTGGGTGAAGTTTGTCCAGGAGGCCAAGGTCCTACATGGGCTGTAGTAGTAGTAGTTAAAGAGATGGAGAACCAAGGCCGTGATCCGAGAGGAGTGGGTGAAGATTGTCCAGGAGGCCAAGGTCCTACATGGGCTGTAGTAGTAGTAGTTAAAGAGATGGAGAACCAAGGCCGTGATCCGAGAGGAGTGGGTGAAGATTGTCCAGGAGGCCAAGGTCCTACATGGGCTGTAGTAGTAGTAGTTAAAGAGATGGAGAACCAAGTCCGTGATCCGAGAGGAGTGGGTGAAGATTGTCCAGGAGGCCAAGGCCCTACATGGGCTGTAGTAGTAGTAGTTAAAGAGATGGAGAACCAAGGCCGTGATCCGAGAGGAGTGGGTGAAGATTGTCCAGGAGGCCAAGGTCCTACATGGGCTGTAGTAGTAGTAGTTATAGAGATGGAGAACCATGGCCGTGATCCGAGAGTAGTAGGTGAAGATTGTCCAGGAGGCCAAGGCCCTACATGGGCTGCAGTAGTAGAAGTTAAAGAGATGGAGAACCAAGGCCGTGATCCGAGAGGAGTGGGTGAATATTGTCCGGGAGGCCAAGGTTCTACATGGGCTGTAGTAGTAGTAGTAGTAGTAGTAGTTAAAGAGATGGAGAACCAAGGCAGTGATCCGAGAGGAGTGGGTGAAGATTGTCCAGGAGGCCAAGGTCCTACATGGGCAGTACTAGTAGTAGTTAAAGGGATGGAGAACCAAGGCAGTGATCCGAGAGGAGTGGGTGAAGATTGTCCAGGAGGCCAAGGTCCTACATGGGCTGTAGTAGTAGTAGCTAAAGAGATAGAGAACCATGGCCGTGATCCGAGAGGAGTGGGTCATGATTGTCCAGGAGGCCAAGGTCCTACATGGGCTGTAGTAGTAGTAGTTAAAGAGATGGAGAACCAAGGCCGTGATCCGAGAGGAGTGGGTGAAGATTGTCCAGGAGGCCAAGGTCTTACATGGGCTGTAGTAGTAGCATTTAAAGAGAAGGAGAACCAAGGCCGTGATCCGACAGGAGTGGGTGAAGATTGTCCAGGAGGCCAAGGCCCTATATGGGCTGTACTAGTAGTAGTTAAAGAGATGGAGAACCAAGGCCGTGATCCGAGAGGAGTGGGTGAAGATTGTCCAGGAGGCCAAGGTCCTACATGGGCTGTAGTAGTAGTAGTTAAAGAGATGGAGAACCAAGGCCGTGATCCGAGAGGAGTGGGTGAAGATTGTCCAGGAGGCCGAGGTCCTACATGGGCTGTAGTAGTAGTAGTTAAAGAGATGGAGAAGCAAGGCCGTGATCGGAGAGGACTGGGTGAAGATTGTCCAGGAGGCCAAGGCCCTATATGGGCTGCAGTAGTAGTAGTTATAGAGGTGGAGAACCAAGGCCGTGATCCGAGAGGAGTGGGTGAAGATTGTCCTGGAGGCCAAGGTCCTACATGGGCTGTAGTAGTAGTAGTTAAAGAGATGGAGAACGAAGGCCGTGATCCGAGAGGAGTGGGTGAAGATTGTCCAAGAGGCCAAGGCCCTATATGGGCTGCTGTACTAGTAGTTAAAGAGATGGAGAACCAAGGCCGTGATCCGAGAGGAGTGGGTGAAGATTGTCCAGGAGTCCAAGGTCCTACATGGGCTGTAGTAGTAGTAGTTAAAGAGATGGAGAACCAAGGCCGTGATCCGAGAGGAGTGGGTGAAGATTGTCCAGGAGGCCAAGGTCCTACATGGGCTGCAGTAGTAGTAGTAGTTAAAGAGATGGAGAACCAAGGCCGTGATCCGAGAGGAGTGGATGAAGATTGTCCAGGAGGCCAAGGTCCTACATGGGCTGTAATAGAAGTAGTTAAAGAGATGGAGAACCATGGCCGTGATCCGAGAGGAGTGGTGAAGATTGTCCAGGAGGCTAAGGTCCTACATGGGCTGTAGTAGTAGTAGTTAAAGAGATGGAGAACCAAGGCCGTGATCCGAGAGGAGTGGGTGAAAATTGTCCAGGAGGCCAAGGTCCTACATGGGCTGTAGTAGTAGTAGTTAAAAAGATGGAGAACCATGGCCGTGATCCGAGAGGAGTGGGTGAAGGTTGCCCAGGAGGCCAAGGTCCTACATGGGCTGTAGTAGTAGTAGTAGTTAAAGAGATGGAGAACCAAGGCCGTGATCCGAGAGGAGTGGGTGAAGATTGTCCAGGAGGCCAAGGTAATACATGGGCTGTAGTAGTAGTAGTTAAAGAGAAGGAGAACCAAGGCCGTGATCCGACAGGAGTGGGTGAAGATTGTCCAGGAGGCCAAGGCCCTATATGGGCTGTACTAGTAGTAGTTAAAGATATGGAGAACCAAGGCCGTGATCCGAGAGGAGTGGGTGAAGATTGTCCAGGAGGCCAAGGTCCTACATGGGCTGTAGTAGTAGTAGTAGTAGTTAAAGAGATGGAGAACCAAGGCCGTGATCCGAGAGGAGTGGGTGAAGATTGTCCAGGAGGCCAAGGTCCTACATGGGCTGTAGTAGTAGTAGTTAAAGATATGGAGAAGCAAGGCCATGATCCGAGAGGACTGGGTGAAGGTTGTCCATATGGCCAAGGCCCTATATGGGCTGCAGTAGTAGTAGTTATAGAGATGGAGAACCAAGGCCGTGATCCGAGAGGAGTGGGTGAAGATTGTCCTGGAGTCCAAGGCCCTATATGGGCTGCAGTAGTAGTAGTTATAGAGATGGAGAACCAAGGCCGTGATCCGGGAGGAGTGGGTGAAGATTGTCCTGGAGGCCAAGGTCCTACATGGGCAGTAGTAGTAGTAGTTAAAGAGATGGAGAACCAAGGCCGTGATCCGAGAGGAGTGGGTGAAGTTTGTCCAGGAGGCCAAGGTCCTACATGGGCTGTAGTAGTAGTAGTTAAAGAGATGGAGAACCAAGGCCGTGATCCGAGAGGAGTGGGTGAAGATTGTCCAGGAGGCCAAGGTCCTACATGGGCTGTAGTAGTAGTAGTTAAAGAGATGGAGAACCAAGGCCGTGATCCGAGAGGTGTGGGTGAAGATTGTCCAGGAGGCCAAGGTCCTACATGGGCTGTAGTAGTAGTAGTTAAAGAGATGGAGAACCAAGGCCGTGATCCGAGAGGAGTGGGTGAAGATTGTCCAGGAGGCCAAGGCCCTACATGGGCTGTAGTAGTAGTAGTTAAAGAGATGGAGAACCAAGGCCGTGATCCGAGAGGAGTGGGTGAAGATTGTCCAGGAGGCCAAGGTCCTACATGGGCAGTAGTAGTAGTAGTTAAAGAGATGGAGAACCAAGGCCGTGATCCGAGAAGAGTGGGTGAAGTTTGTCCAGGAGTCCAAGGTCCTACATGGGCTGTAGTAGTAGTAGTTAAACAGATGGAGAACCAAGAACGTGATCCGAGAGGAGTGGGTGAAGATTGTCCAGGAGGCCAAGGTCCTACATGGTCTGTAGTAGTAGTAGTTAAAGAGATGGAGAACCATGGCCGTGATCCGAGAGTAGTAGGTGAAGATTGTCCAGGAGGCCAAGGCCCTACATGGGCTGCAGTAGTAGTAGTTAAAGAGATGGAGAACCAAGGCCGTGATCCGAGAGGAGTGGGTGAAGATTGTCCAGGAGGCCAAGGTCCTACATGGGCTGTAGTAGTAGTAGTTAAAGAGATGGAGAACCAAGGCCGTGATCCGAGACGAGTGGGTGAAGATTGTCCAGGAGGCCAAGGTCCTACATGGGCTGTAGTAGTAGTAGTTAAAGAGATGGAGAACCAAGGCCGTGATCCGAGAGGAGTGGATGACGATTGTCCAGGAGGCCAAGGTCCTACATGGGCTGTAGTAGTAGTAGTTAAAGAGAAGGAGAACCAAGGCCGTGATCCGACAGGAGTGGGTGAAGATTGTCCAGGAGGCCAAGGCCCTATATGGACTGTACTAGTAGTAGTTAAAGAGATGGAGAACCAAGGCCGTGATCCGAGAGGAGTGGGTGAAGATTGTCCAGGAGGCCAAGGTCCTACATGGGCTGTAGTAGTTGTAGTTAAAGAGATGGAGAACCAAGGCCGTGATCCGAGAGGAGTGGGTGAAGATTGTCCAGGAGGCCAAGGTCCTACATGGGCTGTAGTAGTAGTAGTTAAAGAGATGGAGAAGCAAGGCCGTGATCCGAGAGGACTGGGTGAAGATTGTCCAGGAGGCCAAGGCCCTATATGGGCTGCAGTAGTAGTAGTTATAGAGATGGAGAACCAAGGCCGTGATCCGAGAGGAGTGGGTGAAGATTGTCCTGGAGGCCAAGGTCCTACATGGGCAGTTGTAGTAGTAGTTAAAGAGATGGAGAACCAAGGCCGTGATCCGAGATTAGTGGGTGAAGTCTGTCCAGGAGGCCAAGGTCCTACATGGGCTGTAGTAGTAGTAGTTAAAGAGATGGAGAACCAAGGCCGTGATCCGAGAGGAGTGGGTGAAGATTGTCCAGGAGGCCAAGGTCCTACATGGGCTGTAGTAGTAGTAGTTAAAGAGATGGAGAACCAAGGCCGTGATCCGAGAGGAGTGGGTGAAGATTGTCCAGGAGGCCAAGGTCCTACATGGGCTGTAGTAGTAGTAGTTAAAGAGATGGAGAACCAAGTCCGTGATCCGAGAGGAGTGGGTGAAGATTGTCCAGGAGGCCAAGGCCCTACATGGGCTGTAGTAGTAGTAGTTAAAGAGATGGAGAACCAAGGCCGTGATCCGAGAGGAGTGGGTGAAGATTGTCCAGGAGGCCAAGGTCCTACATGGGCTGTAGTAGTAGTAGTTATAGAGATGGAGAACCATGGCCGTGATCCGAGAGTAGTAGGTGAAGATTGTCCAGGAGGCCAAGGCCCTACATGGGCTGCAGTAGTAGAAGTTAAAGAGATGGAGAACCAAGGCCGTGATCCGAGAGGAGTGGGTGAATATTGTCCGGGAGGCCAAGGTTCTACATGGGCTGTAGTAGTAGTAGTAGTAGTAGTAGTTAAAGAGATGGAGAACCAAGGCAGTGATCCGAGAGGAGTGGGTGAAGATTGTCCAGGAGGCCAAGGTCCTACATGGGCAGTACTAGTAGTAGTTAAAGGGATGGAGAACCAAGGCAGTGATCCGAGAGGAGTGGGTGAAGATTGTCCAGGAGGCCAAGGTCCTACATGGGCTGTAGTAGTAGTAGCTAAAGAGATAGAGAACCATGGCCGTGATCCGAGAGGAGTGGGTCAAGATTGTCCAGGAGGCCAAGGTCCTACATGGGCTGTAGTAGTAGTAGTTAAAGAGATGGAGAACCAAGGCCGTGATCCGAGAGGAGTGGGTGAAGATTGTCCAGGAGGCCAAGGTCTTACATGGGCTGTAGTAGTAGCATTTAAAGAGAAGGAGAACCAAGGCCGTGATCCGACAGGAGTGGGTGAAGATTGTCCAGGAGGCCAAGGCCCTATATGGGCTGTACTAGTAGTAGTTAAAGAGATGGAGAACCAAGGCCGTGATCCGAGAGGAGTGGGTGAAGATTGTCCAGGAGGCCAAGGTCCTACATGGGCTGTAGTAGTAGTAGTTAAAGAGATGGAGAACCAAGGCCGTGATCCGAGAGGAGTGGGTGAAGATTGTCCAGGAGGCCGAGGTCCTACATGGGCTGTAGTAGTAGTAGTTAAAGAGATGGAGAAGCAAGGCCGTGATCGGAGAGGACTGGGTGAAGATTGTCCAGGAGGCCAAGGCCCTATATGGGCTGCAGTAGTAGTAGTTATAGAGGTGGAGAACCAAGGCCGTGATCCGAGAGGAGTGGGTGAAGATTGTCCTGGAGGCCAAGGTCCTACATGGGCAGTAGTAGTAGTAGTTAAAGAGATGGAGAACCAAGGCCGTGATCCGAGAGGAGTGGGTGAAGATTGTCCAGGAGGCCAAGGTCCTACATGGGCTGTAGTAGTAGTAGTTAAAGAGATGGAGAACCAAGGCCGTGATCCGAGAGGAGTGGGTGAAGATTGTCCAGGAGGCCAAGGTCCTACATGGGCTGTAGTAGTAGTAGTTAAAGAGATGGAGAACCAAGGCCGTGATCCGAGAGGAATGGGTGAAGATTGTCCAGGAGGCCAAGGCCCTACATGGGCTGTAGTAGTAGTAGTTAAAGAGATGGAGAACCAAGACCGTGATCCGAGAGGAGTGGGTGAAGATTGTCCAGGAGGCCAAGGTCCTACATGGGCTGTAGTAGTAGTAGTTAAAGAGATGGAGAACCAAGGCCGTGATCCGAGAGTAGTAGGTGAAGATTGTCCAGGAGGCCAAGGCCCTACATGGGCTGCAGTAGTAGTAGTTGAGGAGATGGAGAACCAAGGCCGTGATCCGAGAGGAGTGGGTGAAGATTGTCCAGGAGGCCAAGTTTCTACATGGGCTGTAGTAGTAGTAGTAGTTAAAGAGATGGAGAACCAAGGCAGTGATCCGAGAGGAGTGGGTGAAGATTGTCCAGGAGGCCAAGGCCCTACATGGGCTGTAGTAGTAGTAGTAGTTAAAGAGAGGAGAAGCAAGGCCGTGATCCGAGAGGAGTGGGAGAAGATTGTCCAAGAGGCCAAGGCCCTATATGGGCTGTAGTAGTAGTAGTTAAAGAGATGGAGAACCAAGGCCGTGATCCGAGAGGAGACGGTGAAGATTGTCCAAGAGGCCAAGGCCCTATATGGGCTGCTGTAGTAGTAGTTAAAGAGATGGAGAACCAAGGCCGTGATCCGAGAGGAGTGGGTGAAGATTGTCCAGGAGCCCAAGGTCCTACATGGGCTGTAGTAGTAGTAGTTAAAGAGATGGAGAACCAAGGCCGTGATCCGAGAGGAGTGGGTGAAGACTGTCCAGGAGGCCAAGGTCCTACATGGGCTGCAGTAGTAGTAGTAGTTAAAGAGATGGAGAACCAAGGCCGTGATCCGAGAGGAGTGGATGAAGATTGTCCAGGAGGCCAAGGTCCTACATGGGCTGTAATAGAAGTAGTTAAAGAGATGGAGAACCATGGCCGTGATCCGAGAGGAGTGGTGAAGATTGTCCAGGAGGCTAAGGTCCTACATGGGCTGTAGTAGTAGTAGTTAAAGAGATGGAGAACCAAGGCCGTGATCCGAGAGGAGTGGGTAAAAATTGTCCAGGAGGCCAAGGTCCTACATGGGCTGTAGTAGTAGTAGTTAAAAAGATGGAGAACCATGGCCGTGATCCGAGAGGAGTGGGTGAAGGTTGCCCAGGAGGCCAAGGTCCTACATGGGCTGTAGTAGTAGTAGTAGTTAAAGAGATGGAGAACCAAGGCCGTGATCCGAGAGGAGTGGGTGAAGATTGTCCAGGAGGCCAAGGTAATACATGGGCTGTAGTAGTAGTAGTTAAAGAGAAGGAGAACCAAGGCCGTGATCCGACAGGAGTGGGTGAAGATTGTCCAGGAGGCCAAGGCCCTATATGGGCTGTACTAGTAGTAGTTAAAGATATGGAGAACCAAGGCCGTGATCCGAGAGGAGTGGGTGAAGATTGTCCAGGAGGCCAAGGTCCTACATGGGCTGTAGTAGTAGTAGTAGTTAAAGAGATGGAGAACCAAGGCCGTGATCCGAGAGGAGTGGGTGAAGATTGTCCAGGAGGCCAAGGTCCTACATGGGCTGTAGTAGTAGTAGTTAAAGATATGGAGAAGCAAGGCCATGATCCGAGAGGACTGGGTGAAGGTTGTCCAGATGGCCAAGGCCCTATATGGGCTGCAGTAGTAGTAGTTATAGAGATGGAGAACCAAGGCCGTGATCCGAGAGGAGTGGGTGAAGATTGTCCTGGAGTCCAAGGCCCTATATGGGCTGCAGTAGTAGTAGTTATAGAGATGGAGAACCAAGGCCGTGATCCGGGAGGAGTGGGTGAAGATTGTCCTGGAGGCCAAGGTCCTACATGGGCAGTAGTAGTAGTAGTTAAAGAGATGGAGAACCAAGGCCGTGATCCGAGAGGAGTGGGTGAAGTTTGTCCAGGAGGCCAAGGTCCTACATGGGCTGTAGTAGTAGTAGTTAAAGAGATGGAGAACCAAGGCCGTGATCCGAGAGGAGTGGGTGAAGATTGTCCAGGAGGCCAAGGTCCTACATGGGCTGTAGTAGTAGTAGTTAAAGAGATGGAGAACCAAGGCCGTGATCCGAGAGGAGTGGGTGAAGATTGTCCAGGAGGCCAAGGTCCTACATGGGCTGTAGTAGTAGTAGTTAAAGAGATGGAGAACCAAGGCCGTGATCCGAGAGGAGTGGGTGAAGATTGTCCAGGAGGCCAAGGCCCTACTTGGGCTGTAGTAGTAGTAGTTAAAGAGATGGAGAACCAAGGCCGTGATCCGAGAGGAGTGGGTGAAGATTGTCCAGGAGGCCAAGGTCCTACATGGGCTGCAGTAGTAGTAGTTAAAGAGATGGAGAACCAAGGCCGTGATCCGAGAGGAGTGGGTGAAGATTGTCCAGGAGGCCAAGGTTCTACATGGGCTGTAGTAGTAGTAGTAGTTAAAGAGATGGAGAACCAAGGCAGTGATCCGAGAGGAGTGGGTGAAGATTGTCCAGGAGGCCAAGGTCCTACATGGGCTGTAGTAGTAGTAGTTAAAGAGATGGAGAACCAAGGCCGTGATCCGAGAGGAGAGGGTGAAGATGGTCCAGGAGGCCAAGGTCCTACATGGGCTGTAGTAGTAGTAGTTAAAGGATGGAGAACCAAGGCCGTGATCCGAGAGGAGAAGGTGAAGATTGTCCAGGAGGCCAAGGTCCTACATGGGCTGCAGTAGTAGTAGTTAAAGAGATGGAGAACCAAGGCCGTGATCCGAGAGGAGTGGGTGAAGATTGTCCAGGAGGCCAAGGCCCTACATGGGCTGCAGTAGTAGTAGTTAAAGAAATGGAGAACCATGGCCGTGATCCAAGAGGAGTGGGTGAAGATTGTCCAGGAGGCCAAGGTCCGACATGGGCTGTAGTAGTAGTAGTTAAAGAGATGGAGAACCAAGACCGTGATCCGAGAGGAGTGGGTGAAGATTGTCCAGGAGGCCAAGGTCCTACATGGGCTGTAGTAGTAGTAGTTAAAGAGATGGAGAACCAAGGCCGTGATCCGAGAGGAGTGGGTGAAGATTGTCCAGGAGGCCAAGGCCCTACATGGGCTTCAGTAGTAATAGTTGAAGAGATGGAGAACCAAGGCCGTGATCCGTGAGGAGTGGGTAAAGATTGTCCAGGAGGCCAAGGTCCTACATGGGCTGTAGTAGTAGTAGTAGTTCAAGAGATGGAGAAGCAAGGCCGTGATCCGAGAAGACTGGGTGAAGATTGTCCAGGAGGCCAAGGCCCTATATGGGCTGCAGTAGTAGTAGTTATAGAGATGGAGAACCAAGGCCGTGATCCGAGAGGAGTGGGTGAAGATTGTCCTCGAGGCGAAGGTCCTACATGGGCAGTAGTAGTAGTAGTTAAAGAGATGGAGAACCAAGGCCGTGATCCGAAATTAGTGGGTGAAGTTTGTCCAGGAGGCCAAGGTCCTACATGGGCTGTAGTGAAAATCCACAGCCTGCTTCCAGTCTCCGACCGGGTCAGGAATGGAATGAATGAAGCCCCCATCTAGCGGCGAGGATATGAAGTGTGCCGGCTGCCGATGCCTGTCGCACTCCTCTGGGGCAATGATTAAATGAATGACAGATGGAATGAAATGATAGTGGAGAGTGTTGCTGGAATGAAATTGTGACAGGGAAAACCGGAGTACCCGGAGAAAAACCTGTCTGCCTCCGTTCTGTCCAGCACAGATCTCACATGGAGTGACCGGGATTTGAACCACGGAACCAGTGGTGAGAGGCCAGCGTGCTGCCGCCTAAGCCACGGAGGCTCACCTACATGGGCTGTAGTAGTAGTAGTTAAAGGGATGGAGAACCAAGGCCGTGATCCGAGAGGAGTGGGTGAGGATTGTCCAGGAGGCCAAGGTCCTACATGGGCTGTAGTAGTAGTAGTTAAAGAGATGGAGAACCAAGGCCGTGATCCGAGAGGAGTTGGTGAAGATTGTCCAGGAGGCCAAGGTCCTACATGGGCTGTAGTAGTAGTAGTTAAAGAGATGGAGAACCAAGGCCATGATCCGAGAGGTGTGGGTGAAGATTGTCCAGGAGGCCAAGGCCCTACATGGGCTGTAGTAGTAGTAGTTAAAGAGATGGAGAACCAAGGCCGTGATCCGAGAGGTGTGGGTGAAGATTGTCCAGGAGGCCAAGGTCCTACATGGGCTGTAGTAGTAGTAGTTAAAGAGATGGAGAACCAAGGCCGTGATCCGAGAGTAGTAGGTGAAGATTGTCCAGGTGGCCAAGGCCCTACATGGGCTGCAGTAGTAGTAGTTAAAGAGATGGAGTACCATGGCCGTGATCCGAGAGGAGTGGGTAAAGATTGTCCAGGAGGCCAAGGTTCTACATGGGCTGTATTAGTAGTAGTAGTTAAAGAGATGGAGAACCAAGGCAGTGATCCGAGAGGAGTGGGTGAAGATTGTCCAGGAGGCCAAGGTCCTACATGGGC
Organism: Meconema thalassinum; assembly: GCA_946902985.2. Lineage (NCBI taxonomy): Eukaryota > Metazoa > Arthropoda > Insecta > Orthoptera > Tettigoniidae > Meconema > Meconema thalassinum. The sequence continues at coordinate 52,102,762 of OX336397.1, forward strand.
TGTAGTAGTAGTAGTTAAAGAGATGGAGAACCAAGGCAGTGATCCGAGAGGAGTGGGTGAACATTGTCCAGGAGGCCAAGGTCCTTCATGGGCTGTAGTAGTAGTAGTTAAAGAGATGGAGAACCAAGGCCGTGATCCGAGAGGAGTGGGTGAAGATTGTCCAGGAGGCCAAGGTCCTACATGGGCTGTAGTAGTAGTAGTTAAAGAGATGGAGAACCAAGGCCGTGATCCGAGAGGAGTGGGTGAAGATTGTCCAGGAGGCCAAGGTCCTACATGGGCTGTAGTAGTAGTAGTTAAAGAGAAAGAGAACCAAGGCCGTGATCCGACAGGAGTGGGTGAAGATTGTCCAGGAGGCCAAGGCCCTATATGGGCTGTACTAGTAGTAGTTAAAGAGATGGAGAACCAAGGCCGTGATCCGAGAGGAGTGAGTGAAGATTGTCCAGGAGGCCAAGGTCCTACATGGGCTGTAGTAGTAGTAGTTAAAGAGATGGAGAACCAAGGCCGTGATCCGAGAGGAGTGGGTGAAGATTGTCCAGGAGGCCAAGGTCCTACATGGGCTGTAGTAGTAGTAGTTAAAGAGATGGAGAAGCAAGGCCGTGATCCGAGAGGAGTGGGTGAAGATTGTCCAGGAGGCCAAGGTCTTACATGGGCTGTAGTAGTAGCATTTAAAGAGAAGGCGAACCAAGGCCGTGATCCGACAGGAGTGGGTGAAGATTGTCCAGGAGGCCAAGGCCCTATATGGGCTGTACTAGTAGTAGTTAAAGAGATGGAGAACCAAGGCCGTGATCCGAGAGGAGTGGGTGAAGATTGTCCAGGAGGCCAAGGTCCTACATGGGCTGTAGTAGTAGTAGTAGTTAAAGAGATGGAGAACCAAGGCCGTGATCCGAGAGGAGTGGGTGAAGATTGTCCAGGAGGCCGAGGTCCTACATGGGCTGTAGTAGTAGTAGTTAAAGAGATGGAGAAGCAAGGCCGTGATCCGAGAGGACTGGGTGAAGATTGTCCAGGAGGCCAAGGCCCTATATGGGCTGCAGTAGTAGTAGTTATAGAGGTGGAGAACCAAGGCCGTGATCCGAGAGGAGTGGGTGAAGATTGTCCTGGAGGCCAAGGTCCTACATGGGCAGTAGTAGTAGTAGTTAAAGAGATGGAGAACCAAGGCCGTGATCCGAGAGGAGTGGGTGAAGATTGTCCAGGAGGCCAAGGTCCTACATGGGCTGTAGTAGTAGTAGTTAAAGAGATGGAGAACCAAGGCCGTGATCCGAGAGGAGTGGGTGAAGATAGTCCAGGAGGCCAAGGTCCTACATGGGCTGTAGTAGTAGTAGTTAAAGAGATGGAGAACCAAGGCCGTGATCCGAGAGGAATGGGTGAAGATTGTCCAGGAGGCCAAGGCCCTACATGGGCTGTAGTAGTAGTAGTTAAAGAGATGGAGAACCAAGGCCGTGATCCGAGAGGAGTGGGTGAAAATTGTCCAGGAGGCCAAGGTCCTACATGGGCTGTAGTAGTAGTAGTTAAAGAGATGGAGAACCAAGGCCGTGATCCGAGAGTAGTAGGTGAAGATTGTCCAGGAGGCCAAGGCCCTACATGGGCTGCAGTAGTAGTAGTTAAAGAGATGGAGAACCAAGGCCGTGATCCGAGAGGAGTGGGTGAAGATTGTCCAGGAGGCCAAGGTTCTACATGGGCTGTAGTAGTAGTAGTAGTTAAAGAGATGGAGAACCAAGGCAGTGATCCGAGAGGAGTGGGTGAAGATTGTCCAGGAGGCCAAGGTCCTACATGGGCTGTAGTAGTAGTAGTTAATGAGATGGAGAACCAAGGCCGTGATCCGAGAGGAGAGGGTGAAGATTGTCCAGGAGGCCAAGGTCCTAAATGGGCTGTAGTAGTAGTTGTTAAAGAGATGGAGAACCAAGGCCGTGATCCGAGAGGAGAGGGTGAAGATTGTCCAGGAGGCCAAGGTCCTACATGGGCTGCAGTAGTAGTAGTTAAAGAGATGGAGAACAAAGGCCGTGATCCGAGAGGAGTGGGTGAAGATTGTCCAGGAGGCCAAGGACCTACATGGGCTGCAGTAGTAGTAGTTGAAGAGATGGAGAACCAAGGCCGTGATCCGTGAGGAGTGGGTGAAGATTGTCCAAGAGGCCAAGGCCCTACATGGGCTGTAGTAGTAGTAGTTAAAGAGAGGAGAAGCAAGGCCGTGATCCGAGAGGAGTGGGAGAAGATTGTCCAAGAGGCCAAGGCCCTATATGGGCTGTAGTAGTAGTAGTTAAAGAGATGGAGAACCAAGGCCGTGATCCGAGAGGAGACGGTGAAGATTGTCCAAGAGGCCAAGGCCCTACATGGGCTGTAGTTGTAGTAGTTAAAGAGATGGAGAAGCAAGGCCGTGATCCGAGAGGAGTGGATGAAGATTGTCCAGGAGGCCAAGGCCCTACATGGGCTGTATTAGTAGTAGTTAAAGAGATGGAGAACGAAGGCCGTGATCCGAGAGGAGTGGGTGAAGATTGTCCAAGAGGCCAAGGCCCTATATGGGCTGCTGTAGTAGTAGTTAAAGAGATGGAGAACCAAGGCCGTGATCCGAGAGGAGTGGGTGAAGATTGTCCAGGAGTCCAAGGTCCTACATGGGCTGTAGTAGTAGTAGTTAAAGAGATGGAGAACCAAGGCCGTGATCCGAGAGGAGTGGGTGAAGATTGTCCAGGAGGCCAAGGTCCTACATGGGCTGCAGTAGTAGTAGTAGTTAAAGAGATGGAGAACCAAGGCCGTGATCCGAGAGGAGTGGATGAAGATTGTCCAGGAGGCCAAGGTCCTACATGGGCTGTAATAGAAGTAGTTAAAGAGATGGAGAACCATGGCCGTGATCCGAGAGGAGTGGTGAAGATTGTCCAGGAGGCTAAGGTCCTACATGGGCTGTAGTAGTAGTAGTTAAAGAGATGGAGAACCAAGGCCGTGATCCGAGAGGAGTGGGTGAAAATTGTCCAGGAGGCCAAGGTCCTACATGGGCTGTAGTAGTAGTAGTTAAAAAGATGGAGAACCATGGCCGTGATCCGAGAGGAGTGGGTGAAGGTTGCCCAGGAGGCCAAGGTCCTACATGGGCTGTAGTTGTAGTAGTAGTTAAAGAGATGGAGAACCAAGGCCGTGATCCGAGAGGAGTGGGTGAAGATTGTCCAGGAGGCCAAGGTAATACATGGGCTGTAGTAGTAGTAGTTAAAGAGAAGGAGAACCAAGGCCGTGATCCGACAGGTGTGGGTGAAGATTGTCCAGGAGGCCAAGGCCCTATATGGGCTGTACTAGTAGTAGTTAAAGATATGGAGAACCAAGGCCGTGATCCGAGAGGAGTGGGTGAAGATTGTCCAGGAGGCCAAGGTCCTACATGGGCTGTAGTAGTAGTAGTAGTTAAAGAGATGGAGAACCAAGGCCGTGATCCGAGAGGAGTGGGTGAAGATTGTCCAGGAGGCCAAGGTCCTACATGGGCTGTAGTAGTAGTAGTTAAAGATATGGAGAAGCAAGGCCATGATCCGAGAGGACTGGGTGAAGGTTGTCCAGATGGCCAAGGCCCTATATGGGCTGCAGTAGTAGTAGTTATAGAGATGGAGAACCAAGGCCGTGATCCGAGAGGAGTGGGTGAAGATTGTCCTGGAGTCCAAGGCCCTATATGGGCTGCAGTAGTAGTAGTTATAGAGATGGAGAACCAAGGCCGTGATCCGGGAGGAGTGGGTGAAGATTGTCCTGGAGGCCAAGGTCCTACATGGGCAGTAGTAGTAGTAGTTAAAGAGATGGAGAACCAAGGCCGTGATCCGAGAGGAGTGGGTGAAGTTTGTCCAGGAGGCCAAGGTCCTACATGGGCTGTAGTAGTAGTAGTTAAAGAGATGGAGAACCAAGGCCGTGATCCGAGAGGAGTGGGTGAAGATTGTCCAGGAGGCCAAGGTCCTACATGGGCTGTAGTCGTAGTAGTTAAAGAGATGGAGAACCAAGGCCGTGATCCGAGAGGAGTGGGTGAAGATTGTCTAGGAGGCCAAGGTCCTACATGGGCTGTAGTAGTAGTAGTTAAAGAGATGGAGAACCAAGGCCGTGATCCGAGAGGAGTGGGTGAAGATTGTCCAGGAGGCCAAGGCCCTACATGGGCTGTAGTAGTAGTAGTTAAAGAGATGGAGAACCAAGGCCGTGATCCGAGAGGAGTGGGTGAAGATTGTCCAGGAGGCCAAGGTCCTACATGGGCTGCAGTAGTAGTAGTTAAAGAGATGGAGAACCAAGGCCGTGATCCGAGAGGAGTGGGTGAAGATTGTCCAGGAGGCCAAGGTTCTACATGGGCTGTAGTAGTAGTAGTAGTTAAAGAGATGGAGAACCAAGGCAGTGATCCGAGAGGAGTGGGTGAAGATTGTCCAGGAGGCCAAGGTCCTACATGGGCTGTAGTAGTAGTAGTTAAAGAGATGGAGAACCAAGGCCGTGATCCGAGAGGAGAGGGTGAAGATGGTCCAGGAGGCCAAGGTCCTACATGGGCTGTAGTAGTAGTAGTTAAAGGATGGAGAACCAAGGCCGTGATCCGAGAGGAGAAGGTGAAGATTGTCCAGGAGGCCAAGGTCCTACATGGGCTGCAGTAGTAGTAGTTAAAGAGATGGAGAACCAAGGCCGTGATCCGAGAGGAGTGGGTGAAGATTGTCCAGGAGGCCAAGGCCCTACATGGGCTGCAGTAGTAGTAGTTAAAGAAATGGAGAACCATGGCCGTGATCCAAGAGGAGTGGGTGAAGATTGTCCAGGAGGCCAAGGTCCTACATGGGCTGTAGTAGTAGTAGTTAAAGAGATGGATAACCAAGACCGTGATCCGAGAGGAGTGGGTGAAGATTGTCCAGGAGGCCAAGGTCCTACATGGGCTGTAGTAGTAGTAGTTAAAGAGATGGAGAACCAAGGCCGTGATCCGTGAGGAGTGGGTAAAGATTGTCCAGGAGGCCAAGGTCCTACATGGGCTGTAGTAGTAGTAGTAGTTAAAGAGATGGAGAAGCAAGGCCGTGATCCGAGAAGACTGGGTGAAGATTGTCCAGGAGGCCAAGGCCCTATATGGGCTGCAGTAGTAGTAGTTATAGAGATGGAGAACCAAGGCCGTGATCCGAGAGGAGTGGGTGAAGATTGTCCTCGAGGCGAAGGTCCTACATGGGCAGTAGTAGTAGTAGTTAAAGAGATGGAGAACCAAGGCCGTGATCCGAAATTAGTGGGTGAAGTTTGTCCAGGAGGCAAAGGTCCTACATGGGCTGTAGTGAAAATCCACAGCCTGCTTCCAGTCTCCGACCGGGTCAGGAATGGAATGAATGAAGCCCCCATCTAGCGGCGAGGATATGAAGTGTGCCGGCTGCCGATGCCTGTCGCACTCCTCTGGGGCAATGATTAAATGAATGACAGATGGAATGAAATGATAGTGGAGAGTGTTGCTGGAATGAAATTGTGACAGGGAAAACCGGAGTACCCGGAGAAAAACCTGTCTGCCTCCGTTCTGTCCAGCACAGATCTCACATGGAGTGACCGGGATTTGAACCACGGAACCAGTGGTGAGAGGCCAGCGTGCTGCCGCCTAAGCCACGGAGGCTCACCTACATGGGCTGTAGTAGTAGTAGTTAAAGGGATGGAGAACCAAGGCCGTGATCCGAGAGGAGTGGGAGAGGATTGTCCAGGAGGCCAAGGTCCTACTTGGGCTGTAGTAGTAGTAGTAGTTAAAGAGATGGAGAACCAAGGCCGTGATCCGAGAGGAGTGGGTGAAGATTGTCCAGGAGGCCAAGGTCCTACTTGGGCTGTAGTAGTAGTAGTTAAAGAGATGGAGAACCAAGGCCATGATCCGAGAGGTGTGGGTGAAGATTGTCCAGGAGGCCAAGGCCCTACATGGGCTGTAGTAGTAGTAGTTAAAGAGATGGAGAACCAAGGCCGTGATACGAGAGGTGTGGGTGAAGATTGTCCAGGAGGCCAAGGTCCTACATGGGCTGTAGTAGTAGAAGTTAAAGAGATGGAGAACCAAGGCCGTGATCCGAGAGTAGTAGGTGAAGATTGTCCAGGTGGCCAAGGCCCTACATGGGCTGCAGTAGTAGTAGTTAAAGAGATGGAGTACCATGGCCGTGATCCGAGAGGAGTGGGTAAAGATTGTCCAGGAGGCCAAGGTTCTACATGGGCTGTATTAGTAGTAGTAGTTAAAGAGATGGAGAACCAAGGCAGTGATCCGAGAGGAGTGGGTGAAGATTGTCCAGGAGGGCAAGGTCCTACATGGGCTGTAGTAGTAGTAGTTAAAGAGATGGAGAACCAAGGCAGTGATCCGAGAGGAGTGGGTGAAGATTGTCCTGGAGTCCAAGCTCCTTCATGGGCTGTAGTAGTAGTAGTTAAAGAGATGGAGAACCAAGGCCGTGATCCGAGAGGAGTGGGTGAAGATTGTCCAGGAGGCCAAGGTCCTACATGGGCTGTAGTAGTAGTAGTTAAAGAGATGGAGAACCAAGGCCGTGATCCGAGAGGAGTGGGTGAAGATTGTCCAGGAGGCCAAGGTCCTACATGGGCTGTAGTAGTAGTAGTTAAAGAGAAAGAGAACCAAGGCCGTGATCCGACAGGAGTGGGTGAAGATTGTCCAGGAGGCCAAGGCCCTATATGGGCTGTACTAGTAGTAGTTAAAGAGATGGAGAACCAAGGCCGTGATCCGAGAGGAGTGGGTGAAGATTGTCCAGGAGGCCAAGGTCCTACATGGGCTGTAGTAGTAGTAGTTAAAGAGATGGAGAACCAAGGCCGTGATCCGAGAGGAGTGGGTGAAGATTGTCCAGGAGGCCAAGGTCCTACATGGGCTGTAGTAGTAGTAGGTAAAGAGATGGAGAAGCAAGGCCGTGATCCGAGAGGACTGGTTAAAGATTGTCCAGGAGGCCAAGGCCCTATATGGGCTGCAGTAGTGGTAGTTATAGAGATGGAGAACCAAGGCCGTGATCCGAGAGGAGTGGGTGGAGATTGTCCTGGAGGCCAAGGTCCTACATGGGCAGTAGTAGTAGTAGTTAAAGAGATGGAGAACCAAGGCCGTGATCCGAGAGGAGTGGGTGAAGTTTGTCCAGGAGGCCAAGGTCCTACATGGGCTGTAGTAGTAGTAGTTAAAGAGATGGAGAACCAAGGCCGTGATCCGAGAGGAGTGGGTGAAGATTGTCCAGGAGGCCAAGGTCCTACATGGGCTGTAGTAGTAGTAGTTAAAGAGATGGAGAACCAAGGCCGTGATCCGAGAGGAGTGGGTGAAGATTGTCCAGGAGGCCAAGGTCCTACATGGGCTGTAGTAGTAGTAGTTAAAGAGATGGAGAACCAAGGCCGTGATCCGAGAGGAATGGGTGAAGATTGTCCAGGAGGCCAAGGCCCTACATGGGCTGTAGTAGTAGTAGTTAAAGAGATGGAGAACCAAGGCCGTGATCCGAGAGGAGTGGGTGAAGATTGTCCAGGAGGCCAAGGTCCTACATGGGCTGTAGTAGTAGTAGTTAAAGAGATGGAGAACCAAGGCCGTGATCCGAGAGTAGTAGGTGAAGATTGTCCAGGAGGCCAAGGCCCTACATGGGCTGCAGTAGTAGTAGTTAAAGAGATGGAGAACCAAGGCCGTGATCCGAGAGGAGTGGGTGAAGATTGTCCAGGAGGCCAAGGTTCTACATGGGCTGTAGTAGTAGTAGTAGTAGTTAAAGAGATGGAGAACCAAGGCAGTGATCCGAGAGGAGTGGGTGAAGATTGTCCAGGAGGCCAAGGTCCTACATGGGCTGTAGTAGTAGTAGTTAAAGAGATGGAGAACCAAGGCCGTGATCCGAGAGGAGAGGGTGAAGATTGTCCAGGAGGCCAAGGTCCTAAATGGGCTGTAGTAGTAGTAGTTAAAGAGATGGAGAACCAAGGCCGTGATCCGAGAGGAGAGGGTGAAGATTGTCCAGGAGGCCAAGGTCCTACATGGGCTGCAGTAGTAGTAGTTAAAGAGATGGAGAACAAAGGCCGTGATCCGAGAGGAGTGGGTGAAGATTGTCCAAGAGGCCAAGGCCCTACATGGGCTGCAGTAGTAGTAGTTGAAGAGATGGAGAACCAAGGCAGTGATCCGTGAGGAGTGGGTAAAGATTGTCCAGGAGGCCAAGTTCCTACATGGGCTGTAATAGTAGTTAAAGAGATGGAGAAGCAAGGCCGTGATCCGAGAGGAATGGATGAAGATTGTCCAGGAGGCCAAGGCCCTACATGGGCTGTAGTAGTAGTAGTTAAAGAGAAGGAGAACCAAGGCCGTGGTCCGAGAGGAGTGGGTGAAGATTGTCCAAGAGGCCAAGGCCCTACATGGGCTGTAGTAGTAGTAGTTAAAGAGAGGAGAAGCAAGGCCGTGATCCGAGAGGAGTGGGAGAAGATTGTCCAAGAGGCCAAGGCCCTATATTGGCTGTAGTAGTAGTAGTTAAAGAGATGGAGAACCAAGGCCGTGATCCGAGAGGAGAGGGTGAAGATTGTCCTAGAGGCCAAGGCCCTACATGGGCTGTAGTTGTAGTAGTTAAAGAGATGGAGAAGCAAGGCCGTGATCCGAGAGAAGTGGATGAAGTTTGTCCAGGAGGCCAAGGCCCTACATGGGCTGTATTAGTAGTAGTTAAAGAGATGGAGAACGAAGGCCGTGATCCGAGAGGAGTGGGTGAAGATTGTTCAAGAGGCCAAGGCCCTATATGGGCTGCTGTAGTAGTAGTTAAAGAGATGGAGAACCAAGGCCGTGATCCGAGAGGAGTGGGTGAAGATTATCCAGGAGGCCAAGGTCCTACATGGGCTGTAGTAGAAGTAGTTAAAGAGATGGAGAACCATGGCCGTGATCCGAGAGGAGTGGGTGAAGATTGTCCAGGAGGCCAAGGTCCTACATGGGCTGTAGTAGTAGTAGTTAAAGAGATGGAGAACCAAGGCCGTGATCCGAGAGGAGTGGGTGAAGATTGTCCAGGAGGCCAAGGTCCTACATGGGCTGCAGTAGTAGTAGTAGTTAAAGAGATGGAGAACCAAGGCCGTGATCCGAGAGGAGTGGATGAAGATTGTCCAGGAGGCCAAGGTCCTACATGGGCTGTAGTAGAAGTAGTTAAAGAGATGGAGAACCATGGCCGTGATCCGAGAGGAGTGGGTGAAGATTGTCCAGGAGGCCAAGGTCCTACATGGGCTGTAGTAGTAGTAGTTAAAGAGATGGAGAACCAAGGCCGTGATCCGAGAAGAGTGGGTGAAAATTGTCCAGGAGGCCAAGGTCCTACATGGGCTGTAGTAGTAGTAGTTAAAAAGATGGAAACCCATGGCCGTGATCCGAGAGGAGTGGGTGAAGATTGCCCAGGAGGCCAAGGTCCTACATGGGCTGTAGTAGTAGTAGTAGTTAAAGAGATGGAGAACCAAGGCCGTGATCCGAGAGGAGTGGGTGAAGATTGTCCAGGAGGCCAAGGTCCTACATGGGCTGTAGTAGTAGTAGTTAAAGAGATGGAGAACCAAGGCCGTGATCCGAGAGGAGTGGGTGAAGATTGTCCAGGAGGCCAAGGTCCTACATGGGCTGTAGTAGTAGTAGTTAAAGATATGGAGAAGCAAGGCCGTGATCCGAGAGGACTGGGTGAAGATTGTCCTGGAGGCCAAGGCTCTATATGGGCTGCAGTAGTAGTAGTTATAGAGATGGAGAACCAAGGCCGTGATCCGAGAGGAGTGAGTGAAAATTGTCCTGGAGGCCAAGGTCCTACATGGGCAGTAGTAGTAGTAGTTAAAGAGATGGAGAACCAAGGCCGTGATCAGAGAGGAGTGGGTGAAGTTTGTCCAGGAGGCCAAGGTCCTACATGGGCTGTAGTAGTAGTAGTTAAAGAGATGGAGAACCAAGGCCGTGATCCGAGAGGAGTGGGTGAAGATTGTCCAGGAGGCCAAGGTCCTACATGGGCTGTAGTAGTAGTAGTTAAAGAGATGGAGAACCAAGGCCGTGATCCGGGAGGAGTGGGTGAAGATTGTCCAGGAGGCCAAGGTCCTACATGGGCTGTAGTAGTAGTAGTTAAAGAGATGGAGAACCAAGGCCGTGATCCGAGAGGAGTGGGTGAAGATTGTCCAGGAGGCCAAGGCCCAACATGGGCTGTAGTAGTAGTAGTTAAAGAGATGGAGAACCAAGGCCGTGATCCGAGAGGAGTGGGTGAAGATTGTCCAGGAGGCCAAGGTCCTACATGGGCTGTAGTAGTAGTAGTTAAAGAGATGGAGAACCAAGGACGTGATCCGAGAGTAGTAGGTGAAGATTGTCCAGGAGGCCAAGGCCCTACATGGGCTGCAGTAGTAGTAGTTAAAGAGATGGAGAACCAAGGCCGTGATCCGAGAGGAGTGGGTGAAGATTGTCCAGGAGGCCAAGGTTCTACATGGGCTGTAGTAGTAGTAGTAGTTAAAGAGATGGAGAACCAAGGCAGTGATCCGAGAGGAGCGGGTGAAGATTGTCATGGAGGCCAAGGTCCTACATGGGCTGTAGTAGTAGTAGTTAAAGAGATGGAGAACCAAGGCCGTGATCCGAGAGGAGAGGGTGAAGTTTGTCCAGGAGGCCAAGGTCCTACATGGGCTGTAGTAGTAGTAGTTAAAGGGATGGAGAACCAAGGCCGTGATCCGAGAGGAGAAGGTGAAGATTGTCCAGGAGGCCAAGGTCCTACATGGGCTGCAGTAGTAGTAGTTAAAGAGATGGAGAACCAAGGCCGTGATCCGAGAGGAGTGGGTGAAGATTGTCCAGGAGGCCAAGGCCCTACATGGGCTGCAGTAGTAGTAGTTAAAGAGATTGAGAACCATGGCCGTGATCCGAGAGGAGTGGGTGAAGTTTGTCCAGGAGGCCAAGGTCCTACATGGGCTGTAGTAGTAGTAGTTAAAGAGATGGAGAACCAAGGCCGTGATCCGAGAGGAGTGGGTGAAGATTGTCCAGGAGGCCAAGGTCCTACATGGGCTGTAGTAGTAGTAGTTAAAGAGATGGAGAACCAAGGCCGTGATCCGAGAGGAGTGGGTGAAGATTGTCCAGGAGGCCAAGGACCTACATGGGCTGTAGTAGTAGTAGTTAAAGAGATGGAGAACCAAGACCGTGATCCGAGAGGAGTGGGTGAAAATTGTCCAGGAGGCCAAGGTTCTTCATGGGATGTAGTAGTAGTTGTTAAAGAGATGGAGAAGCAAGGCCGTGATCCGAGAGGACTGGGTGAGGATTGTCCAGGAGTCCAAGGCCCTATATGGGCTGCAGTAGTAGTAGTTAAAGAGATGGAGAACCAAGGCCGTGATCCGAGGGGAGTGGGTGAAGATTGTCCAGGAGGCCAAGGTCCTACATGGGCTGTAGTAGTAGTAGTTAAAAAGATGGAGAACCATGGCCGTGATCCGAGAGGAGTGGGTGAAGATTGTCCAGGAGGCCAAGGTCCTACATGGGCTGTAGTAGTAGTAGTTAAAGAGATGGAGAACCAAGGCCGTGATCCGAGAGGAGTGGGTGAAGACGGTCCAGGAGGCCAAGGTCCTACATGGGCTGTAGTAGTAGTAGTTAAAGAGATGGAGAAGAAAGGCCGTGATCCGAGAAGACTGGGTGAAGATTGTCCAGGAGGCCAAGGCCCTACATGGGCTGTAGTAGTAGTAGTTAAAGAGATGGAGAACCAAGGCCGTGATCCGAGAGTAGTAGGTGAAGATTGTCCAGGAGGCCAAGGCCCTACATGGGCTGCAGTAGTAGTAGTTATAGAGATGGAGAACCAAGGCCGTGATCCGAGAGGAGTGGGTGAAGATTGTCCAGGAGGCCAAGGTTCTACATGGGCTGTAGTAGTAGTAGTAGTTAAAGAGATGGAGAACCAAGGCAGTGATCCGAGAGGAGTGGGTGAAGATTGTCCAGGAGGCCAAGGTCCTACATGGGCTGTAGTAGTAGTAGTTAAAGAGATGGAGAACCAAGGCAGTGATCCGAGAGGAGTGGGTGAAGATTGTCCAGGAGGCCAAGGTCCTACATGGGCTGTAGTAGTAGTAGTTAAAGAGATGGAGAACCAAGGCCGTGATCCGAGAGGAGTGGGTGAAGATTGTCCAGGAGGCCAAGGTCCTACATGGGCTGTAGTAGTAGTAGTTAAAGAGATGGAGAACCAAGGCCGTGATCCGAGAGGAGTGGGTGAAGATTGTCCAGGAGGCCAAGGTCCTACATGGGCTGTAGTAGTAGTAGTAGTTAAAGAGATGGAGAACCAAGGCAGTGATCCGAGAGGAGTGGGTGAAGATTGTCCAGGAGGCCAAGGTCCTACATGGGCTGTAGTAGTGGTAGTTAAAGAGATGGAGAACCAAGGCCGTGATCCGAGAGGAGTGGGTGAAGATTGTCCAGGAGGCCAAGGTCCTACATGGGCTGTAGTAGTAGTAGTTAAAGAGATGGAGAACCAAGGCCGTGATCCGAGAGTAGTAGGTGAAGATTGTCCAGGAGGCCAAGGCCCTACATGGGCTGCAGTAGTAGTAGTTAAAGAGATGGAGAACCAAGGCCGTGATCCGAGAGGAGTGGGTGAAGATTGTCCAGGAGGCCAAGGTTCTACATGGGCTGTAGTAGTAGTAGTAGTTAAAGAGATGGAGAACCAAGGCAGTGATCCGAGAGGAGTGGGTGAAGATTGTCCAGGAGGCCAAGGTCTTACATGGGCTGTAGTAGTAGTAGTTAAAGAGATGTAGAACCAAGGCCGTGATCCGAGAGGAGAGGGTGAAGATTGTCCAGGAGGCCAAGGTCCTAAATGGGCTGTAGTTGTAGTAGTAGTTAAAGAGATGGAGAAGCAAGGCCGTGATCCGAGAGGAGTGGATGAAGATTGTCCAGGAGGCCAAGGCCCTACATGGGCTGTAGTAGTAGTAGTTAAAGAGAAGGAGAACCAAGGGCGTGATCCGAGAGGAGGAGGTGAGATTGTCCAAGAGGCCAAGGCCCTACATGGGCTGTAGTAGTAGTAGTTAAAGAGAGGAGAAGCAAGGCCGTGATCCGAGAGGAGTGGGAGAAGATTGTCCAAGAGGCCAAGGCCCTATATGGGCTGTAGTAGTAGTAGTTAAAGAGATGGAGAACCAAGGCCGTGATCCGAGAGGAGAGGGTGAAGATTGTCCAAGAGGCCAAGGCCCTACATGGGCTGCAGTAGTAGTAGTTAAAGAGATGGAGAACCAAGGCCGTGATCCGAGAGGAGTGGGTGAAGATTGTCCAGGAGGCCAAGGTTCTACATGGGCTGTAGTAGTAGTAGTAGTTAAAGAGATGGAGAACCAAGGCAGTGATCCGAGAGGAGCGGGTGAAGATTGTCATGGAGGCCAAGGTCCTACATGGGCTGTAGTAGTAGTAGTTAAAGAGATGGGGAACCAAGGCCGTGATCCGAGAGGAGAGGGTGAAGTTTGTCCAGGAGGCCAAGGTCCTACATGGGCTGTAGTAGTAGTAGTTAAAGGGATGGAGAACCAAGGCCGTGATCCGAGAGGAGAAGGTGAAGATTGTCCAGGAGGCCAAGGTCCTACATGGGCTGCAGTAGTAGTAGTTAAAGAGATGGAGAACCAAGGCCGTGATCCGAGAGGAGTGGGTGAAGATTGTCCAGGAGGCCAAGGCCCTACATGGGCTGCAGTAGTAGTAGTTAAAGAGATTGAGAACCATGGCCGTGATCCGAGAGGAGTGGGTGAAGATTGTCCAGGAGGCCAAGGTCCTACATGGGCTGTAGTAGTAGTAGTTAAAGAGATGGAGAACCAAGGCCGTGATCCGAGAGGAGTGGGTGAAGATTGTCCAGGAGGCCAAGGTCCTACATGGGCTGTAGTAGTAGTAGTTAAAGAGATGGAGAACCAAGGCCGTGATCCGAGAGGAGTGGGTGAAGATTGTCCAGGAGGCCAAGGACCTACATGGGCTGTAGTAGTAGTAGTTAAAGAGATGGAGAACCAAGACCGTGATCCGAGAGGAGTGGGTGAAGATTGTCCAGGAGGCCAAGGTTCTACATGGGATGTAGTAGTAGTAGTTAAAGAGATAGAGAAGCAAGGCCGTGATCCGAGAGGACTGGGTGAGGATTGTCCAGGAGTCCAAGGCCCTATATGGGCTGCAGTAGTAGTAGTTAAAGTGATGGAGAACCAAGGCCGTGATCCGAGGGGAGTGGGTGAAGATTGTCCAGGAGGCCAAGGTCCTACATGGGCTGTAGTAGTAGTAGTTAAAAAGATGGAGAACCATGGCCGTGATCCGAGAGGAGTGGGTGAAGATTGTCCAGGAGGCCAAGGTCCTACATGGGCTGTAGTAGTAGTAGTTAAAGAGATGGAGAACCAAGGCCGTGATCCGAGAGTAGTAGGTGAAGATTGTCCAGGAGGCCAAGGCCCTACAAGGGCTGCAGTAGTAGTAGTTAAAGAGATGGAGAACCAAGGCCGTGATCCGAGAGGAGTGGGTGAAGATTGTCCAGGAGGCCAAGGTTCTACATGGGCTGTAGTAGTAGTAGTAGTAGTTAAAGAGATGGAGAACCAAGGCAGTGATCCGAGAGGAGTGGGTGAAGATTGTCCAGGAGGCCAAGGTCTTACATGGGCTGTAGTAGTAGTAGTTAAAGAGATGTAGAAACAAGGCCGTGATCCGAGAGGAGAGGGTGATGATTGTCCAGGAGGCCAAGGTCCTAAATGGGCTGTAGTAGTAGTAGTTAAAGAGATGGAGAACCAAGGCCGTGATCCGAGAGGAGAGGGTGAAGATTGTCCAGGAGGCCAAGGTCCTACATGGGCTGCAGTAGTAGTAGTTAAAGAGATGGAGAACAAAGGCCGTGATCCGAGAGGAGAGGGTGAAGATTGTCCAGGAGGCCAAGGCCCTACATGGGCTTCAGTAGTAATAGTTGAAGAGATGGAGAACCAAGGCCGTGATCCGTGAGGAGTGGGTAAAGATTGTCCAGGAGGCCAAGGTCCTACATGGGCTGTAGTAGTAGTAGTAGTTAAAGAGATGGAGAAGCAAGGCCGTGATCCGAGAGGAGTGGATGAAGATTGTCCAGGAGGCCAAGGCCCTACATGGGCTGTAGTAGTGGTAGTTAAAGAGATGGAGAACCAAGGGCGTGATCCGAGAGGAGTGGGTGAGATTGTCCAAGAGGCCAAGGCCCTAAATGGGCTGTAGTAGTAGTAGTAGTTAAAGAGAAGGAGAACCAAGGGCGTGATCCGAGAGGAGTGGGTGAGATTGTCCAAGAGGCCAAGGCCCTACATGGGCTGTAGTAGTAGTAGTTAAAGAGAGGAGAAGCAAGGCCGTGATCCGAGAGGAGTGGGAGAAGATTGTCCAAGAGGCCAAGGCCCTATATGGGCTGTAGTAGTAGTAGTTAAAGAGATGGAGAACCAAGGCCGTGATCCGAGAGGAGAGGGTGAAGATTGTCCAAGAGGCCAAGGCCCTACATGGGCTGTAGTTGTAGTAGTTAAAGAGATGGAGAAGCAAGGCCGTGATCCGGGAGGAGTGGTTGAAGATCGTCCAGGAGGCCAAGGCCCTACATGGGCTGTATTAGTAGTAGTTAAAGAGATGGAGAACGAAGGCCGTGATCCGAGAGGAGTGGGTAAAGATTGTCCAAGAGGCCAAGGCCCTATATGGGCTGCTGTAGTAGTAGTTAAAGAGATGGAGAACCAAGGCCGTGATCCGAGAGGAGTGGGTGAAGATTGTCCAGGAGTCCAAGGTCCTACATGGGCTGTAGTAGAAGTAGTTAAAGAGATGGAGAACCATGGCCGTGATCCGAGAGGAGTGGGTGAAGATTGTCCAGGAGTCCAAGGTCCTACATGGGCTGTAGTAGTAGTAGTTAAAGAGATGGAGAACCAAGGCCGTGATCCGAGAGGAGTGGGTGAAGATTGTCCAGGAGGCCAAGGTCCTACATGGGCTGCAGTAGTAGTAGTAGTTAAAGAGATGGAGAACCAAGGCCGTGATCCGAGAGGAGTGGATGAAGATTGTCCAGGAGGCCAAGGTCCTACATGGGCTGTAGTAGAAGTAGTTAAAGAGATGGAGAACCATGGCCGTGATCCGAGAGGAGTGGGTGAAGATTGTCCAGGAGGCCAAGGTCCTACATGGGCTGTAGTAGTAGTAGTTAAAGAGATGGAGAACCAAGGCCGTGATCCGAGAGTAGTGGGTGAAAATTGTCCAGGAGGCCAAGGTCCTACATGGGCTGTAGTAGTAGTAGTTAAAAAGATGGAAACCCATGGCCGTGATCCGAGAGGAGTGGGTGAAGATTGTCCAGGAGGCCAAGGTCCTACATGGGCTGTAGTAGTAGTAGTAGTTAAAGAGATGGAGAACCAAGGCCGTGATCCGAGAGGAGTGGGTGAAGATTGTCCAGGAGGCCAAGGTCCTACATGGGCTGTAGTAGTAGAAGTTAAAGAGATGGAGAACCAAGGCCGTGATCCGAGAGGAGTGGGTGAAGATTGTCCAGGAGGCCAAGGTCCTACATGGGCTGTAGTAGTAGTAGTTAAAGATATGGAGAAGCAAGGCCGTGATCCGAGAGGACTGGGTGAAGATTGTCCTGGAGGCCAAGGCCCTATATGGGCTGCAGTAGTAGTAGTTATAGAGATGGAGAACCAAGGCCGTGATCCGAGAGGAGTGGGTGAAAATTGTCCTGGAGGCCAAGGTCCTACATGGGCAGTAGTAGTAGTAGTTAAAGAGATGGAGAACCAAGGCCGTGATCAGAGAGGAGTGGGTGAAGTTTGTCCAGGAGGCCAAGGTCCTACATGGGCTGTAGTAGTAGTAGTTAAAGAGATGGAGAACCAAGGCCGTGATCCGAGAGGAGTGGGTGAAGATTGTCCAGGAGGCCAAGGTCCTACATGGGCTGTAGTAGTAGTAGTTAAAGAGATGGAGAACCAAGGCCGTGATCCGAGAGGAGTGGGTGAAGATTGTCCAGGAGGCCAAGGTCCTACATGGGCTGTAGTAGTAGTAGTTAAAGAGATGGAGAACCAAGGCCGTGATCCGAGAGGAGTGGGTGAAGATTGTCCAGGAGGCCAAGGCCCAACATGGGCTGTAGTAGTAGTAGTAGTTAAAGAGATGGAGAACCAAGGCCGTGATCCGAGAGGAGTGGGTGAAGATTGTCCAGGAGGCCAAGGTCCTACATGGGCTGTAGTAGTAGTAGTTAAAGAGATGGAGAACCAAGGACGTGATCCGAGAGTAGTAGGTGAAGATTGTCCAGGAGGCCAAGGCCCTACATGGGCTGCAGTAGTAGTAGTTAAAGAGATGGAGAACCAAGGCCGTGATCCGAGAGGAGTGGGTGAAGATTGTCCAGGAGGCCAAGGTTCTACATGGGCTGTCGTAGTAGTAGTAGTTAAAGAGATGGAGAACCAAGGCAGTGATCCGAGAGGAGTGGGTGAAGATTGTCATGGAGGCCAAGGTCCTACATGGGCTGTAGTAGTAGTAGTTAAAGAGATGGAGAACCAAGGCCGTGATCCGAGAGGAGAGGGTGAAGTTTGTCCAGGAGGCCAAGGTCCTACATGGGCTGTAGTAGTAGTAGTTAAAGGGATGGAGAACCAAGGCCGTGATCCGAGAGGAGAAGGTGAAGATTGTCCAGGAGGCCAAGGTCCTACATGGGCTGCAGTAGTAGTAGTTAAAGAGATGGAGAACCAAGGCCGTGATCCGAGAGGAGTGGGTGAAGATTGTCCAGGAGGCCAAGGCCCTACATGGGCTGCAGTAGTAGTAGTTAAAGAGATTGAGAACCATGGCCGTGATCCGAGAGGAGTGGGTGAAGATTGTCCAGGAGGCCAAGGTCCTACATGGGCTGTAGTAGTAGTAGTTAAAGAGATGGAGAACCAAGGCCGTGATCCGAGAGGAGTGGGTGAAGATTGTCCAGGAGGCCAAGGTCCTACATGGGCTGTAGTAGTAGTAGTTAAAGAGATGGAGAACCAAGGCCGTGATCCGAGAGGAGTGGGTGAAGATTGTCCAGGAGGCGAAGGACCTACATGGGCTGTAGTAGTAGTAGTTAAAGAGATGGAGAACCAAGACCGTGATCCGAGAGGAGTGGGTGAAGATTGTCCAGGAGGCCAAGGTTCTACATGGGATGTAGTAGTAGTAGTTAAAGAGATGGAGAAGCAAGGCCGTGATCCGAGAGGACTGGGTGAGGATTGTCCAGGAGTCCAAGGCCCTATATGGGCTGCAGTAGTAGTAGTTAAAGAGATGGAGAACCAAGGCCGTGATCCGAGGGGAGTGGGTGAAGATTGTCCAGGAGGCCAAGGTCCTACATGGGCTGTAGTAGTAGTAGTTAAAAAGATGGAGAACCATGGCCGTGATCCGAGAGGAGTGGGTGAAGATTGTCCAGGAGGCCAAGGTCCTACATGGGCTGTAGTAGTAGTAGTTAAAGAGATGGAGAACCAAGGCCGTGATCCGAGAGGAGTGGGTGAAGACGGTCCAGGAGGCCAAGGTCCTACATGGGCTGTAGTAGTAGTAGTTAAAGAGATGGAGAAGAAAGGCCGTGATCCGAGAAGACTGGGTGAAAATTGTCCAGGAGGCCAAGGCCCTATATGGGCTGCAGTAGTAGTAGTTATAGAGATGGAGAACCAAGGCCGTGATCCGAGAGGAGTGGGTGAAGATTGTCCTGGAGGCCAAGGTCCTACATGGGCAGTAGTAGTAGTAGTTAAAGAGATGGAGGACCAAGGCCGTGATCCGAGATTAGTGGGTGAAGTTTGTCCAGGAGGCCAAGGTCCTACATGGGCTGTAGTAGTAGTAGTTAAAGAGATGGAGAACCAAGGCCGCGATCCGAGAGGAGTGGGTGAGGATTGTCCAGGAGGCCAAGGTCCTACATGGGCTGTAGTAGTAGTAGTTAAAGAGATGGAGAACCAAGGCCGTGATCCGAGAGGAGTGGGTGAAGATTGTCCAGGAGGCCAAGGTCCTACATGGGCTGTAGTAGTAGTAGTTAAAGGGATGGAGAACCAAGGCCGTGATCCGAGAGGAGTGGGTGAAGATTGTCCAGGAGGCCAAGGCCCTACATGGGCTGTAGTAGTAGTAGTAGTTAAAGAGATGGAGAACCAAGGCCGTGATCCGAGAGGTGTGGGTGAAGATTGTCCAGGAGGCCAAGGTCCTACATGGGCTGTAGTAGTAGTAGTTAAAGAGATGGAGAACCAAGGCCGTGATCCGAGAGTAGTAGGTGAAGATTGTCCAGGAGGCCAAGGCCCTACATGGGCTGCAGTAGTAGTAGTTATAGAGATGGAGAACCAAGGCCGTGATCCGAGAGGAGTGGGTGAAGATTGTCCAGGAGGCCAAGGTTCTACATGGGCTGTAGTAGTAGTAGTAGTTAAAGAGATGGAGAACCAAGGCAGTGATCCGAGAGGAGTGGGTGAAGATTGTCCAGGAGGCCAAGGTCCTACATGGGCTGTAGTAGTAGTAGTTAAAGAGATGGAGAACCAAGGCAGTGATCCGAGAGGAGTGGGTGAAGATTGTCCAGGAGGCCAAGGTCCTACATGGGCTGTAGTAGTAGTAGTTAAAGAGATGGAGAACCAAGGCCGTGATCCGAGAGGAGTGGGTGAAGATTGTCCAGGAGGCCAAGGTCCTACATGGGCTGTAGTAGTAGTAGTTAAAGAGATGGAGAACCAAGGCCGTGATCCGAGAGGAGTGGGTGAAGATTGTCCAGGAGGCCAAGGTCCTACATGGGCTGTAGTAGTAGTAGTAGTTAAAGAGATGGAGAACCAAGGCAGTGATCCGAGAGGAGTGGGTGAAGATTGTCCAGGAGGCCAAGGTCCTACATGGGCTGTAGTAGTGGTAGTTAAAGAGATGGAGAACCAAGGCCGTGATCCGAGAGGAGTGGGTGAAGATTGTCCAGGAGGCCAAGGTCCTACATGGGCTGTAGTAGTAGTAGTTAAAGAGATGGAGAAGCAAGGCCGTGATCCGAGAGGACTGGGTGAAGATTGTCCAGGAGGCCAAGGCCCTATATGGGCTGCAGTAGTAGTAGTTATAGAGATGGAGAACCAAGGCCGTGATCCGAGAGGAGTGGGTGAAGATTGTCCTGGAGGCCAAGGTCCTACATGGGCAGTAGTAGTAGTAGTTAAAGAGATGGAGAACCAAGGCCGTGATCCGAGAGGAGTGGGTGAAGTTTGTCCAGGAGGCCAAGGTCTCACATGGGCTGTAGTAGTAGTAGTTAAAGAGATGGAGAACCAAGGCCGTGATCCGAGAGGAGTGGGTGAAGATTGTCCAGGAGGCCAAGGTCCTACATGGGCTGTAGTAGTAGTAGTTAAAGAGATGGAGAACCAAGGCCGTGATCCGAGAGGAGTGGGTGAAGATTGTCCAGGAGACCAAGGTCCTACATGGGCTGTAGTAGTAGTAGTTAAAGAGATGGAGAACCAAGGCCGTGATCCGAGAGGAATGGGTGAAGATTGTCCAGGAGGCCAAGGCCCTACATGGGCTGTAGTAGTAGTAGTTAAAGAGATGGAGAACCAATGCCGTGATCCGAGAGGAGTGGGTGAAGATTGTCCAGGAGGCCAAGGTCCTACATAGGCTGTAGTAGTAGTAGTTAAAGAGATGGAGAACCAAGGCCGTGATCCGAGAGTAGTAGGTGAAGATTGTCCAGGAGGCCAAGGCCCTACATGGGCTGCAGTAGTAGTAGTTAAAGAGATGGAGAACCAAGGCCGTGATCCGAGAGGAGTGGGTGAAGATTGTCCAGGAGGCCAAGGTTCTACATGGGCTGTAGTAGTAGTAGTAGTTAAAGAGATGGAGAACCAAGGCAGTGATCCGAGAGGAGTGGGTGAAGATTGTCCAGGAGGCCAAGGTCTTACATGGGCTGTAGTAGTAGTAGTTAAAGAGATGTAGAACCAAGGCCGTGATCCGAGAGGAGAGGGTGAAGATTGTCCAGGAGGCCAAGGTCCTAAATGGGCTGTAGTAGTAGTAGTAGTTAAAGAGATGGAGAAGCAAGGCCGTGATCCGAGAGGAGTGGATGAAGATTGTCCAGGAGGCCAAGGCCCTACATGGGCTGTAGTAGTAGTAGTTAAAGAGAAGGAGAACCAAGGGCGTGATCCGAGAGGAGGAGGTGAGATTGCCCAAGAGGCCAAGGCCCTACATGGGCTGTAGTAGTAGTAGTTAAAGAGAGGAGAAGCAAGGCCGTGATCCGAGAGGAGTGGGAGAAGATTGTCCAAGAGGCCAAGGCCCTATATGGGCTGTAGTAGTAGTAGTTAAAGAGATGGAGAACCAAGGCCGTGATCCGAGAGGAGAGGGTGAAGATTGTCCAAGAGGCCAAGGCCCTACATGGGCTGCAGTAGTAGTAGTTAAAGAGATGGAGAACCAAGGCCGTGATCCGAGAGGAGTGGGTGAAGATTGTCCAGGAGGCCAAGGTTCTACATGGGCTGTAGTAGTAGTAGTAGTTAAAGAGATGGAGAACCAAGGCAGTGATCCGAGAGGAGCGGGTGAAGATTGTCATGGAGGCCAAGGTCCTACATGGGCTGTAGTAGTAGTAGTTAAAGAGATGGAGAACCAAGGCCGTGATCCGAGAGGAGAGGGTGAAGTTTGTCCAGGAGGCCAAGGTCCTACATGGGCTGTAGTAGTAGTAGTTAAAGGGATGGAGAACCAAGGCCGTGATCCGAGAGGAGAAGGTGAAGATTGTCCAGGAGGCCAAGGTCCTACATGGGCTGCAGTAGTAGTAGTTAAAGAGATGGAGAACCAAGGCTGTGATCCGAGAGGAGTGGGTGAAGATTGTCCAGGAGGCCAAGGCCCTACATGGGCTGCAGTAGTAGTAGTTAAAGAGATTGAGAACCATGGCCGTGATCCGAGAGGAGTGGGTGAAGATTGTCCAGGAGGCCAAGGTCCTACATGGGCTGTAGTAGTAGTAGTTAAAGAGATGGAGAACCAACGCCGTGATCCGAGAGGAGTGGGTGAAGATTGTCCAGGAGGCCAAGGTCCTACATGGGCTGTAGTAGTAGTAGTTAAAGAGATGGAGAACCAAGGCCGTGATCCGAGAGGAGTGGGTGAAGATTGTCCAGGAGGCCAAGGACCTACATGGGCTGTAGTAGTAGTAGTTAAAGAGATGGAGAACCAAGACCGTGATCCGAGAGGAGTGGGTGAAGATTGTCCAGGAGGCCAAGGTTCTACATGGGATGTAGTAGTAGTAGTTAAAGGGATAGAGAAGCAAGGCCGTGATCCGAGAGGACTGGGTGAGGATTGTCCAGGAGTCCAAGGCCCTATATGGGCTGCAGTAGTAGTAGTTAAAGAGATGGAGAACCAAGGCCGTGATCCGAGGGGAGTGGGTGAAGATTGTCCAGGAGGCCAAGGTCCTACATGGGCTGTAGTAGTAGTAGTTAAAAAGATGGAGAACCATGGCCGTGATCCGAGAGGAGTGGGTGAAGTTTGTCCAGGAGGCCAAGGTCCTACATGGGCTGTAGTAGTAGTAGTTAAAGAGATGGAGAACCAAGGCCGTGATCCGAGAGTAGTAGGTGAAGATTGTCCAGAAGGCCAAGGCCCTACATGGGCTGCAGTAGTAGTAGTTAAAGAGATGGAGAACCAAGGCCGTGATCCGAGAGGAGTGGGTGAAGATTGTCCAGGAGGCCAAGGTTCTACATGGGCTGTAGTAGTAGTAGTAGTAGTTAAAGAGATGGAGAACCAAGGCAGTGATCCGAGAGGAGTGGGTGAAGATTGTCCAGGAGGCCAAGGTCTTACATGGGCTGTAGTAGTAGTAGTTAAAGAGATGTAGAACCAAGGCCGTGATCCGAGAGGAGAGGGTGAAGATTGTCCAGGAGGCCAAGGTCCTAAATGGGCTGTAGTAGTAGTAGTTAAAGAGATGGAGAACCAAGGCCGTGATCCGAGAGGAGAGGGTGAAGATTGTCCAGGAGGCCAAGGTCCTACATGGGCTGCAGTAGTAGTAGTTAAAGAGATGGAGAACAAAGGCCGTGATCCGAGAGGAGTGGGTGAAGATTGTCCAGGAGGCCAAGGCCCTACATGGGCTTCAGTAGTAATAGTTGAAGAGATGGAGAACCAAGGCCGTGATCCGTGAGGAGTGGGTAAAGATTGTCCAGGAGGCCAAGGTCCTACATGGGCTGTAGTAGTAGTAGTAGTTAAAGAGATGGAGAAGCAAGGCCGTGATCCGAGAGGAGTGGATGAAAATTGTCCAGGAGGCCAAGGCCCTACATGGGCTGTAGTAGTAGTAGTTAAAGAGAAGGAGAACCAAGGGCGTGATACGAGAGGAGTGGGTGAGATTGTCCAAGAGGCCAAGGCCCTACATGGGCTGTAGTAGTAGTAGTTAAAGAGAGGAGAAGCAAGGCCGTGATCCGAGAGGAGTGGGAGAAGATTGTCCAAGAGGCCAAGGCCCTATATGGGCTGTAGTAGTAGTAGTTAAAGAGATGGAGAACCAAGGCCGTGATCCGAGAGGAGAGGGTGAAGATTGTCCAAGAGGCCAAGGCCCTACATGGGCTGTAGTTGTAGTAGTTAAAGAGATGGAGAAGCAAGGCCGTGATCCGAGAGGAGTGGATGAAGATCGTCCAGGAGGCCAAGGCCCTACATGGGCTGTATTAGTAGTAGTTAAAGAGATGGAGAACGAAGGCCGTGAACCGAGAGGAGTGGGTAAAGATTGTCCAAGAGGCCAAGGCCCTATATGGGCTGCTGTAGTAGTAGTTAAAGAGATGGAGAACCAAGGCCGTGATCCGAGAGGAGTGGGTGAAGATTGTCCAGGAGTCCAAGGTCCTACATGGGCTGTAGTAGTAGTAGTTAAAGAGATGGAGAACCAAGGCCGTGATCCGATAGGAGTGGGTGAAGATTGTCCAAGAGGCCAAGGTCCTACATGGGCTGCAGTAGTAGTAGTAGTTAAAGAGAGGGAGAACCAAGGCCGTGATCCGAGAGGAGTGGATGAAGATTGTCCAGGAGGCCAAGGTCCTACATGGGCTGTAGTAGAAGTAGTTAAAGAGATGGAGAACCATGGCCGTGATCCGAGAGGAGTGGGTGAAGATTGTCCAGGAGGCCAAGGTCCTACATGGGCTGTAGTAGTAGTAGTTAAAGAGATGGAGAACCAAGGCCGTGATCCGAGAGGAGTGGGTGAAAATTGTCCAGGATGCCAAGGTCCTACATGGGCTGTAGTAGTAGTAGTTAAAAAGATGGAGATCCATGGCCGTGATCCGAGAGGAGTGGGTGAAGATTGCCCAGGAGGCCAAGGTCCTACATGGGCTGTAGTAGTATTAGTAGTTAAAGAGATGGAGAACCAAGGCCGTGATACGAGAGGAGTGGGTGAAGATTGTCCAGGAGGCCAAGGTCCTACATGAGCTGTAGTAGTAGTAGTTAAAGAGAAGGAGAACCAAGGCCGTGATCCGACAGGAGTGGGTGAAGATTGTCCAGGAGGCCAAGGCCCTATATGGGCTGTACTAGTAGTAGTTAAAGAGATGGAGAACCAAGGCCGTGATCCGAGAGGAGTGGGTGAAGATTGTCCAGGAGGCCAAGGTCCTACATGGGCTGTAGTAGTAGTAGTTAAAGAGATGGAGAACCAAGGCCGTGATCCGAGAGGAGTGGGTGAAGATTGTCCAGGAGGCCAAGGTCCTACATGGGCTGTAGTAGTAGTAGTTAAAGAGATGGAGAACCAAGGCCGTGATCCGAGAGGAGTGGGTGAAGATTGTCCAGGAGGCCAAGGTCCTACATGGGCTGTAGTAGTAGTAGTTAAAGAGATGGAGTACCAAGGCCGTGATCCGGGAGGAGTGGGTGAAGATTGTCCAGGAAGCCAAGGCCCTACATGGGCTGTAGTAGTAGTAGTTAAAGAGATGGAGAACCAAGGCCGTGATCCGAGAGGAGTGGGTGAAGATTGTCCAGGAGGCCAAGGTCCTACATGGGCTGTAGTAGTAGTAGTTAAAGAGATGGAGAACCAAGGCCGTGATCCGAGAGTAGTAGGTGAAGATTGTCCAGGAGGCCAAGGCCCTACATGGGCTGCAGTAGTAGTAGTTAAAGAGATGGCGAACCAAGGCCGTGATCCGAGAGGAGTGGGTGAAGATTGTCCAGGAGGCCAAGGTTCTACATGGGCAGTAGTAGTAGTAGTAGTTAAAGAGATGGAGAACCAAGGCAGTGATCCGAGAGGAGTGGGTGAAGATTGTCCAGGAGGACAAGGTCCTACATGGGCTGTAGTAGTAGTAGTTAAAGAGATGGAGAACCAAGGCCGTGATCCGAGAGGAGAGGGTGAGGATTGTCCAGGAGTCCAAGGCCCTATATGGGCTGCAGTAGTAGTAGTTAAAGAGATGGAGAACCAAGGCCGTGATCCGAGGGGAGTGGGTGAAGATTGTCCAGGAGGCCAAGGTCCTACATGAGCTGTAGTAGTAGTAGTTAAAGAGAAGGAGAACCAAGGCCGTGATCCGACAGGAGTGGGTGAAGATTGTCCAGGAGGCCAAGGTCCTACATGGGCTGTAGTAGTAGTAGTTAAAGGGATGGAGAACCATGGCCGTGATCCGAGAGGAGTGGGTGAAGATTGTCCAGGAGGCCAAGGTCCTACATGGGCTGTAGTAGTAGTAGTTAAAGAGATGGAGAACCATGGCCGTGATCCGAGAGGAGTGGGTGAAGATTGTCCAGGAGGCCAAGGCCCCACATGGGCTGCAGTAGTAGTAGTTAAAGTGATGGAGAACCATGGCCGTGATCCGAGAGGAGTGGGTGAAGATTGTCCAGGAGGCCAAGGTCCTACATGGGCTGTAGTAGTAGTAGTTAAAGAGATGGAGAACCAAGGCCGTGATCCGAGAGGAGTGGGTGAAAATTGTCCAGGAGGCCAAGGTTCTACATGGGCTGTAGTAGTAGTAGTTAAAAAGATGGAGAACCATGGCCGTGATCCGAGAGGAGTGGGTGAAGATTGCCCAGGAGGCCAAGGTCCTACATGGGCTGTAGTAGTAGTAGTAGTTAAAGAGATGGAGAACCAAGGCCGTGATCCGAGAGGAGTGGGTGAAGATTGTCCAGGAGGCCAAGGTCCTACATGGGCTGTAGTAGTAGTAGTTAAAGAGATGGAGAACCAAGGCCGTGATCCGAGAGGAGTGGGTGAAGATTGTCCAGGAGGCCAAGGTCCTACATGGGCTGTAGTAGTAGTAGTTAAAGATATGGAGAAGCAAGGCCGTGATCCGAGAGGACTGGGTGAAGATTGTCCAGGAGGCCAAGGCCCTATATGGGCTGCAGTAGTAGTAGTTATAGAGATGGAGAACCAAGGCCGTGATCCGAGAGGAGTGGGTGAAGATTGTCCTGGAGGCCAAGGCCCTATATGGGCTGCAGTAGTAGTAGTTATAGAGATGGAGAACCAAGGCCGTGATACGAGAGGAGTGGGTGAAGATTGTCCAGGAGGCCAAGGTCCTACATGGGCTGTAGTAGTAGTAGTTAAAGAGATGGAGAACCAAGGCCGTGATCCGAGAGGAGTGGGTGAAGATTGTCCAGGAGGCCAAGGCCCTACATGGGCTGTAGTAGTAGTAGTTAAAGAGATGGAGAACCAAGGCCGTGATCCGAGAGGAGTGGGTGAAGATTGTCCAGGAGGCCAAGGTTCTACATGGGCTGTAGTAGTAGTAGTAGTAGTTAAAGAGATGGAGAACCAAGGCAGTGATCCGAGAGGAGCGGGTGAAGATTGTCATGGAGGCCAAGGTCCTACATGGGCTGTAGTAGTAGTAGTTAGAGATGGAGAACCAAGGCCGTGATCCGAGAGGTGAGGGTGAAGATTGTCCAGGAGGCCAAGGTCCTACATGGGCTGTAGTAGTAGTAGTTAAAGGGATGGAGAACCAAGGCCGTGATCCGAGAGGAGAAGGTGAAGATTGTCCAGGAGGCCAAGGTCCTACATGGGCTGCAGTAGTAGTAGTTAAAGAGATGGAGAACCAAGGCCGTGATCCGAGAGGAGTGGGTGAAGATTGTCCAGGACGCCAAGGCCCTACATGGGCTGCAGTAGTAGTAGTTAAAGAGATTGAGAACCATGGCCGTGATCCGAGAGGAGTGGGTGAAGATTGTCCAGGAGGCCAAGGTCCTACATGGGCTGTAGTAGTAGTAGTTAAAGAGATGGAGAACCAAGGCCGTGATCCGAGAGGAGTGGGTGAAGATTGTCCAGGAGGCCAAGGTCCTACATGGGCTGTAGTAGTAGTAGTTAAAGAGATGGAGAACCAAGGCCGTGATCCGAGAGGAGTGGGTGAAGATTGTCCAGGAGGCCAAGGACCTACATGGGCTGTAGTAGTATTAGTTAAAGAGATGGAGAACCAAGACCGTGATCCGAGAGGAGTGGGTGAAGATTGTCCAGGAGGCCAAGGTTCTACATGGGATGTAGTAGTAGTAGTTAAAGAGATGGAGAAGCAAGGCCGTGATCCGAGAGGACAGGGTGAGGATTGTCCAGGAGTCCAAGGCCCTATATGGGCTGCAGTAGTAGTAGTTAAAGAGATGGAGAACCAAGGCCGTGATCCGAGGGGAGTGGGTGAAGATTGTCCAGGAGGCCAAGGTCCTACATGGGCTGTAGTAGTAGTAGTTAAAAAGATGGAGAACCATGGCCGTGATCCGAGAGGAGTGGGTGAAGATTGTCCAGGAGGCCAAGGCCCTACATGGGCTGTAGTAGTAGTAGTTGAAGAGATGGAGAACCAAGGCCGTGATCCGAGAGGAGTGGGTGAAGACGGTCCAGGAGGCCAAGGTCCTACATGGGCTGTAGTAGTAGTAGTTAAAGAGATGGAGAAGAAAGGCCGTGATCCGAGAAGACTGGGTGAAGATTGTCCAGGAGGCCAAGGCCCTATATGGGCTGCAGTAGTAGTAGTTATAGAGATGGAGAACCAAGGCCGTGATCCGAGAGGAGTGGGTGAAGATTGTCCTGGAGGCCAAGGTCCTACATGGGCAGTAGTAGTAGTAGTTAAAGAGATGGAGGACCAAGGCCGTGATCCGAGATTAGTGGGTGAAGTTTGTCCAGGAGGCCAAGGTCCTACATGGGCTGTAGTAGTAGTAGTTAAAGAGATGGAGAACCAAGGCCGCGATCCGAGAGGAGTGGGTGAGGATTGTCCAGGAGGCCAAGGTCCTACATGGGCTGTAGTAGTAGTAGTTAAAGAGATGGAGAACCAAGGCCGTGATCCGAGAGGAGTGGGTGAAGATTGTCCAGGAGGCCAAGGTCCTACATGGGCTGTAGTAGTAGTAGTTAAGGGGATGGAGAACCAAGGCCGTGATCCGAGAGGAGTGGGTGAAGATTGTCCAGGAGGCCAAGGCCCTACATGGGCTGTAGTAGTAGTAGTAGTTAAAGAGGTGGAGAACCAAGGCCGTGATCCGAGAGGAGTGGGTGAAGATTGTCCAGGAGGCCAAGGTCCTACATGGGCTGTAGTAGTAGTAGTTAAAGAGATGGAGAACCAAGGCCGTGATCCGAGAGTAGTAGGTGAAGATTGTCCAGGAGGCCAAGGCCCTACATGTGCTGCAGTAAAGTAGTTAAAGAGATGGAGTACCAAGGCCGTGATCCGAGAGGAGTGGGTGAAGATTGTCCAGGAGGCCAAGGTTCTACATGGGCTGTAGTAGTAGTAGTAGTAGTTAAAGAGATGGAGAACCAAGGCAGTGATCCGAGAGGAGTGGGTGAAGATTGTCCAGGAGGCCAAGGTCCTACATGAGCTGTAGTAGTAGTAGTTAAAGAGATGGAGAACCAAGGCAGTGATCCGAGAGGAGTGGGTGAAGATTGTCCAGGAGGCCAAGGTCCTACATGGGCTGTAGTAGTAGTAGTTAAAGAGATGGAGAACCAAGGCCGTGATCCGAGAGGAGTGGGTGAAGATTGTCCAGGAGGCCAAGGTCCTACATGGGCTGTAGTAGTAGTAGTTAAAGAGATGGAGAACCAAGGCCGTGATCCGAGAGGAGTGGGTGAAGATTGTCCAGGAGGCCAAGGTCCTACATGGGCTGTAGTAGTAGTAGTAGTTAAAGAGATGGAGAACCAAGGCAGTGATCCGAGAGGAGTGGGTGAAGATTGTCCAGGAGGCCAAGGTCCTACATGGGCTGTAGTAGTGGTAGTTAAAGAGATGGAGAACCAAGGCCGTGATCCGAGAGGAGTGGGTGAAGATTGTCCAGGAGGCCAAGGTCCAACATGGGCTGTAGTAGTAGTAGTTAAAGAGATGGAGAAGCAAGGCCGTGATCCGAGAGGACTGGGTGAAGATTGTCCAGGAGGCCAAGGCCCTATATGGGCTGCAGTAGTAGTAGTTATAGAGATGGAGAACCAAGGCCGTGATCCGAGAGGAGTGGGTGAAGATTGTCCTGGAGGCCAAGGTCCTACATGGGCAGTAGTAGTAGTAGTTAAAGAGATGGAGAACCAAGGCCGTGATCCGAGAGGAGTGGGTGAAGTTTGTCCAGGAGGCCAAGGTCCTACATGGGCTGTAGTAGTAGTAGTTAAAGAGATGGAGAACCAAGGCCGTGATCCGAGAGGAATGGGTGAAGATTGTCCAGGAGGCCAAGGCCCTACATGGGCTGTAGTAGTAGTAGTTAAAGAGATGGAGAACCAATGCCGTGATCCGAGAGGAGTGGGTGAAGATTGTCCAGGAGGCCAAGGTCCTACATGGGCTGTAGTAGTAGTAGTTAAAGAGATGGAGAACCAAGGCCGTGATCCGAGAGTAGTAGGTGAAGATTGTCCA
The DNA here is from genome assembly GCA_946902985.2 of Meconema thalassinum. Taxonomy (NCBI): domain Eukaryota; kingdom Metazoa; phylum Arthropoda; class Insecta; order Orthoptera; family Tettigoniidae; genus Meconema; species Meconema thalassinum. The sequence goes on from OX336397.1 coordinate 52,132,126, forward strand.
GGAGGCCAAGGCCCTACATGGGCTGCAGTAGTAGTAGTTAAAGAGATGGAGAACCAAGGCCGTGATCCGAGAGGAGTGGGTGAAGATTGTCCAGGAGGCCAAGGTTCTACATGGGCTATTGTAGTAGTAGTAGTAGTTAAAGAGATGGAGAACCAAGGCAGTGATCCGAGAGGAGTGGGTGAAGATTGTCCAGGAGGCCAAGGTCCTACATGGGCTGTAGTATTAGTAGTTAAAGAGATGGAGAACCAAGGCCGTGATCCGAGAGGAGAGGGTGAAGATTGTCCAGGAGGCCAAGGTCCTAAATGGGCTGTAGTAGTAGTAGTTAAAGAGATGGAGAACCAAGGCCGTGATCCGAGAGGAGAGGGTGAAGATTGTCCAGGAGGCCAAGGTCCTACATGGACTGCAGTAGTAGTAGTTAAAGAGATGGAGAACAAAGGCCGTGATCCGAGAGGAGTGGGTGAAGATTGTCCAGGAGGCCAAGGCCCTACATGGGCTTCAGTAGTAGTAGTTGAAGAGATGGAGAACCAAGGCCGTGATCCGTGAGGAGTGGGTAAAGATTGTCCAGGAGGCCAAGGTCCTACATGGGCTGTAGTAGTAGTAGTAGTTAAAGAGATGGAGAAGCAATGCCGTGATCCGAGAGGAGTGGATGAAGATTGTCCAGGAGGCCAAGGCCCTACATGGGCTGTAGTAGTAGTAGTTAAAGAGAAGGAGAACCAAGGCCGTGATCCGAGAGGAGTGGGTGAGATTGTCCAAGAGGCCAAGGCCCTACATGGGCTGTAGTAGTAGTAGTTAAAGAGAGGAGAAGCAAGGCCGTGATCCGAGAGGAGTGGGAGAAGATTGTTCAAGAGGCCAAGGCCCTATATGGGCTGTAGTAGTAGTAGTTAAAGAGATGGAGAACCAAGGCCGTGATCCGAGAGGAGAGGGTGAAGATTGTCCAAGAGGCCAAGGCCCTACATGGGCTGTAGTTGTAGCAGTTAAAGAGATGGAGAAGCAAGGCCGTGATCCGAGAGGAGTGGATGAAGATCGTCCAGGAGGCCAAGGCCCTACATGGGCTGTATTAGTAGTAGTTAAAGAGATGGAGAACGAAGGCCGTGATCCGAGAGGAGTGGGTGAAGATTGTCCAAGAGGCCAAGGCCCTATATGGGCTGCTGTAGTAGTAGTTAAAGAGATGGAGAACCAAGGCCGTGATCCGACAGGAGTGGGTGAAGATTGTCCAGGAGTCCAAGGTCCTACATGGGCTGTAGTAGTAGTAGTTAAAGAGATGGAGAACCAAGGCCGTGATCCGATAGGAGTGGGTGAAGATTGTCCAAGAGGCCAAGGTCCTACATGGGCTGCAGTAGTAGTAGTTAAAGAGATGGAGAACCAAGGCCGTGATCCGAGAGGAGTGGATGAAGATTGTCCAGGAGGCCAAGGTCCTACATGGGCTGTAGTAGAAGTAGTTAAAGAGATGGAGAACCATGGCCGTGATCCGAGAGGAGTGGGTGAAGATTGTCCAGGAGGCCAAGGTCCTACATGGGCTGTAGTAGTAGTAGTTAAAGAGATGGAGGCCCAAGGCCGTGATCCGAGAGGAGTGGGTGAAAATTGTCCAGGAGGCCAAGGTCCTACATGGGCTGTAGTAGTAGTAGTTAAAAAGATGGAGAACCATGGCCGTGATCCGAGAGGAGTGGGTGAAGATTGCCCAGGAGGCCAAGGTCCTACATGGGCTGTAGTAGTAGTAGTAGTTAAAGAGATGGAGAACCAAGGCCGTGATCCGAGAGGAGTGGGTGAAGATTGTCCAGGAGGCCAAGGTCCTACATGGGCTGTAGTAGTAGTAGTTAAAGAGTAGGGGAACCAAGGCCGTGATCCGACAGGAGTGGGTGAAGATTGTCCAGGAGGCCAAGGTCCTACATGGGCTGTAGTAGTAGTAGTTAAAGAGATGGAGACCCAAGGCCGTGATCCGAGAGGAGTGGGTGAAAATTGTCCAGGAGGCCAAGGTCCTACATGGGCTGTAGTAGTAGTAGTTAAAGAGATGGAGAACCAAGGCCGTGATCCGAGAGGAGTGGGTGAAGATTGTCCAGGAGGCCAAGGTCCTACATGGGCTGTAGTAGTAGTAGTTAAAGAGATGGAGAACCAAGGCCGTGATCCGAGAGGAGTGGGTGAAGATTGTCCAGGAGGCCAAGGTCCTACATGGGCTGTAGTAGTAGTAGTTAAAGAGATGGAGTACCAAGGCCGTGATCCGAGAGGAGTGGGTGAAGATTGTCCAGGAGACCAAGGTCCTACATGGGCTGTAGTAGTAGTAGTTAAAGAGATGGAGAACCAAGGCCGTGATCCGAGAGGAATGGGTGAAGATTGTCCAGGAGGCCAAGGCCCTACATGGGCTGTAGTAGTAGTAGTTAAAGAGATGGAGAACCAATGCCGTGATCCGAGAGGAGTGGGTGAAGATTGTCCAGGAGGCCAAGGTCCTACATGGGCTGTAGTAGTAGTAGTTAAAGAGATGGAGAACCAAGGCCGTGATCCGAGAGTAGTAGGTGAAGATTGTCCAGGAGGCCAAGGCCCTACATGGGCTGCAGTAGTAGTAGTTAAAGAGATGGAGAACCAAGGCCGTGATCCGAGAGGAGTGGGTGAAGATTGTCCAGGAGGCCAAGGTTCTACATGGGCTGTAGTAGTAGTAGTAGTTAAAGAGATGGAGAACCAAGGCAGTGATCCGAGAGGAGTGGGTGAAGATTGTCCAGGAGGCCAAGGTCTTACATGGGCTGTAGTAGTAGTAGTTAAAGAGATGTAGAACCAAGGCCGTGATCCGAGAGGAGAGGGTGAAGATTGTCCAGGAGGCCAAGGTCCTAAATGGGCTGTAGTAGTAGTAGTAGTTAAAGAGATGGAGAAGCAAGGCCGTGATCCGAGAGGAGTGGATGAAGATTGTCCAGGAGGCCAAGGCCCTACATGGGCTGTAGTAGTAGTAGTTAAAGAGAAGGAGAACCAAGGGCGTGATCCGAGAGGAGGAGGTGAGATTGTCCAAGAGGCCAAGGCCCTACATGGGCTGTAGTAGTAGTAGTTAAAGAGAGGAGAAGCAAGGCCGTGATCCGAGAGGAGTGGGAGAAGATTGTCCAAGAGGCCAAGGCCCTATATGGGCTGTAGTAGTAGTAGTTAAAGAGATGGAGAACCAAGGCCGTGATCCGAGAGGAGAGGGTGAAGATTGTCCAAGAGGCCAAGGCCCTACATGGGCTGCAGTAGTAGTAGTTAAAGAGATGGAGAACCAAGGCCGTGATCCGAGAGGAGTGGGTGAAGATTTTCCAGGAGGCCAAGGTTCTACATGGGCTGTAGTAGTAGTAGTAGTTAAAGAGATGGAGAACCAAGGCAGTGATCCGAGAGGAGCGGGTGAAGATTGTCATGGAGGCCAAGGTCCTACATGGGCTGTAGTAGTAGTAGTTAAAGAGATGGAGAACCAAGGCCGTGATCCGAGAGGAGAGGCTGAAGTTTGTCCAGGAGGCCAAGGTCCTACATGGGCTGTAGTAGTAGTAGTTAAAGGGATGGAGAACCAAGGCCGTGATCCGAGAGGAGAAGGTGAAGATTGTCCAGGAGGCCAAGGTTCTACATGGGCTGCAGTAGTAGTAGTTAAAGAGATGGAGAACCAAGGCCGTGATCCGAGAGGAGTGGGTGAAGATTGTCCAGGAGGCCAAGGCCCTACATGGGCTGCAGTAGTAGTAGTTAAAGAGATTGAGAACCATGGCCGTGATCCGAGAGGAGTGGGTGAAGATTGTCCAGGAGGCCAAGGTCCTACATGGGCTGTAGTAGTAGTAGTTAAAGAGATGGAGAACCAAGGCCGTGATCCGAGAGGAGTGGGTGAAGATTGTCCAGGAGGCCAAGGTCCTACTTGGGCTGTAGTAGTAGTAGTTAAAGAGATGGAGAACCAAGGCCGTGATCCGAGAGGAGTGGGTGAAGATTGTCCAGGAGGCCAAGGACCTACATGGGCTGTAGTAGTAGTAGTTAAAGAGATGGAGAACCAAGACCGTGATCCGAGAGGAGTGGGTGAAGATTGTCCAGGAGGCCAAGGTTCTACATGGGATGTAGTAGTAGTAGTTAAAGGGATAGAGAAGCAAGGCCGTGATCCGAGAGGACTGGGTGAGGATTGTCCAGGAGTCCAAGGCCCTATATGGGCTGCAGTAGTAGTAGTTAAAGAGATGGAGAACCAAGGCCGTGATCCGAGGGGAGTGGGTGAAGATTGTCCAGGAGGCCAAGGTCCTACATGGGCTGTAGTAGTAGTAGTTAAAAAGATGGAGAACCATGGCCGTGATCCGAGTGGAGTGGGTGAAGATTGTCCAGGAGGCCAAGGTCCTACATGGGCTGTAGTAGTAGTAGTTAAAGAGATGGAGAACCAAGGCCGTGATCCGAGAGTAGTAGGTGAAGATTGTCCAGGAGGCCAAGGCCCTACATGGGCTGCAGTAGTAGTAGTTAAAGAGATGGAGAACCAAGGCCGTGATCCGAGAGGAGTGGGTGAAGATTGTCCAGGAGGCCAAGGTTCTACATTGGCTGTAGTAGTAGTAGTAGTAGTTAAAGAGATGGAGAACCAAGGCAGTGATCCGAGAGGAGTGGGTGAAGATTGTCCAGGAGGCCAAGGTCTTACATGGGCTGTAGTAGTAGTAGTTAAAGAGATGTAGAACCAAGGCCGTGATCCGAGAGGAGAGGGTGAAGATTGTCCAGGAGGCCAAGGTCCTAAATGGGCTGTAGTAGTAGTAGTTAAAGAGATGGAGAACCAAGGCCGTGATCCGAGAGGAGAGGGTGAAGATTGTCCAGGAGGCCAAGGTCCTACATGGGCTGCAGTAGTAGTAGTTAAAGAGATGGAGAACAAAGGCCGTGATCCGAGAGGAGTGGGTGAAGATTGTCCAGGAGGCCAAGGCCCTACATGGGCTTCAGTAGTAATAGTTGAAGAGATGGAGAACCAAGGCCGTGATCCGTGAGGAGTGGGTAAAGATTGTCCAGGAGGCCATGGTCCTACATGGGCTGTAGTAGTAGTAGTAGTTAAAGAGATGGAGAAGCAAGGCCGTGATCCGAGAGGAGTGGATGAAAATTGTCCAGGAGGCCAAGGCCCTACATGGGCTGTAGTAGTAGTAGTTAAAGAGAAGGAGAACCAAGGGCGTGATCCGAGAGGAGTGGGTGAGATTGTCCAAGAGGCCAAGGCCCTACATGGGCTGTAGTAGTAGTAGTTAAAGAGAGGAGAAGCAAGGCCGTGATCCGAGAGGAGTGGGAGAAGATTGTCCAAAAGGCCAAGGCCCTATATGGGCTGTAGTAGTAGTAGTTAAAGAGATGGAGAACCAAGGCCGTGATCCGAGAGGAGAGGGTGAAGATTGTCCAAGAGGCCAAGGCCCTACATGGGCTGTAGTTGTAGTAGTTAAAGAGATGGAGAAGCAAGGCCGTGATCCGAGAGGAGTGGATGAAGATCGTCCAGGAGGCCAAGGCCCTACATGGGCTGTATTAGTAGTAGTTAAAGAGATGGAGAACGAAGGCCGTGAACCGAGAGGAGTGGGTAAAGATTGTCCAAGAGGCCAAGGCCCTATATGGGCTGCTGTAGTAGTAGTTAAAGAGATGGAGAACCAAGGCCGTGATCCGAGAGGAGTGGGTGAAGATTGTCCAGGAGTCCAAGGTCCTACATGGGCTGTAGTAGTAGTAGTTAAAGAGATGGAGAACCAAGGCCGTGATCCGATAGGAGTGGGTGAAGATTGTCCAAGAGGCCAAGGTCCTACATGGGCTGCAGTAGTAGTAGTAGTTAAAGAGAGGGAGAACCAAGGCCGTGATCCGAGAGGAGTGGATGAAGATTGTCCAGGAGGCCAAGGTCCTACATGGGCTGTAGTAGAAGTAGTTAAAGAGATGGAGAACCATGGCCGTGATCCGAGAGGAGTGGGTGAAGATTGTCCAGGAGGCCAAGGTCCTACATGGGCTGTAGTAGTAGTAGTTAAAGAGATGGAGAACCAAGGCCGTGATCCGAGAGGAGTGGGTGAAAATTGTCCAGGATGCCAAGGTCCTACATGGGCTGTAGTAGTAGTAGTTAAAATGATGGAGAACCATGGCCGTGATCCGAGAGGAGTGGGTGAAGATTGCCCAGGAGGCCAAGGTCCTACATGGGCTGTAGTAGTATTAGTAGTTAAAGAGATGGAGAACCAAGGCCGTGATACGAGAGGAGTGGGTGAAGATTGTCCAGGAGGCCAAGGTCCTACATGAGCTGTAGTAGTAGTAGTTAAAGAGAAGGAGAACCAAGGCCGTGATCCGACAGGAGTGGGTGAAGATTGTCCAGGAGGCCAAGGCCCTATATGGGCTGTACTAGTAGTAGTTAAAGAGATGGAGAACCAAGGCCGTGATCCGAGAGGAGTGGGTGAAGATTGTCCAGGAGGCCAAGGTCCTACATGGGCTGTAGTAGTAGTAGTTAAAGAGATGGAGAACCAAGGCCGTGATCCGAGAGGAGTGGGTGAAGATTGTCCAGGAGGCCAAGGTCCTACATGGGCTGTAGTAGTAGTAGTTAAAGAGATGGAGAACCAAGGCCGTGATCCGAGAGGAGTGGGTGAAGATTGTCCAGGAGGCCAAGGTCCTACATGGGCTGTAGTAGTAGTATTTAAAGAGATGGAGTACCAAGGCCGTGATCCGGGAGGAGTGGGTGAAGATTGTCCAGGAAGCCAAGGCCATACATGGGCTGTAGTAGTAGTAGTTAAAGAGATGGAGAACCAAGGCCGTGATCCGAGAGGAGTGGGTGAAGATTGTCCAGGAGGCCAAGGTCCTACATGGGCTGTAGTAGTAGTAGTTAAAGAGATGAAGAACCAAGGCCGTGATCCGAGAGTAGTAGGTGAAGATTGTCAAGGAGGCCAAGGCCCTACATGGGCTGCAGTAGTAGTAGTTAAAGAGATGGCGAACCAAGGCCGTGATCCGAGAGGAGTGGGTGAAGATTGTCCAGGAGGCCAAGGTTCTACATGGGCAGTAGTAGTAGTAGTAGTTAAAGAGATGGAGAACCAAGGCGGTGATCCGAGAGGAGTGGGTGAAGATTGTCCAGGAGGACAAGGTCCTACATGGGCTGTAGTAGTAGTAGTTAAAGAGATGGAGAACCAAGGCCGTGATCCGAGAGGAGAGGGTGAAGATTGTCCAGGAGGCCAAGGTCCTACATGGGCTGTAGTAGTAGTAGTTAAAGGGATGGAGAACCAAGGCCGTGATCCGAGAGGAGAAGGTGAAGATTGTCCAGGAGGCCAAGGTCCTACATGGGCTGCAGTAGTAGTAGTTAAAGAGATGGAGAACCATGGCCGTGATCCGAGAGGAGTGGGTGAAGATTGTCCAGGAGGCCAAGGCCCCACATGGGCTGCAGTAGTAGTAGTTAAAGAGATGGAGAACCATGGCCGTGATCCGAGAGGAGTGGGTGAAGATTGTCCAGGAGGCCAAGGTCCTACATGGGCTGTAGTAGTAGTAGTTAAAGAGATGGAGAACCAAGGCCGTGATCCGAGAGGAGTGGGTGAAAATTGTCCAGGAGGCCAAGGTCCTACATGGGCTGAAGTAGTAGTAGTTAAAAAGATGGAGAACCATGGCCGTGATCCGAGAGGAGTGGGTGAAGATTGCCCAGGAGGCCAAGGTCCTACATGGGCTGTAGTAGTAGTAGTAGTTAAAGAGATGGAGAACCAAGGCCGTGATCCGAGAGGAGTGGGTGAAGATTGTCCAGGAGGCCAAGGTCCTACATGGGCTGTAGTAGTAGTAGTTAAAGAGATGGAGAACCAAGGCCGTGATCCGAGAGGAGTGGGTGAAGATTGTCCAGGAGGCCAAGGTCCTACATGGGCTGTAGTAGTAGTAGTTAAAGATATGGAGAAGCAAGGCCGTGATCCGAGAGGACTGGGTGAAGATTGTCCAGGAGGCCAAGGCCCTATATGGGCTGCAGTAGTAGTAGTTATAGAGATGGAGAACCAAGGCCGTGATCCGAGAGGAGTGGGTGAAGATTGTCCTGGAGGCCAAGGCCCTATATGGGCTGCAGTAGTAGTAGTTATAGAGATGGAGAACCAAGGCCGTGATACGAGAGGAGTGGGTGAAGATTGTCCAGGAGGCCAAGGTCCTACATGGGCTGTAGTAGTAGTAGTTAAAGAGATGGAGAACCAAGGCCGTGATCCGAGAGGAGTGGGTGAAGATTGTCCAGGAGGCCAAGGCCCTACATGGGCTGTAGTAGTAGTAGTTAAAGAGATGGAGAACCAAGGCCGTGATCCGAGAGGAGTGGGTGAAGATTGTCCAGGAGGCCAAGGTTCTACATGGGCTGTAGTAGTAGTAGTAGTAGTTAAAGAGATGGAGAACCAAGGCAGTGATCCGAGAGGAGCGGGTGAAGATTGTCATGGAGGCCAAGGTCCTACATGGGCTGTAGTAGTAGTAGTTAAAGAGATGGAGAACCAAGGCCGTGATCCGAGAGGTGAGGGTGAAGATTGTCCAGGAGGCCAAGGTCCTACATGGGCTGTAGTAGTAGTAGTTAAAGGGATGGAGAACCAAGGCCGTGATCCGAGAGGAGAAGGTGAAGATTGTCCAGGAGGCCAAGGTCCTACATGGGCTGCAGTAGTAGTAGTTAAAGAGATGGAGAACCAAGGCCGTGATCCGAGAGGAGTGGGTGAAGATTGTCCAGGACGCCAAGGCCCTACATGGGCTGCAGTAGTAGTAGTTAAAGAGATTGAGAACCATGGCCGTGATCCGAGAGGAGTGGGTGAAGATTGTCCAGGAGGCCAAGGTCCTACATGGGCTGTAGTAGTAGTAGTTAAAGAGATGGAGAACCAAGGCCGTGATCCGAGAGGAGTGGGTGAAGATTGTCCAGGAGGCCAAGGTCCTACATGGGCTGTAGTAGTAGTAGTTAAAGAGATGGAGAACCAAGGCCGTGATCCGAGAGGAGTGGGTGAAGATTGTCCAGGAGGCCAAGGACCTACATGGGCTGTAGTAGTATTAGTTAAAGAGATGGAGAACCAAGACCGTGATCCGAGAGGAGTGGGTGAAGATTGTCCAGGAGGCCAAGGTTCTACATGGGATGTAGTAGTACTAGTTAAAGAGATGGAGAAGCAAGGCCGTGATCCGAGAGGACAGGGTGAGGATTGTCCAGGAGTCCAAGGCCCTATATGGGCTGCAGTAGTAATAGTTAAAGAGATGGAGAACCAAGGCCGTGATCCGAGGGGAGTGGGTGAAGATTGTCCAGGAGGCCAAGGTCCTACATGGGCTGTAGTAGTAGTAGTTAAAAAGATGGAGAACCATGGCCGTGATCCGAGAGGAGTGGGTGAAGATTATCCAGGAGGCCAAGGCCCTACATGGGCTGTAGTAGTAGTAGTTGAAGAGATGGAGAACCAAGGCCGTGATCCGAGAGGAGTGGGTGAAGACGGTCCAGGAGGCCAAGGTCCTACATGGGCTGTAGTAGTAGTAGTTAAAGAGATGGAGAAGAAAGGCCGTGATCCGAGAAGACTGGGTGAAGATTGTCCAGGAGGCCAAGGCCCTATATGGGCTGCAGTAGTAGTAGTTATAGAGATGGAGAACCAAGGCCGTGATCCGAGAGGAGTGGGTGAAGATTGTCCTGGAGGCCAAGGTCCTACATGGGCAGTAGTAGTAGTAGTTAAAGAGATGGAGGACCAAGGCCGTGATCCGAGATTAGTGGGTGAAGTTTGTCCAGGAGGCCAAGGTCCTACATGGGCTGTAGTAGTAGTAGTTAAAGAGATGGAGAACCAAGGCCGCGATCCGAGAGGAGTGGGTGAGGATTGTCCAGGAGGCCAAGGTCCTACATGGGCTGTAGTAGTAGTAGTTAAAGAGATGGAGAACCAAGGCCGTGATCCGAGAGGAGTGGGTGAAGATTGTCCAGGAGGCCAAGGTCCTACATGGGCTGTAGTAGTAGTAGTTAAGGGGATGGAGAACCAAGGCCGTGATCCGAGAGGAGTGGGTGAAGATTGTCCAGGAGGCCAAGGCCCTACATGGGCTGTAGTAGTAGTAGTAGTTAAAGAGGTGGAGAACCAAGGCCGTGATCCGAGGGGAGTGGGTGAAGATTGTCCAGGAGGCCAAGGTCCTACATGGGCTGTAGTAGTAGTAGTTAAAGAGATGGAGAACCAAGGCCGTGATCCGAGAGTAGTAGGTGAAATTGTCCAGGAGGCCAAGGCCCTACATGGGCTGCAGTAGTAGTAGTTAAAGAGATGGAGTACCAAGGCCGTGATCCGAGAGGAGTGGGTGAAGATTGTCCAGGAGGCCAAGGTTCTACATGGGCTGTAGTAGTAGTAGTAGTAGTTAAAGAGATGGAGAACCAAGGCAGTGATCCGAGAGGAGTGGGTGAAGATTGTCCAGGAGGCCAAGGTCCTACATGAGCTGTAGTAGTAGTAGTTAAAGAGATGGAGAACCAAGGCAGTGATCCGAGAGGAGTGGGTGAAGATTGTCCAGGAGGCCAAGGTCCTACATGGGCTGTAGTAGTAGTAGTTAAAGAGATGGAGAACCAAGGCCGTGATCCGAGAGGAGTGGGTGAAGATTGTCCAGGAGGCCAAGGTCCTACATGGGCTGTAGTAGTAGTAGTTAAAGAGATGGAGAACCAAGGCCGTGATCCGAGAGGAGTGGGTGAAGATTGTCCAGGAGGCCAAGGCCCTACATGGGCTGTAGTAGTAGTAGTAGTTAAAGAGGTGGAGAACCAAGGCCGTGATCCGAGAGGAGTGGGTGAAGATTGTCCAGGAGGCCAAGGTCCTACATGGGCTGTAGTAGTAGTAGTTAAAGAGATGGAGAACCAAGGCCGTGATCCGAGAGTAGTAGGTGAAGATTGTCCAGGAGGCCAAGGCCCTACATGGGCTGCAGTAGTAGTAGTTAAAGAGATGGAGTACCAAGGCCGTGATCCGAGAGGAGTGGGTGAAGATTGTCCAGGAGGCCAAGGTTCTACATGGGCTGTAGTAGTAGTAGTAGTAGTTAAAGAGATGGAGAACCAAGGCAGTGATCCGAGAGGAGTGGGTGAAGATTGTCCAGGAGGCCAAGGTCCTACATGAGCTGTAGTAGTAGTAGTTAAAGAGATGGAGAACCAAGGCAGTGATCCGAGAGGAGTGGGTGAAGATTGTCCAGGAGGCCAAGGTCCTACATGGGCTGTAGTAGTAGTAGTTAAAGAGATGGAGAACCAAGGCCGTGATCCGAGAGGAGTGGGTGAAGATTGTCCAGGAGGCCAAGGTCCTACATGGGCTGTAGTAGTAGTAGTTAAAGAGATGGAGAACCAAGGCCGTGATCCGAGAGGAGTGGGTGAAGATTGTCCAGGAGGCCAAGGTCCTACATGGGCTGTAGTAGTAGTAGTAGTTAAAGAGATGGAGAACCAAGGCAGTGATCCGAGAGGAGTGGGTGAAGATTGTCCAGGAGGCCAAGGTCCTACATGGGCTGTAGTAGTGGTAGTTAAAGAGATGGAGAACCAAGGCCGTGATCCGAGAGGAGTGGGTGAAGATTGTCCAGGAGGCCAAGGTCCTACATGGGCTGTAGTAGTAGTAGTTAAAGAGATGGAGAAGCAAGGCCGTGATCCGAGAGGACTGGGTGAAGATTGTCCAGGAGGCCAAGGCCCTATATGGGCTGCAGTAGTAGTAGTTATAGAGATGGAGAACCAAGGCCGTGATCCGAGAGGAGTGGGTGAAGATTGTCCTGGAGGCCAAGGTCCTACATGGGCAGTAGTAGTAGTAGTTAAAGAGATGGAGAACCAAGGCCGTGATCCGAGAGGAGTGGGTGAAGTTTGTCCAGGAGGCCAAGGTCCTACATGGGCTGTAGTAGTAGTAGTTAAAGAGATGGAGAACCAAGGCCGTGATCCGAGAGGAGTGGGTGAAGATTGTCCAGGAGGCCAAGGTCCTACATGGGCTGTAGTAGTAGTAGTTAAAGAGATGGAGAACCAAGGCCGTGATCCGAGAGGAGTGGGTGAAGATTGTCCAGGAGGCCAAGGTCCTACATGGGCTGTAGTAGTAGTAGTTAAAGAGATGGAGAACCAAGGCCGTGATCCGAGAGGAATGGGTGAAGATTGTCCAGGAGGCCAAGGCCCTACATGGGCTGTAGTAGTAGTAGTTAAAGAGATGGAGAACCAATGCCGTGATCCGAGAGGAGTGGGTGAAGATTGTCCAGGAGGCCAAGGTCCTACATGGGCTGTAGTAGTAGTAGTTAAAGTGATGGAGAACCAAGGCCGTGATCCGAGAGTAGTAGGTGAAGATTGTCCAGGAGGCCAAGGCCCTACATGGGCTGCAGTAGTAGTAGTTAAAGAGATGGAGAACCAAGGCCGTGATCCGAGAGGAGTGGGTGAAGATTGTCCAGGAGGCCAAGGTTCTACATGGGCTGTTGTAGTAGTAGTAGTAGTTAAAGAGATGGAGAACCAAGGCAGTGATCCGAGAGGAGTGGGTGAAGATTGTCCAGGAGGCCAAGGTCCTACATGGGCTGTAGTATTAGTAGTTAAAGAGATGGAGAACCAAGGCCGTGATCCGAGAGGAGAGGGTGAAGATTGTCCAGGAGGCCAAGGTCCTAAATGGGCTGTAGTAGTAGTAGTTAAAGAGATGGAGAACCAAGGCCGTGATCCGAGAGGAGAGGGTGAAGATTGTCCAGGAGGCCAAGGTCCTACATGGACTGCAGTAGTAGTAGTTAAAGAGATGGAGAACAAAGGCCGTGATCCGAGAGGAGTGGGTGAAGATTGTCCAGGAGGCCAAGGCCCTACATGGGCTTCAGTAGTAGTAGTTGAAGAGATGGAGAACCAAGGCCGTGATCCGTGAGGAGTGGGTAAAGATTGTCCAGGAGGCCAAGGTCCTACATGGGCTGTAGTAGTAGTAGTAGTTAAAGAGATGGAGAAGCAAGGCCGTGATCCGAGAGGAGTGGATGAAGATTGTCCAGGAGGCCAAGGCCCTACATGGGCTGTAGTAGTAGTAGTTAAAGAGAAGGAGAACCAAGGCCGTGATCCGAGAGGAGTGGGTGAGATTGTCCAAGAGGCCAAGGCCCTACATGGGCTGTAGTAGTAGTAGTTAAAGAGAGGAGAAGCAAGGCCGTGATCCGAGAGGAGTGGGAGAAGATTGTTCAAGAGGCCAAGGCCCTATATGGGCTGTAGTAGTAGTAGTTAAAGAGATGGAGAACCAAGGCCGTGATCCGAGAGGAGAGGGTGAAGATTGTCCAAGAGGCCAAGGCCCTACATGGGCTGTAGTTGTAGCAGTTAAAGAGATGGAGAAGCAAGGCCGTGATCCGAGAGGAGTGGATGAAGATCGTCCAGGAGGCCAAGGCCCTACATGGGCTGTATTAGTAGTAGTTAAAGAGATGGAGAACGAAGGCCGTGATCCGAGAGGAGTGGGTGAAGATTGTCCAAGAGGCCAAGGCCCTATATGGGCTGCTGTAGTAGTAGTTAAAGAGATGGAGAACCAAGGCCGTGATCCGACAGGAGTGGGTGAAGATTGTCCAGGAGTCCAAGGTCCTACATGGGCTGTAGTAGTAGTAGTTAAAGAGATGGAGAACCAAGGCCGTGATCCGATAGGAGTGGGTGAAGATTGTCCAAGAGGCCAAGGTCCTACATGGGCTGCAGTAGTAGTAGTTAAAGAGATGGAGAACCAAGGCCGTGATCCGAGAGGAGTGGATGAAGATTGTCCAGGAGGCCAAGGTCCTACATGGGCTGTAGTAGAAGTAGTTAAAGAGATGGAGAACCATGGCCGTGATCCGAGAGGAGTGGGTGAAGATTGTCCAAGAGGCCAAGGTCCTACATGGGCTGTAGTAGTAGTAGTTAAAGAGATGGAGACCCAAGGCCGTGATCCGAGAGGAGTGGGTGAAAATTGTCCAGGAGGCCAAGGTCCTACATGGGCTGTAGTAGTAGTAGTTAAAAAGATGGAGAACCATGGCCGTGATCCGAGAGGAGTGGGTGAAGATTGCCCAGGAGGCCAAGGTCCTACATGGGCTGTAGTAGTAGTAGTAGTTAAAGAGATGGAGAACCAAGGCCGTGATCCGAGAGGAGTGGGTGAAGATTGTCCAGGAGGCCAAGGTCCTACATGGGCTGTAGTAGTAGTAGTTAAAGAGAAGGGGAACCAAGGCCGTGATCCGACAGGAGTGGGTGAAGATTGTCCAGGAGGCCAAGGTCCTACATGGGCTGTAGTAGTAGTAGTTAAAGAGATGGAGACCCAAGGCCGTGATCCGAGAGGAGTGGGTGAAAATTGTCCAGGAGGCCAAGGTCCTACATGGGCTGTAGTAGTAGTAGTTAAAGAGATGGAGAACCAAGGCCGTGATCCGAGAGGAGTGGGTGAAGATTGTCCAGGAGGCCAAGGTCCTACATGGGCTGTAGTAGTAGTAGTTAAAGAGATGGAGAACCAAGGCCGTGATCCGAGAGGAGTGGGTGAAGATTGTCCAGGAGGCCAAGGTCCTACATGGGCTGTAGTAGTAGTAGTTAAAGAGATGGAGTACCAAGGCCGTGATCCGAGAGGAGTGGGTGAAGATTGTCCAGGAGACCAAGGTCCTACATGGGCTGTAGTAGTAGTAGTTAAAGAGATGGAGAACCAAGGCCGTGATCCGAGAGGAATGGGTGAAGATTGTCCAGGAGGCCAAGGCCCTACATGGGCTGTAGTAGTAGTAGTTAAAGAGATGGAGAACCAATGCCGTGATCCGAGAGGAGTGGGTGAAGATTGTCCAGGAGGCCAAGGTCCTACATGGGCTGTAGTAGTAGTAGTTAAAGAGATGGAGAACCAAGGCCGTGATCCGAGAGTAGTAGGTGAAGATTGTCCAGGAGGCCAAGGCCCTACATGGGCTGCAGTAGTAGTAGTTAAAGAGATGGAGAACCAAGGCCGTGATCCGAGAGGAGTGGGTGAAGATTGTCCAGGAGGCCAAGGTTCTACATGGGCTGTAGTAGTAGTAGTAGTTAAAGAGATGGAGAACCAAGGCAGTGATCCGAGAGGAGTGGGTGAAGGTTGTCCAGGAGGCCAAGGTCTTACATGGGCTGTAGTAGTAGTAGTTAAAGAGATGTAGAACCAAGGCCGTGATCCGAGAGGAGAGGGTGAAGATTGTCCAGGAGGCCAAGGTCCTAAATGGGCTGTAGTAGTAGTAGTAGTTAAAGAGATGGAGAAGCAAGGCCGTGATCCGAGAGGAGTGGATGAAGATTGTCCAGGAGGCCAAGGCCCTACATGGGCTGTAGTAGTAGTAGTTAAAGAGAAGGAGAACCAAGGGCGTGATCCGAGAGGAGGAGGTGAGATTGTCCAAGAGGCCAAGGCCCTACATGGGCTGTAGTAGTAGTAGTTAAAGAGAGGAGAAGCAAGGCCGTGATCCGAGAGGAGTGGGAGAAGATTGTCCAAGAGGCCAAGGCCCTATATGGGCTGTAGTAGTAGTAGTTAAAGAGATGGAGAACCAAGGCCGTGATCCGAGAGGAGAGGGTGAAGATTGTCCAAGAGGCCAAGGCCCTACATGGGCTGCAGTAGTAGTAGTTAAAGAGATGGAGAACCAAGGCCGTGATCCGAGAGGAGTGGGTGAAGATTGTCCAGGAGGCCAAGGTTCTACATGGGCTGTAGTAGTAGTAGTAGTTAAAGAGATGGAGAACCAAGGCAGTGATCCGAGAGGAGCGGGTGAAGATTGTCATGGAGGCCAAGGTCCTACATGGGCTGTAGTAGTAGTAGTTAAAGAGATGGAGAACCAAGGCCGTGATCCGAGAGGAGAGGGTGAAGTTTGTCCAGGAGGCCAAGGTCCTACATGGGCTGTAGTAGTAGTAGTTAAAGGGATGGAGAACCAAGGCCGTGATCCGAGAGGAGAAGGTGAAGATTGTCCAGGAGGCCAAGGTCCTACATGGGCTGCAGTAGTAGTAGTTAAAGAGATGGAGAACCAAGGCCGTGATCCGAGAGGAGTGGGTGAAGATTGTCCAGGAGGCCAAGGCCCTACATGGGCTGCAGTAGTAGTAGTTAAAGAGATTGAGAACCATGGCCGTGATCCGAGAGGAGTGGGTGAAGATTGTCCAGGAGGCCAAGGTCCTACATGGGCTGTAGTAGTAGTAGTTAAAGAGATGGAGAACCAAGGCCGTGATCCGAGAGGAGTGGGTGAAGATTGTCCAGGAGGCCAAGGTCCTACATGGGCTGTAGTAGTAGTAGTTAAAGAGATGGAGAACCAAGGCCGTGATCCGAGAGGAGTGGGTGAAGATTGTCCAGGAGGCCAAGGACCTACATGGGCTGTAGTAGTAGTAGTTAAAGAGATGGAGAAGCAAGACCGTGATCCGAGAGGAGTGGGTGAAGATTGTCCAGGAGGCCAAGGTTCTACATGGGATGTAGTAGTAGTAGTTAAAGGGATAGAGAAGCAAGGCCGTGATCCTAGAGGACTGGGTGAGGATTGTCCAGGAGTCCAAGGCCCTATATGGGCTGCAGAAGTAGTAGTTAAAGAGATGGAGAACCAAGGCCGTGATCCGAGGGGAGTGGGTGAAGATTGTCCAGGAGGCCAAGGTCCTACATGGGCTGTAGTAGTAGTAGTTAAAAAGATGGAGAACCATGGCCGTGATCCGAGAGGAGTGGGTGAAGATTGTCCAGGAGGCCAAGGTCCTACATGGGCTGTAGTAGTAGTAGTTAAAGAGATGGAGAACCAAGGCCGTGATCCGAGAGTAGTAGGTGAAGATTGTCCAGGAGGCCAAGGCCCTACATGGGCTGCAGTAGTAGTAGTTAAAGAGATGGAGAACCAAGGCCGTGATCCGAGAGGAGTGGGTGAAGATTGTCCAGGAGGCCAAGGTTCTACATTGGCTGTAGTAGTAGTAGTAGTAGTTAAAGAGATGGAGAACCAAGGCAGTGATCCGAGAGGAGTGGGTGAAGATTGTCCAGGAGGCCAAGGTCTTACATGGGCTGTAGTAGTAGTAGTTAAAGAGATGTAGAACCAAGGCCGTGATCCGAGAGGAGAGGGTGAAGATTGTCCAGGAGGCCAAGGTCCTAAATGGGCTGTAGTAGTAGTAGTTAAAGAGATGGAGAACCAAGGCCGTGATCCGAGAAGAGAGGGTGAAGATTGTCCAGGAGGCCAAGGTCCTACATGGGCTGCAGTAGTAGTAGTTAAAGAGATGGAGAACAAAGGCCGTGATCCGAGAGGAGTGGGTGAAGATTGTCCAGGAGGCCAAGGCCCTACATGGGCTTCAGTAGTAATAGTTGAAGAGATGGAGAACCAAGGCCGTGATCCGTGAGGAGTGGGTAAAGATTGTCCAGGAGGCCAAGGTCCTACATGGGCTGTAGTAGTAGTAGTAGTTAAAGAGATGGAGAAGCAAGGCCGTGATCCGAGAGGAGTGGATGAAAATTGTCCAGGAGGCCAAGGCCCTACATGGGCTGTAGTAGTAGTAGTTAAAGAGAAGGAGAACCAAGGGCGTGATCCGAGAGGAGTGGGTGAGATTGTCCAAGAGGCCAAGGCCCTACATGGGCTGTAGTAGTAGTAGTTAGAGAGGAGAAGCAAGGCCGTGATCCGAGAGGAGTGGGAGAAGATTGTCCAAGAGGCCAAGGCCCTATATGGGCTGTAGTAGTAGTAGTTAAAGAGATGGAGAACCAAGGCCGTGATCCGAGAGGAGAGGGTGAAGATTGTCCAAGAGGCCAAGGCCCTACATGGGCTGTAGTTGTAGTAGTTAAAGAGATGGAGAAGCAAGGCCGTGATCCGAGAGGAGTGGATGAAGATCGTCCAGGAGGCCAAGGCCCTACATGGGCTGTATTAGTAGTAGTTAAAGAGATGGAGAACGAAGGCCGTGAACCGAGAGGAGTGGGTAAAGATTGTCCAAGAGGCCAAGGCCCTATATGGGCTGCTGTAGTAGTAGTTAAAGAGATGGAGAACCAAGGCCGTGATCCGAGAGGAGTGGGTGAAGATTGTCCAGGAGTCCAAGGTCCTACATGGGCTGTAGTAGTAGTAGTTAAAGAGATGGAGAACCAAGGCCGTGATCCGATAGGAGTGGGTGAAGATTGTCCAAGAGGCCAAGGTCCTACATGGGCTGCAGTAGTAGTAGTAGTTAAAGAGAGGGTGAACCAAGGCCGTGATCCGAGAGGAGTGGATTAAGATTGTCCAGGAGGCCAAGGTCCTACATGGGCTGTAGTAGAAGTAGTTAAAGAGATGGAGAACCATGGCCGTGATCCGAGAGGAGTGGGTGAAGATTGTCCAGGAGGCCAAGGTCCTACATGGGCTGTAGTAGTAGTAGTTAAAGAGATGGAGAACCAAGGCCGTGATCCGAGAGGAGTGGGTGAAAATTGTCCAGGATGCCAAGGTCCTACATGGGCTGTAGTAGTAGTAGTTAAAATGATGGAGAACCATGGCCGTGATCCGAGAGGAGTGGGTGAAGATTGCCCAGGAGGCCAAGGTCCTACATGGGCTGTAGTAGTATTAGTAGTTAAAGAGATGGAGAACCAAGGCCGTGATACGAGAGGAGTGGGTGAAGATTGTCCAGGAGGCCAAGGTCCTACATGAGCTGTAGTAGTAGTAGTTAAAGAGAAGGAGAACCAAGGCCGTGATCCGACAGGAGTGGGTGAAGATTGTCCAGGAGGCCAAGGCCCTATATGGGCTGTACTAGTAGTAGTTAAAGAGATGGAGAACCAAGGCCGTGATCCGAGAGGAGTGGGTGAAGATTGTCCAGGAGGCCAAGGTCCTACATGGGCTGTAGTAGTAGTAGTTAAAGAGATGGAGAACCAAGGCCGTGATCCGAGAGGAGTGGGTGAAGATTGTCCAGGAGGCCAAGGTCCTACATGGGCTGTAGTAGTAGTAGTTAAAGAGATGGAGAACCAAGGCCGTGATCCGAGAGGAGTGGGTGAAGATTGTCCAGGAGGCCAAGGTCCTACATGGGCTGTAGTAGTAGTATTTAAAGAGATGGAGTACCAAGGCCGTGATCCGGGAGGAGTGGGTGAAGATTGTCCAGGAAGCCAAGGCCCTACATGGGCTGTAGTAGTAGTAGTTAAAGAGATGGAGAACCAAGGCCGTGATCCGAGAGGAGTGGGTGAAGATTGTCCAGGAGGCCAAGGTCCTACATGGGCTGTAGTAGTAGTAGTTAAAGAGATGGAGAACCAAGGCCGTGATCCGAGAGTAGTAGGTGAAGATTGTCAAGGAGGCCAAGGCCCTACATGGGCTGCAGTAGTAGTAGTTAAAGAGATGGCGAACCAAGGCCGTGATCCGAGAGGAGTGGGTGAAGATTGTCCAGGAGGCCAAGGTTCTACATGGGCAGTAGTAGTAGTAGTAGTTAAAGAGATGGAGAACCAAGGCAGTGATCCGAGAGGAGTGGGTGAAGATTGTCCAGGAGGACAAGGTCCTACATGGGCTGTAGTAGTAGTAGTTAAAGAGATGGAGAACCAAGGCCGTGATCCGAGAGGAGAGGGTGAAGATTGTCCAGGAGGCCAAGGTCCTACATGGGCTGTAGTAGTAGTAGTTAAAGGGATGGAGAACCAAGGCCGTGATCCGAGAGGAGAAGGTGAAGATTGTCCAGGAGGCCAAGGTCCTACATGGGCTGCAGTAGTAGTAGTTAAAGAGATGGAGAACCATGGCCGTGATCCGAGAGGAGTGGGTGAAGATTGTCCAGGAGGCCAAGGCCCCACATGGGCTGCAGTAGTAGTAGTTAAAGAGATGGAGAACCATGGCCGTGATCCGAGAGGAGTGGGTGAAGATTGTCCAGGAGGCCAAGGTCCTACATGGGCTGTAGTAGTAGTAGTTAAAGAGATGGAGAACCAAGGCCGTGATCCGAGAGGAGTGGGTGAAAATTGTCCAGGAGGCCAAGGTCCTACATGGGCTGTAGTAGTAGTAGTTAAAAAGATGGAGAACCATGGCCGTGATCCGAGAGGAGTGGGTGAAGATTGCCCAGGAGGCCAAGGTCCTACATGGGCTGTAGTAGTAGTAGTAGTTAAAGAGATGGAGAACCAAGGCCGTGATCCGAGAGGAGTGGGTGAAGATTGTCCAGGAGGCCAAGGTCCTACATGGGCTGTAGTAGTAGTAGTTAAAGAGATGGAGAACCAAGGCCGTGATCCGAGAGGAGTGGGTGAAGATTGTCCAGGAGGCCAAGGTCCTACATGGGCTGTAGTAGTAGTAGTTAAAGATATGGAGAAGCAAGGCCGTGATCCGAGAGGACTGGGTGAAGATTGTCCAGGAGGCCAAGGCCCTATATGGGCTGCAGTAGTAGTAGTTATAGAGATGGAGAACCAAGGCCGTGATCCGAGAGGAGTGGGTGAAGATTGTCCTGGAGGCCAAGGCCCTATATGGGCTGCAGTAGTAGTAGTTATAGAGATGGAGAACCAAGGCCGTGATACGAGAGGAGTGGGTGAAGATTGTCCAGGAGGCCAAGGTCCTACATGGGCTGTAGTAGTAGTAGTTAAAGAGATGGAGAACCAAGGCCGTGATCCGAGAGGAGTGGGTGAAGATTGTCCAGGAGGCCAAGGCCCTACATGGGCTGTAGTAGTAGTAGTTAAAGAGATGGAGAACCAAGGCCGTGATCCGAGAGGAGTGGGTGAAGATTGTCCAGGAGGCCAAGGTTCTACATGGGCTGTAGTAGTAGTAGTAGTAGTTAAAGAGATGGAGAACCAAGGCAGTGATCCGAGAGGAGCGGGTGAAGATTGTCATGGAGGCCAAGGTCCTACATGGGCTGTAGTAGTAGTAGTTAAAGAGATGGAGAACCAAGGCCGTGATCCGAGAGGTGAGGGTGAAGATTGTCCAGGAGGCCAAGGTCCTACATGGGCTGTAGTAGTAGTAGTTAAAGGGATGGAGAACCAAGGCCGTGATCCGAGAGGAGAAGGTGAAGATTGTCCAGGAGGCCAAGGTCCTACATGGGCTGCAGTAGTAGTAGTTAAAGAGATGGAGAACCAAGGCCGTGATCCGAGAGGAGTGGGTGAAGATTGTCCAGGACGCCAAGGCCCTACATGGGCTGCAGTAGTAGTAGTTAAAGAGATTGAGAACCATGGCCGTGATCCGAGAGGAGTGGGTGAAGATTGTCCAGGAGGCCAAGGTCCTACATGGGCTGTAGTAGTAGTAGTTAAAGAGATGGAGAACCAAGGCCGTGATCCGAGAGGAGTGGGTGAAGATTGTCCAGGAGGCCAAGGTCCTACATGGGCTGTAGTAGTAGTAGTTAAAGAGATGGAGAACCAAGGCCGTGATCCGAGAGGAGTGGGTGAAGATTGTCCAGGAGGCCAAGGACCTACATGGGCTGTAGTAGTATTAGTTAAAGAGATGGAGAACCAAGACCGTGATCCGAGAGGAGTGGGTGAAGATTGTCCAGGAGGCCAAGGTTCTACATGGGATGTAGTAGTAGTAGTTAAAGAGATGGAGAAGCAAGGCCGTGATCCGAGAGGACAGGGTGAGGATTGTCCAGGAGTCCAAGGCCCTATATGGGCTGCAGTAGTAGTAGTTAAAGAGATGGAGAACCAAGGCCGTGATCCGAGGGGAGTGGGTGAAGATTGTCCAGGAGGCCAAGGTCCTACATGGGCTGTAGTAGTAGTAGTTAAAAAGATGGAGAACCATGGCCGTGATCCGAGAGGAGTGGGTGAAGATTATCCAGGAGGCCAAGGCCCTACATGGGCTGTAGTAGTAGTAGTTGAAGAGATGGAGAACCAAGGCCGTGATCCGAGAGGAGTGGGTGAAGACGGTCCAGGAGGCCAAGGTCCTACATGGGCTGTAGTAGTAGTAGTTAAAGAGATGGAGAAGAAAGGCCGTGATCCGAGAAGACTGGGTGAAGATTGTCCAGGAGGCCAAGGCCCTATATGGGCTGCAGTAGTAGTAGTTATAGAGATGGAGAACCAAGGCCGTGATCCGAGAGGAGTGGGTGAAGATTGTCCTGGAGGCCAAGGTCCTACATGGGCAGTAGTAGTAGTAGTTAAAGAGATGGAGGACCAAGGCCGTGATCCGAGATTAGTGGGTGAAGTTTGTCCAGGAGGCCAAGGTCCTACATGGGCTGTAGTAGTAGTAGTTAAAGAGATGGAGAACCAAGGCCGCGATCCGAGAGGAGTGGGTGAGGATTGTCCAGGAGGCCAAGGTCCTACATGGGCTGTAGTAGTAGTAGTTAAAGAGATGGAGAACCAAGGCCGTGATCCGAGAGGAGTGGGTGAAGATTGTCCAGGAGGCCAAGGTCCTACATGGGCTGTAGTAGTAGTAGTTAAGGGGATGGAGAACCAAGGCCGTGATCCGAGAGGAGTGGGTGAAGATTGTCCAGGAGGCCAAGGCCCTACATGGGCTGTAGTAGTAGTAGTAGTTAAAGAGGTGGAGAACCAAGGCCGTGATCCGAGAGGAGTGGGTGAAGATTGTCCAGGAGGCCAAGGTCCTACATGGGCTGTAGTAGTAGTAGTTAAAGAGATGGAGAACCAAGGCCGTGATCCGAGAGTAGTAGGTGAAGATTGTCCAGGAGGCCAAGGCCCTACATGGGCTGCAGTAGTAGTAGTTAAAGAGATGGAGTACCAAGGCCGTGATCCGAGAGGAGTGGGTGAAGATTGTCCAGGAGGCCAAGGTTCTACATGGGCTGTAGTAGTAGTAGTAGTAGTTAAAGAGATGGAGAACCAAGGCAGTGATCCGAGAGGAGTGGGTGAAGATTGTCCAGGAGGCCAAGGTCCTACATGAGCTGTAGTAGTAGTAGTTAAAGAGATGGAGAACCACGGCAGTGATCCGAGAGGAGTGGGTGAAGATTGTCCAGGAGGCCAAGGTCCTACATGGGCTGTAGTAGTAGTAGTTAAAGAGATGGAGAACCAAGGCCGTGATCCGAGAGGAGTGGGTGAAGATTGTCCAGGAGGCCAAGGTCCTACATGGGCTGTAGTAGTAGTAGTTAAAGAGATGGAGAACCAAGGCCGTGATCCGAGAGGAGTGGGTGAAGATTGTCCAGGAGGCCAAGGTCCTACATGGGCTGTAGTAGTAGTAGTAGTTAAAGAGATGGAGAACCAAGGCAGTGATCCGAGAGGAGTGGGTGAAGATTGTCCAGGAGGCCAAGGTCCTACATGGGCTGTAGTAGTGGTAGTTAAAGAGATGGAGAACCAAGGCCGTGATCCGAGAGGAGTGGGTGAAGATTGTCCAGGAGGCCAAGGTCCTACATGGGCTGTAGTAGTAGTAGTAGTTAAAGAGATGGAGAAGCAAGGCCGTGATCCGAGAGGACTGGGTGAAGATTGTCCAGGAGGCCAAGGCCCTATATGGGCTGCAGTAGTAGTAGTTATAGAGATGGAGAACCAAGGCCGTGATCCGAGAGGAGTGGGTGAAGATTGTCCTGGAGGCCAAGGTCCTACATGGGCAGTAGTAGTAGTAGTTAAAGAGATGGAGAACCAAGGCCGTGATCCGAGAGGAGTGGGTGAAGTTTGTCCAGGAGGCCAAGGTCCTACATGGGCTGTAGTAGTAGTAGTTAAAGAGATGGAGAACCAAGGCCGTGATCCGAGAGGAGTGGGTGAAGATTGTCCAGGAGGCCAAGGTCCTACATGGGCTGTAGTAGTAGTAGTTAAAGAGATGGAGAACCAAGGCCGTGATCCGAGAGGAGTGGGTGAAGATTGTCCAGGAGGCCAAGGTCCTACATGGGCTGTAGTAGTAGTAGTTAAAGAGATGGAGAACCAAGGCCGTGATCCGAGAGGAATGGGTGAAGATTGTCCAGGAGGCCAAGGCCCTACATGGGCTGTAGTAGTAGTAGTTAAAGAGATGGAGAACCAATGCCGTGATCCGAGAGGAGTGGGTGAAGATTGTCCAGGAGGCCAAGGTCCTACATGGGCTGTAGTAGTAGTAGTTAAAGAGATGGAGAACCAAGGCCGTGATCCGAGAGTAGTAGGTGAAGATTGTCCAGGAGGCCAAGGCCCTACATGGGCTGCAGTAGTAGTAGTTAAAGAGATGGAGAACCAAGGCCGTGATCCGAGAGGAGTGGGTGAAGATTGTCCAGGAGGCCAAGGTTCTACATGGGCTGTTGTAGTAGTAGTAGTAGTTAAAGAGATGGAGAACCAAGGCAGTGATCCGAGAGGAGTGGGTGAAGATTGTCCAGGAGGCCAAGGTCCTACATGGGCTGTAGTATTAGTAGTTAAAGAGATGGAGAACCAAGGCCGTGATCCGAGAGGAGAGGGTGAAGATTGTCCAGGAGGCCAAGGTCCTAAATGGGCTGTAGTAGTAGTAGTTAAAGAGATGGAGAACCAAGGCCGTGATCCGAGAGGAGAGGGTGAAGATTGTCCAGGAGGCCATGGTCCTACATGGGCTGCAGTAGTAGTAGTTAAAGAGATGGAGAACAAAGGCCGTGATCCGAGAGGAGTGGGTGAAGATTGTCCAGGAGGCCAAGGCCCTACATGGGCTTCAGTAGTAGTAGTTGAAGAGATGGAGAACCAAGGCCGTGATCCGTGAGGAGTGGGTAAAGATTGTCCAGGAGGCCAAGGTCCTACATGGGCTGTAGTAGTAGTAGTAGTTAAAGAGATGGAGAAGCAAGGCCGTGATCCGAGAGGAGTGGATGAAGATTGTCCAGGAGGCCAAGGCCCTACATGGGCTGTAGTAGTAGTAGTTAAAGAGAAGGAGAACCAAGGCCGTGATCCGAGAGGAGTGGGTGAGATTGTCCAAGAGGCCAAGGCCCTACATGGGCTGTAGTAGTAGTAGTTAAAGAGAGGAGAAGCAAGGCCGTGATCCGAGAGGAGTGGGAGAAGATTGTCCAAGAGGCCAAGGCCCTATATGGGCTGTAGTAGTAGTAGTTAAAGAGATGGAGAACCAAGGCCGTGATCCGAGAGGAGAGGGTGAAGATTGTCCAAGAGGCCAAGGCCCTACATGGGCTGCAGTAGTAGTAGTTAAAGAGATGGAGAACCAAGGCCGTGATCCGAGAGGAGTGGGTGAAGATTGTCCAGGAGGCCAAGGTTCTACATGGGCTGTAGTAGTAGTAGTAGTTAAAGAGATGGAGAACCAAGGCAGTGATCCGAGAGGAGCGGGTGAAGATTGTCATGGAGGCCAAGGTCCTACATGGGCTGTAGTAGTAGTAGTTAAAGAGATGGAGAACCAAGGCCGTGATCCGAGAGGAGAGGGTGAAGTTTGTCCAGGAGGCCAAGGTCCTACATGGGCTGTAGTAGTAGTAGTTAAAGGGATGGAGAACCAAGGCCGTGATCCGAGAGGAGAAGGTGAAGATTGTCCAGGAGGCCAAGGTCCTACATGGGCTGCAGTAGTAGTAGTTAAAGAGATGGAGAACCAAGGCCGTGATCCGAGAGGAGTGGGTGAAGATTGTCCAGGAGGCCAAGGCCCTACATGGGCTGCAGTAGTAGTAGTTAAAGAGATTGAGAACCATGGCCGTGATCCGAGAGGAGTGGGTGAAGATTGTCCAGGAGGCCAAGGTCCTACATGGGCTGTAGTAGTAGTAGTTAAAGAGATGGAGAACCAAGGCCGTGATCCGAGAGGAGTGGGTGAAGATTGTCCAGGAGGCCAAGGTCCTACATGGGCTGTAGTAGTAGTAGTTAAAGAGATGGAGAACCAAGGCCGTGATCCGAGAGGAGTGGGTGAAGATTGTCCAGGAGGCCAAGGACCTACATGGGCTGTAGTAGTAGTAGTTAAAGAGATGGAGAACCAAGACCGTGATCCGAGAGGAGTGGGTGAAGATTGTCCAGGAGGCCAAGGTTCTACATGGGATGTAGTAGTAGTAGTTAAAGGGATAGAGAAGCAAGGCCGTGATCCGAGAGGACTGGGTGAGGATTGTCCAGGAGTCCAAGGCCCTATATGGGCTGCAGTAGTAGTAGTTAAAGAGATGGAGAACCAAGGCCGTGATCCGAGGGGAGTGGGTGAAGATTGTCCAGGAGGCCAAGGTCCTACATGGGCTGTAGTAGTAGTAGTTAAAAAGATGGAGAACCATGGCCGTGATCCGAGAGGAGTGGGTGAAGATTGTCCAGGAGGCCAAGGTCCTACATGGGCTGTAGTAGTAGTAGTTAAAGAGATGGAGAACCAAGGCCGTGATCCGAGAGTAGTAGGTGAAGATTGTCCAGGAGGCCAAGGCCCTACATGGGCTGCAGTAGTAGTAGTTAAAGAGATGGAGAACCAAGGCCGTGATCCGAGAGGAGTGGGTGAAGATTGTCCAGGAGGCCAAGGTTCTACATTGGCTGTAGTAGTAGTAGTAGTAGTTAAAGAGATGGAGAACCAAGGCAGTGATCCGAGAGGAGTGGGTGAAGATTGTCCAGGAGGCCAAGGTCTTACATGGGCTGTAGTAGTAGTAGTTAAAGAGATGTAGAACCAAGGCCGTGATCCGAGAGGAGAGGGTGAAGATTGTCCAGGAGGCCAAGGTCCTAAATGGGCTGTAGTAGTAGTAGTTAAAGAGATGGAGAACCAAGGCCGTGATCCGAGAGGAGAGGGTGAAGATTGTCCAGGAGGCCAAGGTCCTACATGGGCTGCAGTAGTAGTAGTTAAAGAGATGGAGAACAAAGGCCGTGATCCGAGAGGAGTGGGTGAAGATTGTCCAGGAGGCCAAGGCCCTACATGGGCTTCAGTAGTAATAGTTGAAGAGATGGAGAACCAAGGCCGTGATCCGTGAGGAGTGGGTAAAGATTGTCCAGGAGGCCAAGGTCCTACATGGGCTGTAGTAGTAGTAGTAGTTAAAGAGATGGAGAAGCAAGGCCGTGATCCGAGAGGAGTGGATGAAAATTGTCCAGGAGGCCAAGGCCCTACATGGGCTGTAGTAGTAGTAGTTAAAGAGAAGGAGAACCAAGGGCGTGATCCGAGAGGAGTGGGTGAGATTGTCCAAGAGGCCAAGGCCCTACATGGGCTGTAGTAGTAGTAGTTAGAGAGGAGAAGCAAGGCCGTGATCCGAGAGGAGTGGGAGAAGATTGTCCAAGAGGCCAAGGCCCTATATGGGCTGTAGTAGTAGTAGTTAAAGAGATGGAGAACCAAGGCCGTGATCCGAGAGGAGAGGGTGAAGATTGTCCAAGAGGCCAAGGCCCTACATGGGCTGTAGTTGTAGTAGTTAAAGAGATGGAGAAGCAAGGCCGTGATCCGAGAGGAGTGGATGAAGATCGTCCAGGAGGCCAAGGCCCTACATGGGCTGTATTAGTAGTAGTTAAAGAGATGGAGAACGAAGGCCGTGAACCGAGAGGAGTGGGTAAAGATTGTCCAAGAGGCCAAGGCCCTATATGGGCTGCTGTAGTAGTAGTTAAAGAGATGGAGAACCAAGGCCGTGATCCGAGAGGAGTGGGTGAAGATTGTCCAGGAGTCCAAGGTCCTACATGGGCTGTAGTAGTAGTAGTTAAAGAGATGGAGAACCAAGGCCGTGATCCGATAGGAGTGGGTGAAGATTGTCCAAGAGGCCAAGGTCCTACATGGGCTGCAGTAGTAGTAGTAGTTAAAGAGAGGGTGAACCAAGGCCGTGATCCGAGAGGAGTGGATTAAGATTGTCCAGGAGGCCAAGGTCCTACATGGGCTGTAGTAGAAGTAGTTAAAGAGATGGAGAACCATGGCCGTGATCCGAGAGGAGTGGGTGAAGATTGTCCAGGAGGCCAAGGTCCTACATGGGCTGTAGTAGTAGTAGTTAAAGAGATGGAGAACCAAGGCCGTGATCCGAGAGGAGTGGGTGAAAATTGTCCAGGATGCCAAGGTCCTACATGGGCTGTAGTAGTAGTAGTTAAAATGATGGAGAACCATGGCCGTGATCCGAGAGGAGTGGGTGAAGATTGCCCAGGAGGCCAAGGTCCTACATGGGCTGTAGTAGTATTAGTAGTTAAAGAGATGGAGAACCAAGGCCGTGATACGAGAGGAGTGGGTGAAGATTGTCCAGGAGGCCAAGGTCCTACATGAGCTGTAGTAGTAGTAGTTAAAGAGAAGGAGAACCAAGGCCGTGATCCAACAGGAGTGGGTGAAGATTGTCCAGGAGGCCAAGGCCCTATATGGGCTGTACTAGTAGTAGTTAAAGAGATGGAGAACCAAGGCCGTGATCCGAGAGGAGTGGGTGAAGATTGTCCAGGAGGCCAAGGTCCTACATGGGCTGTAGTAGTAGTAGTTAAAGAGATGGAGAACCAAGGCCGTGATCCGAGAGGAGTGGGTGAAGATTGTCCAGGAGGCCAAGGTCCTACATGGGCTGTAGTAGTAGTAGTTAAAGAGATGGAGAACCAAGGCCGTGATCCGAGAGGAGTGGGTGAAGATTGTCCAGGAGGCCAAGGTCCTACATGGGCTGTAGTAGTAGTATTTAAAGAGATGGAGTACCAAGGCCGTGATCCGGGAGGAGTGGGTGAAGATTGTCCAGGAAGCCAAGGCCCTACATGGGCTGTAGTAGTAGTAGTTAAAGAGATGGAGAACCAAGGCCGTGATCCGAGAGGAGTGGGTGAAGATTGTCCAGGAGGCCAAGGTCCTACATGGGCTGTAGTAGTAGTAGTTAAAGAGATGGAGAACCAAGGCCGTGATCCGAGAGTAGTAGGTGAAGATTGTCAAGGAGGCCAAGGCCCTACATGGGCTGCAGTAGTAGTAGTTAAAGAGATGGCGAACCAAGGCCGTGATCCGAGAGGAGTGGGTGAAGATTGTCCAGGAGGCCAAGGTTCTACATGGGCAGTAGTAGTAGTAGTAGTTAAAGAGATGGAGAACCAAGGCAGTGATCCGAGAGGAGTGGGTGAAGATTGTCCAGGAGGACAAGGTCCTACATGGGCTGTAGTAGTAGTAGTTAAAGAGATGGAGAACCAAGGCCGTGATCCGAGAGGAGAGGGTGAAGATTGTCCAGGAGGCCAAGGTCCTACATGGGCTGTAGTAGTAGTAGTTAAAGGGATGGAGAACCAAGGCCGTGATCCGAGAGGAGAAGGTGAAGATTGTCCAGGAGGCCAAGGTCCTACATGGGCTGCAGTAGTAGTAGTTAAAGAGATGGAGAACCATGGCCGTGATCCGAGAGGAGTGGGTGAAGATTGTCCAGGAGGCCAAGGCCCCACATGGGCTGCAGTAGTAGTAGTTAAAGAGATGGAGAACCATGGCCGTGATCCGAGAGGAGTGGGTGAAGATTGTCCAGGAGGCCAAGGTCCTACATGGGCTGTAGTAGTAGTAGTTAAAGAGATGGAGAACCAAGGCCGTGATCCGAGAGGAGTGGGTGAAAATTGTCCAGGAGGCCAAGGTCCTACATGGGCTGTAGTAGTAGTAGTTAAAAAGATGGAGAACCATGGCCGTGATCCGAGAGGAGTGGGTGAAGATTGCCCAGGAGGCCAAGGTCCTACATGGGCTGTAGTAGTAGTAGTAGTTAAAGAGATGGAGAACCAAGGCCGTGATCCGAGAGGAGTGGGTGAAGATTGTCCAGGAGGCCAAGGTCCTACATGGGCTGTAGTAGTAGTAGTTAAAGAGATGGAGAACCAAGGCCGTGATCCGAGAGGAGTGGGTGAAGATTGTCCAGGAGGCCAAGGTCCTACATGGGCTGTAGTAGTAGTAGTTAAAGATATGGAGAAGCAAGGCCGTGATCCGAGAGGACTGGGTGAAGATTGTCCAGGAGGCCAAGGCCCTATATGGGCTGCAGTAGTAGTAGTTATAGAGATGGAGAACCAAGGCCGTGATCCGAGAGGAGTGGGTGAAGATTGTCCTGGAGGCCAAGGCCCTATATGGGCTGCAGTAGTAGTAGTTATAGAGATGGAGAACCAAGGCCGTGATACGAGAGGAGTGGGTGAAGATTGTCCAGGAGGCCAAGGTCCTACATGGGCTGTAGTAGTAGTAGTTAAAGAGATGGAGAACCAAGGCCGTGATCCGAGAGGAGTGGGTGAAGATTGTCCAGGAGGCCAAGGCCCTACATGGGCTGTAGTAGTAGTAGTTAAAGAGATGGAGAACCAAGGCCGTGATCCGAGAGGAGTGGGTGAAGATTGTCCAGGAGGCCAAGGTTCTACATGGGCTGTAGTAGTAGTAGTAGTAGTTAAAGAGATGGAGAACCAAGGCAGTGATCCGAGAGGAGCGGGTGAAGATTGTCATGGAGGCCAAGGTCCTACATGGGCTGTAGTAGTAGTAGTTAAAGAGATGGAGAACCAAGGCCGTGATCCGAGAGGTGAGGGTGAAGATTGTCCAGGAGGCCAAGGTCCTACATGGGCTGTAGTAGTAGTAGTTAAAGGGATGGAGAACCAAGGCCGTGATCCGAGAGGAGAAGGTGAAGATTGTCCAGGAGGCCAAGTTCCTACATGGGCTGCAGTAGTAGTAGTTAAAGAGATGGAGAACCAAGGCCGTGATCCGAGAGGAGTGGGTGAAGATTGTCCAGGACGCCAAGGCCCTACATGGGCTGCAGTAGTAGTAGTTAAAGAGATTGAGAACCATGGCCGTGATCCGAGAGGAGTGGGTGAAGATTGTCCAGGAGGCCAAGGTCCTACATGGGCTGTAGTAGTAGTAGTTAAAGAGATGGAGAACCAAGGCCGTGATCCGAGAGGAGTGGGTGAAGATTGTCCAGGAGGCCAAGGTCCTACATGGGCTGTAGTAGTAGTAGTTAAAGAGATGGAGAACCAAGGCCGTGATCCGAGAGGAGTGGGTGAAGATTGTCCAGGAGGCCAAGGACCTACATGGGCTGTAGTAGTATTAGTTAAAGAGATGGAGAACCAAGACCGTGATCCGAGAGGAGTGGGTGAAGATTGTCCAGGAGGCCAAGGTTCTACATGGGATGTAGTAGTAGTAGTTAAAGAGATGGAGAAGCAAGGCCGTGATCCGAGAGGACAGGGTGAGGATTGTCCAGGAGTCCAAGGCCCTATATGGGCTGCAGTAGTAGTAGTTAAAGAGATGGAGAACCAAGGCCGTGATCCGAGGGGAGTGGGTGAAGATTGTCCAGGAGGCCAAGGTCCTACATGGGCTGTAGTAGTAGTAGTTAAAAAGATGGAGAACCATGGCCGTGATCCGAGAGGAGTGGGTGAAGATTATCCAGGAGGCCAAGGCCCTACATGGGCTGTAGTAGTAGTAGTTGAAGAGATGGAGAACCAAGGCCGTGATCCGAGAGGAGTGGGTGAAGACGGTCCAGGAGGCCAAGGTCCTACATGGGCTGTAGTAGTAGTAGTTAAAGAGATGGAGAAGAAAGGCCGTGATCCGAGAAGACTGGGTGAAGATTGTCCAGGAGGCCAAGGCCCTATATGGGCTGCAGTAGTAGTAGTTATAGAGATGGAGAACCAAGGCCGTGATCCGAGAGGAGTGGGTGAAGATTGTCCTGGAGGCCAAGGTCCTACATGGGCAGTAGTAGTAGTAGTTAAAGAGATGGAGGACCAAGGCCGTGATCCGAGATTAGTGGGTGAAGTTTGTCCAGGAGGCCAAGGTCCTACATGGGCTGTAGTAGTAGTAGTTAAAGAGATGGAGAACCAAGGCCGCGATCCGAGAGGAGTGGGTGAGGATTGTCCAGGAGGCCAAGGTCCTACATGGGCTGTAGTAGTAGTAGTTAAAGAGATGGAGAACCAAGGCCGTGATCCGAGAGGAGTGGGTGAAGATTGTCCAGGAGGCCAAGGTCCTACATGGGCTGTAGTAGTAGTAGTTAAGGGGATGGAGAACCAAGGCCGTGATCCGAGAGGAGTGGGTGAAGATTGTCCAGGAGGCCAAGGCCCTACATGGGCTGTAGTAGTAGTAGTAGTTAAAGAGGTGGAGAACCAAGGCCGTGATCCGAGAGGAGTGGGTGAAGATTGTCCAGGAGGCCAAGGTCCTACATGGGCTGTAGTAGTAGTAGTTAAAGAGATGGAGAACCAAGGCCGTGATCCGAGAGTAGTAGGTGAAGATTGTCCAGGAGGCCAAGGCCCTACATGGGCTGCAGTAGTAGTAGTTAAAGAGATGGAGTACCAAGGCCGTGATCCGAGAGGAGTGGGTGAAGATTGTCCAGGAGGCCAAGGTTCTACATGGGCTGTAGTAGTAGTAGTAGTAGTTAAAGAGATGGAGAACCAAGGCAGTGATCCGAGAGGAGTGGGTGAAGATTGTCCAGGAGGCCAAGGTCCTACATGAGCTGTAGTAGTAGTAGTTAAAGAGATGGAGAACCACGGCAGTGATCCGAGAGGAGTGGGTGAAGATTGTCCAGGAGGCCAAGGTCCTACATGGGCTGTAGTAGTAGTAGTTAAAGAGATGGAGAACCAAGGCCGTGATCCGAGAGGAGTGGGTGAAGATTGTCCAGGAGGCCAAGGTCCTACATGGGCTCTAGTAGTAGTAGTTAAAGAGATGGAGAACCAAGGCCGTGATCCGAGAGGAGTGGGTGAAGATTGTCCAGGAGGCCAAGGTCCTACATGGGCTGTAGTAGTAGTAGTAGTTAAAGAGATGGAGAACCAAGGCAGTGATCCGAGAGGAGTGGGTGAAGATTGTCCAGGAGGCCAAGGTCCTACATGGGCTGTAGTAGTGGTAGTTAAAGAGATGGAGAACCAAGGCCGTGATCCGAGAGGAGTGGGTGAAGATTGTCCAGGAGGCCAAGGTCCTACATGGGCTGTAGTAGTAGTAGTAGTTAAAGAGATGGAGAAGCAAGGCCGTGATCCGAGAGGACTGGGTGAAGATTGTCCAGGAGGCCAAGGCCCTATATGGGCTGCAGTAGTAGTAGTTATAGAGATGGAGAACCAAGGCCGTGATCCGAGAGGAGTGGGTGAAGATTGTCCTGGAGGCCAAGGTCCTACATGGGCAGTAGTAGTAGTAGTTAAAGAGATGGAGAACCAAGGCCGTGATCCGAGAGGAGTGGGTGAAGTTTGTCCAGGAGGCCAAGGTCCTACATGGGCTGTAGTAGTAGTAGTTAAAGAGATGGAGAACCAAGGCCGTGATCCGAGAGGAGTGGGTGAAGATTGTCCAGGAGGCCAAGGTCCTACATGGGCTGTAGTAGTAGTAGTTAAAGAGATGGAGAACCAAGGCCGTGATCCGAGAGGAGTGGGTGAAGATTGTCCAGGAGGCCAAGGTCCTACATGGGCTGTAGTAGTAGTAGTTAAAGAGATGGAGAACCAAGGCCGTGATCCGAGAGGAATGGGTGAAGATTGTCCAGGAGGCCAAGGCCCTACATGGGCTGTAGTAGTAGTAGTTAAAGAGATGGAGAACCAATGCCGTGATCCGAGAGGAGTGGGTGAAGATTGTCCAGGAGGCCAAGGTCCTACATGGGCTGTAGTAGTAGTAGTTAAAGAGATGGAGAACCAAGGCCGTGATCCGAGAGTAGTAGGTGAAGATTGTCCAGGAGGCCAAGGCCCTACATGGGCTGCAGTAGTAGTAGTTAAAGAGATGGAGAACCAAGGCCGTGATCCGAGAGGAGTGGGTGAAGATTGTCCAGGAGGCCAAGGTTCTACATGGGCTGTTGTAGTAGTAGTAGTAGTTAAAGAGATGGAGAACCAAGGCAGTGATCCGAGAGGAGTGGGTGAAGATTGTCCAGGAGGCCAAGGTCCTACATGGGCTGTAGTATTAGTAGTTAAAGAGATGGAGAACCAAGGCCGTGATCCGAGAGGAGAGGGTGAAGATTGTCCAGGAGGCCAAGGTCCTAAATGGGCTGTAGTAGTAGTAGTTAAAGAGATGGAGAACCAAGGCCGTGATCCGAGAGGAGAGGGTGAAGATTGTCCAGGAGGCCATGGTCCTACATGGGCTGCAGTAGTAGTAGTTAAAGAGATGGAGAACAAAGGCCGTGATCCGAGAGGAGTGGGTGAAGATTGTCCAGGAGGCCAAGGCCCTACATGGGCTTCAGTAGTAGTAGTTGAAGAGATGGAGAACCAAGGCCGTGATCCGTGAGGAGTGGGTAAAGATTGTCCAGGAGGCCAAGGTCCTACATGGGCTGTAGTAGTAGTAGTAGTTAAAGAGATGGAGAAGCAAGGCCGTGATCCGAGAGGAGTGGATGAAGATTGTCCAGGAGGCCAAGGCCCTACATGGGCTGTAGTAGTAGTAGTTAAAGAGAAGGAGAACCAAGGCCGTGATCCGAGAGGAGTGGGTGAGATTGTCCAAGAGGCCAAGGCCCTACATGGGCTGTAGTAGTAGTAGTTAAAGAGAGGAGAAGCAAGGCCGTGATCCGAGAGGAGTGGGAGAAGATTGTCCAAGAGGCCAAGGCCCTATATGGGCTGTAGTAGTAGTAGTTAAAGACATGGAGAACCAAGGCCGTGATCCGAGAGGAGAGGGTGAAGATTGTCCAAGAGGCCAAGGCCCTACATGGGCTGTAGTTGTAGCAGTTAAAGAGATGGAGAAGCAAGGCCGTGATCCGAGAGGAGTGGATGAAGATCGTCCAGGAGGCCAAGGCCCTACATGGGCTGTATTAGTAGTAGTTAAAGAGATGGAGAACGAAGGCCGTGATCCGAGAGGAGTGGGTGAAGATTGTCCAAGAGGCCAAGGCCCTATATGGGCTGCTGTAGTAGTAGTTAAAGAGATGGAGAACCAAGGCCGTGATCCGACAGGAGTGGGTGAAGATTGTCCAGGAGTCCAAGGTCCTACATGGGCTGTAGTAGTAGTAGTTAAAGAGATGGAGAACCAAGGCCGTGATCCGATAGGAGTGGGTGAAGATTGTCCAAGAGGCCAAGGTCCTACATGGGCTGCAGTAGTAGTAGTTAAAGAGATGGAGAACCAAGGCCGTGATCCGAGAGGAGTGGATGAAGATTGTCCAGGAGGCCAAGGTCCTACATGGGCTGTAGTAGAAGTAGTTAAAGAGATGGAGAACCATGGCCGTGATCCGAGAGGAGTGGGTGAAGATTGTCCAGGAGGCCAAGGTCCTACATGGGCTGTAGTAGTAGTAGTTAAAGAGATGGAGACCCAAGGCCGTGATCCGAGAGGAGTGGGTGAAAATTGTCCAGGAGGCCAAGGTCCTACATGGGCTGTAGTAGTAGTAGTTAAAAAGATGGAGAACCATGGCCGTGATCCGAGAGGAGTGGGTGAAGATTGCCCAGGAGGCCAAGGTCCTACATGGGCTGTAGTAGTAGTAGTAGTTAAAGAGATGGAGAACCAAGGCCGTGATCCGAGAGGAGTGGGTGAAGATTGTCCAGGAGGCCAAGGTCCTACATGGGCTGTAGTAGTAGTAGTTAAAGAGAAGGGGAACCAAGGCCGTGATCCGACAGGAGTGGGTGAAGATTGTCCAGGAGGCCAAGGTCCTACATGGGCTGTAGTAGTAGTAGTTAAAGAGATGGAGACCCAAGGCCGTGATCCGAGAGGAGTGGGTGAAAATTGTCCAGGAGGCCAAGGTCCTACATGGGCTGTAGTAGTAGTAGTTAAAGAGATGGAGAACCAAGGCCGTGATCCGAGAGGAGTGGGTGAAGATTGTCCAGGAGGCCAAGGTCCTACATGGGCTGTAGTAGTAGTAGTTAAAGAGATGGAGAACCAAGGCCGTGATCCGAGAGGAGTGGGTGAAGATTGTCCAGGAGGCCAAGGTCCTACATGGGCTGTAGTAGTAGTAGTTAAAGAGATGGAGTACCAAGGCCGTGATCCGAGAGGAGTGGGTGAAGATTGTCCAGGAAGCCAAGGCCCTACATGGGCTGTAGTAGTAGTAGTTAAAGAGATGGAGAACCAAGGCCGTGATCCGAGAGGAGTGGGTGAAGATTGTCCAGGAGGCCAAGGTCCTACATGGGCTGTAGTAGTAGTAGTTAAAGAGATGGAGAACCAAGGCCGTGATCCGAGAGGAGTGGGTGAAGATTGTCCAGGAGGCCAAGGTCCTACATGGGCTGTAGTAGTAGTAGTTAAAGAGATGGAGAACCAAGGCCGTGATCCGAGAGGAGTGGGTGAAGATTGTCCAGGAGGCCAAGGACCTACATGGGCTGTAGTAGTATTAGTTAAAGAGATGGAGAACCAAGACCGTGATCCGAGAGGAGTGGGTGAAGATTGTCCAGGAGGCCAAGGTTCTACATGGGATGTAGTAGTAGTAGTTAAAGAGATGGAGAAGCAAGGCCGTGATCCGAGAGGACAGGGTGAGGATTGTCCAGGAGTCCAAGGCCCTATATGGGCTGCAGTAGTAGTAGTTAAAGAGATGGAGAACCAAGGCCGTGATCCGAGGGGAGTGGGTGAAGATTGTCCAGGAGGCCAAGGTCCTACATGGGCTGTAGTAGTAGTAGTTAAAAAGATGGAGAACCATGGCCGTGATCCGAGAGGAGTGGGTGAAGATTATCCAGGAGGCCAAGGCCCTACATGGGCTGTAGTAGTAGTAGTTGAAGAGATGGAGAACCAAGGCCGTGATCCGAGAGGAGTGGGTGAAGACGGTCCAGGAGGCCAAGGTCCTACGTGGGCTGTAGTAGTAGTAGTTAAAGAGATGGAGAAGAAAGGCCGTGATCCGAGAAGACTGGGTGAAGATTGTCCAGGAGGCCAAGGCCCTATATGGGCTGCAGTAGTAGTAGTTATAGAGATGGAGAACCAAGGCCGTGATCCGAGAGGAGTTGGTGAAGATTGTCCTGGAGGCCAAGGTCCTACATGGGC
Source organism: Meconema thalassinum (assembly GCA_946902985.2). NCBI lineage: Eukaryota > Metazoa > Arthropoda > Insecta > Orthoptera > Tettigoniidae > Meconema > Meconema thalassinum. The sequence continues at coordinate 52,168,222 of OX336397.1, forward strand.
AGTAGTAGTAGTAGTTAAAGAGATGGAGGACCAAGGCCGTGATCCGAGATTAGTGGGTGAAGTTTGTCCAGGAGGCCAAGGTCCTACATGGGCTGTAGTAGTAGTAGTTAAAGAGATGGAGAACCAAGGCCGCGATCCGAGAGGATTGGGTGAGGATTGTCCAGGAGGCCAAGGTCCTACATGGGCTGTAGTAGTAGTAGTTAAAGAGATGGAGAACCAAGGCCGTGATCCGAGAGGAGTGGGTGAAGATTGTCCAGGAGGCCAAGGTCCTACATGGGCTGTAGTAGTAGTAGTTAAGGGGATGGAGAACCAAGGCCGTGATCCGAGAGGAGTGGGTGAAGATTGTCCAGGAGGCCAAGGCCCTACATGGGCTGTAGTAGTAGTAGTAGTTAAAGAGGTGGAGAACCAAGGCCGTGATCCGAGAGGAGTGGGTGAAGATTGTCCAGGAGGCCAAGGTCCTACATGGGCTGTAGTAGTAGTAGTTAAAGAGATGGAGAACCAAGGCCGTGATCCGAGAGGAGTGGGTGAAGATTGTCCAGGAGGCCAAGGTCCTACATGGGCTGTAGTAGTAGTAGTAGTTAAAGAGATGGAGAACCAAGGCCGTGATCCGAGAGGAGTGGGTGAAGATTGTCCAGGAGGCCAAGGTCCTACATGAGCTGTAGTAGTAGTAGTAGTTAAAGAGATGGAGAACCAAGGCCGTGATCCGAGAGTAGTAGGTGAAGATTGTCCAGGAGGCCAAGGCCCTACATGGGCTGCAGTAGTAGTAGTTAAAGAGATGGAGAACCAAGGCCGTGATCCGAGAGGAGTGGGTGAAGATTGTCCAGGAGGCCAAGGTCCTACATGGGCTGTAGTAGTAGTAGTAGTTAAAGAGATGGAGAACCAAGGCCGTGATCCGAGAGTAGTAGGTGAAGATTGTCCAGGAGGCCAAGGCCCTACATGGGCTGCAGTAGTAGTAGTTAAAGAGATGGAGTACCAAGGCCGTGATCCGAGAGGAGTGGGTGAAGATTGTCCAGGAGGCCAAGGTTCTACATGGGCTGTAGTAGTAGTAGTAGTAGTTAAAGAGATGGAGAACCAAGGCAGTGATCCGAGAGGAGTGGGTGAAGATTGTCCAGGAGGCCAAGGTCCTACATGAGCTGTAGTAGTAGTAGTTAAAGAGATGGAGAACCAAGGCAGTGATCCGAGAGGAGTGGGTGAAGATTGTCCAGGAGGCCAAGGTCCTACATGGGCTGTAGTAGTAGTAGTTAAAGAGATGGAGAACCAAGGCCGTGATCCGAGAGGAGTGGGTGAAGATTGTCCAGGAGGCCAAGGTCCTACATGGGCTGTAGTAGTAGTAGTAGTTAAAGAGATGGAGAACCAAGGCCGTGATCCGAGAGGAGTGGGTGAAGATTGTCCAGGAGGCCAAGGTCCTACATGGGCTGTAGTAGTAGTAGTAGTTAAAGAGATGGAGAACCAAGGCAGTGATCCGAGAGGAGTGGGTGAAGATTGTCCAGGAGGCCAAGGTCCTACATGGGCTGTAGTAGTGGTAGTTAAAGAGATGGAGAACCAAGGCCGTGATCCGAGAGGAGTGGGTGAAGATTGTCCAGGAGGCCAAGGTCCTACATGGGCTGTAGTAGTAGTAGTTAAAGAGATGGAGAAGCAAGGCCGTGATCCGAGAGGACTGGGTGAAGATTGTCCAGGAGGCCAAGGCCCTATATGGGCTGCAGTAGTAGTAGTTATAGAGATGGAGAACCAAGGCCGTGATCCGAGAGGAGTGGGTGAAGATTGTCCTGGAGGCCAAGGTCATACATGGGCAGTAGTAGTAGTAGTTAAAGAGATGGAGAACCAAGGCCGTGATCCGAGAGGAGTGGGTGAAGTTTGTCCAGGAGGCCAAGGTCCTACATGGGCTGTAGTAGTAGTAGTTAAAGAGATGGAGAACCAAGGCCGTGATCCGAGAGGAGTGGGTGAAGATTGTCCAGGAGGCCAAGGTCCTACATGGGCTGTAGTAGTAGTAGTTAAAGAGATGGAGAACCAAGGCCGTGATCCGAGAGGAGTGGGTGAAGATTGTCCAGGAGGCCAAGGTCCTACATGGGCTGTAGTAGTAGTAGTTAAAGAGATGGAGAACCAAGGCCGTGATCCGAGAGGAATGGGTGAAGATTGTCCAGGAGGCCAAGGCCCTACATGGGCTGTAGTAGTAGTAGTTAAAGAGATCGAGAACCAATGCCGTGATCCGAGAAGAGTGGGTGAAGATTGTCCAGGAGGCCAAGGTCCTACATGGGCTGTAGTAGTAGTAGTTAAAGAGATGGAGAACCAAGGCCGTGATCCGAGAGTAGTAGGTGAAGATTGTCCAGGAGGCCAAGGCCCTACATGGGCTGCAGTAGTAGTAGTTAAAGAGATGGAGAACCAAGGCCGTGATCCGAGAGGAGTGGGTGAAGATTGTCCAGGAGGCCAAGGTTCTACATGGGCTGTTGTAGTAGTAGTAGTAGTTAAAGAGATGGAGAACCAAGGCAGTGATCCGAGAGGAGTGGGTGAAGATTGTCCAGGAGGCCAAGGTCCTACATGGGCTGTAGTATTAGTAGTTAAAGAGATGGAGAACCAAGGCCGTGATCCGAGAGGAGAGGGTGAAGATTGTCCAGGAGGCCAAGGTCCTAAATGGGCTGTAGTAGTAGTAGTTAAAGAGATGGAGAACCAAGGCCGTGATCCGAGAGGAGAGGGTGAAGATTGTCCAGGAGGCCAAGGTCCTACATGGGCTGCAGTAGTAGTAGTTAAAGAGATGGAGAACAAAGGCCGTGATCCGAGAGGAGTGGGTGAAGATTGTCCAGGAGGCCAAGGCCCTACATGGGCTTCAGTAGTAGTAGTTGAAGAGATGGAGAACCAAGGCCGTGATCCGTGAGGAGTGGGTAAAGATTGTCCAGGAGGCCAAGGTCCTACATGGGCTGTAGTAGTAGTAGTAGTTAAAGAGATGGAGAAGCAAGGCCGTGATCCGAGAGGAGTGGATGAAGATTGTCCAGGAGGCCAAGGCCCTACATGGGCTGTAGTAGTAGTAGTTAAAGAGAAGGAGAACCAAGGCCGTGATCCGAGAGGAGTGGGTGAGATTGTCCAAGAGGCCAAGGCCCTACATGGGCTGTAGTAGTAGTAGTTAAAGAGAGGAGAAGCAAGGCCGTGATCCGAGAGGAGTGGGAGAAGATTGTCCAAGAGGCCAAGGCCCTATATGGGCTGTAGTAGTAGTAGTTAAAGAGATGGAGAACCAAGGCCGTGATCCGAGAGGAGTGGATGAAGATTGTCCAGGAGGCCAAGGTCCTACATGGGCTGTAGTAGAAGTAGTTAAAGAGATGGAGAACCATGGCCGTGATCCGAGAGGAGTGGGTGAAGATTGTCCAGGAGGCCAAGGTCCTACATGGGCTGTAGTAGTAGCAGTTAAAGAGATGGAGACCCAAGGCCGTGATCCGAGAGGAGTGGGTGAAAATTGTCCAGGAGGCCAAGGTCCTACATGGGCTGTAGTAGTAGTAGTTAAAAAGATGGAGAACCATGGCCGTGATCCGAGAGGAGTGGGTGAAGATTGCCCAGGAGGCCAAGGTCCTACATGGGCTGTAGTAGTAGTAGTAGTTAAAGAGATGGAGAACCAAGGCCGTGATCCGAGAGGAGTGGGTGAAGATTGTCCAGGAGGCCAAGGTCCTACATGGGCTGTAGTAGTAGTAGTTAAAGAGAAGGGGAACCAAGGCCGTGATCCGACAGGAGTGGGTGAAGATTGTCCAGGAGGCCAAGGTCCTACATGGGCTGTAGTAGTAGTAGTTAAAGAGATGGAGACCCAAGGCCGTGATCCGAGAGGAGTGGGTGAAAATTGTCCAGGAGGCCAAGGTCCTACATGGGCTGTAGTAGTAGTAGTTAAAGAGATGGAGAACCAAGGCCGTGATCCGAGAGGAGTGGGTGAAGATTGTCCAGGAGGCCAAGGTCCTACATGGGCTGTAGTAGTAGTAGTTAAAGAGATGGAGAACCAAGGCCGTGATCCGAGAGGAGTGGGTGAAGATTGTCCAGGAGGCCAAGGTCCTACATGGGCTGTAGTAGTAGTAGTTAAAGAGATGGAGTACCAAGGCCGTGATCCGAGAGGAGTGGGTGAAGATTGTCCAGGAAGCCAAGGCCCTACATGGGCTGTAGTAGTAGTAGTTAAAGAGATGGAGAACCAAGGCCGTGATCCGAGAGGAGTGGGTGAAGATTGTCCAGGAGGCCAAGGTCCTACATGGGCTGTAGTAGTAGTAGTTAAAGAGATGGAGAACCAAGGCCGTGATCCGAGAGGAGTGGGTGAAGATTGTCCAGGAGGCCAAGGTCCTACATGGGCTGTAGTAGTAGTAGTTAAAGAGATGGAGAACCAAGGCCGTGATCCGAGAGGAGTGGGTGAAGATTGTCCAGGAGGCCAAGGACCTACATGGGCTGTAGTAGTATTAGTTAAAGAGATGGAGAACAAAGACCGTGATCCGAGAGGAGTGGGTGAAGATTGTCCAGGAGGCCAAGGTTCTACATGGGATGTAGTAGTAGTAGTTAAAGAGATGGAGAAGCAAGGCCGTGATCCGAGAGGACAGGGTGAAGATTGTCCTGGAGGCCAAGGTCCTACATGGGCAGTAGTAGTAGTAGTTAAAGAGATGGAGGACCAAGGCCGTGATCCGAGATTAGTGGGTGAAGTTTGTCCAGGAGGCCAAGGTCCTACATGGGCTGTAGTAGTAGTAGTTAAAGAGATGGAGAACCAAGGCCGCGATCCGAGAGGAGTGGGTGAGGATTGTCCAGGAGGCCAAGGTCCTACATGGGCTGTAGTAGTAGTAGTTAAAGAGATGGAGAACCAAGGCCGTGATCCGAGAGGAGTGGGTGAAGATTGTCCAGGAGGCCAAGGTCCTACATGGGCTGTAGTAGTAGTAGTTAAGGGGATGGAGAACCAAGGCCGTGATCCGAGAGGAGTGGGTGAAGATTGTCCAGGAGGCCAAGGCCCTACATGGGCTGTAGTAGTAGTAGTAGTTAAAGAGGTGGAGAACCAAGGCCGTGATCCGAGAGGAGTGGGTGAAGATTGTCCAGGAGGCCAAGGTCCTACATGGGCTGTAGTAGTAGTAGTTAAAGAGATGGAGAACCAAGGCCGTGATCCGAGAGTAGTAGGTGAAGATTGTCCAGGAGGCCAAGGCCCTACATGGGCTGCAGTAGTAGTAGTTAAAGAGATGGAGTACCAAGGCCGTGATCCGAGAGGAGTGGGTGAAGATTGTCCAGGAGGCCAAGGTTCTACATGGGCTGTAGTAGTAGTAGTAGTAGTTAAAGAGATGGAGAACCAAGGCAGTGATCCGAGAGGAGTGGGTGAAGATTGTCCAGGAGGCCAAGGTCCTACATGAGCTGTAGTAGTAGTAGTTAAAGAGATGGAGAACCAAGGCAGTGATCCGAGAGGAGTGGGTGAAGATTGTCCAGGAGGCCAAGGTCCTACATGGGCTGTAGTAGTAGTAGTTAAAGAGATGGAGAACCAAGGCCGTGATCCGAGAGGAGTGGGTGAAGATTGTCCAGGAGGCCAAGGTCCTACATGGGCTGTAGTAGTAGTAGTTAAAGAGATGGAGAACCAAGGCCGTGATCCGAGAGGAGTGGGTGAAGATTGTCCAGGAGGCCAAGGTCCTACATGGGCTGTAGTAGTAGTAGTAGTTAAAGAGATGGAGAACCAAGGCAGTGATCCGAGAGGAGTGGGTGAAGATTGTCCAGGAGGCCAAGGTCCTACATGGGCTGTAGTAGTGGTAGTTAAAGAGATGGAGAACCAAGGCCGTGATCCGAGAGGAGTGGGTGAAGATTGTCCAGGAGGCCAAGGTCCTACATGGGCTGTAGTAGTAGTAGTTAAAGAGATGGAGAAGCAAGGCCGTGATCCGAGAGGACTGGGTGAAGATTGTCCAGGAGGCCAAGGCCCTATATGGGCCGCAGTAGTAGTAGTTATAGAGATGGAGAACCAAGGCCGTGATCCGAGAGGAGTGGGTGAAGATTGTCCTGGAGGCCAAGGTCCTACATGGGCAGTAGTAGTAGTAGTTAAAGAGATGGAGAACCAAGGCCGTGATCCGAGAGGAGTGGGTGAAGTTTGTCCAGGAGGCCAAGGTCCTACATGGGCTGTAGTAGTAGTAGTTAAAGAGATGGAGAACCAAGGCCGTGATCCGAGAGGAGTGGGTGAAGATTGTCCAGGAGGCCAAGGTCCTACATGGGCTGTAGTAGTAGTAGTTAAAGAGATGGAGAACCAAGGCCGTGATCCGAGAGGAGTGGGTGAAGATTGTCCAGGAGGCCAAGGTCCTACATGGGCTGTAGTAGTAGTAGTTAAAGAGATGGAGAACCAAGGCCGTGATCCGAGAGGAATGGGTGAAGATTGTCCAGGAGGCCAAGGCCCTACATGGGCTGTAGTAGTAGTAGTTAAAGAGATCGAGAACCAATGCCGTGATCCGAGAGGAGTGGGTGAAGATTGTCCAGGAGGCCAAGGTCCTACATGGGCTGTAGTAGTAGTAGTTAAAGAGATGGAGAACCAAGGCCGTGATCCGAGAGTAGTAGGTGAAGATTGTCCAGGAGGCCAAGGCCCTACATGGGCTGCAGTAGTAGTAGTTAAAGAGATGGAGAACCAAGGCCGTGATCCGAGAGGAGTGGGTGAAGATTGTCCAGGAGGCCAAGGTTCTACATGGGCTGTTGTAGTAGTAGTAGTAGTTAAAGAGATGGAGAACCAAGGCAGTGATCCGAGAGGAGTGGGTGAAGATTGTCCAGGAGGCCAAGGTCCTACATGGGCTGTAGTATTAGTAGTTAAAGAGATGGAGAACCAAGGCTGTGATCCGAGAGGAGAGGGTGAAGATTGTCCAGGAGGCCAAGGTCCTAAATGGGCTGTAGTAGTAGTAGTTAAAGAGATGGAGAACCAAGGCCGTGATCCGAGAGGAGAGGGTGAAGATTGTCCAGGAGGCCAAGGTCCTACATGGGCTGCAGTAGTAGTAGTTAAAGAGATGGAGAACAAAGGCCGTGATCCGAGAGGAGTGGGTGAAGATTGTCCAGGAGGCCAAGGCCCTACATGGGCTTCAGTAGTAGTAGTTGAAGAGATGGAGAACCAAGGCCGTGATCCGTGAGGAGTGGGTAAAGATTGTCCAGGAGGCCAAGGTCCTACATGGGCTGTAGTAGTAGTAGTAGTAGTTAAAGAGATGGAGAAGCAAGGCCGTGATCCGAGAGGAGTGGATGAAGATTGTCCAGGAGGCCAAGGCCCTACATGGGCTGTAGTAGTAGTAATTAAAGAGAAGGAGAACCAAGGCCGTGATCCGAGAGGAGTGGGTGAGATTGTCCAAGAGGCCAAGGCCCTACATGGGCTGTAGTAGTAGTAGTTAAAGAGAGGAGAAGCAAGGCCGTGATCCGAGAGGAGTGGGAGAAGATTGTCCAAGAGGCCAAGGCCCTATATGGGCTGTAGTAGTAGTAGTTAAAGAGATGGAGAACCAAGGCCGTGATCCGAGAGGAGAGGGTGAAGATTGTCCAAGAGGCCAAGGCCCTACATGGGCTGTAGTTGTAGCAGTTAAAGAGATGGAGAAGCAAGGCCGTGATCCGATTGGAGTGGATGAAGATCGTCCAGGAGGCCAAGGCCCTACATGGGCTGTATTAGTAGTAGTTAAAGAGATGGAGAACGAAGGCCGTGATCCGAGAGGAGTGGGTGAAGATTGTCCAAGAGGCCAAGGCCCTATATGGGCTGCTGTAGTAGTAGTTAAAGAGATGGAGAACCAAGGCCGTGATCCGACAGGAGTGGGTGAAGATTGTCCAGGAGTCCAAGGTCCTACATGGGCTGTAGTAGTAGTAGTTAAAGAGATGGAGAACCAAGGCCGTGATCCGATAGGAGTGGGTGAAGATTGTCCAAGAGGCCAAGGTCCTACATGGGCTGCAGTAGTAGTAGTTAAAGAGATGGAGAACCAAGGCCGTGATCCGAGAGGAGTGGATGAAGATTGTCCAGGAGGCCAAGGTCCTACATGGGCTGTAGTAGAAGTAGTTAAAGAGATGGAGAACCATGGCCGTGATCCGAGAGGAGTGGGTGAAGATTGTCCAGGAGGCCAAGGTCCTACATGGGCTGTAGTAGTAGTAGTTAAAGAGATGGAGACCCAAGGCCGTGATCCGAGAGGAGTGGGTGAAAATTGTCCAGGAGGCCAAGGTCCTACATGGGCTGTAGTAGTAGTAGTTAAAAAGATGGAGAACCATGGCCGTGATCCGAGAGGAGTGGGTGAAGATTGCCCAGGAGGCCAAGGTCCTACATGGGCTGTAGTAGTAGTAGTAGTTAAAGAGATGGAGAACCAAGGCCGTGATCCGAGAGGAGTGGGTGAAGATTGTCCAGGAGGCCAAGGTCCTACATGGGCTGTAGTAGTAGTAGTTAAAGAGAAGGGGAACCAAGGCCGTGATCCGACAGGAGTGGGTGAAGATTGTCCAGGAGGCCAAGGTCCTACATGGGCTGTAGTAGTAGTAGTTAAAGAGATGGAGACCCAAGGCCGTGATCCGAGAGGAGTGGGTGAAAATTGTCCAGGAGGCCAAGGTCCTACATGGGCTGTAGTAGTAGTAGTTAAAGAGATGGAGAACCAAGGCCGTGATCCGAGAGGAGTGGGTGAAGATTGTCCAGGAGGCCAAGGTCCTACATGGGCTGTAGTAGTAGTAGTAAAAGAGATGGAGAACCAAGGCCGTGATCCGAGAGGAGTGGGTGAAGATTGTCCAGGAGGCCAAGGTCCTACATGGGCTGTAGTAGTAGTAGTTAAAGAGATGGAGTACCAAGGCCGTGATCCGAGAGGAGTGGGTGAAGATTGTCCAGGAAGCCAAGGCCCTACATGGGCTGTAGTAGTAGTAGTTAAAGAGATGGAGAACCAAGGCCGTGATCCGAGAGGAGTGGGTGAAGATTGTCCAGGAGGCCAAGGTCCTACATGGGCTGTAGTAGTAGTAGTTAAAGAGATGGAGAACCAAGGCCGTGATCCGAGAGTAGTAGGTGAAGATTGTCCAGGAGGCCAAGGCCCTACATGGGCTGCAGTAGTAGTAGTTAAAGAGATGGAGAACCAAGGCCGTGATCCGAGAGGAGTGGGTGAAGATTGTCCAGGAGGCCAAGGTTCTACATGGGCTCTAGTAGTAGTAGTAGTTAAAGAGATGGAGAACCAAGGCAGTGATCCGAGAGGAGTGGGTGAAGATTGTCCAGGAGGCCAAGGTCCTACATGGGCTGTAGTAGTAGTAGTTAAAGAGATGGAGAACCAAGGCCGTGATCCGAGAGGAGAGGGTGAAGATTGTCCAGGAGGCCAAGGTCCTACTTGGGCTGTAGTAGTAGTAGTTAAAGAGATGGAGAACCAAGGCCGTGATCCGAGAGGAGAAGGTGAAGATTGTCCAGGAGGCCAAGGTCCTACATGGGCTGCAGTAGTAGTAGTTAAAGAGATGGAGAACCATGGCCGTGATCCGAGAGGAGTGGGTGAAGATTGTCCAGGAGGCCAAGGCCCTACATGGGCTGCAGTAGTAGTAGTTAAAGAGATGGAGAACCATGGCCGTGATCCGAGAGGAGTGGGTGAAGATTGTCCAGGAGTTCAAGGTCCTACATGGGCTGTAGTAGTAGTAGTTAAAGAGATGGAGAACCAAGGCCGTGATCCGAGAGGAGTGGGTGAAGATTGTCCAGGAGGCCAAGGTCCTACATGGGCTGTAGTAGTAGTAGTTAAAGAGATGGAGAACCAAGGCCGTGATCCGAAAGGAGTGGGTGAAGATTGTCCAGGATGCCAAGGACCTACATGGGCTGTAGTAGTAGTAGTTAAAGAGATGGAGAACCAAGACCGTGATCCGAGAGGAGTGGGTGAAGATTGTCCAGGAGGCCAAGGTTCTACATGGGATGTAGTAGTAGTAGTTAAAGAGATGGAGAAGCAAGGCCGTGATCCGAGAGGACTGGGTGAGGATTGTCAAGGAGGCCAAGGCCCTATATGGGCTGCAGTAGTAGTAGTTAAAGAGATGGAGAACCAAGGCCGCGATCCGAGAGGAGTGGGTGAGGATTGTCCAGGAGGCCAAGGTCCTACATGGGCTGTAGTAGTAGTAGTTAAAGAGATGGAGAACCAAGGCCGTGATCCGAGAGGAGTGGGTGAAGATTGTCCAGGAGGCCAAGGCCCTACATGGGCTGTAGTAGTAGTAGTTGAAGAGATGGAGAACCAAGGCCGTGATCCGAGAGGAGTGGGTGAAGACGGTCCAGGAGGCCAAGGTCCTACATGGGCTGTAGTAGTAGTAGTTAAAGAGATGGAGAAGAAAGGCCGTGATCCGAGAAGACTGGGTGAAGATTGTCCAGGAGGCCAAGGCCCTATATGGGCTGCAGTAGTAGTAGTTATAGAGATGGAGAACCAAGGCCGTGATCCGAGAGGAGTGGGTGAAGATTGTCCTGGAGGCCAAGGTCCTACATGGGCAGTAGTAGTAGTAGTTAAAGAGATGGAGGACCAAGGCCGTGATCCGAGATTAGTGGGTGAAGTTTGTCCAGGAGGCCAAGGTCCTACATGGGCTGTAGTAGTAGTAGTTAAAGAGATGGAGAACCAAGGCCGCGATCCGAGAGGAGTGGGTGAGGATTGTCCAGGAGGCCAAGGTCCTACATGGGCTGTAGTAGTAGTAGTTAAAGAGATGGAGAACCAAGGCCGTGATCCGAGAGGAGTGGGTGAAGATTGTCCAGGAGGCCAAGGTCCTACATGGGCTGTTGTAGTAGTAGTTAAGGGGATGGAGAACCAAGGCCGTGATCCGAGAGGAGTGGGTGAAGATTGTCCAGGAGGCCAAGGCCCTACATGGGCTGTAGTAGTAGTAGTAGTTAAAGAGGTGGAGAACCAAGGCCGTGATCCGAGAGGAGTGGGTGAAGATTGTCCAGGAGGCCAAGGTCCTACATGGGCTGTAGTAGTAGTAGTTAAAGAGATGGAGAACCAAGGCCGTGATCCGAGAGTAGTAGGTAAAGATTGTCCAGGAGGCCAAGGCCCTACATGGGCTGCAGTAGTAGTAGTTAAAGAGATGGAGTACCAAGGCCGTGATCCGAGAGGAGTGGGTGAAGATTGTCCAGGAGGCCAAGGTTCTACATGGGCTGTAGTAGTAGTAGTAGTAGTTAAAGAGATGGAGAACCAAGGCAGTGATCCGAGAGGAGTGGGTGAAAATTGTCCAGGAGGCCAAGGTCCTACATGAGCTGTAGTAGTAGTAGTTAAAGAGATGGAGAACCAAGGCAGTGATCCGAGAGGAGTGGGTGAAGATTGTCCAGGAGGCCAAGGTCCTACATGGGCTGTAGTAGTAGTAGTTAAAGAGATGGAGAACCAAGGCCGTGATCCGAGAGGAGTGGGTGAAGATTGTCCAGGAGGCCAAGGTCCTACATGGGCTGTAGTAGTAGTAGTTAAAGAGATGGAGAACCAAGGCCGTGATCCGAGAGGAGTGGGTGAAGATTGTCCAGGAGGCCAAGGTCCTACATGGGCTGTAGTAGTAGTAGTAGTTAAAGAGATGGAGAACCAAGGCAGTGATCCGAGAGGAGTGGGTGAAGATTGTCCAGGAGGCCAAGGTCCTACATGGGCTGTAGTAGTGGTAGTTAAAGAGATGGAGAACCAAGGCCGTGATCCGAGAGGAGTGGGTGAAGATTGTCCAGGAGGCCAAGGTCCTACATGGGCTGTAGTAGTAGTAGTTAAAGAGATGGAGAAGCAAGGCCGTGATCCAGGAGGACTGGGTGAAGATTGTCCAGGAGGCCAAGGCCCTATATGGGCTGCAGTAGTAGTAGTTATAGAGATGGAGAACCAAGGCCGTGATCCGAGAGGAGTGGGTGAAGATTGTCCTGGAGGCCAAGGTCCTACATGGGCAGTAGTAGTAGTAGTTAAAGAGATGGAGAACCAAGGCCGTGATCCGAGAGGAGTGGGTGAAGTTTGTCCAGGAGGCCAAGGTCCTACATGGGCTGTAGTAGTAGTAGTTAAAGAGATGGAGAACCAAGGCCGTGATCCGAGAGGAGTGGGTGAAGATTGTCCAGGAGGCCAAGGTCCTACATGGGCTGTAGTAGTAGTAGTTAAAGAGATGGAGAACCAAGGCCGTGATCCGAGAGGTGTGGGTGAAGATTGTCCAGGAGGCCAAGGTCCTACATGGGCTGTAGTAGTAGTAGTTAAAGAGATGGAGAACCAAGGCCGTGATCCGAGAGGAATGGGTGAAGATTGTCCAGGAGGCCAAGGCCCTACATGGGCTGTAGTAGTAGTAGTTAAAGAGATGGAGAACCAATGCCGTGATCCGAGAGGAGTGGGTGAAGATTGTCCAGGAGGCCAAGGTCCTACATGGGCTGTAGTAGTAGTAGTTAAAGAGATGGAGAACCAAGGCCGTGATCCGAGAGTAGTAGGTGAAGATTGTCCAGGAGGCCAAGGCCCTACATGGGCTGCAGTAGTAGTAGTTAAAGAGATGGAGAACCAAGGCCGTGATCCGAGAGGAGTGGGTGAAGATTGTCCAGGAGGCCAAGGTTCTACATGGGCAGTTGTAGTAGTAGTAGTAGTTAAAGAGATGGAGAACCAAGGCAGTGATCCGAGAGGAGTGGGTGAAGATTGTCCAGGAGGCCAAGGTCCTACATGGGCTGTAGTATTAGTAGTTAAAGAGATGGAGAACCAAGGCCGTGATCCGAGAGGAGAGGGTGAAGATTGTCCAGGAGGCCAAGGTCCTAAATGGGCTGTAGTAGTAGTAGTTAAAGAGATGGAGAACCAAGGCCGTGATCCGAGAGGAGAGGGTGAAGATTGTCCAGGAGGCCAAGGTCCTACATGGACTGCAGTAGTAGTAGTTAAAGAGATGGAGAACAAAGGCCGTGATCCGAGAGGAGTGGGTGAAGATTGTCCAGGAGGCCAAGGCTCTACATGGGCTTCAGTAGTAGTAGTTGAAGAGATGGAGAACCAAGGCCGTGATCCGTGAGGAGTGGGTAAAGATTGTCCAGGAGGCCAAGGTCCTACATGGGCTGTAGTAGTAGTAGTAGTTAAAGAGATGGAGAAGCAAGGCCGTGATCCGAGAGGAGTGGATGAAGATTGTCCAGGAGGCCAAGGCCCTACATGGGCTGTAGTAGTAGTAGTTAAAGAGAAGGAGAACCAAGGCCGTGATCCGAGAGGAGTGGGTGAGATTGTCCAAGAGGCCAAGGCCCTACATGGGCTGTAGTAGTAGTAGTTAAAGAGAGGAGAAGCAAGGCCGTGATCCGAGAGGAGTGGGAGAAGATTGTTCAAGAGGCCAAGGCCCTATATGGGCTGTAGTAGTAGTAGTTAAAGAGATGGAGAACCAAGGCCGTGATCCGAGAGGAGAGGGTGAAGATTGTCCAAGAGGCCAAGGCCCTACATGGGCTGTAGTTGTAGCAGTTAAAGAGATGGAGAAGCAAGGCCGTGATCCGAGAGGAGTGGATGAAGATCGTCCAGGAGGCCAAGGCCCTACATGGGCTGTATTAGTAGTAGTTAAAGAGATGGAGAACGAAGGCCGTGATCCGAGAGGAGTGGGTGAAGATTGTCCAAGAGGCCAAGGCCCTATATGGGCTGCTGTAGTAGTAGTTAAAGAGATGGAGAACCAAGGCCGTGATCCGACAGGAGTGGGTGAAGATTGTCCAGGAGTCCAAGGTCCTACATGGGCTGTAGTAGTAGTAGTTAAAGAGATGGAGAACCAAGGCCGTGATCCGATAGGAGTGGGTGAAGATTGTCCAAGAGGCCAAGGTCCTACATGGGCTGCAGTAGTAGTAGTTAAAGAGATGGAGAACCAAGGCCGTGATCCGTGAGGAGTGGATGAAGATTGTCCAGGAGGCCAAGGTCCTACATGGGCTGTAGTAGAAGTAGTTAAAGAGATGGAGAACCATGGCCGTGATCCGAGAGGAGTGGGTGAAGATTGTCCAGGAGGCCAAGGTCCTACATGGGCTGTAGTAGTAGTAGTTAAAGAGATGGAGACCCAAGGCCGTGATCCGAGAGGAGTGGGTGAAAATTGTCCAGGAGGCCAAGGTCCTACATGGGCTGTAGTAGTAGTAGTTAAAAAGATGGAGAACCATGGCCGTGATCCGAGAGGAGTGGGTGAAGATTGCCCAGGAGGCCAAGGTCCTACATGGGCTGTAGTAGTAGTAGTAGTTAAAGAGATGGAGAACCAAGGCCGTGATCCGAGAGGAGTGGGTGAAGATTTTCCAGGAGGCCAAGGTCCTACATGGGCTGTAGTAGTAGTAGTTAAAGAGAAGGGGAACCAAGGCCGTGATCCGACAGGAGTGGGTGAAGATTGTCCAGGAGGCCAAGGTCCTACATGGGCTGTAGTAGTAGTAGTTAAAGAGATGGAGACCCAAGGCCGTGATCCGAGAGGAGTGGGTGAAAATTGTCCAGGAGGCCAAGGTCCTACATGGGCTGTAGTAGTAGTAGTTAAAGAGATGGAGAACCAAGGCCGTGATCCGAGAGGAGTGGGTGAAGATTGTCCAGGAGGCCAAGGTCCTACATGGGCTGTAGTAGTAGTAGTTAAAGAGATGGAGAACCAAGGCCGTGATCCGAGAGGAGTGGGTGAAGATTGTCCAGGAGGCCAAGGTCCTACATGGGCTGTAGTAGTAGTAGTTAAAGAGATGGAGTACCAAGGCCGTGATCCGAGAGGAGTGGGTGAAGATTGTCCAGGAGACCAAGGTCCTACATGGGCTGTAGTAGTAGTAGTTAAAGAGATGGAGAACCAAGGCCGTGATCCGAGAGGAATGGGTGAAGATTGTCCAGGAGGCCAAGGCCCTACATGGGCTGTAGTAGTAGTAGTTAAAGAGATGGAGAACCAATGCCGTGATCCGAGAGGAGTGGGTGAAGATTGTCCAGGAGGCCAAGGTCCTACATGGGCTGTAGTAGTAGTAGTTAAAGAGATGGAGAACAAAGGCCGTGATCCGAGAGTAGTAGGTGAAGATTGTCCAGGAGGCCAAGGCCCTACATGGGCTGCAGTAGTAGTAGTTAAAGAGATGGAGAACCAAGGCCGTGATCCGAGAGGAGTGGGTGAAGATTGTCCAGGAGGCCAAGGTTCTACATGGGCTGTAGTAGTAGTAGTAGTTAAAGAGATGGAGAACCAAGGCAGTGATCCGAGAGGAGTGGGTGAAGATTGTCCAGGAGGCCAAGGTCTTACATGGGCTGTAGTAGTAGTAGTTAAAGAGATGTAGAACCAAGGCCGTGATCCGAGAGGAGAGGGTGAAGATTGTCCAGGAGGCCAAGGTCCTAAATGGGCTGTAGTAGTAGTAGTAGTTAAAGAGATGGAGAAGCAAGGCCGTGATCCGAGAGGAGTGGATGAAGATTGTCCAGGAGGCCAAGGCCCTACATGGGCTGTAGTAGTAGTAGTTAAAGAGAAGGAGAACCAAGGGCGTGATCCGAGAGGAGGAGGTGAGATTGTCCAAGAGGCCAAGGCCCTACATGGGCTGTAGTAGTAGTAGTTAAAGAGAGGAGAAGCAAGGCCGTGATCCGAGAGGAGTGGGAGAAGATTGTCCAAGAGGCCAAGGCCCTATATGGGCTGTAGTAGTAGTAGTTAAAGAGATGGAGAACCAAGGCCGTGATCCGAGAGGAGAGGGTGAAGATTGTCCAAGAGGCCAAGGCCCTACATGGGCTGCAGTAGTAGTAGTTAAAGAGATGGAGAACAAAGGCCGTGATCCGAGAGGAGTGGGTGAAGATTGTCCAGGAGGCCAAGGTTCTACATGGGCTGTAGTAGTAGTAGTAGTTAAAGAGATGGAGAACCAAGACAGTGATCCGAGAGGAGCGGGTGAAGATTGTCATGGAGGCCAAGGTCCTACATGGGCTGTAGTAGTAGTAGTTAAAGAGATGGAGAACCAAGGCCGTGATCCGAGAGGAGAGGGTGAAGTTTGTCCAGGAGGCCAAGGTCCTACATGGGCTGTAGTAGTAGTAGTTAAAGGGATGGAGAACCAAGGCCGTGATCCGAGAGGAGAAGGTGAAGATTGTCCAGGAGGCCAAGGTCCTACATGGGCTGCAGTAGTAGTAGTTAAAGAGATGGAGAACCAAGGCCGTGATCCGAGAGGAGTGGGTGAAGATTGTCCAGGAGGCCAAGGCCCTACATGGGCTGCAGTAGTAGTAGTTAAAGAGATTGAGAACCATGGCCGTGATCCGAGAGGAGTGGGTGAAGATTGTCCAGGAGGCCAAAGTCCTACATGGGCTGTAGTAGTAGTAGTTAAAGAGATGGAGAACCAAGGCCGTGATCCGAGAGGAGTGGGTGAAGATTGTCCAGGAGGCCAAGGTCCTACATGGGCTGTAGTAGTAGTAGTTAAAGAGATGGAGAACCAAGGCCGTGATCCGAGAGGAGTGGGTGAAGATTGTCCAGGAGGCCAAGGACCTACATGGGCTGTAGTAGTAGTAGTTAAAGAGATGGAGAACCAAGACCGTGATCCGAGAGGAGTGGGTGAAGATTGTCCAGGAGGCCAAGGTTCTACATGGGATGTAGTAGTAGTAGTTAAAGGGATAGAGAAGCAAGGCCGTGATCCGAGAGGACTGGGTGAGGATTGTCCAGGAGTCCAAGGCCCTATATGGGCTGCAGTAGTAGTAGTTAAAGAGATGGAGAACCAAGGCCGTGATCCGAGGGGAGTGGGTGAAGATTGTCCAGGAGGCCAAGGTCCTACATGGGCTGTAGTAGTAGTAGTTAAAAAGATGGAGAACCATGGCCGTGATCCGAGAGGAGTGGGTGAAGATTGTCCAGGAGGCCAAGGTCCTACATGGGCTGTAGTAGTAGTAGTTAAAGAGATGGAGAACCAAGGCCGTGATCCGAGAGTAGTAGGTGAAGATTGTCCAGGAGGCCAAGGCCCTACATGGGCTGCAGTAGTAGTAGTTAAAGAGATGGAGAACCAAGGCCGTGATCCGAGAGGAGTGGGTGAAGATTGTCCAGGAGGCCAAGGTTCTACATTGGCTGTAGTAGTAGTAGTAGTAGTTAAAGAGATGGAGAACCAAGGCAGTGATCCGAGAGGAGTGGGTGAAGATTGTCCAGGAGGCCAAGGTCTTACATGGGCTGTAGTAGTAGTAGTTAAAGAGATGTAGAACCAAGGCCGTGATCCGAGAGGAGAAGGTGAAGATTGTCCAGGAGGCCAAGGTCCTAAATGGGCTGTAGTAGTAGTAGTTAAAGAGATGGAGAACCAAGGCCGTGATCCGAGAGGAGAGGGTGAAGATTGTCCAGGAGGCCAAGGTCCTACATGGGCTGCAGTAGTAGTAGTTAAAGAGATGGAGAACAAAGGCCGTGATCCGAGAGGAGTGGGTGAAGATTGTCCAGGAGGCCAAGGCCCTACATGGGCTTCAGTAGTAATAGTTGAAGAGATGGAGAACCAAGGCCGTGATCCGTGAGGAGTGGGTAAAGATTGTCCAGGAGGCCAAGGTCCTACATGGGCTGTAGTAGTAGTAGTAGTTAAAGAGATGGAGAAGCAAGGCCGTGATCCGAGAGGAGTGGATGAAAATTGTCCAGGAGGCCAAGGCCCTACATGGGCTGTAGTAGTAGTAGTTAAAGAGAAGGAGAACCAAGGGCGTGATCCGAGAGGAGTGGGTGAGATTGTCCAAGAGGCCAAGGCCCTACATGGGCTGTAGTAGTAGTAGTTAAAGAGAGGAGAAGCAAGGCCGTGATCCGAGAGGAGTGGGAGAAGATTGTCCAAGAGGCCAAGGCCCTATATGGGCTGTAGTAGTAGTAGTTAAAGAGATGGAGAACCAAGGCCGTGATCCGAGAGGAGAGGGTGAAGATTGTCCAAGAGGCCAAGGCCCTACATGGGCTGTAGTTGTAGTAGTTAAAGAGATGGAGAAGCAAGGCCGTGATCCGAGAGGAGTGGATGAAGATCGTCCAGGAGGCCAAGGCCCTACATGGGCTGTATTAGTAGTAGTTAAAGAGATGGAGAACGAAGGCCGTGAACCGAGAGGAGTGGGTAAAGATTGTCCAAGAGGCCAAGGCCCTATATGGGCTGCTGTAGTAGTAGTTAAAGAGATGGAGAACCAAGGCCGTGATCCGAGAGGAGTGGGTGAAGATTGTCCAGGAGTCCAAGGTCCTACATGGGCTGTAGTAGTAGTAGTTAAAGAGATGGAGAACCAAGGCCGTGATCCGATAGGAGTGGGTGAAGATTGTCCAAGAGGCCAAGGTCCTACATGGGCTGCAGTAGTAGTAGTAGTTAAAGAGAGGGAGAACCAAGGCCGTGATCCGAGAGGAGTGGATGAAGATTGTCCAGGAGGCCAAGGTCCTACATGGGCTGTAGTAGAAGTAGTTAAAGAGATGGAGAACCATGGCCGTGATCCGAGAGGAGTGGGTGAAGATTGTCCAGGAGGCCAAGGTCCTACATGGGCTGTAGTAGTAGTAGTTAAAGAGATGGAGAACCAAGGCCGTGATCCGAGAGGAGTGGGTGAAAATTGTCCAGGATGCCAAGGTCCTACATGGGCTGTAGTAGTAGTAGTTAAAATGATGGAGAACCATGGCCGTGATCCGAGAGGAGTGGGTGAAGATTGCCCAGGAGGCCAAGGTCCTACATGGGCTGTAGTAGTATTAGTAGTTAAAGAGATGGAGAACCAAGGCCGTGATACGAGAGGAGTGGGTGAAGATTGTCCAGGAGGCCAAGGTCCTACATGAGCTGTAGTAGTAGTAGTTAAAGAGAAGGAGAACCAAGGCCGTGATCCGACAGGAGTGGGTGAAGATTGTCCAGGAGGCCAAGGCCCTATATGGGCTGTACTAGTAGTAGTTAAAGAGATGGAGAACCAAGGCCGTGATCCGAGAGGAGTGGGTGAAGATTGTCCAGGAGGCCAAGGTCCTACATGGGCTGTAGTAGTAGTAGTTAAAGAGATGGAGAACCAAGGCCGTGATCCGAGAGGAGTGGGTGAAGATTGTCCAGGAGGCCAAGGTCCTACATGGGCTGTAGTAGTAGTAGTTAAAGAGATGGAGAACCAAGGCCGTGATCCGAGAGGAGTGGGTGAAGATTGTCCAGGAGGCCAAGGTCCTACATGGGCTGTAGTAGTAGTATTTAAAGAGATGGAGTACCAAGGCCGTGATCCGGGAGGAGAGGGTGAAGATTGTCCAGGAAGCCAAGGCCCTACATGGGCTGTAGTAGTAGTAGTTAAAGAGATGGAGAACCAAGGCCGTGATCCGAGAGGAGTGGGTGAAGATTGTCCAGGAGGCCAAGGTCCTACATGGGCTGTAGTAGTAGTAGTTAAAGAGATGGAGAACCAAGGCCGTGATCCGAGAGTAGTAGGTGAAGATTGTCAAGGAGGCCAAGGCCCTACATGGGCTGCAGTAGTAGTAGTTAAAGAGATGGCGAACCAAGGCCGTGATCCGAGAGGAGTGGGTGAAGATTGTCCAGGAGGCCAAGGTTCTACATGGGCAGTAGTAGTAGTAGTAGTTAAAGAGATGGAGAACCAAGGCAGTGATCCGAGAGGAGTGGGTGAAGATTGTCCAGGAGGACAAGGTCCTACATGGGCTGTAGTAGTAGTAGTTAAAGAGATGGAGAACCAAGGCCGTGATCCGAGAGGAGAGGGTGAAGATTGTCCAGGAGGCCAAGGTCCTACATGGGCTGTAGTAGTAGTAGTTAAAGGGATGGAGAACCAAGGCCGTGATCCGAGAGGAGAAGGTGAAGATTGTCCAGGAGGCCAAGGTCCTACATGGGCTGCAGTAGTAGTAGTTAAGGAGATGGAGAACCATGGCCGTGATCCGAGAGGAGTGGGTGAAGATTGTCCAGGAGGCCAAGGCCCCACATGGGCTGCAGTAGTAGTAGTTAAAGAGATGGAGAACCATGGCCGTGATCCGAGAGGAGTGGGTGAAGATTGTCCAGGAGGCCAAGGTCCTACATGGGCTGTAGTAGTAGTAGTTAAAGAGATGGAGAACCAAGGCCGTGATCCGAGAGGAGTGGGTGAAAATTGTCCAGGAGGCCAAGGTCCTACATGGGCTGTAGTAGTAGTAGTTAAAAAGATGGAGAACCATGGCCGTGGTCCGAGAGGAGTGGGTGAAGATTGCCCAGGAGGCCAAGGTCCTACATGGGCTGTAGTAGTAGTAGTAGTTAAAGAGATGGAGAACCAAGGCCGTGATCCGAGAGGAGTGGGTGAAGATTGTCCAGGAGGCCAAGGTCCTACATGGGCTGTAGTAGTAGTAGTTAAAGAGATGGAGAACCAAGGCCGTGATCCGAGAGGAGTGGGTGAAGATTGTCCAGGAGACCAAGGTCCTACATGGGCTGTAGTAGTAGTAGTTAAAGATATGGAGAACCAAGGCCGTGATCCGAGAGGAGTGGGTGAAGATTGTCCTGGAGGCCAAGGCCCTATATGGGCTGCAGTAGTAGTAGTTATAGAGATGGAGAACCAAGGCCGTGATACGAGAGGATTGGGTGAAGATTGTCCAGGAGGCCAAGGTCCTACATGGGCTGTAGTAGTAGTAGTTAAAGAGATGGAGAACCAAGGCCGTGATCCGAGAGGAGTGGGTGAAGATTGTCCAGGAGGCCAAGGCCCTACATGGGCTGTAGTAGTAGTAGTTAAAGAGATGGAGAACCAAGGCCGTGATCCGAGAGGAGTGGGTGAAGATTGTCCAGGAGGCCAAGGTTCTACATGGGCTGTAGTAGTAGTAGTAGTAGTTAAAGAGATGGAGAACCAAGGCAGTGATCCGAGAGGAGCGGGTGAAGATTGTCATGGAGGCCAAGGTCCTACATGGGCTGTAGTAGTAGTAGTTAAAGAGATGGAGAACCAAGGCCGTGATCCGAGAGGTGAGGGTGAAATTGTCCAGGAGGCCAAGGTCCTACATGGGCTGTAGTAGTAGTAGTTAAAGGGATGGAGAACCAAGGCCGTGATCCGAGAGGAGAAGGTGAAGATTGTCCAGGAGGCCAAGGTCCTACATGGGCTGCAGTAGTAGTAGTTAAAGAGATGGAGAACCAAGGCCGTGATCCGAGAGGAGTGGGTGAAGATTGTCCAGGACGCCAAGGCCCTACATGGGCTGCAGTAGTAGTAGTTAAAGAGATTGAGAACCATGGCCGTGATCCGAGAGGAGTGGGTGAAGATTGTCCAGGAGGCCAAGGTCCTACATGGGCTGTAGTAGTAGTAGTTAAAGAGATGGAGAACCAAGGCCGTGATCCGAGAGGAGTGGGTGAAGATTGTCCAGGAGGCCAAGGTCCTACATGGGCTGTAGTAGTAGTAGTTAAAGAGATGGAGAACCAAGGCCGTGATCCGAGAGGAGTGGGTGAAGATTGTCCAGGAGGCCAAGGACCTACATGGGCTGTAGTAGTATTAGTTAAAGAGATGGAGAACCAAGAACGTGATCCGAGAGGAGTGGGTGAAGATTGTCCAGGAGGCCAAGTTTCTACATGGGATGTAGTAGTAGTAGTTAAAGAGATGGAGAAGCAAGGCCGTGATCCGAGAGGACAGGGTGAGGATTGTCCAGGAGTCCAAGGCCCTATATGGGCTGCAGTAGTAGTAGTTAAAGAGATGGAGAACCAAGGCCGTGATCCGAGGGGAGTGGGTGAAGATTGTCCAGGAGGCCAAGGTCCTACATGGGCTGTAGTAGTAGTAGTTAAAAAGATGGAGAACCATGGCCGTGATCCGAGAGGAGTGGGTGAAGATTATCCAGGAGGCCAAGGCCCTACATGGGCTGTAGTAGTAGTAGTTGAAGAGATGGAGAACCAAGGCCGTGATCCGAGAGGAGTGGGTGAAGACGGTCCAGGAGGCCAAGGTCCTACATGGGCTGTAGTAGTAGTAGTTAAAGAGATGGAGAAGAAAGGCCGTGATCCGAGAAGACTGGGTGAAGATTGTCCAGGAGGCCAAGGCCCTATATGGGCTGCAGTAGTAGTAGTTATAGAGATGGAGAACCAAGGCCGTGATCCGAGAGGAGTGGGTGAAGATTGTCCTGGAGGCCAAGGTCCTACATGGGCAGTAGTAGTAGTAGTTAAAGAGATGGAGGACCAAGGCCGTGATCCGAGATTAGTGGGTGAAGTTTGTCCAGGAGGCCAAGGTCCTACATGGGCTGTAGTAGTAGTAGTTAAAGAGATGGAGAACCAAGGCCGCGATCCGAGAGGAGTGGGTGAGGATTGTCCAGGAGGCCAAGGTCCTACATGGGCTGTAGTAGTAGTAGTTAAAGAGATGGAGAACCAAGGCCGTGATCCGAGAGGAGTGGGTGAAGATTGTCCAGGAGGCCAAGGTCCTACATGGGCTGTAGTAGTAGTAGTTAAGGGGATGGAGAACCAAGGCCGTGATCCGAGAGGAGTGGGTGAAGATTGTCCAGGAGGCCAAGGCCCTACATGGGCTGTAGTAGTAGTAGTAGTTAAAGAGGTGGAGAACCAAGGCCGTGATCCGAGAGGAGTGGGTGAAGATTGTCCAGGAGGCCAAGGTCCTACATGGGCTGTAGTAGTAGTAGTTAAAGAGATGGAGAACCAAGGCCGTGATCCGAGAGTAGTAGGTGAAGATTGTCCAGGAGGCCAAGGCCCTACATGGGCTGCAGTAGTAGTAGTTAAAGAGATGGAGTACCAAGGCCGTGATCCGAGAGGAGTGGGTGAAGATTGTCCAGGAGGCCAAGGTTCTACTTGGGCTGTAGTAGTAGTAGTAGTTAAAGAGATGGAGAACCAAGGCAGTGATCCGAGAGGAGTGGGTGAAGATTGTCCAGGAGGCCAAGGTCCTACATGAGCTGTAGTAGTAGTAGTTAAAGAGATGGAGAACCAAGGCAGTGATCCGAGAGGAGTGGGTGAAGATTGTCCAGGAGGCCAAGGTCCTACATGGGCTGTAGTAGTAGTAGTTAAAGAGATGGAGAACCAAGGCCGTGATCCGAGAGGAGTGGGTGAAGATTGTCCAGGAGGCCAAGGTCCTACATGGGCTGTAGTAGTAGTAGTTAAAGAGATGGAGAACCAAGGCCGTGATCCGAGAGGTGTGGGTGAAGATTGTCCAGGAGGCCAAGGTCCTACATGGGCTGTAGTAGTAGTAGTAGTTAAAGAGATGGAGAACCAAGGCAGTGATCCGAGAGGAGTGGGTGAAGATTGTCCAGGAGGCCAAGGTCCTACATGGGCTGTAGTAGTAGTAGTTAAAGAGATGGAGAAGCAAGGCCGTGATCCGAGAGGACTGGGTGAAGATTGTCCAGGAGGCCAAGGCCCTATATGGGCTGCAGTAGTAGTAGTTATAGAGATGGAGAACCAAGGCCGTGATCCGAGAGGAGTGGGTGAAGATTGTCCTGGAGGCCAAGGTCCTACATGGGCAGTAGTAGTAGTAGTTAAAGAGATGGAGAACCAAGGCCGTGATCCGAGAGGAGTAGGTGAAGTTTGTCCAGGAGGCCAAGGTCCTACATGGGCTGTAGTAGTAGTAGTTAAAGAGATGGAGAACCAAGGCCGTGATCCGAGAGGAGTGGGTGAAGATTGTCCAGGAGGCCAAGGTCCTACATGGGCTGTAGTAGTAGTAGTTAAAGAGATGGAGAACCAAGGCCGTGATCCGAGAGGAGTGGGTGAAGATTGTCCAGGAGGCCAAGGTCCTACATGGGCTGTAGTAGTAGTAGTTAAAGAGATGGAGAACCAAGGCCGTGATCCGAGAGGAATGGGTGAAGATTGTCCAGGAGGCCAAGGCCCTACATGGGCTGTAGTAGTAGTAGTTAAAGAGATGGAGAACCAATGCCGTGATCCGAGAGGAGTGGGTGAAGATTGTCCAGGAGGCCAAGGTCCTACATGGGCTGTAGTAGTAGTAGTTAAAGAGATGGAGAACCAAGGCCGTGATCCGAGAGTAGTAGGTGAAGATTGTCCAGGAGGCCAAGGCCCTACATGGGCTGCAGTAGTAGTAGTTAAAGAGATGGAGAACCAAGGCCGTGATCCGAGAGGAGTGGGTGAAGATTGTCCAGGAGGCCAAGGTTCTACATGGGCTGTTGTAGTAGTAGTAGTAGTTAAAGAGATGGAGAACCAAGGCAGTGATCCGAGAGGAGTGGGTGAAGATTGTCCAGGAGGCCAAGGTCCTACATGGGCTGTAGTATTAGTAGTTAAAGAGATGGAGAACCAAGGCCGTGATCCGAGAGGAGAGGGTGAAGATTGTCCAGGAGGCCAAGGTCCTAAATGGGCTGTAGTAGTAGTAGTTAAAGAGATGGAGAACCAAGGCCGTGATCCGAGAGGAGAGGGTGAAGATTGTCCAGGAGGCCAAGGTCCTACATGGGCTGCAGTAGTAGTAGTTAAAGAGATGGAGAACAAAGGCCGTGATCCGAGAGGAGTGGGTGAAGATTGTCCAGGAGGCCAAGGCCCTACATGGGCTTCAGTAGTAGTAGTTGAAGAGATGGAGAACCAAGGCCGTGATCCGTGAGGAGTGGGTAAAGATTGTCCAGGAGGCCAAGGTCCTACATGGGCTGTAGTAGTAGTAGTAGTTAAAGAGATGGAGAAGCAAGGCCGTGATCCGAGAGGAGTGGATGAAGATTGTCCAGGAGGCCAAGGCCCTACATGGGCTGTAGTAGTAGTAGTTAAAGAGAAGGAGAACCAAGGCCGTGATCCGAGAGGAGTGGGAGAAGATTGTCCAAGAGGCCAAGGCCCTATATGGGCTGTAGTAGTAGTAGTTAAAGAGATGGAGAACCAAGGCTGTGATCCGAGAGGAGAGGGTGAAGATTGTCCAAGAGGCCAAGGCCCTACATGGGCTGTAGTTGTAGCAGTTAAAGAGATGGAGAAGCAAGGCCGTGATCCGAGAGGAGTGGATGAAGATCGTACAGGAGGCCAAGGCCCTACATGGGCTGTATTAGTAGTAGTTAAAGAGATGGAGAACGAAGGCCGTGATCCGAGAGGAGTGGGTGAAGATTGTCCAAGAGGCCAAGGCCCTATATGGGCTGCTGTAGTAGTAGTTAAAGAGATGGAGAACCAAGGCCGTGATCCGACAGGAGTGGGTGAAGATTGTCCAGGAGTCCAAGGTCCTACATGGGCTGTAGTAGTAGTAGTTAAAGAGATGGAGAACCAAGGCCGTGATCCGATAGGAGTGGGTGAAGATTGTCCAAGAGGCCAAGGTCCTACATGGGCTGCAGTAGTAGTAGTTAAAGAGATGGAGAACCAAGGCCGTGATCCGAGAGGAGTGGATGAAGATTGTCCAGGAGGCCAAGGTCCTACATGGGCTGTAGTAGAAGTAGTTAAAGAGATGGAGAACCATGGCCGTGATCCGAGAGGAGTGGGTGAAGATTGTCCAGGAGGCCAAGGTCCTACATGGGCTGTAGTAGTAGTAGTTAAAGAGATGGAGACCCAAGGCCGTGATCCGAGAGGAGTGGGTGAAAATTGTCCAGGAGGCCAAGGTCCTACATGGGCTGTAGTAGTAGTAGTTAAAAAGATGGAGAACCATGGCCGTGATCCGAGAGGAGTGGGTGAAGATTGCCCAGGAGGCCAAGGTCCTACATGGGCTGTAGTAGTAGTAGTAGTTAAAGAGATGGAGAACCAAGGCCGTGATCCGAGAGGAGTGGGTGAAGATTGTCCAGGAGGCCAAGGTCCTACATGGGCTGTAGTAGTAGTAGTTAAAGAGAAGGGGAACCAAGGCCGTGATCCGACAGGAGTGGGTGAAGATTGTCCAGGAGGCCAAGGTCCTACATGGGCTGTAGTAGTAGTAGTTAAAGAGATGGAGACCCAAGGCCGTGATCCGAGAGGAGTGGGTGAAAATTGTCCAGGAGGCCAAGGTCCTACATGGGCTGTAGTAGTAGTAGTTAAAGAGATGGAGAACCAAGGCCGTGATCCGAGAGGAGTGGGTGAAGATTGTCCAGGAGGCCAAGGTCCTACATGGGCTGTAGTAGTAGTAGTTAAAGAGATGGAGAACCAAGGCCGTGATCCGAGAGGAGTGGGTGAAGATTGTCCAGGAGGCCAAGGTCCTACATGGGCTGTAGTAGTAGTAGTTAAAGAGATGGAGTACCAAGGCCGTGATCCGAGAGGAGTGGGTGAAGATTGTCCAGGAAGCCAAGGCCCTACATGGGCTGTAGTAGTAGTAGTTAAAGAGATGGAGAACCAAGGCCGTGATCCGAGAGGAGTGGGTGAAGATTGTCCAGGAGGCCAAGGTCCTACATGGGCTGTAGTAGTAGTAGTTAAAGAGATGGAGAACCAAGGCCGTGATCCGAGAGTAGTAGGTGAAGATTGTCCAGGAGGCCAAGGCCCTACATGGGCTGCAGTAGTAGTAGTTAAAGAGATGGAGAACCAAGGCCGTGATCCGAGAGGAGTGGGTGAAGATTGTCCAGGAGGCCAAGGTTCTACATGGGCTCTAGTAGTAGTAGTAGTTAAAGAGATGGAGAACCAAGGCAGTGATCCGAGAGGAGTGGGTGAAGATTGTCCAGGAGGCCAAGGTCCTACATGGGCTGTAGTAGTAGTAGTTAAAGAGATGGAGAACCAAGGCCGTGATCCGAGAGGAGAGGGTGAAGATTGTCCAGGAGGCCAAGGTCCTACATGGGCTGTAGTAGTAGTAGTTAAAGAGATGGAGAACCAAGGCCGTGATCCGAGAGGAGAAGGTGAAGATTGTCCAGGAGGCCAAGGTCCTACATGGGCTGCAGTAGTAGTAGTTAAAGAGATGGAGAACCATGGCCGTGATCCGAGAGGAGTGGGTGAAGATTGTCCAGGAGGCCAAGGCCCTACATGGGCTGCAGTAGTAGTAGTTAAAGAGATGGAGAACCATGGCCGTGATCCGAGAGGAGTGGGTGAAGATTGTCCAGGAGTTCAAGGTCCTACATGGGCTGTAGTAGTAGTAGTTAAAGAGATGGAGAACCAAGGCCGTGATCCGAGAGGAGTGGGTGAAGATTGTCCAGGAGGCCAAGGTCCTACATGGGCTGTAGTAGTAGTAGTTAAAGAGATGGAGAACCAAGGCCGTGATCCGAAAGGAGTGGGTGAAGATTGTCCAGGATGCCAAGGACCTACATGGGCTGTAGTAGTAGTAGTTAAAGAGATGGAGAACCAAGACCGTGATCCGAGAGGAGTGGGTGAAGATTGTCCAGGAGGCCAAGGTTCTACATGGGATGTAGTAGTAGTAGTTAAAGAGATGGAGAAGCAAGGCCGTGATCCGAGAGGACTGGGTGAGGATTGTCAAGGAGGCCAAGGCCCTATATGGGCTGCAGTAGTAGTAGTTAAAGAGATGGAGAACCAAGGCCGTGATCCGAGGGGAGTGGGTGAAGATTGTCCAGGAGGCCAAGGTCCTACATGGGCTGTAGTAGTAGTAGTTAAAAAGATGGAGAACCATGGCCGTGATCCGAGAGGAGTGGGTGAAGATTGTCCAGGAGGCCAAGGCCCTACATGGGCTGTAGTAGTAGTAGTTGAAGAGATGGAGAACCAAGGCCGTGATCCGAGAGGAGTGGGTGAAGACGGTCCAGGAGGCCAAGGTCCTACATGGGCTGTAGTAGTAGTAGTTAAAGAGATGGAGAAGAAAGGCCGTGATCCGAGAAGACTGGGTGAAGATTGTCCAGGAGGCCAAGGCCCTATATGGGCTGCAGTAGTAGTAGTTATAGAGATGGAGAACCAAGGCCGTGATCCGAGAGGAGTGGGTGAAGATTGTCCTGGAGGCCAAGGTCCTACATGGGCAGTAGTAGTAGTAGTTAAAGAGATGGAGGACCAAGGCCGTGATCCGAGATTAGTGGGTGAAGTTTGTCCAGGAGGCCAAGGTCCTACATGGGCTGTAGTAGTAGTAGTTAAAGAGATGGAGAACCAAGGCCGCGATCCGAGAGGAGTGGGTGAGGATTGTCCAGGAGGCCAAGGTCCTACATGGGCTGTAGTAGTAGTAGTTAAAGAGATGGAGAACCAAGGCCGTGATCCGAGAGGAGTGGGTGAAGATTGTCCAGGAGGCCAAGGTCCTACATGGGCTGTAGTAGTAGTAGTTAAGGGGATGGAGAACCAAGGCCGTGATCCGAGAGGAGTGGGTGAAGATTGTCCAGGAGGCCAAGGCCCTACATGGGCTGTAGTAGTAGTAGTAGTTAAAGAGGTGGAGAACCAAGGCCGTGATCCGAGAGGAGTGGGTGAAGATTGTCCAGGAGGCCAAGGTCCTACATGGGCTGTAGTAGTAGTAGTTAAAGAGATGGAGAACCAAGGCCGTGATCCGAGAGTAGTAGGTGAAGATTGTCCAGGAGGCCAAGGCCCTACATGGGCTGCAGTAGTAGTAGTTAAAGAGATGGAGTACCAAGGCCGTGATCCGACAGGAGTGGGTGAAGATTGTCCAGGAGGCCAAGGTTCTACATGGGCTGTAGTAGTAGTAGTAGTAGTTAAAGAGATGGAGAACCAAGGCAGTGATCCGAGAGGAGTGGGTGAAGATTGTCCAGGAGGCCAAGGTCCTACATGGGCTGTAGTAGTAGTAGTTAAAGAGATGGAGAACCAAGGCCGTGATCCGAGAGGAATGGGTGAAGATTGTCCAGGAGGCCAAGGCCCTACATGGGCTGTAGTAGTAGTAGTTAAAGAGATGGAGAACCAATGCCGTGATCCGAGAGGAGTGGGTGAAGATTGTCCAGGAGGCCAAGGTCCTACATGGGCTGTAGTAGTAGTAGTTAAAGAGATGGAGAACCAAGGCCGTGATCCGAGAGTAGTAGGTGAAGATTGTCCAGGAGGCCAAGGCCCTACATGGGCTGCAGTAGTAGTAGTTAAAGAGATGGAGAACCAAGGCCGTGATCCGAGAGGAGTGGGTGAAGATTGTCCAGGAGGCCAAGGTTCTACATGGGCTGTTGTAGTAGTAGTAGTAGTTAAAGAGATGGAGAACCAAGGCAGTGATCCGAGAGGAGTGGGTGAAGATTGTCCAGGAGGCCAAGGTCCTACATGGGCTGTAGTATTAGTAGTTAAAGAGATGGAGAACCAAGGCCGTGATCCGAGAGGAGAGGGTGAAGATTGTCCAGGAGGCCAAGGTCCTAAATGGGCTGTAGTAGTAGTAGTTAAAGAGATGGAGAACCAAGGCCGTGATCCGAGAGGAGAGGGTGAAGATTGTCCAGGAGGCCAAGGTCCTACATGGGCTGCAGTAGTAGTAGTTAAAGAGATGGAGAACAAAGGCCGTGATCCGAGAGGAGTGGGTGAAGATTGTCCAGGAGGCCAAGGCCCTACATGGGCTTCAGTAGTAGTAGTTGAAGAGATGGAGAACCAAGGCCGTGATCCGTGAGGAGTGGGTAAAGATTGTCCAGGAGGCCAAGGTCCTACATGGGCTGTAGTAGTAGTAGTAGTTAAAGAGATGGAGAAGCAAGGCCGTGATCCGAGAGGAGTGGATGAAGATTGTCCAGGAGGCCAAGGCCCTACATGGGCTGTAGTAGTAGTAGTTAAAGAGAAGGAGAACCAAGGCCGTGATCCGAGAGGAGTGGGAGAAGATTGTCCAAGAGGCCAAGGCCCTATATGGGCTGTAGTAGTAGTAGTTAAAGAGATGGAGAACCAAGGCTGTGATCCGAGAGGAGAGGGTGAAGATTGTCCAAGAGGCCAAGGCCCTACATGGGCTGTAGTTGTAGCAGTTAAAGAGATGGAGAAGCAAGGCCGTGATCCGAGAGGAGTGGATGAAGATCGTACAGGAGGCCAAGGCCCTACATGGGCTGTATTAGTAGTAGTTAAAGAGATGGAGAACGAAGGCCGTGATCCGAGAGGAGTGGGTGAAGATTGTCCAAGAGGCCAAGGCCCTATATGGGCTGCTGTAGTAGTAGTTAAAGAGATGGAGAACCAAGGCCGTGATCCGACAGGAGTGGGTGAAGATTGTCCAGGAGTCCAAGGTCCTACATGGGCTGTAGTAGTAGTAGTTAAAGAGATGGAGAACCAAGGCCGTGATCCGATAGGAGTGGGTGAAGATTGTCCAAGAGGCCAAGGTCCTACATGGGCTGCAGTAGTAGTAGTTAAAGAGATGGAGAACCAAGGCCGTGATCCGAGAGGAGTGGATGAAGATTGTCCAGGAGGCCAAGGTCCTACATGGGCTGTAGTAGAAGTAGTTAAAGAGATGGAGAACCATGGCCGTGATCCGAGAGGAGTGGGTGAAGATTGTCCAGGAGGCCAAGGTCCTACATGGGCTGTAGTAGTAGTAGTTAAAGAGATGGAGACCCAAGGCCGTGATCCGAGAGGAGTGGGTGAAAATTGTCCAGGAGGCCAAGGTCCTACATGGGCTGTAGTAGTAGTAGTTAAAAAGATGGAGAACCATGGCCGTGATCCGAGAGGAGTGGGTGAAGATTGCCCAGGAGGCCAAGGTCCTACATGGGCTGTAGTAGTAGTAGTAGTTAAAGAGATGGAGAACCAAGGCCGTGATCCGAGAGGAGTGGGTGAAGATTGTCCAGGAGGCCAAGGTCCTACATGGGCTGTAGTAGTAGTAGTTAAAGAGAAGGGGAACCAAGGCCGTGATCCGACAGGAGTGGGTGAAGATTGTCCAGGAGGCCAAGGTCCTACATGGGCTGTAGTAGTAGTAGTTAAAGAGATGGAGACCCAAGGCCGTGATCCGAGAGGAGTGGGTGAAAATTGTCCAGGAGGCCAAGGTCCTACATGGGCTGTAGTAGTAGTAGTTAAAGAGATGGAGAACCAAGGCCGTGATCCGAGAGGAGTGGGTGAAGATTGTCCAGGAGGCCAAGGTCCTACATGGGCTGTAGTAGTAGTAGTTAAAGAGATGGAGAACCAAGGCCGTGATCCGAGAGGAGTGGGTGAAGATTGTCCAGGAGGCCAAGGTCCTACATGGGCTGTAGTAGTAGTAGTTAAAGAGAT
The DNA here is from genome assembly GCA_946902985.2 of Meconema thalassinum. Classification (NCBI taxonomy): domain Eukaryota; kingdom Metazoa; phylum Arthropoda; class Insecta; order Orthoptera; family Tettigoniidae; genus Meconema; species Meconema thalassinum. The sequence continues at coordinate 52,198,724 of OX336397.1, forward strand.
GGAGTACCAAGGCCGTGATCCGAGAGGAGTGGGTGAAGATTGTCCAGGAAGCCAAGGCCCTACATGGGCTGTAGTAGTAGTAGTTAAAGAGATGGAGAACCAAGGCCGTGATCCGAGAGGAGTGGGTGAAGATTGTCCAGGAGGCCAAGGTCCTACATGGGCTGTAGTAGTAGTAGTTAAAGAGATGGAGAACCAAGGCCGTGATCCGAGAGTAGTAGGTGAAGATTGTCCAGGAGGCCAAGGCCCTACATGGGCTGCAGTAGTAGTAGTTAAAGAGATGGAGAACCAAGGCCGTGATCCGAGAGGAGTGGGTGAAGATTGTCCAGGAGGCCAAGGTTCTACATGGGCTCTAGTAGTAGTAGTAGTTAAAGAGATGGAGAACCAAGGCAGTGATCCGAGAGGAGTGGGTGAAGATTGTCCAGGAGGCCAAGGTCCTACATGGGCTGTAGTAGTAGTAGTTAAAGAGATGGAGAACCAAGGCCGTGATCCGAGAGGAGAGGGTGAAGATTGTCCAGGAGGCCAAGGTCCTACATGGGCTGTAGTAGTAGTAGTTAAAGAGATGGAGAACCAAGGCCGTGATCCGAGAGGAGAAGGTGAAGATTGTCCAGGAGGCCAAGGTCCTACATGGGCTGCAGTAGTAGTAGTTAAAGAGATGGAGAACCATGGCCGTGATCCGAGAGGAGTGGGTGAAGATTGTCCAGGAGGCCAAGGCCCTACATGGGCTGCAGTAGTAGTAGTTAAAGAGATGGAGAACCATGGCCGTGATCCGAGAGGAGTGGGTGAAGATTGTCCAGGAGTTCAAGGTCCTACATGGGCTGTAGTAGTAGTAGTTAAAGAGATGGAGAACCAAGGCCGTGATCCGAGAGGAGTGGGTGAAGATTGTCCAGGAGGCCAAGGTCCTACATGGGCTGTAGTAGTAGTAGTTAAAGAGATGGAGAACCAAGGCCGTGATCCGAAAGGAGTGGGTGAAGATTGTCCAGGATGCCAAGGACCTACATGGGCTGTAGTAGTAGTAGTTAAAGAGATGGAGAACCAAGACCGTGATCCGAGAGGAGTGGGTGAAGATTGTCCAGGAGGCCAAGGTTCTACATGGGATGTAGTAGTAGTAGTTAAAGAGATGGAGAAGCAAGGCCGTGATCCGAGAGGACTGGGTGAGGATTGTCAAGGAGGCCAAGGCCCTATATGGGCTGCAGTAGTAGTAGTTAAAGAGATGGAGAACCAAGGCCGTGATCCGAGGGGAGTGGGTGAAGATTGTCCAGGAGGCCAAGGTCCTACATGGGCTGTAGTAGTAGTAGTTAAAAAGATGGAGAACCATGGCCGTGATCCGAGAGGAGTGGGTGAAGATTGTCCAGGAGGCCAAGGCCCTACATGGGCTGTAGTAGTAGTAGTTGAAGAGATGGAGAACCAAGGCCGTGATCCGAGAGGAGTGGGTGAAGACGGTCCAGGAGGCCAAGGTCCTACATGGGCTGTAGTAGTAGTAGTTAAAGAGATGGAGAAGAAAGGCCGTGATCCGAGAAGACTGGGTGAAGATTGTCCAGGAGGCCAAGGCCCTATATGGGCTGCAGTAGTAGTAGTTATAGAGATGGAGAACCAAGGCCGTGATCCGAGAGGAGTGGGTGAAGATTGTCCTGGAGGCCAAGGTCCTACATGGGCAGTAGTAGTAGTAGTTAAAGAGATGGAGGACCAAGGCCGTGATCCGAGATTAGTGGGTGAAGTTTGTCCAGGAGGCCAAGGTCCTACATGGGCTGTAGTAGTAGTAGTTAAAGAGATGGAGAACCAAGGCCGCGATCCGAGAGGAGTGGGTGAGGATTGTCCAGGAGGCCAAGGTCCTACATGGGCTGTAGTAGTAGTAGTTAAAGAGATGGAGAACCAAGGCCGTGATCCGAGAGGAGTGGGTGAAGATTGTCCAGGAGGCCAAGGTCCTACATGGGCTGTAGTAGTAGTAGTTAAGGGGATGGAGAACCAAGGCCGTGATCCGAGAGGAGTGGGTGAAGATTGTCCAGGAGGCCAAGGCCCTACATGGGCTGTAGTAGTAGTAGTAGTTAAAGAGGTGGAGAACCAAGGCCGTGATCCGAGAGGAGTGGGTGAAGATTGTCCAGGAGGCCAAGGTCCTACATGGGCTGTAGTAGTAGTAGTTAAAGAGATGGAGAACCAAGGCCGTGATCCGAGAGTAGTAGGTGAAGATTGTCCAGGAGGCCAAGGCCCTACATGGGCTGCAGTAGTAGTAGTTAAAGAGATGGAGTACCAAGGCCGTGATCCGACAGGAGTGGGTGAAGATTGTCCAGGAGGCCAAGGTTCTACATGGGCTGTAGTAGTAGTAGTAGTAGTTAAAGAGATGGAGAACCAAGGCAGTGATCCGAGAGGAGTGGGTGAAGATTGTCCAGGAGGCCAAGGTCCTACATGAGCTGTAGTAGTAGTAGTTAAAGAGATGGAGAACCAAGGCAGTGATCCGAGAGGAGTGGGTGAAGATTGTCCAGGAGGCCAAGGTCCTACATGGGCTGTAGTAGTAGTAGTTAAAGAGATGGAGAACCAAGGCCGTGATCCGAGAGGAGTGGGTGAAGATTGTCCAGGAGGCCAAGGTCCTACATGGGCTGTAGTAGTAGTAGTTAAAGAGATGGAGAACCAAGGCCGTGATCCGAGAGGAGTGGGTGAAGATTGTCCAGGAGGCCAAGGTCCTACATGGGCTGTAGTAGTAGTAGTAGTTAAAGAGATGGAGAACCAAGGCAGTGATCCGAGAGGAGTGGGTGAAGATTGTCCAGGAGGCCAAGGTCCTACATGGGCTGTAGTAGTGGTAGTTAAAGAGATGGAGAACCAAGGCCGTGATCCGAGAGGAGTGGGTGAAGATTGTCCAGGAGGCCAAGGTCCTACATGGGCTGTAGTAGTAGTAGTTAAAGAGATGGAGAAGCAAGGCCGTGATCCGAGAGGACTGGGTGAAGATTGTCCAGGAGGCCAAGGCCCTATATGGGCTGCAGTAGTAGTAGTTATAGAGATGGAGAACCAAGGCCGTGATCCGAGAGGAGTGGGTGAAGATTGTCCTGGAGGCCAAGGTCCTACATGGGCAGTAGTAGTAGTAGTTAAAGAGATGGAGAACCAAGGCCGTGATCCGAGAGGAGTGGGTGAAGTTTGTCCAGGAGGCCAAGGTCCTACATGGGCTGTAGTAGTAGTAGTTAAAGAGATGGAGAACCAAGGCCGTGATCCGAGAGGAGTGGGTGAAGATTGTCCAGGAGGCCAAGGTCCTACATGGGCTGTAGTAGTAGTAGTTAAAGAGATGGAGAACCAAGGCCGTGATCCGAGAGGAGTGGGTGAAGATTGTCCAGGAGGCCATGGTCCTACATGGGCTGTAGTAGTAGTAGTTAAAGAGATGGAGAACCAAGGCCGTGATCCGAGAGGAATGGGTGAAGATTGTCCAGGAGGCCAAGGCCCTACATGGGCTGTAGTAGTAGTAGTTAAAGAGATGGAGAACCAATGCCGTGATCCGAGAGGAGTGGGTGAAGATTGTCCAGGAGGCCAAGGTCCTACATGGGCTGTAGTAGTAGTAGTTAAAGAGATGGAGAACCAAGGCCGTGATCCGAGAGTAGTAGGTGAAGATTGTCCAGGAGGCCAAGGCCCTACATGGGCTGCAGTAGTAGTAGTTAAAGAGATGGAGAACCAAGGCCGTGATCCGAGAGGAGTGGGTGAAGATTGTCCAGGAGGCCAAGGTTCTACATGGGCTGTTGTAGTAGTAGTAGTAGTTAAAGAGATGGAGAACCAAGGCAGTGATCCGAGAGGAGTGGGTGAAGATTGTCCAGGAGGCCAAGGTCCTACATGGGCTGTAGTATTAGTAGTTAAAGAGATGGAGAACCAAGGCCGTGATCCGAGAGGAGAGGGTGAAGATTGTCCAGGAGGCCAAGGTCCTAAATGGGCTGTAGTAGTAGTAGTTAAAGAGATGGAGAACCAAGGCCGTGATCCGAGAGGAGAGGGTGAAGATTGTCCAGGAGGCCAAGGTCCTACATGGGCTGCAGTAGTAGTAGTTAAAGAGATGGAGAACAAAGGCCGTGATCCGAGAGGAGTGGGTGAAGATTGTCCAGGAGGCCAAGGCCCTACATGGGCTTCAGTAGTAGTAGTTGAAGAGATGGAGAACCAAGGCCGTGATCCGTGAGGAGTGGGTAAAGATTGTCCAGGAGGCCAAGGTCCTACATGGGCTGTAGTAGTAGTAGTAGTTAAAGAGATGGAGAAGCAAGGCCGTGATCCGAGAGGAGTGGATGAAGATTGTCCAGGAGGCCAAGGCCCTACATGGGCTGTAGTAGTAGTAGTTAAAGAGAAGGAGAACCAAGGCCGTGATCCGAGAGGAGTGGGTGAGATTGTCCAAGAGGCCAAGGCCCTACATGGGCTGTAGTAGTAGTAGTTAAAGAGAGGAGAAGCAAGGCCGTGATCCGAGAGGAGTGGGAGAAGATTGTCCAAGAGGCCAAGGCCCTATATGGGCTGTAGTAGTAGTAGTTAAAGAGATGGAGAACCAAGGCCGTGATCCGAGAGGAGAGGGTGAAGATTGTCCAAGAGGCCAAGGCCCTACATGGGCTGTAGTTGTAGCAGTTAAAGAGATGGAGAAGCAAGGCCGTGATCCGAGAGGAGTGGATGAAGATCGTCCAGGAGGCCAAGGCCCTACATGGGCTGTATTAGTAGTAGTTAAAGAGATGGAGAACGAAGGCCGTGATCCGAGAGGAGTGGGTGAAGATTGTCCAAGAGGCCAAGGCCCTATATGGGCTGCTGTAGTAGTAGTTAAAGAGATGGAGAACCAAGGCTGTGATCCGACAGGAGTGGGTGAAGATTGTCCAGGAGTCCAAGGTCCTACATGGGCTGTAGTAGTAGTAGTTAAAGAGATGGAGAACCAAGGCCGTGATCCGATAGGAGTGGGTGAAGATTGTCCAAGAGGCCAAGGTCCTACATGGGCTGCAGTAGTAGTAGTTAAAGAGATGGAGAACCAAGGCCGTGATCCGAGAGGAGTGGATGAAGATTGTCCAGGAGGCCAAGGTCCTACATGGGCTGTAGTAGAAGTAGTTAAAGAGATGGAGAACCATGGCCGTGATCCGAGAGGAGTGGGTGAAGATTGTCCAGGAGGCCAAGGTCCTACATGGGCTGTAGTAGTAGTAGTTAAAGAGATGGAGACCCAAGGCCGTGATCCGAGAGGAGTGGGTGAAAATTGTCCAGGAGGCCAAGGTCCTACATGGGCTGTAGTAGTAGTAGTTAAAAAGATGGAGAACCATGGCCGTGATCCGAGAGGAGTGGGTGAAGATTGCCCAGGAGGCCAAGGTCCTACATGGGCTGTAGTAGTAGTAGTAGTTAAAGAGATGGAGAACCAAGGCCGTGATCCGAGAGGAGTGGGTGAAGATTGTCCAGGAGGCCAAGGTCCTACATGGGCTGTAGTAGTAGTAGTTAAAGAGAAGGGGAACCAAGGCCGTGATCCGACAGGAGTGGGTGAAGATTGTCCAGGAGGCCAAGGTCCTACATGGGCTGTAGTAGTAGTAGTTAAAGAGATGGAGACCCAAGGCCGTGATCCGAGAGGAGTGGGTGAAAATTGTCCAGGAGGCCAAGGTCCTACATGGGCTGTAGTAGTAGTAGTTAAAGAGATGGAGAACCAAGGCCGTGATCCGAGAGGAGTGGGTGAAGATTGTCCAGGAGGCCAAGGTCCTACATGGGCTGTAGTAGTAGTAGTTAAAGAGATGGAGAACCAAGGCCGTGATCCGAGAGGAGTGGGTGAAGATTGTCCAGGAGGCCAAGGTCCTACATGGGCTGTAGTAGTAGTAGTTAAAGAGATGGAGTACCAAGGCCGTGATCCGAGAGGAGTGGGTGAAGATTGTCCAGGAAGCCAAGGCCCTACATGGGCTGTAGTAGTAGTAGTTAAAGAGATGGAGAACCAAGGCCGTGATCCGAGAGGAGTGGGTGAAGATTGTCCTGGAGGCCAAGGTCCTACATGGGCAGTAGTAGTAGTAGTTAAAGAGATGGAGAACCAAGGCCGTGATCCGAGAGGAGTGGGTGAAGTTTGTCCAGGAGGCCAAGGTCCTACATGGGCTGTAGTAGTAGTAGTTAAAGAGATGGAGAACCAAGGCCGTGATCCGAGAGTAGTAGGTGAAGATTGTCCAGGAGGCCAAGGCCCTACATGGGCTGCAGTAGTAGTAGTTAAAGAGATGGAGAACCAAGGCCGTGATCCGAGAGGAGTGGGTGAAGATTGTCCAGGAGGCCAAGGTTCTACATGGGCTCTAGTAGTAGTAGTAGTTAAAGAGATGGAGAACCAAGGCAGTGATCCGAGAGGAGTGGGTGAAGATTGTCCAGGAGGCCAAGGTCCTACATGGGCTGTAGTAGTAGTAGTTAAAGAGATGGAGAACCAAGGCCGTGATCCGAGAGGAGAGGGTGAAGATTGTCCAGGAGGCCAAGGTCCTACATGGGCTGTAGTAGTAGTAGTTAAAGAGATGGAGAACCAAGGCCGTGATCCGAGAGGAGAAGGTGAAGATTGTCCAGGAGGCCAAGGTCCTACATGGGCTGCAGTAGTAGTAGTTAAAGAGATGGAGAACCATGGCCGTGATCCGAGAGGAGTGGGTGAAGATTGTCCAGGAGGCCAAGGCCCTACATGGGCTGCAGTAGTAGTAGTTAAAGAGATGGAGAACCATGGCCGTGATCCGAGAGGAGTGGGTGAAGATTGTCCAGGAGTTCAAGGTCCTACATGGGCTGTAGTAGTAGTAGTTAAAGAGATGGAGAACCAAGGCCGTGATCCGAGAGGAGTGGGTGAAGATTGTCCAGGAGGCCAAGGTCCTACATGGGCTGTAGTAGTAGTAGTTAAAGAGATGGAGAACCAAGGCCGTGATCCGAAAGGAGTGGGTGAAGATTGTCCAGGATGCCAAGGACCTACATGGGCTGTAGTAGTAGTAGTTAAAGAGATGGAGAACCAAGACCGTGATCCGAGAGGAGTGGGTGAAGATTGTCCAGGAGGCCAAGGTTCTACATGGGATGTAGTAGTAGTAGTTAAAGAGATGGAGAAGCAAGGCCGTGATCCGAGAGGACTGGGTGAGGATTGTCAAGGAGGCCAAGGCCCTATATGGGCTGCAGTAGTAGTAGTTAAAGAGATGGAGAACCAAGGCCGTGATCCGAGGGGAGTGGGTGAAGATTGTCCAGGAGGCCAAGGTCCTACATGGGCTGTAGTAGTAGTAGTTAAAAAGATGGAGAACCATGGCCGTGATCCGAGAGGAGTGGGTGAAGATTGTCCAGGAGGCCAAGGTCCTACATGGGCTGTAGTAGTAGTAGTTAAAGAGATGGAGAACCAAGGCCGTGATCCGAGAGGAGTGGGTGAAGATTGTCCAGGAGGCCAAGGTCCTACATGGGCTGTAGTAGTAGTAGTTAAAGAGATGGAGAAGCAAGGCCGTGATCCGAGAAGACTGGGTGAAGATTGTCCAGGAGGCCAAGGCCCTATATGGGCTGCAGTAGTAGTAGTTATAGAGATGGAGAACCAAGGCCGTGATCCGAGAGGAGTGGGTGAAGATTGTCCTGGAGGCCAAGGTCCTACATGGGCAGTAGTAGTAGTAGTTAAAGAGATGGAGAACCAAGGCCGTGATCCGAGATTAGTGGGTGAAGTTTGTCCAGGAGGCCAAGGTCCTACATGGGCTGTAGTAGTAGTAGTTAAAGAGATGGAGAACCAAGGCCGTGATCCGAGAGGAGTGGGTGAAGATTGTCCAGGAGGCCAAGGTCCTACATGGGCTGTAGTAGTAGTAGTTAAAGAGATGGAGAACCAAGGCCGTGATCCGAGAGGAGTGGGTGAAGATTGTCCAGGAGGCCAAGGTCCTACATGGGCTGTAGTAGTAGTAGTTAAAGAGATGGAGAACCAAGGCCGTGATCCGAGAGGAATGGGTGAAGATTGTCCAGGAGGCCAAGGCCCTACATGGGCTGTAGTAGTAGTAGTTAAAGAGATGGAGAACCAATGCCGTGATCCGAGAGGAGTGGGTGAAGATTGTCCAGGAGGCCAAGGTCCTACATGGGCTGTAGTAGTAGTAGTTAAAGAGATGGAGAACCAAGGCCGTGATCCGAGAGTAGTAGGTGAAGATTGTCCAGGAGGCCAAGGCCCTACATGGGCTGCAGTAGTAGTAGTTAAAGAGATGGAGAACCAAGGCCGTGATCCGAGAGGAGTGGGTGAAGATTGTCCAGGAGGCCAAGGTTCTACATGGGCTGTTGTAGTAGTAGTAGTAGTTAAAGAGATGGAGAACCAAGGCAGTGATCCGAGAGGAGTGGGTGAAGATTGTCCAGGAGGCCAAGGTCCTACATGGGCTGTAGTATTAGTAGTTAAAGAGATGGAGAACCAAGGCCGTGATCCGAGAGGAGAGGGTGAAGATTGTCCAGGAGGCCAAGGTCCTAAATGGGCTGTAGTAGTAGTAGTTAAAGAGATGGAGAACCAAGGCCGTGATCCGAGAGGAGAGGGTGAAGATTGTCCAGGAGGCCAAGGTCCTACATGGGCTGCAGTAGTAGTAGTTAAAGAGATGGAGAACAAAGGCCGTGATCCGAGAGGAGTGGGTGAAGATTGTCCAGGAGGCCAAGGCCCTACATGGGCTTCAGTAGTAGTAGTTGAAGAGATGGAGAACCAAGGCCGTGATCCGTGAGGAGTGGGTAAAGATTGTCCAGGAGGCCAAGGTCCTACATGGGCTGTAGTAGTAGTAGTAGTTAAAGAGATGGAGAAGCAAGGCCGTGATCCGAGAGGAGTGGATGAAGATTGTCCAGGAGGCCAAGGCCCTACATGGGCTGTAGTAGTAGTAGTTAAAGAGAAGGAGAACCAAGGCCGTGATCCGAGAGGAGTGGGTAAGATTGTCCAAGAGGCCAAGGCCCTACATGGGCTGTAGTAGTAGTAGTTAAAGAGAGGAGAAGCAAGGCCGTGATCCGAGAGGAGTGGGAGAAGATTGTCCAAGAGGCCAAGGCCCTATATGGGCTGTAGTAGTAGTAGTTAAAGAGATGGAGAACCAAGGCCGTGATCCGAGAGGAGAGGGTGAAGATTGTCCAAGAGGCCAAGGCCCTACATGGGCTGTAGTTGTAGCAGTTAAAGAGATGGAGAAGCAAGGCCGTGATCCGAGAGGAGTGGATGAAGATCGTCCAGGAGGCCAAGGCCCTACATGGGCTGTATTAGTAGTAGTTAAAGAGATGGAGAACGAAGGCCGTGATCCGAGAGGAGTGGGTGAAGATTGTCCAAGAGGCCAAGGCCCTATATGGGCTGCTGTAGTAGTAGTTAAAGAGATGGAGAACCAAGGCCGTGATCCGACAGGAGTGGGTGAAGATTGTCCAGGAGTCCAAGGTCCTACATGGGCTGTAGTAGTAGTAGTTAAAGAGATGGAGAACCAAGGCCGTGATCCGATAGGAGTGGGTGAAGATTGTCCAAGAGGCCAAGGTCCTACATGGGCTGCAGTAGTAGTAGTTAAAGAGATGGAGAACCAAGGCCGTGATCCGAGAGGAGTGGATGAAGATTGTCCAGGAGGCCAAGGTCCTACATGGGCTGTAGTAGAAGTAGTTAAAGAGATGGAGAACCATGGCCGTGATCCGAGAGGAGTGGGTGAAGATTGTCCAGGAGGCCAAGGTCCTACATGGGCTGTAGTAGTAGTAGTTAAAGAGATGGAGACCCAAGGCCGTGATCCGAGAGGAGTGGGTGAAAATTGTCCAGGAGGCCAAGGTCCTACATGGGCTGTAGTAGTAGTAGTTAAAAAGATGGAGAACCATGGCCGTGATCCGAGAGGAGTGGGTGAAGATTGCCCAGGAGTCCAAGGTCCTACATGGGCTGTAGTAGTAGTAGTAGTTAAAGAGATGGAGAACCAAGGCCGTGATCCGAGAGGAGTGGGTGAAGATTGTCCAGGAGGCCAAGGTCCTACATGGGCTGTAGTAGTAGTAGTTAAAGAGAAGGGGAACCAAGGCCGTGATCCGACAGGAGTGGGTGAAGATTGTCCAGGAGGCCAAGGTCCTACATGGGCTGTAGTAGTAGTAGTTAAAGAGATGGAGACCCAAGGCCGTGATCCGAGAGGAGTGGGTGAAAATTGTCCAGGAGGCCAAGGTCCTACATGGGCTGTAGTAGTAGTAGTTAAAGAGATGGAGAACCAAGGCCGTGATCCGAGAGGAGTGGGTGAAGATTGTCCAGGAGGCCAAGGTCCTACATGGGCTGTAGTAGTAGTAGTTAAAGAGATGGAGAACCAAGGCCGTGATCCGAGAGGAGTGGGTGAAGATTGTCCAGGAGGCCAAGGTCCTACATGGGCTGTAGTAGTAGTAGTTAAAGAGATGGAGTACCAAGGCCGTGATCCGAGAGGAGTGGGTGAAGATTGTCCAGGAAGCCAAGGCCCTACATGGGCTGTAGTAGTAGTAGTTAAAGAGATGGAGAACCAAGGCCGTGATCCGAGAGGAGTGGGTGAAGATTGTCCAGGAGGCCAAGGTCCTACATGGGCTGTAGTAGTAGTAGTTAAAGAGATGGAGAACCAAGGCCGTGATCCGAGAGTAGTAGGTGAAGATTGTCCAGGAGGCCAAGGCCCTACATGGGCTGCAGTAGTAGTAGTTAAAGAGATGGAGAACCAAGGCCGTGATCCGAGAGGAGTGGGTGAAGATTGTCCAGGAGGCCAAGGTTCTACATGGGCTCTAGTAGTAGTAGTAGTTAAAGAGATGGAGAACCAAGGCAGTGATCCGTGAGGAGTGGGTGAAGATTGTCCAGGAGGCCAAGGTCCTACATGGGCTGTAGTAGTAGTAGTTAAAGAGATGGAGAACCAAGGCCGTGATCCGAGAGGAGAGGGTGAAGATTGTCCAGGAGGCCAAGGTCCTACATGGGCTGTAGTAGTAGTAGTTAAAGAGATGGAGAACCAAGGCCGTGATCCGAGAGGAGAAGGTGAAGATTGTCCAGGAGGCCAAGGTCCTACATGGGCTGCAGTAGTAGTAGTTAAAGAGATGGAGAACCATGGCCGTGATCCGAGAGGAGTGGGTGAAGATTGTCCAGGAGGCCAAGGCCCTACATGGGCTGCAGTAGTAGTAGTTAAAGAGATGGAGAACCATGGCCGTGATCCGAGAGGAGTGGGTGAAGATTGTCCAGGAGTTCAAGGTCCTACATGGGCTGTAGTAGTAGTAGTTAAAGAGATGGAGAACCAAGGCCGTGATCCGAGAGGAGTGGGTGAAGATTGTCCAGGAGGCCAAGGTCCTACATGGGCTGTAGTAGTAGTAGTTAAAGAGATGGAGAACCAAGGCCGTGATCCGAAAGGAGTGGGTGAAGATTGTCCAGGAGGCCAAGGACCTACATGGGCTGTAGTAGTAGTAGTTAAAGAGATGGAGAACCAAGACCGTGATCCGAGAGGAGTGGGTGAAGATTGTCCAGGAGGCCAAGGTTCTACATGGGATGTAGTAGTAGTAGTTAAAGAGATGGAGAAGCAAGGCCGTGATCCGAGAGGACTGGGTGAGGATTGTCAAGGAGGCCAAGGCCCTATATGGGCTGCAGTAGTAGTAGTTAAAGAGATGGAGAACCAAGGCCGTGATCCGAGGGGAGTGGGTGAAGATTGTCCAGGAGGCCAAGGTCCTACATGGGCTGTAGTAGTAGTAGTTAAAAAGATGGAGAACCATGGCCGTGATCCGAGAGGAGTGGGTGAAGATTGTCCAGGAGGCCAAGGTCCTACATGGGCTGTAGTAGTAGTAGTTAAAGAGATGGAGAACCAAGGCCGTGATCCGAGAGGAGTGGGTGAAGATTGTCCAGGAGGCCAAGGTCCTACATGGGCTGTAGTAGTAGTAGTTAAAGAGATGGAGAAGCAAGGCCGTGATCCGAGAAGACTGGGTGAAGATTGTCCAGGAGGCCAAGGCCCTATATGGGCTGCAGTAGTAGTAGTTATAGAGATGGAGAACCAAGGCCGTGATCCGAGAGGAGTGGGTGAAGATTGTCCTGGAGGCCAAGGTCCTACATGGGCAGTAGTAGTAGTAGTTAAAGAGATGGAGAACCAAGGCCGTGATCCGAGATTAGTGGGTGAAGTTTGTCCAGGAGGCCAAGGTCCTACATGGGCTGTAGTAGTAGTAGTTAAAGAGATGGAGAACCAAGGCCGTGATCCGAGAGGAGTGGGTGAGGATTTTCCAGGAGGCCAAGGTCCTACATGGGCTGTAGTAGTAGTAGTTAAAGAGATGGAGAACCAAGGCCGTGATCCGAGAGGAGTGGGTGAAGATTGCCCAGGAGGCCAAGGTCCTACATGGGCTGAAGTAGTAGTAGTAGTTAAAGAGATGGAGAAACAAGGCCGTGATCCGAGAGGAGTGGGTGAAGATTGTCCAGGAGGCCAAGGCCTTACATGGGCTGTAGTAGTAGTAGTTAAAGAGATGGAGAACCAAGGCCGTGATCCGAGAGGAGTGGGTGAAGATTGTCCAGGAGGCCAAGGTCCTACATGGGCTGTAGTAGTAGTAGTTAAAGAGATGGAGAACCAAGGCCGTGATCCGAGAGTAGTAGGTGAAGATTGTCCAGGAGGCCAAGGCCCTACATGGGCTGCAGTAGTAGTAGTTAAAGAGATGGAGTACCAAGGCCGTGATCCGAGAGGAGTGGGTGAAGATTGTCCAGGAGGCCAAGGTTCTACATGGGCTGTAGTAGTAGTAGTAGTTAAAGAGATGGAGAACCAAGGCAGTGATCCGAGAGGAATGGGTGAAGATTGTCCAGGAGGCCAAGGTCCTACATGGGCTGTAGTAGTAGTAGTTAAATAGATGGAGAACCAAGGCAGTGATCCGAGAGGAGTGGGTGAAGATTGTCCAGGAGGCCAAGGTCCTACATGGGCTGTAGTAGTAGTAGTTAAAGAGAAGGAGAACCTAGGCCGTGATCCGGCAGGAGTGGGTGAAGATTGTCCAGGAGGCCAAGGCCCTACATGGGCTGTAGTAGTAGTAGTTAAAAAGATGGAGAACCATGGCCGTGATCCGAGAGGAGTGGGTGAAGATTGCCCAGGAGGCCAAGGTCCTACATGGGCTGTAGTAGTAGTAGTAGTAGTTAAAGAGATGGAGAACCAAGGCCGTGATCCGAGAGGAGTGGGTGAAGATTGTCCAGGAGGCCAAGGTCCTACATGGGCTGTAGTAGTAGTAGTTAAAGAGATGGAGAACCAAGGCCGTGATCCGAGAGGAGTGGGTGAAGATTGTCCAGGAGGCCAAGGCCCTATATGGGCTGCAGTAGTAGTAGTTATAGAGATGGAGAACCAAGGCCGTGATCCGAGAGGAGTGGGTGAAGATTGTCCTGGAGGCCAAGGTCCTACATGGGCAGTAGTAGTAGTAGTTAAAGAGATGGAGAACCAAGGCCGTGATCCGAGATTAGTGGGTGAAGTTTGTCCAGGAGGCCAAGGTCCTACATGGGCTGTAGTAGTAGTAGTTAAAGAGATGGAGAACCAAGGCCGTGATCCGAGAGGAGTGGGTGAGGATTGTCCAGGAGGCCAAGGTCCTACATGGGCTGTAGTAGTAGTAGTTAAAGAGATGGAGAACCAAGGCCGTGATCCGAGAGGAGTGGGTGAAGATTGTCCAGGAGGCCAAGGTCCTACATGGGCTGTAGTAGTAGTAGTAGTTAAAGAGATGGAGAACCAAGGCCGTGATCCGAGAGGAGTGGGTGAAGATTGTCCAGGAGGCCAAGGCCCTACATGGGCTGTAGTAGTAGTAGTTAAAGAGATGGAGAACCAAGGCCGTGATCCGAGAGGAGTGGGTGAAGATTGTCCAGGAGGCCAAGGTCCTACATGGGCTGTAGTAGTAGTAGTTAAAGAGACGGAGAACCAAGGCCGTGATCCGAGAGTAGTAGGTGAAGATTGTCCAGGAGGCCAAGGCCCTACATGGGCTGCAGTAGTAGTAGTTAAAGAGATGGAGTACCAAGGCCGTGATCCGAGAGGAGTGGGTGAAGATTGTCCAGGAGGCCAAGGTTCTACATGGGCTGTAGTAGTAGTAGTAGTTAAAGAGATGGAGAACCAAGGCAGTGATCCGAGAGGAGTGGGTGAAGATTGTCCAGGAGGCCAAGGTCCTACATGGGCTGTAGTAGTAGTAGTTAAATAGATGGAGAACCAAGGCAGTGATCCGAGAGGAGTGGGTGAAGATTGTCCAGGAGGCCAAGGTCCTACATGGGCTGTAGTAGTAGTAGTTAAAGAGATGGAGAACCAAGGCCGTGATCCGAGAGGAGTGGGTGAAGATTGTCCAACGAGGCCAAGGTCCTATATGGGCTGTAGTAGTAGTAGTTAAAGAGATGGAGAACCAAGGCCGTGATCCGAGAGGAGTGGGTGAAGATTGTCCAGGAGGCCAAGGTCCTACATGGGCTGTAGTAGTAGTAGTAGTTAAAGAGAAGGAGAACCTAGGCCGTGATCCGACAGGAGTGGGTGAAGATTGTCCAGGAGGCCAAGGCCCTATATGGGCTGTACTAGTAGTAGTTAAAGAGATGGAGAACCAAGGCCGTGATCCGAGAGGAGTGGGTGAAGATTGTCCAGGAGGCCAAGGTCCTACATGGGCTGTAGAAGTAGTAGTTAAAGAGATGGAGAACCAGGGCCGTGATCCGAGAGGAGTGGGTGAAGATTGTCCAGGAGGCCAAGGTCCTACATGGGCTGTAGTAGTAGTAGTTAAAGAGATGGAGAAGCAAGGCCGTGAACCGAGAAGACTGGGTGAAGATTGTCCAGGAGGCCAAGGCTCTATATGGGCTGCAGTAGTAGTAGTAGTTATAGAGATGGAGAACCAAGGCCGTGATCCGAGAGGAGTGGGTGAAGATTGTCCTGGAGGCCAAGGTCCTACATGGGCAGTAGTAGTAGTTAAAGAGATGGAGAACCAAGGCCGTGATCCGAGAGGAGTGGGTGAAGTTAGTCCAGGAGTCCAAGGTCCTACATGGGCTGTAGTAGTAGTAGTTAAAGAGATGGAGAACCAAGGCCGTGATCCGAGAGGAGTGGGTGAAGATTGTCCAGGAGGCCAAGGTCCTACATGGGCTGTAGTAGTAGTAGTTAAAGAGATGGAGAACCATGGCCGTGATCCGAGAGGAGTGGGTGAAGATTGTCCAGGAGGCCAAGGTCCTACATGGGCTGTAGTAGTAGTAGTTAAAGAGATGGAGAACCAAGGCCGTGATCCGAGAGGAGTGGGTGAGATTGTCCAAGAGGCCAAGGCCCTACATGGGCTGTAGTAGTAGTAGTTAAAGAGATGGAGAACCAAGGCCGTGATCCGAGAGGAGTGGGTGAAGATTGTCCAGGAGGCCAAGGCCCTACATGGGCTGTATTAGTAGTAGTTAAAGAGATGGAGAACGAAGGCCGTGATCCGAGAGGAGTGGGTGAAGATTGTCCAAGAGGCCAAGGCCCTATATGGGCTGCTGTAGTAGTAGTTAAAGAGATGGAGAACAAAGGCCGTGATCCGAGAGGAGTGGGTGAAGATTGTCCAGGAGGCCAAGGTTCTACATGGGCTGTTGTAGTAGTAGTAGTAGTTAAAGAGATGGAGAACCAAGGCAGTGATCCGAGAGGAGTGGGTGAAGATTGTCCAGGAGGCCAAGGTCCTACATGGGCTGTAGTATTAGTAGTTAAAGAGATGGAGAACCAAGGCCGTGATCCGAGAGGAGAGGGTGAAGATTGTCCAGGAGGCCAAGGTCCTAAATGGGCTGTAGTAGTAGTAGTTAAAGAGATGGAGAACCAAGGCCGTGATCCGAGAGGAGACGGTGAAGATTGTCCAGGAGGCCAAGGTCCTACATGGGCTGCAGTAGTAGTAGTTAAAGAGATGGAGAACAAAGGCCGTGATCCGAGAGGAGTGGGTGAAGATTGTCCAGGAGGCCAAGGCCCTACATGGGCTTCAGTAGTAGTAGTTGAAGAGATGGAGAACCAAGGCCGTGATCCGTGAGGAGTGGGTAAAGATTGTCCAGGAGGCCAAGGTCCTACATGGGCTGTAGTAGTAGTAGTAGTTAAAGAGATGGAGAAGCAAGGCCGTGATCCGAGAGGAGTGGATGAAGATTGTCCAGGAGGCCAAGGCCCTACATGGGCTGTAGTAGTAGTAGTTAAAGAGAAGGAGAACCAAGGCCGTGATCCGAGAGGAGTGGGTGAGATTGTCCAAGAGGCCAAGGCCCTACATGGGCTGTAGTAGTAGTAGTTAAAGAGAGGAGAAGCAAGGCCGTGATCCGAGAGGAGTGGGAAAAGATTGTCCAAGAGGCCAAGGCCCTATATGGGCTGTAGTAGTAGTAGTTAAAGAGATGGAGAACCAAGGCGGTGATCCGAGAGGAGAGGGTGAAGATTGTCCAAGAGGCCAAGGCCCTACATGGGCTGTAGTTGTAGCAGTTAAAGAGATGGAGAAGCAAGGCCGTGATCCGAGAGGAGTGGATGAAGATCGTCCAGGAGGCCAAGGCCCTACATGGGCTGTATTAGTAGTAGTTAAAGAGATGGAGAACGAAGGCCGTGATCCGAGAGGAGTGGGTGAAGATTGTCCAAGAGGCCAAGGCCCTATATGGGCTGCTGTAGTAGTAGTTAAAGAGATGGAGAACCAAGGCCGTGATCCGACAGGAATGGGTGAAGATTGTCCAGGAGTCCAAGGTCCTACATGGGCTGTAGTAGTAGTAGTTAAAGAGATGGAGAACCAAGGCCGTGATCCGATAGGAGTGGGTGAAGATTGTCCAAGAGGCCAAGGTCCTACATGGGCTGCAGTAGTAGTAGTTAAAGAGATGGAGAACCAAGGCCGTGATCCGAGAGGAGTGGATGAAGATTGTCCAGGAGGCCAAGGTCCTACATGGGCTGTAGTAGAAGTAGTTAAAGAGATGGAGAACCATGGCCGTGATCCGAGAGGAGTGGGTGAAGATTGTCCAGGAGGCCAAGGTCCTACATGGGCTGTAGTAGTAGTAGTTAAAGAGATGGAGACCCAAGGCCGTGATCCGAGAGGAGTGGGTGAAAATTGTCCAGGAGGCCAAGGTCCTACATGGGCTGTAGTAGTAGTAGTTAAAAAGATGGAGAACCATGGCCGTGATCCGAGAGGAGTGGGTGAAGATTGCCCAGGAGGCCAAGGTCCTACATGGGCTGTAGTAGTAGTAGTAGTTAAAGAGATGGAGAACCAAGGCCGTGATCCGAGAGGAGTGGGTGAAGATTGTCCAGGAGGCCAAGGTCCTACATGGGCTGTAGTAGTAGTAGTTAAAGAGATGGAGAACCAAGGCCGTGATCCGAGAGGAGTGGGTGAAGATTGTCCAGGAGGCCAAGGTCCTACATGGGCTGTAGTAGTAGTAGTTAAAGAGATGGAGACCCAAGGCCGTGATCCGAGAGGAGTGGGTGAAAATTGTCCAGGAGGCCAAGGTCCTACATGGGCTGTAGTAGTAGTAGTAGTTAAAGAGATGGAGAACCAAGGCCGTGATCCGAGAGGAGTGGGTGAAGATTGTCCAGGAGGCCAAGGTCCTACATGGGCTGTAGTAGTAGTAGTTAAAGAGATGGAGAACCAAGGCCGTGATCCGAGAGGAGTGGGTGAAGATTGTCCAGGAGGCCAAGGTCCTACATGGGCTGTAGTAGTAGTAGTTAAAGAGATGGAGTACCAAGGCCGTGATCCGAGAGGAGTGGGTGAAGATTGTCCAGGAAGCCAAGGCCCTACATGGGCTGTAGTAGTAGTAGTTAAAGAGATGGAGAACCAAGGCCGTGATCCGAGAGGAGTGGGTGAAGATTGTCCAGGAGGCCAAGGTCCTACATGGGCTGTAGTAGTAGTAGTTAAAGAGATGGAGAACCAAGGCCGTGATCCGAGAGTAGTAGGTGAAGATTGTCCAGGAGGCCAAGGCCCTACATGGGCTGCAGTAGTAGTAGTTAAAGAGATGGAGAACCAAGGCCGTGATCCGAGAGGAGTGGGTGAAGATTGTCCAGGAGGCCAAGGTTCTACATGGGCTCTAGTAGTAGTAGTAGTTAAAGAGATGGAGAACCAAGGCAGTGATCCGAGAGGAGTGGGTGAAGATTGTCCAGGAGGCCAAGGTCCTACATGGGCTGTAGTAGTAGTAGTTAAAGAGATGGAGAACCAAGGCCGTGATCCGAGAGGAGAGGGTGAAGATTGTCCAGGAGGCCAAGGTCCTACATGGGCTGTAGTAGTAGTAGTTAAAGAGATGGAGAACCAAGGCCGTGATCCGAGAGGAGAAGGTGAAGATTGTCCAGGAGGCCAAGGTCCTACATGGGCTGTAGTAGTAGTAGTTAAAGAGATGGAGAACCAAGGCCGTGATCCGAGAGTAGTAGGTGAAGATTGTCCAGGAGGCCAAGGCCCTACATGGGCTGCAGTAGTAGTAGTTAAAGAGATGGAGAACCAAGGCCGTGATCCGAGAGGAGTGGGTGAAGATTGTCCAGGAGGCCAAGGTTCTACATGGGCTCTAGTAGTAGTAGTAGTTAAAGAGATGGAGAACCAAGGCAGTGATCCGAGAGGAGTGGGTGAAGATTGTCCAGGAGGCCAAGGTCCTACATGGGCTGTAGTAGTAGTAGTTAAAGAGATGGAGAACCAAGGCCGTGATCCGAGAGGAGAGGGTGAAGATTGTCCAGGAGGCCAAGGTCCTACATGGGCTGTAGTAGTAGTAGTTAAAGAGATGGAGAACCAAGGCCGTGATCCGAGAGGAGAAGGTGAAGATTGTCCAGGAGGCCAAGGTCCTACATGGGCTGCAGTAGTAGTAGTTAAAGAGATGGAGAACCATGGCCGTGATCCGAGAGGAGTGGGTGAAGATTGTCCAGGAGGCCAAGGCCCTACATGGGCTGCAGTAGTAGTAGTTAAAGAGATGGAGAACCATGGCCGTGATCCGAGAGGAGTGGGTGAAGATTGTCCAGGAGTTCATGGTCCTACATGGGCTGTAGTAGTAGTAGTTAAAGAGATGGAGAACCAAGGCCGTGATCCGAGAGGAGTGGGTGAAGATTGTCCAGGAGGCCAAGGTCCTACATGGGCTGTAGTAGTAGTAGTTAAAGAGATGGAGAACCAAGGCCGTGATCCGAAAGGAGTGGGTGAAGATTGTCCAGGAGGCCAAGGACCTACATGGGCTGTAGTAGTAGTAGTTAAAGAGATGGAGAACCAAGACCGTGATCCGAGAGGAGTGGGTGAAGATTGTCCAGGAGGCCAAGGTTCTACATGGGATGTAGTAGTAGTAGTTAAAGAGATGGAGAAGCAAGGCCGTGATCCGAGAGGACTGGGTGAGGATTGTCAAGGAGGCCAAGGCCCTATATGGGCTGCAGTAGTAGTAGTTAAAGAGATGGAGAACCAAGGCCGTGATCCGAGGGGAGTGGGTGAAGATTGTCCAGGAGGCCAAGGTCCTACATGGGCTGTAGTAGTAGTAGTTAAAAAGATGGAGAACCATGGCCGTGATCCGAGAGGAGTGGGTGAAGATTGTCCAGGAGGCCAAGGTCCTACATGGGCTGTAGTAGTAGTAGTTAAAGAGATGGAGAACCAAGGCCGTGATCCGAGAGGAGTGGGTGAAGATTGTCCAGGAGGCCAAGGTCCTACATGGGCTGTAGTAGTAGTAGTTAAAGAGATGGAGAAGCAAGGCCGTGATCCGAGAAGACTGGGTGAAGATTGTCCAGGAGGCCAAGGCCCTATATGGGCTGCAGTAGTAGTAGTTATAGAGATGGAGAACCAAGGCCGTGATCCGAGAGGAGTGGGTGAAGATTGTCCTGGAGGCCAAGGTCCTACATGGGCAGTAGTAGTAGTAGTTAAAGAGATGGAGAACCAAGGCCGTGATCCGAGATTAGTGGGTGAAGTTTGTCCAGGAGGCCAAGGTCCTACATGGGCTGTAGTAGTAGTAGTTAAAGAGATGGAGAACCAAGGCCGTGATCCGAGAGGAGTGGGTGAGGATTTTCCAGGAGGCCAAGGTCCTACATGGGCTGTAGTAGTAGTAGTTAAAGAGATGGAGAACCAAGGCCGTGATCCGAGAGGAGTGGGTGAAGATTGCCCAGGAGGCCAAGGTCCTACATGGGCTGTAGTAGTAGTAGTAGTTAAAGAGATGGAGAAACAAGGCCGTGATCCGAGAGGAGTGGGTGAAGATTGTCCAGGAGGCCAAGGCCTTACATGGGCTGTAGTAGTAAAAGTTAAAGAGATGGAGAACCAAGGCCGTGATCCGAGAGGAGTGGGTGAAGATTGTCCAGGAGGCCAAGGTCCTACATGGGCTGTAGTAGTAGTAGTTAAAGAGATGGAGAACCAAGGCCGTGATCCGAGAGGAGTGGGTGAAGATTGTCCAGGAGGCCAAGGTCCTACATGGGCTGTAGTAGTAGTAGTTAAAGAGATGGAGAACCAAGGCCGTGATCCGAAAGGAGTGGGTGAAGATTGTCCAGGATGCCAAGGACCTACATGGGCTGTAGTAGTAGTAGTTAAAGAGATGGAGAACCAAGACCGTGATCCGAGAGGAGTGGGTGAAGATTGTCCAGGAGGCCAAGGTTCTACATGGGATGTAGTAGTAGTAGTTAAAGAGATGTAGACCCAAGGCCGTGATCCGAGAGGAGTGGGTGAAAATTGTCCAGGAGGCCAAGGTCCTACATGGGCTGTAGTAGTAGTAGTTAAAAAGATGGAGAACCATGGCCGTGATCCGAGAGGAGTGGGTGAAGATTGCCCAGGAGGCCAAGGTCCTACATGGGCTGTAGTAGTAGTAGTAGTTAAAGAGATGGAGAACCAAGGCCGTGATCCGAGAGGAGTGGGTGAAGATTGTCCAGGAGGCCAAGGTCCTACATGGGCTGTAGTAGTAGTAGTTAAAGAGATGGAGAACCAAGGCCGTGATCCGAGAGGAGTGGGTGAAGATTGTCCAGGAGGCCAAGGTCCTACATGGGCTGTAGTAGTAGTAGTTAAAGAGATGGAGAAGCAAGGCCGTGATCCGAGAAGACTGGGTGAAGATTGTCCAGGAGGCCAAGGCCCTATATGGGCTGCAGTAGTAGTAGTTATAGAGATGGAGAACCAAGGCCGTGATCCGAGAGGAGTGGGTGAAGATTGTCCTGGAGGCCAAGGTCCTACATGGGCAGTAGTAGTAGTAGTTAAAGAGATGGAGAACCAAGGCCGTGATCCGAGATTAGTGGGTGAAGTTTGTCCAGGAGGCCAAGGTCCTACATGGGCTGTAGTAGTAGTAGTTAAAGAGATGGAGAACCAAGGCCGTGATCCGAGAGGAGTGGGTGAAGATTGTCCAGGAGGCCAAGGTCCTACATGGGCTGTAGTAGTAGTAGTTAAAGAGATGGAGAACCAAGGCCGTGATCCGAGAGGAGTGGGTGAAGATTGTCCAGGAGGCCAAGGTCCTACATGGGCTGTAGTAGTAGTAGTTAAAGAGATGGAGAACCAAGGCCGTGATCCGAGAGGAATGGGTGAAGATTGTCCAGGAGGCCAAGGCCCTACATGGGCTGTAGTAGTAGTAGTTAAAGAGATGGAGAACCAATGCCGTGATCCGAGAGGAGTGGGTGAAGATTGTCCAGGAGGCCAAGGTCCTACATGGGCTGTAGTAGTAGTAGTTAAAGAGATGGAGAACCAAGGCCGTGATCCGAGAGTAGTAGGTGAAGATTGTCCAGGAGGCCAAGGCCCTACATGGGCTGCAGTAGTAGTAGTTAAAGAGATGGAGAACCAAGGCCGTGATCCGAGAGGAGTGGGTGAAGATTGTCCAGGAGGCCAAGGTTCTACATGGGCTGTTGTAGTAGTAGTAGTAGTTAAAGAGATGGAGAACCAAGGCAGTGATCCGAGAGGAGTGGGTGAAGATTGTCCAGGAGGCCAAGGTCCTACATGGGCTGTAGTATTAGTAGTTAAAGCGATGGAGAACCAAGGCCGTGATCCGAGAGGAGAGGGTGAAGATTGTCCAGGAGGCCAAGGTCCTAAATGGGCTGTAGTAGTAGTAGTTAAAGGGATGGAGAACCAAGGCCGTGATCCGAGAGGAGAGGGTGAAGATTGTCCAGGAGGCCAAGGTCCTACATGGGCTGCAGTAGTAGTAGTTAAAGAGATGGAGAACAAAGGCCGTGATCCGAGAGGAGTGGGTGAAGATTGTCCAGGAGGCCAAGGCCCTACATGGGCTTCAGTAGTAGTAGTTGAAGAGATGGAGAACCAAGGCCGTGATCCGTGAGGAGTGGGTAAAGATTGTCCAGGAGGCCAAGGTCCTACATGGGCTGTAGTAGTAGTAGTAGTTAAAGAGATGGAGAAGCAAGGCCGTGATCCGAGAGGAGTGGATGAAGATTGTCCAGGAGGCCAAGGCCCTACATGGGCTGTAGTAGTAGTAGTTAAAGAGAAGGAGAACCAAGGCCGTGATCCGAGAGGAGTGGGTGAGATTGTCCAAGAGGCCAAGGCCCTACATGGGCTGTAGTAGTAGTAGTTAAAGAGAGGAGAAGCAAGGCCGTGATCCGAGAGGAG
The DNA here is from genome assembly GCA_946902985.2 of Meconema thalassinum. Lineage (NCBI taxonomy): Eukaryota > Metazoa > Arthropoda > Insecta > Orthoptera > Tettigoniidae > Meconema > Meconema thalassinum. The sequence goes on from OX336397.1 coordinate 52,220,981, forward strand.
TGGGAGAAGATTGTCCAAGAGGCCAAGGCCCTATATGGGCTGTAGTAGTAGTAGATAAAGAGACGGAGAACCAAGGCCGTGATCCGAGAGGAGAGGGTGAAGATTGTCCAAGAGGCCAAGGCCCTACATGGGCTGTAGTTGTAGCAGTTAAAGAGATGGAGAAGCAAGGCCGTGATCCGAGAGGAGTGGATGAAGATCGTCCAGGAGGCCAAGGCCCTACATGGGCTGTATTAGTAGTAGTTAAAGAGATGGAGAACGAAGGCCGTGATCCGAGAGGAGTGGGTGAAGATTGTCCAAGAGGCCAAGGCCCTATATGGGCTGCTGTAGTAGTAGTTAAAGAGATGGAGAACCAAGGCCGTGATCCGACAGGAGTGGGTGAAGATTGTCCAGGAGTCCAAGGTCCTACATGGGCTGTAGTAGTAGTAGTTAAAGAGATGGAGAACCAAGGCCGTGATCCGATAGGAGTGGGTGAAGATTGTCCAAGAGGCCAAGGTCCTACATGGGCTGCAGTAGTAGTAGTTAAAGAGATGGAGAACCAAGGCCGTGATCCGAGAGGAGTGGATGAAGATTGTCCAGGAGGCCAAGGTCCTACATGGGCTGTAGTAGAAGTAGTTAAAGAGATGGAGAACCATGGCCGTGATCCGAGAGGAGTGGGTGAAGATTGTCCAGGAGGCCAAGGTCCTACATGGGCTGTAGTAGTAGTAGTTAAAGAGATGGAGACCCAAGGCCGTGATCCGAGAGGAGTGGGTGAAAATTGTCCAGGAGGCCAAGGTCCTACATGGGCTGTAGTAGTAGTAGTTAAAAAGATGGAGAACCATGGCCGTGATCCGAGAGGAGTGGGTGAAGATTGCCCAGGAGGCCAAGGTCCTACATGGGCTGTAGTAGTAGTAGTAGTTAAAGAGATGGAGAACCAAGGCCGTGATCCGAGAGGAGTGGGTGAAGATTGTCCAGGAGGCCAAGGTCCTACATGGGCTGTAGTAGTAGTAGTTAAAGAGAAGGGGAACCAAGGCCGTGATCCGACAGGAGTGGGTGAAGATTGTCCAGGAGGCCAAGGTCCTACATGGGCTGTAGTAGTAGTAGTTAAAGAGATGGAGACCCAAGGCCGTGATCCGAGAGGAGTGGGTGAAAATTGTCCAGGAGGCCAAGGTCCTACATGGGCTGTAGTAGTAGTAGTTAAAGAGATGGAGAACCAAGGCCGTGATCCGAGAGGAGTGGGTGAAGATTGTCCAGGAGGCCAAGGTCCTACATGGGCTGTAGTAGTAGTAGTTAAAGAGATGGAGAACCAAGGCCGTGATCCGAGAGGAGTGGGTGAAGATTGTCCAGGAGGCCAAGGTCCTACATGGGCTGTAGTAGTAGTAGTTAAAGAGATGGAGTACCAAGGCCGTGATCCGAGAGGAGTGGGTGAAGATTGTCCAGGAAGCCAAGGCCCTACATGGGCTGTAGTAGTAGTAGTTAAAGAGATGGAGAACCAAGGCCGTGATCCGAGAGGAGTGGGTGAAGATTGTCCAGGAGGCCAAGGTCCTACATGGGCTGTAGTAGTAGTAGTTAAAGAGATGGAGAACCAAGGCCGTGATCCGAGAGTAGTAGGTGAAGATTGTCCAGGAGGCCAAGGCCCTACATGGGCTGCAGTAGTAGTAGTTAAAGAGATGGAGAACCAAGGCCGTGATCCGAGAGGAGTGGGTGAAGATTGTCCAGGAGGCCAAGGTTCTACATGGGCTCTAGTAGTAGTAGTAGTTAAAGAGATGGAGAACCAAGGCAGTGATCCGAGAGGAGTGGGTGAAGATTGTCCAGGAGGCCAAGGTCCTACATGGGCTGTAGTAGTAGTAGTTAAAGAGATGGAGAACCAAGGCCGTGATCCGAGAGGAGAGGGTGAAGATTGTCCAGGAGGCCAAGGTCCTACATGGGCTGTAGTAGTAGTAGTTAAAGAGATGGAGAACCAAGGCCGTGATCCGAGAGGAGAAGGTGAAGATTGTCCAGGAGGCCAAGGTCCTACATGGGCTGCAGTAGTAGTAGTTAAAGAGATGGAGAACCATGGCCGTGATCCGAGAGGAGTGGGTGAAGATTGTCCAGGAGGCCAAGGCCCTACATGGGCTGCAGTAGTAGTAGTTAAAGAGATGGAGAACCATGGCCGTGATCCGAGAGGAGTGGGTGAAGATTGTCCAGGAGTTCAAGGTCCTACATGGGCTGTAGTAGTAGTAGTTAAAGAGATGGAGAACCAAGGCCGTGATCCGAGAGGAGTGGGTGAAGATTGTCCAGGAGGCCAAGGTCCTACATGGGCTGTAGTAGTAGTAGTTAAAGAGATGGAGAACCAAGGCCGTGATCCGAAAGGAGTGGGTGAAGATTGTCCAGGAGGCCAAGGACCTACATGGGCTGTAGTAGTAGTAGTTAAAGAGATGGAGAACCAAGACCGTGATCCGAGAGGAGTGGGTGAAGATTGTCCAGGAGGCCAAGGTTCTACATGGGATGTAGTAGTAGTAGTTAAAGAGATGGAGAAGCAAGGCCGTGATCCGAGAGGACTGGGTGAGGATTGTCAAGGAGGCCAAGGCCCTATATGGGCTGCAGTAGTAGTAGTTAAAGAGATGGAGAACCAAGGCCGTGATCCGAGGGGAGTGGGTGAAGATTGTCCAGGAGGCCAAGGTCCTACATGGGCTGTAGTAGTAGTAGTTAAAAAGATGGAGAACCATGGCCGTGATCCGAGAGGAGTGGGTGAAGATTGCCCAGGAGGCCAAGGTCCTACATGGGCTGTAGTAGTAGTAGTAGTAGTAGTTAAAGAGATGGAGAACCAAGGCCGTGATCCGAGAGGAGTGGGTGAAGATTGTCCAGGAGGCCAAGGTCCTACATGGGCTGTAGTAGTAGTAGTTAAAGAGATGGAGAACCAAGGCCGTGATCCGAGAGGAGTGGGTGAAGATTGTCCAGGAGGCCAAGGCCCTATATGGGCTGCAGTAGTAGTAGTTATAGAGATGGAGAACCAAGGCCGTGATCCGAGAGGAGTGGGTGAAGATTGTCCTGGAGGCCAAGGTCCTACATGGGCAGTAGTAGTAGTAGTTAAAGAGATGGAGAACCAAGGCCGTGATCCGAGATTAGTGGGTGAAGATTGTCCAGGAGGCCAAGGTCCTACATGGGCTGTAGTAGTAGTAGTTAAAGAGATGGAGAACCAAGGCCGTGATCCGAGAGGAGTGGGTGAGGATTGTCCAGGAGGCCAAGGCCCTACATGGGCTGTAGTAGTAGTAGTTAAAGAGATGGAGAACCAAGGCCGTGATCCGAGAGGAGTGGGTGAAGATTGTCCAGGAGGCCAAGGCCCTACATGGGCTGTAGTAGTAGTAGTAGTTAAAGAGATGGAGAACCAAGGCCGTGATCCGAGAGGAGTGGGTGAAGATTGTCCAGGAGGCCAAGGTCCTACATGGGCTGTAGTAGTAGTAGTTAAAGAGATGGAGAACCAAGGCCGTGATCCGAGAGTAGTAGGTGAAGATTGTCCAGGAGGCCAAGGCCCTACATGGGCTGCAGTAGTAGTAGTTAAAGAGATGGAGTACCAAGGCCGTGATCCGAGAGGAGTGGGTGAAGATTGTCCAGGAGGCCAAGGTTCTACATGGGCTGTAGTAGTAGTAGTAGTTAAAGAGATGGAGAACCAAGGCAGTGATCCGAGAGGAGTGGGTGAAGATTGTCCAGGAGGCCAAGGTCCTACATGGGCTGTAGTAGTAGTAGTTAAATAGATGGAGAACCAAGGCAGTGATCCGAGAGGAGTGGGTGAAGATTGTCCAGGAGGCCAAGGTCCTACATGGGCTGTAGTAGTAGTAGTTAAAGAGATGGAGAACCAAGGCCGTGATCCGAGAGGAGTGGGTGAAGATTGTCCAACGAGGCCAAGGTCCTATATGGGCTGTAGTAGTAGTAGTTAAAGAGATGGAGAACCAAGGCCGTTATCCGAGAGGAGTGGGTGAAGATTGTCCAGGAGGCCAAGGTCCTACATGGGCTGTAGTAGTAGGAGTAGTTAAAGAGAAGGAGAACCTAGGCCGTGATCCGACAGGAGTGGGTGAAGATTGTCCAGGAGGCCAAGGCCCTATATGGGCTGTACTAGTAGTAGTTAAAGAGATGGAGAACCAAGGCCGTGATCCGAGAGGAGTGGGTGAAGATTGTCCAGGAGGCCAAGGTCCTACATGGGCTGTAGAAGTAGTAGTTAAAGAGATGGAGAACCAGGGCCGTGATCCGAGAGGAGTGGGTGAAGATTGTCCAGGAGGCCAAGGTCCTACATGGGCTGTAGTAGTAGTAGTTAAAGAGATGGAGAAGCAAGGCCGTGAACCGAGAGGACTGGGTGAAGATTGTCCAGGAGGCCAAGGCCCTATATGGGCTGCAGTAGTAGTAGTAGTTATAGAGATGGAGAACCAAGGCCGTGATCCGAGAGGAGTGGGTGAAGATTGTCCTGGAGGCCAAGGTCCTACATGGGCAGTAGTAGTAGTAGTTAAAGAGATGGAGAACCAAGGCCGTGATCCGAGAGGAGTGGGTGAAGTTTGTCCAGGAGTCCAAGGTCCTACATGGGCTGTAGTAGTAGTAGTTAAAGAGATGGAGAACCAAGGCCGTGATCCGAGAGGAGTGGGTGAAGATTGTCCAGGAGGCCAAGGTCCTACATGGGCTGTAGTAGTAGTAGTTAAAGAGATGGAGAACCATGGCCGTGATCCGAGAGGAGTGGGTGAAGATTGTCCAGGAGGCCAAGGTCCTACATGGGCTGTAGTAGTAGTAGTTAAAGAGATGGAGAACCAAGGCCGTGATCCGAGAGGAGTGGGTGAGATTGTCCAAGAGGCCAAGGCCCTACATGGGCTGTAGTAGTAGTAGTTAAAGAGATGGAGAACCAAGGCCGTGATCCGAGAGGAGTGGGTGAAGATTGTCCAGGAGGCCAAGGCCCTACATGGGCTGTATTAGTAGTAGTTAAAGAGATGGAGAACGAAGGCCGTGATCCGAGAGGAGTGGGTGAAGATTGTCCAAGAGGCCAAGGCCCTATATGGGCTGCTGTAGTAGTAGTTAAAGAGATGGAGAACCAAGGCCGTGATCCGAGAGGAGTGGGTGAAGATTGTCCAGGAGGCCAAGGTCCTACATGGGCTGTAGTAGAAGTAGTTAAAGAGATGGAGAACCATGGCCGTGATCCGAGAGGAGTGGGTGAAGATTGTCCAGGAGGCCAAGGTCCTACATGGGCTGTAGTAGTAGTAGTTAAAGAGATGGAGAACCCAGGCCGTGATCCGAGAGGAGTGGGTGAAAATTGTCCAGGAGGCCAAGGTCCTACATGGGCTGTAGTAGTAGTAGTTAAAAAGATGGAGAACCATGGCCGTGATCCGAGAGGAGTGGGTGAAGATTGCCCAGGAGGCCAAGGTCCTACATGGGCTGTAGTAGTAGTAGTAGTAGTTAAAGAGATGGAGAACCAAGGCCGTGATCCGAGAGGAGTGGGTGAAGATTGTCCAGGAGGCCAAGGTCCTACATGGGCTGTAGTAGTAGTAGTTAAAGAGAAGGAGAACCAAGGCCGTGATCCGACAGGAGTGGGTGAAGATTGTCCAGGAGGCCAAGGCCCTATATGGGCTGTACTAGTAGTAGTTAAAGATATGGAGAACCAAGGCCGTGATCCGAGAGGAGTGGGTGAAGAATGTCCAGGAGGCCAAGGTCCTACATGGGCTGTAGTAGTAGTAGTTAAAGAGATGGAGAACCAAGGCCGTGATCCGAGAGGAGTGGGTGAAGATTGTCCAGGAGGCCAAGGTCCTACATGGGCTGTAGTAATAGTAGTTAATGAGATGGAGAACCAAGGCCGTGATCCGAGAGGAGTGGGTGAAGATTGTCCAGGAGGCCAAGGTCCTACATGGGCTGTAGTAGTAGTAGTTAAAGAGATGGAGTACCAAGGCCGTGATCCGAGAGGAGTGGGTGAAGGTTGTCCAGGAAGCCAAGGCCCTACATGGGCTGTAGTAGTAGTAGTTAAAGAGATGGAGAACCAAGGCCGTGATCCGAGAGGAGTGGGTGAAGATTGTCCAGGAGGCCAAGGTCCTACATGGGCTGTAGTAGTAGTAGTTAAGGAGATGGAGAACCAAGGCCGTGATCCGAGAGGAGTGGGTGAAGATTGTCCAGGAGGCCAAGGTCCTACATGGGCTGTAGTAGTAGTAGTTAAAGAGATGGAGAACCAAGGCCGTGATCCGAGAGTAGTAGGTGAAGATTGTCCAGGAGGCCAAGGCCCTACATGGGCTGCAGTAGTAGTAGTTAAAGAGATGGAGAACCAAGGCCGTGATCCGAGAGGAGTGGGTGAAGATTGTCCAGGAGGCCAAGGTTCTACATGGGCTGTAGTAGTAGTAGTAGTTAAAGAGATGGAGAACCAAGGCAGTGATCCGAGAGGAGTGGGTGAAGATTGTCCAGGAGGCCAAGGTCCTACATGGGCTGTAGTAGTAGTAGTTAAAGAGATGGAGAACCAAGGCCGTGATCCGAGAGGAGAGGGTGAAGATTGTCCAGGAGGCCAAGGTCCTACATGGGCTGTAGTAGTAGTAGTTAAAGAGATGGAGAACCTAGGCCGTGATCCGAGAGGAGAAGGTGAAGATTGTCCAGGAGGCCAAGGTCCTACATGGGCTGCAGTAGTAGTAGTTAAAGAGATGGAGAACCATGGCCGTGATCCGAGAGGAGTGGGTGAAGATTGTCCAGGAGGCCAAGGCCCTACATGGGCTGCAGTAGTAGTAGTTAAAGAGATGGAGAACCAAGGCCGTGATCCGAAAGGAGTGGGTGAAGATTGTCCAGGAGGCCAAGGACCTACATGGGCTGTAGTAGTAGTAGTTAAAGAGATGGAGAACCAAGACCGTGATCCGAGAGGACTGGGTGAAGATTGTCCAGGAGGCCAAGGTTCTACATGGGATGTAGTAGTAGTAGTTAAAGAGATGGAGAAGCAAGGCCGTGATCCGAGAGGACTGGGTGAGGATTGTCAAGGAGGCCAAGGCCCTATATGGGCTGCAGTAGTAGTAGTTAAAGAGATTGAGAACCAAGGCCGTGATCCGAGGGGAGTGGGTGAAGAATGTCCAGGAGGCCAAGGTCCTACATGGGCTGTAGTAGTAGTAGTTAAAAAGATGGAGAACCATGGCCGTGATCCGAGAGGAGTGGGTGAAGATTGTCCAGGAGGCCAAGGTCCTACATGGGCTGTAGTAGTAGTAGTTAAAGAGATCGAGAACCAAGTCCGTGATCCGAGAGGAGTGGGTGAAGATTGTCCAGGAGGCCAAGGTCCTACATGGGCTGTAGTAGTAGTAGTTAAAGAGATGGAGAAACAAGGCCGTGATCCGAGAAGACTGGGTGAAGATTGTCCAGGAGGCCAAGGCCCTATATGGGCTGCAGTAGTAGTAGTTATAGAGATGGAGAACCAAGGCCGTGATCCGAGAGGAGTGGGTGAAGATTGTCCTGGAGGCCAAGGTCCTACATGGGCAGTAGTAGTAGTAGTTAATGAGATGGAGAACCAAGGCCGTGATCCGAGATTAGTGGGTGAAGTTTGTCCAGGAGGCCAAGGTCCTACATGGGCTGTAGTAGTAGTAGTTAAAGAGATGGAGAACCAAGGCCGTGATCCGAGAGGAGTGGGTGAGGATTGTCCAGGAGGCCAAGGTCCTACATGGGCTGTAGTAGTAGTAGTTAAAGAGATGGAGAACCAAGGCCGTGATCCGAGAGGAGTGGGTGAAGATTGTCCAGGAGGCCAAGGTCCTACATGGGCTGTAGTAGTAGTAGTAGTTATAGAGATGGAGAACCAAGGCCGTGATCCGAGAGGAGTGGGTGAAGATTGTCCAGGAGGCCAAGGCCCTACATGGGCTGTAGTAGTAGTAGTTAAAGAGATGGAGAACCAAGGCCGTGATCCGAGAGGAGTGGGTGAAGATTGTCCAGGAGGCCAAGGTCCTACATGGGCTGTAGTAGTAGTAGTTAAAGAGATGGAGAACCAAGGCCGTGATCCGAGAGTAGTAGTTGAAGATTGTCCAGGAGGCCAAGGCCCTACATGGGCTGCAGTAGTAGTAGTTAAAGAGATGGAGTACCAAGGCCGTGATCCGAGAGGAGTGGGTGAAGATTGTCCAGGAGGCCAAGGTTCTACATGGGCTGTAGTAGTAGTAGTAGTTAAAGAGATGGAGAACCAAGGCAGTGATCCGAGAGGAGTGGGTGAAAATTGTCCAGGAGGCCAAGGTCCTACATGGGCTGTAGTAGTAGTAGTTAAATAGATGGAGAACCAAGGCAGTGATCCGAGAGGAGTGGGTGAAGATTGTCCAGGAGGCCAAGGTCCTACATGGGCTGTAGTAGTAGTAGTTAAAGAGAAGGAGAACCTAGGCCGTGATCCGACAGGAGTGGGTGAAGATTTTCCAGGAGGCCAAGGCCCTATATGGGCTGTACTAGTAGTAGTTAAAGAGATGGAGAACCAAGGCCGTGATCCGAGAGGAGTGGGTGAAGATTGTCCAGGAGGCCAAGGTCCTACATGGGCTGTAGAAGTAGTAGTTAAAGAGATGGAGAACCAGGGCCGTGATCCGAGAGGAGTGGGTGAAGATTGTCCAGGAGGCCAACGTCCTACATGGGCTGTAGTAGTAGTAGTTAAAGAGATGGAGAAGCAAGGCCGTGAACCGAGAGGACTGGGTGAAGATTGTCCAGGAGGCCAAGGCCCTATATGGGCTGAAGTAGTAGTAGTAGTTATAGAGATGGAGAACCAAGGCCGTGATCCGAGAGGAGTGGGTGAAGATTGTCCTGGAGGCCAAGGTCCTACATGGGCAGTAGTAGTAGTAGTTAAAGAGATGGAGAACCAAGGCCGTGATCCGAGAGGAGTGGGTGAAGTTTGTCCAGGAGTCCAAGGTCCTACATGGGCTGTAGTAGTAGTAGTTAAAGAGATGGAGAACCAAGGCCGTGATCCGAGAGGAGTGGGTGAAGATTGTCCAGGAGGCCAAGGTCCTACATGGGCTGTAGTAGTAGTAGTTAAAGAGATGGAGAACCATGGCCGTGATCCGAGAGGAGTGGGTGAAGATTGTCCAGGAGGCCAAGGTCCTACATGGGCTGTAGTAGTAGTAGTTAAAGAGATGGAGAACCAAGGCCGTGATCCGAGAGGAGTGGGTGAGATTGTCCAAGAGGCCAAGGCCCTACATGGGCTGTAGTAGTAGTAGTTAAAGAGATGGAGAACCAAGGCCGTGATCCGAGAGGAGTGGGTGAAGATTGTCCAGGAGGCCAAGGCCCTACATGGGCTGTATTAGTAGTAGTTAAAGAGATGGAGAACGAAGGCCGTGATCCGAGAGGAGTGGGTGAAGATTGTCCAAGAGGCCAAGGCCCTATATGGGCTGCTGTAGTAGTAGTTAAAGAGATGGAGAACCAAGGCCGTGATCCGAGAGGAGTGGGTGAAGATTGTCCAGGAGTCCAAGGTCCTACATGGGCTGTAGTAGTAGTAGTTAAAGAGATGGAGAACCAAGGCCGTGATCCGATAGGGGTGGGTGAAGATTGTCCAAGAGGCCAAGGTCCTACATGGGCTGCAGTAGTAGTAGTAGTTAAAGAGATGGAGAACCAAGGCCGTGATCCGAGAGGAGTGGATGAAGATTGTCCAGGAGGCCAAGGTCCTACATGGGCTGTAGTAGAAGTAGTTAAAGAGATGGAGAACCATGGCCGTGATCCGAGAGGAGTGGGTGAAGATTGTCCAGGAGGCCAAGGTCCTACATGGGCTGTAGTAGTAGTAGTTAAAGAGATGGAGAACCAAGGCCGTGATCCGAGAGGAGTGGGTGAAAATTGTCCAGGAGGCCAAGGTCCTACATGGGCTGTAGTAGTAGTAGTTAAAAAGATGGAGAACCATGGCCGTGATCCGAGAGGAGTGGGTGAAGATTGCCCAGGAGGCCAAGGTCCTACATGGGCTGTAGTAGTAGTAGTAGTAGTTAAAGAGATGGAGAACCAAGGCCGTGATCCGAAAGGAGTGGGTGAAGATTGTCCAGGAGGCCAAGGTCCTACATGGGCTGTAGTAGTAGTAGTTAAAGAGAAGGAGAACCAAGGCCGTGATCCGACAGGAGTGGGTGAAGATTGTCCAGGAGGCCAAGGCCCTATATGGGCTGTACTAGTAGTAGTTAAAGATATGGAGAACCAAGGCCGTGATCCGAGAGGAGTGGGTGAAGAATGTCCAGGAGGCCAAGGTCCTACATGGGCTGTAGTAGTAGTAGTTAAAGAGATGGAGAACCAAGGCCGTGATCCGAGAGGAGTGGGTGAAGATTGTCCAGGAGGCCAAGGTCCTACATGGGCTGTAGTAATAGTAGTTAATGAGATGGAGAACCAAGGCCGTGATCCGAGAGGAGTGGGTGAAGATTGTCCAGGAGGCCAAGGTCCTACATGGGCTGTAGTAGTAGTAGTTAAAGAGATGGAGTACCAAGGCCGTGATCCGAGAGGAGTGGGTGAAGGTTGTCCAGGAAGCCAAGGCCCTACATGGGCTGTAGTAGTAGTAGTTAAAGAGATGGAGAACCAAGGCCGTGATCCGAGAGGAGTGGGTGAAGATTGTCCAGGAGGCCAAGGTCCTACATGGGCTGTAGTAGTAGTAGTTAAGGAGATGGAGAACCAAGGCCGTGATCCGAGAGGAGTGGGTGAAGATTGTCCAGGAGGCCAAGGTCCTACATGGGCTGTAGTAGTAGTAGTTAAAGAGATGGAGAACCAAGGCCGTGATCCGAGAGTAGTAGGTGAAGATTGTCCAGGAGGCCAAGGCCCTACATGGGCTGCAGTAGTAGTAGTTAAAGAGATGGAGAACCAAGGCCGTGATCCGAGAGGAGTGGGTGAAGATTGTCCAGGAGGCCAAGGTTCTACATGGGCTGTAGTAGTAATAGTAGTTAAAGAGATGGAGAACCAAGGCAGTGATCCGAGAGGAGTGGGTGAAGATTGTCCAGGAGGCCAAGGTCCTACATGGGCTGTAGTAGTAGTAGTTAAAGAGATGGAGAACCAAGGCCGTGATCCGAGAGGAGAGGGTGAAGATTGTCCAGGAGGCCAAGGTCCTACATGGGCTGTAGTAGTAGTAGTTAAAGAGATGGAGAACCAAGGCCGTGATCCGAGAGGAGAAGGTGAAGATTGTCCAGGAGGCCAAGATCCTACATGGGCTGCAGTAGTAGTAGTTAAAGAGATGGAGAACCATGGCCGTGATCCGAGAGGAGTGGGTGAAGATTGTCCAGGAAGCCAAGGCCCTACATGGGCTGCAGTAGTAGTAGTTAAAGAGATGGAGAACCAAGGCCGTGATCCGAAAGGAGTGGGTGAAGATTGTCCAGGAGGCCAAGGACCTACATGGGCTGTAGTAGTAGTAGTTAAAGAGATGGAGAACCAAGACCGTGATCCGAGAGGAGTGGGTGAAGATTGTCCAGGAGGCCAAGGTTCTACATGGGATGTAGTAGTAGTAGTTAAAGAGATGGAGAAGCAAGGCCGTGATCCGAGAGGACTGGGTGAGGATTGTCAAGGAGGCCAAGGCCCTATATGGGCTGCAGTAGTAGTAGTTAAAGAGATTGAGAACCAAGGCCGTGATCCGAGGGGAGTGGGTGAAGATTGTCCAGGAGGCCAAGGTCCTACATGGGCTGTAGTAGTAGTAGTTAAAAAGATGGAGAACCATGGCCGTGATCCGAGAGGAGTGGGTGAAGATTGTCCAGGAGGCCAAGGTCCTACATGGGCTGTAGTAGTAGTAGTTAAAGAGATCGAGAACCAAGTCCGTGATCCGAGAGGAGTGGGTGAAGATTGTCCAGGAGGCCAAGGTCCTACATGGGCTGTAGTAGTAGTAGTTAAAGGGATGGAGAAACAAGGCCGTGATCCGAGAAGACTGGGTGAAGATTGTCCAGGAGGCCAAGGCCCTATATGGGCTGCAGTAGTAGTAGTTATAGAGATGGAGAACCAAGGCCGTGATCCGAGAGGAGTGGGTGAAGATTGTCCTGGAGGCCAAGGTCCTACATGGGCAGTAGTAGTAGTAGTTAATGAGATGGAGAACCAAGGCCGTGATCCGAGATTAGTGGGTGAAGTTTGTCCAGGAGGCCAAGGTCCTACATGGGCTGTAGTAGTAGTAGTTAAAGAGATGGAGAACCAAGGCCGTGATCCGAGAGGAGTGGGTGAGGATTGTCCAGGAGGCCAAGGTCGTACATGGGCTGTAGTAGTAGTAGTTAAAGAGATGGAGAACCAAGGCCGTGATCCGAGAGGAGTGGGTGAAGATTGTCCAGGAGGCCAAGGTCCTACATGGGCTGTAGTAGTAGTAGTAGTTAAAGAGATGGAGAACCAAGGCCGTGATCCGAGAGGAGTGGGTGAAGATTGTCCAGGAGGCCAAGGCCCTACATGGGCTGTAGTAGTAGTAGTTAAAGAGATGGAGAACCAAGGCCGTGATCCGAGAGGAGTGGGTGAAGATTGTCCAGGAGGCCAAGGTCCTACATGGGCTGTAGTAGTAGTAGTTAAAGAGATGGAGAACCAAGGCCGTGATCCGAGAGTAGTAGTTGAAGATTGTCCAGGAGGCCAAGGCCCTACATGGGCTGCAGTAGTAGTAGTTAAAGAGATGGAGTACCAAGGCCGTGATCCGAGAGGAGTGGGTGAAGATTGTCCAGGAGGCCAAGGTTCTACATGGGCTGTAGTAGTAGTAGTAGTTAAAGAGATGGAGAACCAAGGCAGTGATCCGAGAGGAGTGGGTGAAAATTGTCCAGGAGGCCAAGGTCCTACATGGGCTGTAGTAGTAGTAGTTAAATAGATGGAGAACCAAGGCAGTGATCCGAGAGGAGTGGGTGAAGATTGTCCAGGAGGCCAAGGTCCTACATGGGCTGTAGTAGTAGTAGTTAAAGAGAAGGAGAACCTAGGCCGTGATCCGACAGGAGTGGGTGAAGATTTTCCAGGAGGCCAAGGCCCTATATGGGCTGTACTAGTAGTAGTTAAAGAGATGGAGAACCAAGGCCGTGATCCGAGAGGAGTGGGTGAAGATTGTCCAGGAGGCCAAGGTCCTACATGGGCTGTAGAAGTAGTAGTTAAAGAGATGGAGAACCAGGGCCGTGATCCGAGAGGAGTGGGTGAAGATTGTCCAGGAGGCCAAGGTCCTACATGGGCTGTAGTAGTAGTAGTTAAAGAGATGGAGAAGCAAGGCCGTGAACCGAGAGGACTGGGTGAAGATTGTCCAGGAGGCCAAGGCCCTATATGGGCTGCAGTAGTAGTAGTAGTTATAGAGATGGAGAACCAAGGCCGTGATCCGAGAGGAGTGGGTGAAGATTGTCCTGGAGGCCAAGGTCCTACATGGGCAGTAGTAGTAGTAGTTAAAGAGATGGAGAACCAAGGCCGTGATCCGAGAGCAGTGGGTGAAGTTTGTCCAGGAGTCCAAGGTCCTACATGGGCTGTAGTAGTAGTAGTTAAAGAGATGGAGAACCAAGGCCGTGATCCGAGAGGAGTGGGTGAAGATTGTCCAGGAGGCCAAGGTCCTACATGGGCTGTAGTAGTAGTAGTTAAAGAGATGGAGAACCATGGCCGTGATCCGAGAGGAGTGGGTGAAGATTGTCCAGGAGGCCAAGGTCCTACATGGGCTGTAGTAGTAGTAGTTAAAGAGATGGAGAACCAAGGCCGTGATCCGAGAGGAGTGGGTGAGATTGTCCAAGAGGCCAAGGCCCTACATGGGCTGTAGTAGTAGTAGTTAAAGAGATGGAGAACCAAGGCCGTGATCCGAGAGGAGTGGGTGAAGATTGTCCAGGAGACCAAGGCCCTACATGGGCTGTATTAGTAGTAGTTAAAGAGATGGAGAACGAAGGCCGTGATCCGAGAGGAGTGGGTGATGATTGTCCAAGAGGCCAAGGCCCTATATGGGCTGCTGTAGTAGTAGTTAAAGAGATCGAGAACCAAGGCCGTGATCCGAGAGGAGTGGGTGAAGATTGTCCAGGAGTCCAAGGTCCTACATGGGCTGTAGTAGTAGTAGTTAAAGAGATAGAGAACCAAGGCCGTGATCCGATAGGAGTGGGTGAAGATTGTCCAAGAGGCCAAGGTCCTACATGGGCTGCAGTAGTAGTAGTAGTTAAAGAGATGGAGAACCAAGGCCGTGATCCGAGAAGAGTGGATGAAGATTGTCCAGGAGGCCAAGGTCTTACATGGGCTGTAGTAGAAGTAGTTAAAGAGATGGAGAACCATGGCCGTGATCCGAGAGGAGTGGGTGAAGATTGTCCAGGAGGCCAAGGTCCTACATGGGCTGTAGTAGTAGTAGTTAAAGAGATGGAGAACCAAGGCCGTGATCCGAGAGGAGTGGGTGAAAATTGTCCAGGAGGCCAAGGTCCTACATGGGCTGTAGTAGTAGTAGTTAAAAAGATGGAGAACCATGGCCGTGATCCGAGAGGAGTGGGTGAAGATTGTCCAGGAGGCCAAGGTCCTACATGGGCTGTAGTAGTAGTGATAGTTAAAGAGATGGAGAACCAAGGCCGTGATCCGAGAGGAGTGGGTGAAGATTGTCCAGGAGGCCAAGGTCCTACATGGGCTGTAGTAGTAGTAGTTAAAGAGAAGGAGAACCAAGGCCGTGATCCGACAGGAGTGGGTGAAGATTGTCCAGGAGGCCAAGGCCCTATATGAGCTGTACTAGTAGTAGTTAAAGATATGGAGAACCAAGGCCGTGATCCGAGAGGAGTGGGTGAAGATTGTCCAGGAGGCCAAGGTCCTACATGGGCTGTAGTAGTAGTAGTTAAAGAGATGGAGAACCAAGGCCGTGATCCGAGAGGAGTGGGTGAAGATTGTCCAGGAGGCCAAGGTCCTACATGGGCTGTAGTAGTAGTAGTTAAAGAGATGGAGAACCAAGGCCGTGATCCAAGAGGTGTGGGTGAAGATTGTCCAGGAGGCCAAGGTCCTACATGGGCTGTAGTAGTAGTAGTTAAAGAGATGGAGTACCAAGGCCGTGATCCGAGAGGAGTGGGTGAAGATTGTCCAGGAAGCCAAGGCCCTACATGGGCTGTAGTAGTAGTAGTAGTTAAAGAGATGGAGAACCAAGGCCGTGATCCGAGAGGAGTGGGTGAAGATTGTCCAGGAGGCCAAGGTCCTACATGGGCTGTAGTAGTAGTAGTTAAAGAGATGGAGAACCAAGGCCGTGATCCGAGAGTAGTAGGTGAAGATTGTCCAGGAGGCCAAGGCCCTACATGGGCTGCAGTAGTAGTAGTTAAAGAGATGGAGAACCAAGGCCGTGATCCGAGAGGAGTGGGTGAAGATTGTCCAGGAGGCCAAGGTTCTACATGGGCTGTAGTAGTAGTAGTAGTTAAAGAGATGGAGAACCAAGGCAGTGATCCGAGAGGAGTGGGTGAAGATTGTCCAGGAGGCCAAGGTCCTACATGGGCTGTAGTAGTAGTAGTTAAAGAGATGGAGAACCAAGGCCGTGATCCGAGAGGAGAGGGTGAAGATTGTCCAGGAGGCCAAGGTCCTACATGGGCTGTAGTAGTAGTAGTTAAAGGGATGGAGAACCAAGGCCGTGATCCGAGAGGAGAAGGTGAAGATTGTCCAGGAGGCCAAGGTCCTACATGGGCTGCAGTAGTAGTAGTTAAAGAGATGGAGAACCATGGCCGTGATCCGAGAGGAGTGGGTGAAGATTGTCCAGGAGGCCAAGGCCCTACATGGGCTGCAGTAGTAGTAGTTAAAGAGATGGAGAACCATGGCCGTGATCCGAGAGGAGTGGGTGAAGATTGTCCAGGAGGCCAAGGTCCTACATGGGCTGTAGTAGTAGTAGTTAAAGAGATGGAGAACCAAGGCCGTGATCCGAGAGGAGTGGGTGAGATTGTCCAAGAGGCCAAGGCCCTACATGGGCTGTAGTAGTAGTAGTTAAAGAGATGGAGAACCAAGGCCGTGATCCGAGAGGAGTGGGTGAAGATTGTCCAGGAGGCCAAGGCCCTACATGGGCTGTAGTAGTAGTAGTTAAAGAGATGGAGAACCAAGGCCGTGATCCGAGAGGAGTGGGTGAAGATTGTCCAGGAGGCCAAGGTCCTACATGGGCTGTAGTAGTAGTAGTTAAGGAGATGGAGAACCAAGGCCGTGATCCGAGAGGAGTGGGTGAAGATTGTCCAGGAGGCCAAGGTCCTACATGGGCTGTAGTAGTAGTAGTTAAAGAGATGGAGAACCAAGGCCGTGATCCGAAAGGAGTGGGTGAAGATTGTCCTGGAGGCCAAGGTCCTACATGGGCAGTAGTAGTAGTAGTTAAAGAGATGGAGAACCAAGGCCGTGATCCGAGATTAGTGGGTGAAGTTTGTCCAGGAGGCCAAGGTCCTACATGGGCTGTAGTAGTAGTAGTTAAAGAGATGGAGAACCAAGGCCGTGATCCGAGAGGAGTGGGTGAAGATTGTCCAGGAGGCCAAGGTCCTACATGGGCTGTAGTAGTAGTAGTTAAAGAGATGGAGAACCAAGGCCGTGATCCGAGAGGAGTGGGTGAGATTGTCCATGAGGCCAAGGCCCTACATGGGCTGTAGTAGTAGTAGTTAAAGAGATGGAGAACCAAGGCCGTGATCCGAGAGGAGTGGGTGAAGATTGTCCAGGAGGCCAAGGTCCTACATGGGCTGTAGTAGTAGTAGTTAAGGAGATGGAGAACCAAGGCCGTGATCCGAGAGGAGTGGGTGAAGATTGTCCAGGAGGCCAAGGCCCTATATGGGCTGCAGTAGTAGTAGTTATAGAGATGGAGAACCAAGGCCGTGATCCGAGAGGAGTGGGTGAAGATTGTCCTGGAGGCCAAGGTCCTACATGGGCAGTAGTAGTAGTAGTTAAAGAGATGGAGAACCAAGGCCGTGATCCGAGATTAGTGGGTGAAGTTTGTCCAGGAGGCCAAGGTCCTACATGGGCTGTAGTAGTAGTAGTTAAAGAGATGGAGAACCAAGGCCGTGATCCGAGAGGAGTGGGTGAGGATTGTCCAGGAGGCCAAGGTCCTACATGGGCTGTAGTAGTAGTAGTTAAAGAGATGGAGAACCAAGGCCGTGATCCGAGAGGAGTGGGTGAAGATTGTCCAGGAGACCAAGGCCCTACATGGGCTGTATTAGTAGTAGTTAAAGAGATGGAGAACGAAGGCCGTGATCCGAGAGGAGTGGGTGATGATTGTCCAAGAGGCCAAGGCCCTATATGGGCTGCTGTAGTAGTAGTTAAAGAGATCGAGAACCAAGGCCGTGATCCGAGAGGAGTGGGTGAAGATTGTCCAGGAGTCCAAGGTCCTACATGGGCTGTAGTAGTAGTAGTTAAAGAGATAGAGAACCAAGGCCGTGATCCGATAGGAGTGGGTGAAGATTGTCCAAGAGGCCAAGGTCCTACATGGGCTGCAGTAGTAGTAGTAGTTAAAGAGATGGAGAACCAAGGCCGTGATCCGAGAAGAGTGGATGAAGATTGTCCAGGAGGCCAAGGTCTTACATGGGCTGTAGTAGAAGTAGTTAAAGAGATGGAGAACCATGGCCGTGATCCGAGAGGAGTGGGTGAAGATTGTCCAGGAGGCCAAGGTCCTACATGGGCTGTAGTAGTAGTAGTTAAAGAGATGGAGAACCAAGGCCGTGATCCGAGAGGAGTGGGTGAAAATTGTCCAGGAGGCCAAGGTCCTACATGGGCTGTAGTAGTAGTAGTTAAAAAGATGGAGAACCATGGCCGTGATCCGAGAGGAGTGGGTGAAGATTGTCCAGGAGGCCAAGGTCCTACATGGGCTGTAGTAGTAGTGATAGTTAAAGAGATGGAGAACCAAGGCCGTGATCCGAGAGGAGTGGGTGAAGATTGTCCAGGAGGCCAAGGTCCTACATGGGCTGTAGTAGTAGTAGTTAAAGAGAAGGAGAACCAAGGCCGTGATCCGACAGGAGTGGGTGAAGATTGTCCAGGAGGCCAAGGCCCTATATGAGCTGTACTAGTAGTAGTTAAAGATATGGAGAACCAAGGCCGTGATCCGAGAGGAGTGGGTGAAGATTGTCCAGGAGGCCAAGGTCCTACATGGGCTGTAGTAGTAGTAGTTAAAGAGATGGAGAACCAAGGCCGTGATCCGAGAGGAGTGGGTGAAGATTGTCCAGGAGGCCAAGGTCCTACATGGGCTGTAGTAGTAGTAGTTAAAGAGATGGAGAACCAAGGCCGTGATCCAAGAGGTGTGGGTGAAGATTGTCCAGGAGGCCAAGGTCCTACATGGGCTGTAGTAGTAGTAGTTAAAGAGATGGAGTACCAAGGCCGTGATCCGAGAGGAGTGGGTGAAGATTGTCCAGGAAGCCAAGGCCCTACATGGGCTGTAGTAGTAGTAGTAGTTAAAGAGATGGAGAACCAAGGCCGTGATCCGAGAGGAGTGGGTGAAGATTGTCCAGGAGGCCAAGGTCCTACATGGGCTGTAGTAGTAGTAGTTAAAGAGATGGAGAACCAAGGCCGTGATCCGAGAGTAGTAGGTGAAGATTGTCCAGGAGGCCAAGGCCCTACATGGGCTGCAGTAGTAGTAGTTAAAGAGATGGAGAACCAAGGCCGTGATCCGAGAGGAGTGGGTGAAGATTGTCCAGGAGGCCAAGGTTCTACATGGGCTGTAGTAGTAGTAGTAGTTAAAGAGATGGAGAACCAAGGCAGTGATCCGAGAGGAGTGGGTGAAGATTGTCCAGGAGGCCAAGGTCCTACATGGGCTGTAGTAGTAGTAGTTAAAGAGATGGAGAACCAAGGCCGTGATCCGAGAGGAGAGGGTGAAGATTGTCCAGGAGGCCAAGGTCCTACATGGGCTGTAGTAGTAGTAGTTAAAGGGATGGAGAACCAAGGCCGTGATCCGAGAGGAGAAGGTGAAGATTGTCCAGGAGGCCAAGGTCCTACATGGGCTGCAGTAGTAGTAGTTAAAGAGATGGAGAACCATGGCCGTGATCCGAGAGGAGTGGGTGAAGATTGTCCAGGAGGCCAAGGCCCTACATGGGCTGCAGTAGTAGTAGTTAAAGAGATGGAGAACCATGGCCGTGATCCGAGAGGAGTGGGTGAAGATTGTCCAGGAGGCCAAGGTCCTACATGGGCTGTAGTAGTAGTAGTTAAAGAGATGGAGAACCAAGGCCGTGATCCGAGAGGAGTGGGTGAGATTGTCCAAGAGGCCAAGGCCCTACATGGGCTGTAGTAGTAGTAGTTAAAGAGATGGAGAACCAAGGCCGTGATCCGAGAGGAGTGGGTGAAGATTGTCCAGGAGGCCAAGGCCCTACATGGGCTGTAGTAGTAGTAGTTAAAGAGATGGAGAACCAAGGCCGTGATCCGAGAGGAGTGGGTGAAGATTGTCCAGGAGGCCAAGGTCCTACATGGGCTGTAGTAGTAGTAGTTAAGGAGATGGAGAACCAAGGCCGTGATCCGAGAGGAGTGGGTGAAGATTGTCCAGGAGGCCAAGGTCCTACATGGGCTGTAGTAGTAGTAGTTAAAGAGATGGAGAACCAAGGCCGTGATCCGAAAGGAGTGGGTGAAGATTGTCCTGGAGGCCAAGGTCCTACATGGGCAGTAGTAGTAGTAGTTAAAGAGATGGAGAACCAAGGCCGTGATCCGAGATTAGTGGGTGAAGTTTGTCCAGGAGGCCAAGGTCCTACATGGGCTGTAGTAGTAGTAGTTAAAGAGATGGAGAACCAAGGCCGTGATCCGAGAGGAGTGGGTGAAGATTGTCCAGGAGGCCAAGGTCCTACATGGGCTGTAGTAGTAGTAGTTAAAGAGATGGAGAACCAAGGCCGTGATCCGAGAGGAGTGGGTGAGATTGTCCATGAGGCCAAGGCCCTACATGGGCTGTAGTAGTAGTAGTTAAAGAGATGGAGAACCAAGGCCGTGATCCGAGAGGAGTGGGTGAAGATTGTCCAGGAGGCCAAGGTCCTACATGGGCTGTAGTAGTAGTAGTTAAGGAGATGGAGAACCAAGGCCGTGATCCGAGAGGAGTGGGTGAAGATTGTCCAGGAGGCCAAGGCCCTATATGGGCTGCAGTAGTAGTAGTTATAGAGATGGAGAACCAAGGCCGTGATCCGAGAGGAGTGGGTGAAGATTGTCCTGGAGGCCAAGGTCCTACATGGGCAGTAGTAGTAGTAGTTAAAGAGATGGAGAACCAAGGCCGTGATCCGAGATTAGTGGGTGAAGTTTGTCCAGGAGGCCAAGGTCCTACATGGGCTGTAGTAGTAGTAGTTAAAGAGATGGAGAACCAAGGCCGTGATCCGAGAGGAGTGGGTGAGGATTGTCCAGGAGGCCAAGGTCCTACATGGGCTGTAGTAGTAGTAGTTAAAGAGATGGAGAACCAAGGCCGTGATCCGAGAGGAGTGGGTGAAGATTGTCCAGGAGGCCAAGGTCCTACATGGGCTGTAGTAGTAGTAGTAGTTAAAGAGATGGAGAACCAAGGCCGTGATCCGAGAGGAGTGGGTGAAGATTGTCCAGGAGGCCAAGGTCCTACATGGGCTGTAGTAGTAGTAGTTAAATAGATGGAGAACCAAGGCAGTGATCCGAGAGGAGTGGGTGAAGATTGTCCAGGAGGCCAAGGTCCTACATGGGCTGTAGTAGTAGTAGTTAAAGAGATGGAGAACCAAGGCCGTGATCCGAGAGGAGTGGGTGAAGATTGTCCAACGAGGCCAAGGTCCTATATGGGCTGTAGTAGTAGTAGTTAAAGAGATGGAGAACCAAGGCCGTGATCCGAGAGGAGTGGGTGAAGATTGTCCAGGAGGCCAAGGTCCTACATGGGCTGTAGTAGTAGTAGTTAAAGAGAAGGAGAACCTAGGCCGTGATCCGACAGGAGTGGGTGAAGATTGTCCAGGAGGCCAAGGCCCTATATGGGCTGTACTAGTAGTAGTTAAAGAGATGGAGAACCAAGGCCGTGATCTGAGAGGAGTGGGTGAAGATTGTCCAGGAGGCCAAGGTCCTACATGGGCTGTAGAGGTAGTAGTTAAAGAGATGGAGAACCAGGGCCGTGATCCGAGAGGAGTGGGTGAAGATTGTCCAGGAGGCCAAGGTCCTACATGGGCTGTAGTAGTAGTAGTTAAAGAGATGGAGAAGCAAGGCCGTGAACCGAGAGGACTGGGTGAAGATTGTCCAGGAGGCCAAGGCCCTATATGGGCTGCAGTAGTAGTAGTAGTTATAGAGATGGAGAACCAAGGCCGTGATCCGAGAGGAGTGGGTGAAGATTGTCCTGGAGGCCAAGGTCCTACATGGGCAGTAGTAGTAGTAGTTAAAGAGATGGAGAACCAAGGCCGTGATCCGAGAGGAGTGGGTGAAGTTTGTCCAGGAGTCCAAGGTCCTACATGGGCTGTAGTAGTAGTAGTTAAAGAGATGGAGAACCAAGGCCGTGATCCGAGAGGAGTGGGTGAAGATTGTCCAGGAGGCCAAGGTCCTACATGGGCTGTAGTAGTAGTAGTTAAAGAGATGGAGAACCAAGGCCGTGATCCGAGAGGAGTGGGTGAGATTGTCCAAGAGGCCAAGGCCCTACATGGGCTGTAGTAGTAGTAGTTAAAGAGATGGAGAACCAAGGCCGTGATCCGAGAGGAGTGGGTGAAGATTGTCCAGGAGGCCAAGGCCCTACATGGGCTGTATTAGTAGTAGTTAAAGAGATGGAGAACGAAGGCCGTGATCCGAGAGGAGTGGGTGAAGATTGTCCAAGAGGCCAAGGCCCTATATGGGCTGCTGTAGTAGTAGTTAAAGAGATGGAGAACCAAGGCCGTGATCCGAGAGGAGTGGGTGAAGATTGTCCAGGAGTCCAAGGTCCTACATGGGCTGTAGTAGTAGTAGTTAAAGAGATGGAGAACCAAGGCCGTGATCCGATAGGGGTGGGTGAAGATTGTCCAAGAGGCCAAGGTCCTACATGGGCTGCAGTAGTAGTAGTAGTTAAAGAGATGGAGAACCAAGGCCGTGATCCGAGAGGAGTGGATGAAGATTGTCCAGGAGGCCAAGGTCCTACATGGGCTGTAGTAGAAGTAGTTAAAGAGATGGAGAACCATGGCCGTGATCCGAGAGGAGTGGGTGAAGATTGTCCAGGAGGCCAAGGTCCTACATGGGCTGTAGTAGTAGTAGTTAAAGAGATGGAGAACCAAGGCCGTGATCCGAGAGGAGTGGGTGAAAATTGTCCAGGAGGCCAAGGTCCTACATGGGCTGTAGTAGTAGTAGTTAAAAAGATGGAGAACCATGGCCGTGATCCGAGAGGAGTGGGTGAAGATTGCCCAGGAGGCCAAGGTCCTACATGGGCTGTAGTAGTAGTAGTAGTAGTTAAAGAGATGGAGAACCAAGGCCGTGATCCGAGAGGAGTGGGTGAAGATTGTCCAGGAGGCCAAGGTCCTACATGGGCTGTAGTAGTAGTAGTTAAAGAGAAGGAGAACCAAGGCCGTGATCCGACAGGAGTGGGTGAAGATTGTCCAGGAGGCCAAGGCCCTATATGGGCTGTACTAGTAGTAGTTAAAGATATGGAGAACCAAGGCCGTGATCCGAGAGGAGTGGGTGAAGAATGTCCAGGAGGCCAAGGTCCTACATGGGCTGTAGTAGTAGTAGTTAAAGAGATGGAGAACCAAGGCCGTGATCCGAGAGGAGTGGGTGAAGATTGTCCAGGAGGCCAAGGTCCTACATGGGCTGTAGTAGTAGTAGTTAAAGAGATGGAGAACCAAGGCCGTGATCCGAGAGGAGTGGGTGAAGATTGTCCAGGAGGCCAAGGTCCTACATGGGCTGTAGTAGTAGTAGTTAAAGAGATGGAGTACCAAGGCCGTGATCCGAGAGGAGTGGGTGAAGATTGTCCAGGAGGCCAAGGCCCTACATGGGCTGTAGTAGTAGTAGTTAAAGAGATGGAGAACCAAGGCCGTGATCCGAGAGGAGTGGGTGAAGATTGTCCAGGAGGCCAAGGTCCTACATGGGCTGTAGTAGTAGTAGTTAAGGAGATGGAGAACCAAGGCCGTGATCCGAGAGGAGTGGGTGAAGATTGTCCAGGAGGCCAAGGTCCTACATGGGCTGTAGTAGTAGTAGTTAATGAGATGGAGAACCAAGGCCGTGATCCGAGAGTAGTAGGTGAAGATTCTCCAGGAGGCCAAGGCCCTACATGGGCTGCAGTAGTAGTAGTTAAAGAGATGGAGAACCAAGGCCGTGATCCGAGAGGAGTGGGTGAAGATTGTCCAGGAGGCCAAGGTTCTACATGGGCTGTAGTAGTAGTAGTAGTTAAAGAGATGGAGAACCAAGGCAGTGATCCGAGAGGAGTGGGTGAAGATTGTCCAGGAGGCCAAGGTCCTACATGGGCTGTAGTAGTAGTAGTTAAAGAGATGGAGAACCAAGGCCGTGATCCGAGAGGAGAGGGTGAAGATTGTCCAGGAGGCCAAGGTCCTACATGGGCTGTAGTAGTAGTAGTTAAAGAGATGGAGAACCAAGGCCGTGATCCGAGAGGAGAAGGTGAAGATTGTCCAGGAGGCCAAGGTCCTACATGGGCTGCAGTAGTAGTAGTTAAAGAGATGGAGAACCATGGCCGTGATCCGAGAGGAGTGGGTGAAGATTGTCCAGGAGGCCAAGGCCCTACATGGGCTGCAGTAGTAGTAGTTAAAGAGATGGAGAACCAAGGCCGTGATCCGAAAGGAGTGGGTGAAGATTGTCCAGGAGGCCAAGGACCTACATGGGCTGTAGTAGTAGTAGTTAAAGAGATGGAGAACCAAGACCGTGATCCGAGAGGAGTGGGTGAAGATTGTCCAGGAGGCCAAGGTTCTACATGGGATGTAGTAGTAGTAGTTAAAGAGATGGAGAAGCAAGGCCGTGATCCGAGAGGACTGGGTGAGGATTGTCAAGGAGGCCAAGGCCCTATATGGGCTGCAGTAGTAGTAGTTAAAGAGATGGAGAACCAAGGCCGTGATCCGAGGGGAGTGGGTGAAGATTGTCCAGGAGGCCAAGGTCCTACATGGGCTGTAGTAGTAGTAGTTAAAAAGATGGAGAACCATGGCCGTGATCCGAGAGGAGTGGGTGAAGATTGTCCAGGAGGCCAAGGTCCTACATGGGCTGTAGTAGTAGTAGTTAAAGAGATGGAGAACCAAGGCCGTGATCCGAGAGGAGTGGGTGAAGATTGTCCAGGATGCCAAGGTCCTACATGGGCTGTAGTAGTAGTAGTTAAAGAGATGGAGAAGCAAGGCCGTGATCCGAGAAGACTGGGTGAAGATTGTCCAGGAGGCCAAGGCCCTATATGGGCTGCAGTAGTAGTAGTTATAGAGATGGAGAACCAAGGCCGTGATCCGAGAGGAGTGGGTGAAGATTGTCCTGGAGGCCAAGGTCCTACATGGGCAGTAGTAGTAGTAGTTAAAGAGATGGAGAACCAAGGCTGTGATCCGAGATTAGTGGGTGAAGTTTGTCCAGGAGGCCAAGGTCCTACATGGGCTGTAGTAGTAGTAGTTAAAGAGATGGAGAACCAAGGCCGTGATCCGAGAGGAGTGGGTGAGGATTGTCCAGGAGGCCAAGGTCCTACATGGGCTGTAGTAGTAGTAGTTAAAGAGATGGAGAACCAAGGCCGTGATCCGAGAGGAGTGGGTGAAGATTGTCCAGGAGGCCAAGGTCCTACATGGGCTGTAGTAGTAGTAGTAGTTAAAGAGATGGAGAACCAAGGCCGTGATCCGAGAGGAGTGGGTGAAGATTGTCCAGGAGGCCAAGGCCCTACATGGGCTGTAGTAGTAGTAGTTAAAGAGATGGAGAACCAAGGCCGTGATCCGAGAGGAGTGGGTGAAGATTGTCCAGGAGGCCAAGGTCCTACATGGGCTGTAGTAGTAGTAGTTAAAGAGATGGAGAACCAAGGCCGTGATCCGAGAGTAGTAGGTGAAGATTGTCCAGGAGGCCAAGGCCCTACATGGGCTGCAGTAGTAGTAGTTAAAGAGATGGAGTACCAAGGCCGTGATCCGAGAGGAGTGGGTGAAGATTGTCCAGGAGGCCAAGGTTCTACATGGGCTGTAGTAGTAGTAGTAGTTAAAGAGATGGAGAACCAAGGCAGTGATCCGAGAGGAGTGGGTGAAGATTGTCCAGGAGGCCAGGGTCCTACATGGGCTGTAGTAGTAGTAGTTAAATAGATGGAGAACCAAGGCAGTGATCCGAGAGGAGTGGGTGAAGATTGTCCAGGAGGCCAAGGTCCTACATGGGCTGTAGTAGTAGTAGTTAAAGAGATGGAGAACCAAGGCCGTGATCCGAGAGGAGTGGGTGAAGATTGTCCAAAGAGGCCAAGGTCCTATATGGGCTGTAGTAGTAGTAGTTAAAGAGATGGAGAACCAAGGCCGTGATCCGAGAGGAGTGGGTGAAGATTGTCCAGGAGGCCAAGGTCCTACATGGGCTGTAGTAGTAGTAGTTAAAGAGAAGGAGAACCTAGGCCGTGATCCGACAGGAGTGGGTGAAGATTGTCCAGGAGGCCAAGGCCCTATATGGGCTGTACTAGTAGTAGTTAAAGAGATGGAGAACCAAGGCCGTGATCCGAGAGGAGTGGGTGAAGATTGTCCAGGAGGCCAAGGTCCTACATGGGCTGTAGAAGTAGTAGTTAAAGAGATGGAGAACCAGGGCCGTGATCCGAGAGGAGTGGGTGAAGATTGTCCAGGAGGCCAAGGTCCTACATGGGCTGTAGTAGTAGTAGTTAAAGAGATGGAGAAGCAAGGCCGTGAACCGAGAGGACTGGGTGAAGATTGTCCAGGAGGCCAAGGCCCTATATGGGCTGCAGTAGTAGTAGTAGTTATAGAGATGGAGAACCAAGGCCGTGATCCGAGAGGAGTGGGTGAAGATTGTCCTGGAGGCCAAGGTCCTACATGGGCAGTAGTAGTAGTAGTTAAAGAGATGGAGAACCAAGGCCGTGATCCGAGAGCAGTGGGTGAAGTTTGTCCAGGAGTCCAAGGTCCTACATGGGCTGTAGTAGTAGTAGTTAAAGAGATGGAGAACCAAGGCCGTGATCCGAGAGGAGTGGGTGAAGATTGTCCAGGAGGCCAAGGTCCTACATGGACTGTAGTAGTAGTAGTTAAAGAGATGGAGAACCATGGCCGTGATCCGAGAGGAGTGGGTGAAGATTGTCCAGGAGGCCAAGGTCCTACATGGGCTGTAGTAGTAGTAGTTAAAGAGAAGGAGAACCAAGGCCGTGATCCGAGAGGAGTGGGTGAGATTGTCCAAGAGGCCAAGGCCCTACATGGGCTGTAGTAGTAGTAGTTAAAGAGATGGAGAACCAAGGCCGTGATCCGAGAGGAGTGGGTGAAGATTGTCCAGGAGGCCAAGGCCCTACATGGGCTGTATTAGTAGTAGTTAAAGAGATGGAGAACCAAGGCAGTGATCCGAGAGGAGTGGGTGAAGATTGTCCAGGAGGCCAAGGTCCTACATGGGCTGTAGTAGTAGTAGTTAAAGAGATGGAGAACCAAAGCCGTGATCCGAGAGGAGTGGGTGAAGATTGTCCAGGAGGCCAAGGTCCTACATGGGCTGTAGTAGTAGTAGTTAAAGAGATGGAGAACCAAGGCCGTGATCCGAGAGGAGTGGGTGAAGATTGTCCAGGAGGCCAAGGTCCTACATGGGCTGTAGTAGTAGTAGTTAAAGAGATGGAGAACCAAGGCCGTGATCCGAGAGGAGTGGGTGAAGATTGTCCCGGAGGCCAAGGTTCTACATGGGCTGTAGTAGTAGTAGTAGTTAAAGAGATGGAGAACCATGGCCGTGATCCGAGAGGAGTGGGTGAAGATTGTCCAAGAGGCCAAGGCCCTACATGGGCTGTAGTTGTAGTAGTTAAAGAGATGGAGAAGCAAGGCCGTGATCCGAGAGGAGTGGATGAAGATTGTCCAGGAGGCCAAGGCCCTACATGGGCTGTAGTAGTAGTAGTTAAAAAGATGGAGAACGAAGGCCGTGATCCGAGAGGAGTGGGTGAAGATTGTCCAAGAGGCCAAGGCCCTATATGGGCTGCAGTAGTAGTAGTTAAAGAGATGGAGAACCAAGGCCGTGATCCGAGAGGAGTGGGTGAATATCGTCCAGGAGGCCAAGGTCCTACATGGGCTGTAGTGAAAATGAAAATCCACAGCCTGCTTCCAGTCTCCGACCGGGTCAGGAATGGAATGAATGAAGCCCCCATCTAGCGGCGAGGATATGAAATGTGCCGGCTGCCGAAGCCTGTCGCACTCCTCTGGGGCAATGATTAAATGAATGACAGATGAAATCAAATGATAGTGGAGAGTGTTGCTGGAATGAAATTGTGACAGGGAAAACCGGAGTACCCGGAGAAAAACCTGTCTGCCTCCGTTTTGTCCAGCACAGATCTCACATGGAGTGACCGGGATTGGAACCACGGACCAAGCGGTGAGAGGCCGGCGTGCTGCCGCCTAAGCCACGGAGGCTCTACATGGTCTGTAGTAGTAGTAGTTAAAGACATGGAGAACCATGGCCGTGATCCGAGAGTAGTAGGTGAAGATTGTCCAGGAGGCCAAGGCCCTACATGGCCTGCAGTAGTAGTAGTTAAAGAGATGGAGAACCAAGGCCGTGATCCGAGAGGAGTGGGTGAAGATTGTCCCGGAGGCCAAGGTTCTACATGGGCTGTAGTAGTAGTAGTAGTTAAAGAGATGGAGAACCAAGGCAGTGATCCGAGAGGAGTGGGTGAAGATTGTCCAGGAGGCCAAGGTCCTACATGGGCTGTAGTTGTAGTAGTTAAAGAGATGGAGAACCAAGGCCGTGATCCGAGAGGAGTGGGTGAAGATTGTCCAGGAAGCCAAGGTCCTACATGGGCTGTAGTAGTAATAGTTAAAGAGATGGAGAACCAAGGCCGTGATCCGAGAGGAGTGGGTGAAGATTGTCCAGGAGGCCAAGGTCCTACATGGGCTGTAGTAGTAGAAGTTAAAGAGATGGAGAACCAAGGCCGTGATCCGAGAGGAGTGGGTGAAGATTGTCCAGGAGGCCAAGATTCTACATGGGATGTAGTAGTAGTAGTTAAAGAGATGGAGAAGCAAGGCCGTGATCCGAGAGGACTGGGTGAGGATTGTCCAGGAGGCCAAGGCCCTATATGGGCTGCAGTAGTAGTAGTTAAAGAGATAGAGAACCAAGGCCGTGATCCGAGGGGAGTGGGTGAAGATTGTCCAGGAGGCCAAGGTCCTACATGGGCAGTAGTAGTAGTAGTTAAAGAGATGGAGAACCAAGGCAGTGATCCGAGAGGAGTGGGTGAAGATTGTCCAGGAGGCCAAGGTCCTACATGGGCTGTAGTAGTGGTAGTTAAAGAGATGGAGAACCAAGGCCGTGATCCGAGAGGAGTGGGTGAAGATTGTCCAGGAGGCCAAGGTCCTACATGGGCTGTAGTAGTAGTAGTTAAAGAGATGGAGAAGCAAGGCCGTGATCCGAGAGGACTGGGTGAAGATTGTCCAGGAGGCCAAGGCCCTATATGGGCTGCAGTAGTAGTAGTTATAGAGATGGAAAACCAAGGCCGTGATCCGAGAGGAGTGGGTGAAGATTGTCCAGGAGGCCAAGGTCCTACATGGGCTGTAGTAGTAGTAGTTAAAGAGAAGGAGAACCAAGGCCGTGATCCGACAGGAGTGGGTGAAGATTGTCCAGGAGGCCAAGGCCCTATATGGGCTGTACTAGTAGTAGTTAAAGATATGGAGAACCAAGGCCGTGATCCGAGAGGAGTGGGTGAAGAATGTCCAGGAGGCCAAGGTCCTACATGGGCTGTAGTAGTAGTAGTTAAAGAGATGGAGAACCAAGGCCGTGATCCGAGAGGAGTGGGTGAAGATTGTCCAGGAGGCCAAGGTCCTACATGGGCTGTAGTAGTAGTAGTTAAAGAGATGGAGAACCAAGGCCGTGATCCGAGAGGAGTGGGTGAAGATTGTCCAGGAGGCCAAGGTCCTACATGGGCTGTAGTAGTAGTAGTTAAAGAGATGGAGTACCAAGGCCGTGATCCGAGAGGAGTGGGTGAAGATTGTCCAGGAGGCCAAGGCCCTACATGGGCTGTAGTAGTAGTAGTTAAAGAGATGGAGAACCAAGGCCGTGATCCGAGAGGAGTGGGTGAAGATTGTCCAGGAGGCCAAGGTCCTACATGGGCTGTAGTAGTAGTAGTTAAGGAGATGGAGAACCAAGGCCGTGATCCGAGAGGAGTGGGTGAAGATTGTCCAGGAGGCCAAGGTCCTACATGGGCTGTAGTAGTAGTAGTTAATGAGATGGAGAACCAAGGCCGTGATCCGAGAGTAGTAGGTGAAGATTCTCCAGGAGGCCAAGGCCCTACATGGGCTGCAGTAGTAGTAGTTAAAGAGATGGAGAACCAAGGCCGTGATCCGAGAGGAGTGGGTGAAGATTGTCCAGGAGGCCAAGGTTCTACATGGGCTGTAGTAGTAGTAGTAGTTAAAGAGATGGAGAACCAAGGCAGTGATCCGAGAGGAGTGGGTGAAGATTGTCCAGGAGGCCAAGGTCCTACATGGGCTGTAGTAGTAGTAGTTAAAGAGATGGAGAACCAAGGCCGTGATCCGAGAGGAGAGGGTGAAGATTGTCCAGGAGGCCAAGGTCCTACATGGGCTGTAGTAGTAGTAGTTAAAGAGATGGAGAACCAAGGCCGTGATCCGAGAGGAGAAGGTGAAGATTGTCCAGGAGGCCAAGGTCCTACATGGGCTGCAGTAGTAGTAGTTAAAGAGATGGAGAACCATGGCCGTGATCCGAGAGGAGTGGGTGAAGATTGTCCAGGAGGCCAAGGCCCTACATGGGCTGCAGTAGTAGTAGTTAAAGAGATGGAGAACCAAGGCCGTGATCCGAAAGGAGTGGGTGAAGATTGTCCAGGAGGCCAAGGACCTACATGGGCTGTAGTAGTAGTAGTTAAAGAGATGGAGAACCAAGACCGTGATCCGAGAGGAGTGGGTGAAGATTGTCCAGGAGGCCAAGGTTCTACATGGGATGTAGTAGTAGTAGTTAAAGAGATGGAGAAGCAAGGCCGTGATCCGAGAGGACTGGGTGAGGATTGTCAAGGAGGCCAAGGCCCTATATGGGCTGCAGTAGTAGTAGTTAAAGAGATGGAGAACCAAGGCCGTGATCCGAGGGGAGTGGGTGAAGATTGTCCAGGAGGCCAAGGTCCTACATGGGCTGTAGTAGTAGTAGTTAAAAAGATGGAGAACCATGGCCGTGATCCGAGAGGAGTGGGTGAAGATTGTCCAGGAGGCCAAGGTCCTACATGGGCTGTAGTAGTAGTAGTTAAAGAGATGGAGAACCAAGGCCGTGATCCGAGAGGAGTGGGTGAAGATTGTCCAGGATGCCAAGGTCCTACATGGGCTGTAGTAGTAGTAGTTAAAGAGATGGAGAAGCAAGGCCGTGATCCGAGAAGACTGGGTGAAGATTGTCCAGGAGGCCAAGGCCCTATATGGGCTGCAGTAGTAGTAGTTATAGAGATGGAGAACCAAGGCCGTGATCCGAGAGGAGTGGGTGAAGATTGTCCTGGAGGCCAAGGTCCTACATGGGCAGTAGTAGTAGTAGTTAAAGAGATGGAGAACCAAGGCTGTGATCCGAGATTAGTGGGTGAAGTTTGTCCAGGAGGCCAAGGTCCTACATGGGCTGTAGTAGTAGTAGTTAAAGAGATGGAGAACCAAGGCCGTGATCCGAGAGGAGTGGGTGAGGATTGTCCAGGAGGCCAAGGTCCTACATGGGCTGTAGTAGTAGTAGTTAAAGAGATGGAGAACCAAGGCCGTGATCCGAGAGGAGTGGGTGAAGATTGTCCAGGAGGCCAAGGTCCTACATGGGCTGTAGTAGTAGTAGTAGTTAAAGAGATGGAGAACCAAGGCCGTGATCCGAGAGGAGTGGGTGAAGATTGTCCAGGAGGCCAAGGCCCTACATGGGCTGTAGTAGTAGTAGTTAAAGAGATGGAGAACCAAGGCCGTGATCCGAGAGGAGTGGGTGAAGATTGTCCAGGAGGCCAAGGTCCTACATGGGCTGTAGTAGTAGTAGTTAAAGAGATGGAGAACCAAGGCCGTGATCCGAGAGTAGTAGGTGAAGATTGTCCAGGAGGCCAAGGCCCTACATGGGCTGCAGTAGTAGTAGTTAAAGAGATGGAGTACCAAGGCCGTGATCCGAGAGGAGTGGGTGAAGATTGTCCAGGAGGCCAAGGTTCTACATGGGCTGTAGTAGTAGTAGTAGTTAAAGAGATGGAGAACCAAGGCAGTGATCCGAGAGGAGTGGGTGAAGATTGTCCAGGAGGCCAGGGTCCTACATGGGCTGTAGTAGTAGTAGTTAAATAGATGGAGAACCAAGGCAGTGATCCGAGAGGAGTGGGTGAAGATTGTCCAGGAGGCCAAGGTCCTACATGGGCTGTAGTAGTAGTAGTTAAAGAGATGGAGAACCAAGGCCGTGATCCGAGAGGAGTGGGTGAAGATTGTCCAAAGAGGCCAAGGTCCTATATGGGCTGTAGTAGTAGTAGTTAAAGAGATGGAGAACCAAGGCCGTGATCCGAGAGGAGTGGGTGAAGATTGTCCAGGAGGCCAAGGTCCTACATGGGCTGTAGTAGTAGTAGTTAAAGAGAAGGAGAACCTAGGCCGTGATCCGACAGGAGTGGGTGAAGATTGTCCAGGAGGCCAAGGCCCTATATGGGCTGTACTAGTAGTAGTTAAAGAGATGGAGAACCAAGGCCGTGATCCGAGAGGAGTGGGTGAAGATTGTCCAGGAGGCCAAGGTCCTACATGGGCTGTAGAAGTAGTAGTTAAAGAGATGGAGAACCAGGGCCGTGATCCGAGAGGAGTGGGTGAAGATTGTCCAGGAGGCCAAGGTCCTACATGGGCTGTAGTAGTAGTAGTTAAAGAGATGGAGAAGCAAGGCCGTGAACCGAGAGGACTGGGTGAAGATTGTCCAGGAGGCCAAGGCCCTATATGGGCTGCAGTAGTAGTAGTAGTTATAGAGATGGAGAACCAAGGCCGTGATCCGAGAGGAGTGGGTGAAGATTGTCCTGGAGGCCAAGGTCCTACATGGGCAGTAGTAGTAGTAGTTAAAGAGATGGAGAACCAAGGCCGTGATCCGAGAGCAGTGGGTGAAGTTTGTCCAGGAGTCCAAGGTCCTACATGGGCTGTAGTAGTAGTAGTTAAAGAGATGGAGAACCAAGGCCGTGATCCGAGAGGAGTGGGTGAAGATTGTCCAGGAGGCCAAGGTCCTACATGGACTGTAGTAGTAGTAGTTAAAGAGATGGAGAACCATGGCCGTGATCCGAGAGGAGTGGGTGAAGATTGTCCAGGAGGCCAAGGTCCTACATGGGCTGTAGTAGTAGTAGTTAAAGAGAAGGAGAACCAAGGCCGTGATCCGAGAGGAGTGGGTGAGATTGTCCAAGAGGCCAAGGCCCTACATGGGCTGTAGTAGTAGTAGTTAAAGAGATGGAGAACCAAGGCCGTGATCCGAGAGGAGTGGGTGAAGATTGTCCAGGAGGCCAAGGCCCTACATGGGCTGTATTAGTAGTAGTTAAAGAGATGGAGAACCAAGGCAGTGATCCGAGAGGAGTGGGTGAAGATTGTCCAGGAGGCCAAGGTCCTACATGGGCTGTAGTAGTAGTAGTTAAAGAGATGGAGAACCAAAGCCGTGATCCGAGAGGAGTGGGTGAAGATTGTCCAGGAGGCCAAGGTCCTACATGGGCTGTAGTAGTAGTAGTTAAAGAGATGGAGAACCAAGGCCGTGATCCGAGAGGAGTGGGTGAAGATTGTCCAGGAGGCCAAGGTCCTACATGGGCTGTAGTAGTAGTAGTTAAAGAGATGGAGAACCAAGGCCGTGATCCGAGAGGAGTGGGTGAAGATTGTCCCGGAGGCCAAGGTTCTACATGGGCTGTAGTAGTAGTAGTAGTTAAAGAGATGGAGAACCATGGCCGTGATCCGAGAGGAGTGGGTGAAGATTGTCCAAGAGGCCAAGGCCCTACATGGGCTGTAGTTGTAGTAGTTAAAGAGATGGAGAAGCAAGGCCGTGATCCGAGAGGAGTGGATGAAGATTGTCCAGGAGGCCAAGGCCCTACATGGGCTGTAGTAGTAGTAGTTAAAAAGATGGAGAACGAAGGCCGTGATCCGAGAGGAGTGGGTGAAGATTGTCCAAGAGGCCAAGGCCCTATATGGGCTGCAGTAGTAGTAGTTAAAGAGATGGAGAACCAAGGCCGTGATCCGAGAGGAGTGGGTGAATATCGTCCAGGAGGCCAAGGTCCTACATGTGCTGTAGTGAAAATGAAAATCCACAGCCTGCTTCCAGTCTCCGACCGGGTCAGGAATGGAATGAATGAAGCCCCCATCTAGCGGCGAGGATATGAAATGTGCCGGCTGCCGAAGCCTGTCGCACTCCTCTGGGGCAATGATTAAATGAATGACAGATGAAATCAAATGATAGTGGAGAGTGTTGCTGGAATGAAATTGTGACAGGGAAAACCGGAGTACCCGGAGAAAAACCTGTCTGCCTCCGTTTTGTCCAGCACAGATCTCACATGGAGTGACCGGGATTGGAACCACGGACCAAGCGGTGAGAGGCCGGCGTGCTGCCGCCTAAGCCACGGAGGCTCTACATGGTCTGTAGTAGTAGTAGTTAAAGACATGGAGAACCATGGCCGTGATCCGAGAGTAGTAGGTGAAGATTGTCCAGGAGGCCAAGGCCCTACATGGCCTGCAGTAGTAGTAGTTAAAGAGATGGAGAACCAAGGCCGTGATCCGAGAGGAGTGGGTGAAGATTGTCCCGGAGGCCAAGGTTCTACATGGGCTGTAGTAGTAGTAGTAGTTAAAGAGATGGAGAACCAAGGCAGTGATCCGAGAGGAGTGGGTGAAGATTGTCCAGGAGGCCAAGGTCCTACATGGGCTGTAGTTGTAGTAGTTAAAGAGATGGAGAACCAAGGCCGTGATCCGAGAGGAGTGGGTGAAGATTGTCCAGGAAGCCAAGGTCCTACATGGGCTGTAGTAGTAATAGTTAAAGAGATGGAGAACCAAGGCCGTGATCCGAGAGGAGTGGGTGAAGATTGTCCAGGAGGCCAAGGTCCTACATGGGCTGTAGTAGTAGAAGTTAAAGAGATGGAGAACCAAGGCCGTGATCCGAGAGGAGTGGGTGAAGATTGTCCAGGAGGCCAAGATTCTACATGGGATGTAGTAGTAGTAGTTAAAGAGATGGAGAAGCAAGGCCGTGATCCGAGAGGACTGGGTGAGGATTGTCCAGGAGGCCAAGGCCCTATATGGGCTGCAGTAGTAGTAGTTAAAGAGATAGAGAACCAAGGCCGTGATCCGAGGGGAGTGGGTGAAGATTGTCCAGGAGGCCAAGGTCCTACATGGGCAGTAGTAGTAGTAGTTAAAGAGATGGAGAACCAAGGCAGTGATCCGAGAGGAGTGGGTGAAGATTGTCCAGGAGGCCAAGGTCCTACATGGGCTGTAGTAGTGGTAGTTAAAGAGATGGAGAACCAAGGCCGTGATCCGAGAGGAGTGGGTGAAGATTGTCCAGGAGGCCAAGGTCCTACATGGGCTGTAGTAGTAGTAGTTAAAGAGATGGAGAAGCAAGGCCGTGATCCGAGAGGACTGGGTGAAGATTGTCCAGGAGGCCAAGGCCCTATATGGGCTGCAGTAGTAGTAGTTATAGAGATGGAAAACCAAGGCCGTGATCCGAGAGGAGTGGGTGAAGATTGTCCTGGAGGCCAAGGTCCTACATGGGCAGTAGTAGTAGTAGTTAAAGAGATGAAGAACCAAGGCCGTGATCCGAGAGGAGTGGGTGAAGTTTGTCCAGGAGGCCAAGGTCCTACATGGGCTGTAGTAGTAGTAGTTAAAGAGATGGAGAACCAAGGCCGTGATCCGAGAGGAGTGGGTGAAGATTGTCCAGGAGGCCAAGGTCCTACATGGGCTGTAGTAGTAGTAGTTAAAGAGATGGAGAACCAAGGCCGTGATCCGAGAGGAGTGGGTGAAGATTGTTCAGGAGGCCAAGGTCGTACATGGGCTGTAGTAGTAGTAGTTAAAGAGATGGAGAACCAAGGCCGTGATCCGAGAGGAATGGGTGAAGATTGTCCAGGAGGCCAAGGCCCTACATGGGCTTTAGTAGTAGTAGTAGTTAAAGAGATGGAGAACCAATGCCGTGATCCGAGAGGAGTGGGTGAAGATTGTCCAGGAGGCCAAGGTCCTACATGGGCTGTAGTAGTAGTAGTTAAAGAGATGGAGAACCAAGGCCGTGATCCGAGAGTAGTAGGTGAAGATTGTCCAGGAGGCCAAGGCCCTACTTGGGCTGCAGTAGTAGTAGTTAAAGAGATGGAGAACCAAGGCCGTGATCCGAGAGGAGTGGGTGAAGATTGTCCAGGAGGCCAAGGTCCTACATGGGCTGCAGTAGTAGTAGTTAAAGAGATGGAGAACAAAGGCCGTGATCCGAGAGGAGTGGGTGAACATTGTCCAGGAGGCCAAGGCCCTACATGGGCTTCAGTAGTAGTAGTTGAAGAGATGGAGAACCAAGGCCGTGATCCGTGAGGAGTGGGTAAAGATTGTCCAGGAGGCCACGGTCCTACATGGGCTGTAGTAGTAGTAGTAGTTAAAGAGATGGAGAAGCAAGGCCGTGATCCGAGAGGAGTGGATGAAGATTGTCCAGGAGGCCAAGGCCCTACATGGGCTGTAGTAGTAGTAGTTAAAGAGATGGAGAACCAATGCCGTGATCCGAGAGGAGTGGGTGAAGATTGTCCAGGAGGCCAAGGTCCTACATGGGCTGTAGTAGTAGTAGTTAAAGAGATGGAGAACCAAGACCGTGATCCGAGAGGAGAGGGTGAAGATTGTCCAGGAGGTCAAGGTCCTAAATGGGCTGTAGTAGTAGTAGTTAAAGAGATGGAGAACCAAGGCCGTGATCCGAGAGGAGAGGGTGAAGATTGTCCAGGAGGCCAAGGTCCTACATGGGCTGCAGTAGTAGTAGTTAAAGAGATGGAGAACAAAGGCCGTGATCCGAGAGGAGTGGGTGAAGATTGTCCAGGAGGCCAAGGCCCTACATGGGCTTCAGTAGTAGTAGTTGAAGAGATGGAGAACCAAGGCCGTGATCCGTGAGGAGTGGGTAAAGATTGTCCAGAAGGCCAAGGTCCTACATGGGCTGTAGTAGTAGTAGTAGTTAAAGAGATGGAGAAGCAAGGCCGTGATCCGAGAGGAGTGGATGAAGATTGTCCAGGAGGCCAAGGCCCTACATGGGCTGTAGTAGTAGTAGTTAAAGAGAAGGAGAACCAAGGCCGTGATCCGAGAGGAGTGGGTGAGATTGTCCAAGAGGCCAAGGCCCTACATGGGCTGTAGTAGTAGTAGTTAAAGAGAGGAGAAGCAAGGCCGTGATCCGAGAGGAGTGGGAGAAGATTGTCCAAGAGGCCAAGGACCTATATGGGCTGTAGTAGTAGTAGTTAAAGAGATGGAGAACCAAGGCCGTGATCCGAGAGGAGAGGGTGAAGATTGTCCAAGAGGCCAAGGCCCTACATGGGCTGTAGTTGTAGTAGTTAAAGAGATGGAGAAGCAAGGCCGTGATCCGAGAGGAGTGGATGAAGATCGTCCAGGAGGCCAAGGCCCTACATGGGCTGTATTAGTAGTAGTTAAAGAGATGGAGAACGAAGGCCGTGATCCGAGAGGAGTGGGTGAAGATTGTCCAAGAGGCCAAGGCCCTATATGGGCTGCTGTAGTAGTAGTTAAAGAGATGGAGAACCAAGGCCGTGATCCGAGAGGAGTGGGTGAAGATTGTCCAGGAGTCCAAGGTCCTACATGGGCTGTAGTAGTAGTAGTTAAAGAGATGGAGAACCAAGGCCGTGATCCGATAGGAGTGGGTGAAGATTTTCCAAGAGGCCAAGGTCCTACATGGGCTGCAGTAGTAGTAGTAGTTAAAGAGATGGAAAACCAAGGCCGCGATCCGAGAGGAGTGGGTGAAGATTGTCCAGGAGGCCAAGGTCCTACATGGGCTGTAGTAGAAGTAGTTAAAGAGATGGAGAACCATGGCCGTGATCCGAGAGGAGTGGGTGAAGATTGTCCAGGAGGCCAAGGTCCTACATGGGCTGTAGTAGTAGTAGTTAAAGAGATGGAGAACCAAGGCCGTGATCCGAGGGGAGTGGGTGAAGATTGTCCAGGAGGCCAAGGTCCTACATGGGCTGTAGTAGTAGTAGTTAAAGAGATGGAGTACCAAGGCCGTGATCCGAGAGGAGTGGGTGAAGATTGTCCAGGAAGCCAAGGCCCTACATGGGCTGTAGTAGTAGTAGTTAAAGAGATGGAGAACCAAGGCCGTGATCCGAGAGGAGTGGGTGAAGATTGTCCAGGAGGCCAAGGTCCTACATGGGCTGTAGTAGTAGTAGTTAAAGAGATGGAGAACCAAGGCCGTGATCCGAGAGTAGTAGGTGAAGATTGTCCAGGAGGCCAAGGCCCTACATGGGCTGAAGTAGTAGTAGTTAAAGAGATGGAGAACCAAGGCCGTGATCCGAGAGGAGTGGGTGAAGATTGTCCAGGAGGCCAAGGTTCTACATGGGCTGTAGTAGTAGTAGTAGTTAAAGAGATGGAGAACCAAGGCAGTGATCCGAGAGGAGTGGGTGAAGATTGTCCAGGAGGCCAAGGTCCTACATGGGCTGTAGTAGTAGTAGTTAAAGAGATGGAGAACCAAGGCCGTGATCCGAGAGGAGAGGGTGAAGATTGTCCAGGAGGCCAAAGTCCTACATGGGCTGTAGTAGTAGTAGTTAAAGGGATGGAGAACCAAGGCCGTGATCCGAGAGGAGAAGGTGAAGATTGTCCAGGAGGCCAAGGTCCTACATGGGCTGCAGTAGTAGTAGTTAAAGAGATGGAGAACCATGGCCGTGATCCGAGAGGAGTGGGTGAAGATTGTCCAGGAGGCCAAGGTCCTACATGGGCTGTAGTAGTAGTAGTTAAAGAGATGGAGAACCAAGGCCGTGATCCGAGAGGAGTGGGTGAAGATTGTCCAGGAGGCCAAGGTCCTACATGGGCTGTAGTAGTAGTAGTTAAAGAGATGGAGAACCAAGGCCGTGATCCGAGAGGAGTGGGTGAAGATTGTCCAGGAGGCCAAGGCCCTACATGGCCTGCAGTAGTAGTAGTTAAAGAGATGGAGAACCAAGGCCGTGATCCGAGAGGAGTGGGTGAAGATTGTCCAGGAGGCCAAGGTTCTACATGGGCTGTAGTAGTAGTAGTAGTTAAAGAGATGGAGAACCAAGGCAGTGATCCGAGAGGAGTGGGTGAAGATTGTCCAGGAGGCCAAGGTCCTAAATGGGCTGTAGTTGTAGTAGTTAAAGAGATGGAGAACCAAGGCCGTGATCCGAGAGGAGTGGGTGAAGATTGTCCAGGAGGCCAAGGTCCTACATGGGCTGTAGTAGTAATAGTTAAAGAGATGGAGAACCAAGGCCGTGATCCGAGAGGAGTGGGTGAAGATTGTCCAGGAGGCCAAGGTCCTACATGGGCTGTAGTAGTAGATGTTAAAGAGATGGAGAACCAAGGCCGTGATCCGAGAGGAGTGGGTGAAGATTGTCCAGGAGGCCAAGGTCCTACATGGGCTGTAGTAGTAGTAGTTAAAGAGATGGAGAAGCAAGGCCGTGATCCGAGAGGACTGGGTGAAGATTGTCCAGGAGGCCAAGGCCCTATATGGGCTGCAGTAGTAGTAGTTATAGAGATGGAAAACCAAGGCCGTGATCCGAGAGGAGTGGGTGAAGATTGTCCTGGAGGCCAAGGTCCTACATGGGCAGTAGTAGTAGTAGTTAAAGAGATGAAGAACCAAGGCCGTGATCCGAGAGGAGTGGGTGAAGTTTGTCCAGGAGGCCAAGGTCCTACATGGGCTGTAGTAGTAGTAGTTAAAGAGATGGAGAACCAAGGCCGTGATCCGAGAGGAATGGGTGAAGATTGTCCAGGAGGCCAAGGTCCTACATGGGCTGTAGTAGTAGTAGTTAAAGAGATGGAGAACCAAGGCCGTGATCCGAGAGGAGTGGGTGAAGATTGTCCAGGAGGCCAAGGTCCTACATGGGCTGTAGTAGTAGTAGTTAAGGAGATGGAGAACCAAGGCCGTGATCCGAGAGGAATGGGTGAAGATTGTCCAGGAGGCCAAGGCCCTACATGGGCTGCAGTAGTAGTAGTTAAAGAGATGGAGAACCAAGGCCGTGATCCGAGAGGAGTGGGTGAAGATTGTCCAGGAGGCCAAGGCCCTACATGGGCTGCGGTAGTAGTAGTTGAAGAGATGGAGAACCAAGGCCGTGATCCGTGAGGAGTGGGTAAAGATTGTCCAGGAGGCCATGGTCCTACATGGGCTGTAATAGTAGTAGTAGTAGTTAAAGAGATGGAGAAGCAAGGCCGTGATCCGAGAGGAGTGGATGAAGATTGTCCAGGAGGCCAAGGCCCTACATGGGCTGTAGTAGTAGTAGTTAAAGAGAGGAGAAGCAAGGCCGTGATCCGAGAGGAGTGGGTGAAGATTGTCCAAGAGGCCAAGGCCCTATATGGGCTGTAGTAGTAGTAGTTAAAGAGATGGTGAACCAAGGCCGTGATCCGAGAGGAGTGGGTGAAGATTGTCCAAGAGGCCAAGGCCCTACATGGGCTGTAGTTGTAGTAGTTAAAGAGATGGAGAAGCAAGGCCGTGATCCGAGAGGAGTGGATGAAGATTGTCCAGGAGGCCAAGGCCCTACATGGGCTGTAGTAGTAGTAGTTAAAAAGATGGAGAACGAAGGCCGTGATCCGAGAGGAGTGGGTGAAGATTGTCCAAGAGGCCAAGGCCCTATATGGGCTGCAGTAGTAGTAGTTAAAGAGATGGAGAACCAAGGCCGTGATCCGAGAGGAGTGGGTGAAGATTGTCCAGGAGGCCAAGGTCCTACATGGGCTGTAGTGAAAATGAAAATCCACAGCCTGCTTCCAGTCTCCGACCGGGTCAG
The DNA here is from genome assembly GCA_946902985.2 of Meconema thalassinum. Lineage (NCBI taxonomy): Eukaryota > Metazoa > Arthropoda > Insecta > Orthoptera > Tettigoniidae > Meconema > Meconema thalassinum. The sequence continues at coordinate 52,260,612 of OX336397.1, forward strand.
GAATGGAATGAATGAAGCCCCCATCTAGCGGCGAGGATATGAAATGTGCCGGCTGCCGAAGCCTGTCGCACTCCTCTGGGGCAATGATTAAATGAATGACAGATGAAATGAAATGATAGTGGAGAGTGTTGCTGGAATGAAATTGTGACAGGGAAAACCGGAGTACCCGGAGAAAAACCTGTCTGCCTCCGTTTTGTCCAGCACAGATCTCACATGGAGTGACCGGGATTTGAACCACGGACCAAGCGGTGAGAAGCCGGCGTGCTGCCGCCTAAGCCACGGAGGCTCTACATGGGCTGTAGTAGTAGTAGTTAAAGAGATGGAGAACCAAGGCCGTGATCTGAGAGGAGTGGGTGAAGATTGTCCAGGAGGCCAAGGTTCTACATGGGCTGTAGTAGTAGTAGTAGTTAAAGAGATGGAGAACCAAGGCAGTGATCCGAGAGGAGTGGGTGAAGATTGTCCAGGAGGCCAAGGTCCTACATGGGCTGTAGTTGTAGTAGTTAAAGAGATGGAGAACCAAGGCCGTGATCCGAGAGGAGTGGGTGAAGATTGTCCAGGAGGCCAAGGTCCTACATGGGCTGTAGTAGTAATAGTTAAAGAGATGGAGAACCAAGGCCGTGATCCGAGAGGAGTGGGTGAAGATTGTCCAGGAAGCCAAGGTCCTACATGGGCTGTAGTAGTAATAGTTAAAGAGATGGAGAACCAAGGCCGTGATCCGAGAGGAGTGGGTGAAGATTGTCCAGGAGGCCAAGGTCCTACATGGGCTGTAGTAGTAGAAGTTAAAGAGATGGAGAACCAAGGCCGTGATCCGAGAGGAGTGGGTGAAGATTGTCCAGGAGGCCAAGATTCTACATGGGATGTAGTAGTAGTAGTTAAAGAGATGGAGAAGCAAGGCCGTGATCCGAGAGGACTGGGTGAGGATTGTCCAGGAGGCCAAGGCCCTATATGGGCTGCAGTAGTAGTAGTTAAAGAGATAGAGAACCAAGGCCGTGATCCGAGGGGAGTGGGTGAAGATTGTCCAGGAGGCCAAGGTCCTACATGGGCAGTAGTAGTAGTAGTTAAAGAGATGGAGAACCAAGGCAGTGATCCGAGAGGAGTGGGTGAAGATTGTCCAGGAGGCCAAGGTCCTACATGGGCTGTAGTAGTGGTAGTTAAAGTGATGGAGAACCAAGGCCGTGATCCGAGAGGAATGGGTGAAGATTGTCCAGGAGGCCAAGGTCCTACATGGGCTGTAGTAGTAGTAGTTAAAGAGATGGAGAAGCAAGGCCGTGATCCGAGAGGACTGGGTGAAGATTGTCCAGGAGGCCAAGGCCCTATATGGGCTGCAGTAGTAGTAGTTATAGAGATGGAAAACCAAGGCCGTGATCCGAGAGGAGTGGGTGAAGATTGTCCTGGAGGCCAAGGTCCTACATGGGCAGTAGTAGTAGTAGTTAAAGAGATGAAGAACCAAGGCCGTGATCCGAGAGGAGTGGGTGAAGTTTGTCCAGGAGGCCAAGGTCCTACATGGGCTGTAGTAGTAGTAGTTAAAGAGATGGAGAACCAAGGCCGTGATCCGAGAGGAGTGGGTGAAGATTGTCCAGGAGGCCAAGGTCCTACATGGGCTGTAGTAGTAGTAGTTAAAGAGATGGAGAACCAAGGCCGTGATCCGAGAGGAGTGGGTGAAGATTGTCCAGGAGGCCAAGGTCCTACATGGGCTGTAGTAGTAGTAGTTAAAGAGATGGAGAACCAAGGCCGTGATCCGAGAGGAATGGGTGAAGATTGTCCAGGAGGCCAAGGTCCTACATGGGCTGTAGTAGTAGTAGTTAAAGAGATGGAGAACCAAGGCCGTGATCCGAGAGTAGTAGGTGAAGATTGTCCAGGAGGCCAAGGCCCTACTTGGGCTGCAGTAGTAGTAGTTAAAGAGATGGAGAACCAAGGCCGTGATCCGAGAGGAGTGGATGAAGATTGTCCAGGAGGCCAAGGCCCTACATGGGCTGTAGTAGTAGTAGTAGTTAAAGAGAAGGAGAACCAAGGCCGTGATCCGAGAGGAGTGGGTGAGATTGTCCAAGAGGCCAAGGCCCTACATGGGCTGTAGTAGTAGTAGTTAAAGAGAGGAGAAGCAAGGCCGTAATCCGAGAGGAGTGGGAGAAGATTGTCCAAGAGGCCAAGGACCTATATGGGCTGTAGTAGTAGTAGTTAAAGAGATGGAGAACCAAGGCCGTGATCCGAGAGGAGAGGGTGAAGATTGTCCAAGAGGCCAAGGCCCTACATGGGCTGTAGTTGTAGTAGTTAAAGAGATGGAGAAGCAAGGCCGTGATCCGAGAGGAGTGGATGAAGATCGTCCAGGAGGCCAAGGCCCTACATGGGCTGTATTAGTAGTAGTTAAAGAGATGGAGAACGAAGGCCGTGATCCGAGAGGAGTGGGTGAAGATTGTCCAAGAGGCCAAGGCCCTATATGGGCTGCTGTAGTAGTAGTTAAAGAGATGGAGAACCAAGGCCGTGAGCCGAGAGGAGTGGGTGAAGATTGTCCAGGAGTCCAAGGTCCTACATGGGCTGTAGTAGTAGTAGTTAAAGAGATGGAGAACCAAGGCCGTGATCCGAGAGGAGTGGGTGAAGATTGTCCAGGAGGCCAAGGTCCTACATGGGCTGTAGTAGTAGTAGTTAAAGAGATGGAGAACCAAGGCCGTGATCCGAGAGGAGTGGGTGAAGATTGTCCAGGAGGCCAAGGTCCTACATGGGCTGTAGTAGTAGTAGTTAAAGAGATGGAGTACCAAGGCCGTGATCCGAGAGGAGTGGGTGAAGATTGTCCAGGAAGCCAAGGCCCTACATGGGCTGTAGTAGTAGTAGTTAAAGAGATGGAGAACCAAGGCCGTGATCCGAGGGGAGTGGGTGAAGATTGTCCAGGAGGCCAAGGTCCTACATGGGCTGTAGTAGTAGTAGTTAAAGAGATGGAGAACCAAGGCCGTGATCCGAGAGTAGTAGGTGAAGATTGTCCAGGAGGCCAAGGCCCTACATGGGCTGAAGTAGTAGTAGTTAAAGAGATGGAGAACCAAGGCCGTGATCCGAGAGTAGTAGGTGAAGATTGTCCAGTAGGCCAAGGTCCTACATGGGCTGCAGTAGTAGTAGTTAAAGAGATGGAGAACCATGGCCGTGATCCGAGAGGAGTGGGTGAAGATTGTCCAGGAGGCCAAGGTCCTACATGGGCTGTAGTAGTAGTAGTTAAAGAGATGGAGAACCAAGGCCGTGATCCGAGAGGAGTGGGTGAAGATTGTCCAGGAGGCCAAGGTCCTACATGGGCTGTAGTAGTAGTAGTTAAAGAGATGGAGAACCAAGGCCGTGATCCGAAAGGAGTGGGTGAAGATTGTCCAGGAGGCCAAGGACCTACATGGGCTGTAGTAGTAGTAGTTAAAGAGATGGAGAACCAAGACCGTGATCCGAGAGGAGTGGGTGAAGATTGTCCAGGAGGCCAAGGTTCTACATGGGATGTAGTAGTAGTAGTTAAAGAGATGGAGAAGCAAGGCCGTGATCCGAGAGGACTGGGTGAGGATTGTCAAGGAGGCCAAGGCTCTATATGGGCTGCAGTAGTAGTAGTTAAAGAGATGGAGAACCAAGGCCGTGATCCGAGGGGAGTGGGTGAAGATTGTCCAGGAGGCCAAGGTCCTACATGGGCTGTAGTAGTAGTAGTTAAAAAGATGGAGAACCATGGCCGTGATCCGAGAGGAGTGGGTGAAGATTGTCCAGGAGGCCAAGGTCCTACATGGGCTGTAGTAGTAGTAGTTAAAGAGATGGAGAACCAAGGCCGTGATCCGAGAGGAGTGGGTGAAGATTGTCCAGGAGGCCAAGGTCCTACATGGGCTGTAGTAGTAGTAGTTAAAGAGATGGAGAAGCAAGGCCGTGATCCGAGAAGACTGGGTGAAGATTGTCCAGGAGGCCAAGGCCCTATATGGGCTGCAGTAGTAGTAGTTATAGAGATGGAGAACCAAGGCCGTGATCCGAGAGGAGTGGGTGAAGATTGTCCTGGAGGCCAAGGTCCTACATGGGCAGTAGTAGTAGTAGTTAAAGAGATGGAGAACCAAGGCCGTGATCCGAGATTAGTGGGTGAAGTTTGTCCAGGAGGCCAAGGTCCTACATGGGCTGTAGTAGTAGTAGTTAAAGAGATGGAAAACCAAGGCCGTGATCCGAGAGGAGTGGGTGAAGATTGTCCAGGAGGCCAAGGTCCTACATGGGCTGTAGTAGTAGTAGTTAAAGAGATGGAGAACCAAGGCCGTGATCCGAGAGGAGTGGGTGAAGATTGTCCAGGAGGCCAAGGTCCTACATGGGCTGTAGTAGTAGTAGTTAAAGAGATGGAGAACCAAGGCCGTGATCCGAGAGGAATGGGTGAAGATTGTCCAGGAGGCCAAGGCCCTACATGGGCTGTAGTAGTAGTAGTTAAAGAGATGGAGAACCAATGCCGTGATCCGAGAGGAGTGGGTGAAGATTGTCCAGGAGGCCAAGGTCCTACATGGGCTGTAGTAGTAGTAGTTAAAGAGACGGAGAACCAAGGCCGTGATCCGAGAGTAGTAGGTGAAGATTGTCAAGGAGGCCAAGGCCCTACATGGGCTGCAGTAGTAGTAGTTAAATAGATTAAGAACCAAGGCCGTGATCCGAGAGGAGTGGGTGAAGATTGTCCAGGAGGCCAAGGTTCTACATGGGCTGTAGTAGTAGTAGTAGTTAAAGAGATGGAGAACCAAGGCAGTGATCCGAGAGGAGTGGGTGAAGATTGTCCAGGAGGCCAAGGTCCTACATGGGCTGTAGTAGTAGTAGTTAAAGAGATGGAGAACCAAGACCGTGATCCGAGAGGAGAGGGTGAAGATTGTCCAGGAGGTCAAGGTCCTAAATGGGCTGTAGTAGTAGTAGTTAAAGAGATGGAGAACCAAGGCCGTGATCCGAGAGGAGAGGGTGAAGATTGTCCAGGAGGCCAAGGTCCTACATGGGCTGCAGTAGTAGTAGTTAAAGAGATGGAGAACAAAGGCCGTGATCCGAGAGGAGTGGGTGAAGATTGTCCAGGAGGCCAAGGCCCTACATGGGCTTCAGTAGTAGTAGTTGAAGAGATGGAGAACCAAGGCCGTGATCCGTGAGGAGTGGGTAAAGATTGTCCAGGAGGCCAAGGTCCTACATGGGCTGTAGTAGTAGTAGTAGTTAAAGAGATGGAGAAGCAAGGCCGTGATCCGAGAGGAGTGGATGAAGATTGTCCAGGAGGCCAAGGCCCTACATGGGCTGTAGTAGTAGTAGTTAAAGAGAAGGAGAACCAAGGCCGTGATCCGAGAGGAGTGGGTGAGATTGTCCAAGAGGCCAAGGCCCTACATGGGCTGTAGTAGTAGTAGTTAAAGAGAGGAGAAGCAAGGCCGTGATCCGAGAGGAGTGGGAGAAGATTGTCCAAGAGGCCAAGGACCTATATGGGCTGTAGTAGTAGTAGTTAAAGAGATGGAGAACCAAGGCCGTGATCCGAGAGGAGAGGGTGAAGATTGTCCAAGAGGCCAAGGCCCTACATGGGCTGTAGTTGTAGTAGTTAAAGAGATGGAGAAGCAAGGCCGTGATCCGAGAGGAGAGGGTGAAGATTGTCCAGGAAGCCAAGGCCCTACATGGGCTGTAGTAGTAGTAGTTAAAGAGATGGAGAACCAAGGCCGTGATCCGAGAGGAGTGGGTGAAGATTGTCCAGGAGGCCAAGGTCCTACATGGGCTGTAGTAGTAGTAGTTAAAGAGATGGAGAACCAAGGCCGTGATCCGAGAGGAATGGGTGAAGATTGTCCAGGAGGCCAAGGTCCTACATGGGCTGTAGTAGTAGTAGTTAAAGAGATGGAGAACCAAGGCCGTGATCCGAGAGTAGTAGGTGAAGATTGTCCAGGAGGCCAAGGCCCTACTTGGGCTGCAGTAGTAGTAGTTAAAGAGATGGAGAACCAAGGCCGTGATCCGAGAGGAGTGGATGAAGATTGTCCAGGAGGCCAAGGCCCTACATGGGCTGTAGTAGTAGTAGTAGTTAAAGAGAAGGAGAACCAAGGCCGTGATCCGAGAGGAGTGGGTGAGATTGTCCAAGAGGCCAAGGCCCTACATGGGCTGTAGTAGTAGTAGTTAAAGAGAGGAGAAGCAAGGCCGTAATCCGAGAGGAGTGGGAGAAGATTGTCCAAGAGGCCAAGGACCTATATGGGCTGTAGTAGTAGTAGTTAAAGAGATGGAGAACCAAGGCCGTGATCCGAGAGGAGAGGGTGAAGATTGTCCAAGAGGCCAAGGCCCTACATGGGCTGTAGTTGTAGTAGTTAAAGAGATGGAGAAGCAAGGCCGTGATCCGAGAGGAGTGGATGAAGATCGTCCAGGAGGCCAAGGCCCTACATGGGCTGTATTAGTAGTAGTTAAAGAGATGGAGAACGAAGGCCGTGATCCGAGAGGAGTGGGTGAAGATTGTCCAAGAGGCCAAGGCCCTATATGGGCTGCTGTAGTAGTAGTTAAAGAGATGGAGAACCAAGGCCGTGAGCCGAGAGGAGTGGGTGAAGATTGTCCAGGAGTCCAAGGTCCTACATGGGCTGTAGTAGTAGTAGTTAAAGAGATGGAGAACCAAGGCCGTGATCCGAGAGGAGTGGGTGAAGATTGTCCAGGAGGCCAAGGTCCTACATGGGCTGTAGTAGTAGTAGTTAAAGAGATGGAGAACCAAGGCCGTGATCCGAGAGGAGTGGGTGAAGATTGTCCAGGAGGCCAAGGTCCTACATGGGCTGTAGTAGTAGTAGTTAAAGAGATGGAGTACCAAGGCCGTGATCCGAGAGGAGTGGGTGAAGATTGTCCAGGAAGCCAAGGCCCTACATGGGCTGTAGTAGTAGTAGTTAAAGAGATGGAGAACCAAGGCCGTGATCCGAGGGGAGTGGGTGAAGATTGTCCAGGAGGCCAAGGTCCTACATGGGCTGTAGTAGTAGTAGTTAAAGAGATGGAGAACCAAGGCCGTGATCCGAGAGTAGTAGGTGAAGATTGTCCAGGAGGCCAAGGCCCTACATGGGCTGAAGTAGTAGTAGTTAAAGAGATGGAGAACCAAGGCCGTGATCCGAGAGTAGTAGGTGAAGATTGTCCAGTAGGCCAAGGTCCTACATGGGCTGCAGTAGTAGTAGTTAAAGAGATGGAGAACCATGGCCGTGATCCGAGAGGAGTGGGTGAAGATTGTCCAGGAGGCCAAGGTCCTACATGGGCTGTAGTAGTAGTAGTTAAAGAGATGGAGAACCAAGGCCGTGATCCGAGAGGAGTGGGTGAAGATTGTCCAGGAGGCCAAGGTCCTACATGGGCTGTAGTAGTAGTAGTTAAAGAGATGGAGAACCAAGGCCGTGATCCGAAAGGAGTGGGTGAAGATTGTCCAGGAGGCCAAGGACCTACATGGGCTGTAGTAGTAGTAGTTAAAGAGATGGAGAACCAAGACCGTGATCCGAGAGGAGTGGGTGAAGATTGTCCAGGAGGCCAAGGTTCTACATGGGATGTAGTAGTAGTAGTTAAAGAGATGGAGAAGCAAGGCCGTGATCCGAGAGGACTGGGTGAGGATTGTCAAGGAGGCCAAGGCTCTATATGGGCTGCAGTAGTAGTAGTTAAAGAGATGGAGAACCAAGGCCGTGATCCGAAAGGAGTGGGTGAAGATTGTCCAGGAGGCCAAGGTCCTACATGGGCTGTAGTAGTAGTAGTTAAAAAGATGGAGAACCATGGCCGTGATCCGAGAGGAGTGGGTGAAGATTGTCCAGGAGGCCAAGGTCCTACATGGGCTGTAGTAGTAGTAGTTAAAGAGATGGAGAACCAAGGCCGTGATCCGAGAGGAGTGGGTGAAGATTGTCCAGGAGGCCAAGGTCCTACATGGGCTGTAGTAGTAGTAGTTAAAGAGATGGAGAAGCAAGGCCGTGATCCGAGAAGACTGGGTGAAGATTGTCCAGGAGGCCAAGGCCCTATATGGGCTGCAGTAGTAGTAGTTATAGAGATGGAGAACCAAGGCCGTGATCCGAGAGGAGTGGGTGAAGATTGTCCTGGAGGCCAAGGTCCTACATGGGCAGTAGTAGTAGTAGTTAAAGAGATGGAGAACCAAGGCCGTGATCCGAGATTAGTGGGTGAAGTTTGTCCAGGAGGCCAAGGTCCTACATGGGCTGTAGTAGTAGTAGTTAAAGAGATGGAAAACCAAGGCCGTGATCCGAGAGGAGTGGGTGAAGATTGTCCAGGAGGCCAAGGTCCTACATGGGCTGTAGTAGTAGTAGTTAAAGAGATGGAGAACCAAGGCCGTGATCCGAGAGGAGTGGGTGAAGATTGTCCAGGAGGCCAAGGTCCTACATGGGCTGTAGTAGTAGTAGTTAAAGAGATGGAGAACCAAGGCCGTGATCCGAGAGGAATGGGTGAAGATTGTCCAGGAGGCCAAGGCCCTACATGGGCTGTAGTAGTAGTAGTTAAAGAGATGGAGAACCAATGCCGTGATCCGAGAGGAGTGGGTGAAGATTGTCCAGGAGGCCAAGGTCCTACATGGGCTGTAGTAGTAGTAGTTAAAGAGACGGAGAACCAAGGCCGTGATCCGAGAGTAGTAGGTGAAGATTGTCAAGGAGGCCAAGGCCCTACATGGGCTGCAGTAGTAGTAGTTAAATAGATTAAGAACCAAGGCCGTGATCCGAGAGGAGTGGGTGAAGATTGTCCAGGAGGCCAAGGTTCTACATGGGCTGTAGTAGTAGTAGTAGTTAAAGAGATGGAGAACCAAGGCAGTGATCCGAGAGGAGTGGGTGAAGATTGTCCAGGAGGCCAAGGTCCTACATGGGCTGTAGTAGTAGTAGTTAAAGAGATGGAGAACCAAGACCGTGATCCGAGAGGAGAGGGTGAAGATTGTCCAGGAGGTCAAGGTCCTAAATGGGCTGTAGTAGTAGTAGTTAAAGAGATGGAGAACCAAGGCCGTGATCCGAGAGGAGAGGGTGAAGATTGTCCAGGAGGCCAAGGTCCTACATGGGCTGCAGTAGTAGTAGTTAAAGAGATGGAGAACAAAGGCCGTGATCCGAGAGGAGTGGGTGAAGATTGTCCAGGAGGCCAAGGCCCTACATGGGCTTCAGTAGTAGTAGTTGAAGAGATGGAGAACCAAGGCCGTGATCCGTGAGGAGTGGGTAAAGATTGTCCAGGAGGCCAAGGTCCTACATGGGCTGTAGTAGTAGTAGTAGTTAAAGAGATGGAGAAGCAAGGCCGTGATCCGAGAGGAGTGGATGAAGATTGTCCAGGAGGCCAAGGCCCTACATGGGCTGTAGTAGTAGTAGTTAAAGAGAAGGAGAACCAAGGCCGTGATCCGAGAGGAGTGGGTGAGATTGTCCAAGAGGCCAAGGCCCTACATGGGCTGTAGTAGTAGTAGTTAAAGAGAGGAGAAGCAAGGCCGTGATCCGAGAGGAGTGGGAGAAGATTGTCCAAGAGGCCAAGGACCTATATGGGCTGTAGTAGTAGTAGTTAAAGAGATGGAGAACCAAGGCCGTGATCCGAGAGGAGAGGGTGAAGATTGTCCAAGAGGCCAAGGCCCTACATGGGCTGTAGTTGTAGTAGTTAAAGAGATGGAGAAGCAAGGCCGTGATCCGAGAGGAGTGGATGAAGATCGTCCAGGAGGCCAAGGCCCTATATGGGCTGCTGTAGTAGTAGTTAACGAGATGGAGAACCAAGGCCGTGATCCGAGAGGAGTGGGTGAAGATTGTCCAGGAGTCCAAGGTCCTACATGGGCTGTAGTAGTAGTAGTTAAAGAGATGGAGAACCAAGGCCGTGATCCGATAGGAGTGGGTGAAGATTTTCCAAGAGGCCAAGGTCCTACATGGGCTGCAGTAGTAGTAGTAGTTAAAGAGATGGAAAACCAAGGCCGTGATCCGAGAGGAGTGGATGAAGATTGTCCAGGAGGCCAAGGTCCTACATGGGCTGTAGTAGAAGTAGTTAAAGAGATGGAGAACCATGGCCGTGATCCGAGAGGAGTGAGTGAAGATTGTCCAGGAGGCCAAGGTCCTACATGGGCTGTAGTAGTAGTAGTTAAAGAGATGGAGAACCAAGGCCGTGATCCGAGAGGAGTGGGTGAAGATTGTCCAGGAGGCCAAGGTCCTACATGGGCTGTAGTAGTAGTAGTTAAAGAGATGGAGAACCAAGGCCGTGATCCGAGAGGAGTGGGTGAAGATTGTCCAGGAGGCCAAGGTCCTACATGGGCTGTAGTAGTAGTAGTTAAAGAGATGGAGTACCAAGGCCGTGATCCGAGAGGAGTGGGTGAAGATTGTCCAGGAAGCCAAAGCCCTACATGGGCTGTAGTAGTAGTAGTTAAAGAGATGGAGAACCAAGGCCGTGATCCGAGAGGAGTGGGTGAAGATTGTCCAGGAGGCCAAGGTCCTACATGGGCTGTAGTAGTAGTAGTTAAAGAGATGGAGAACCAAGGCCGTGATCCGAGAGTAGTAGGTGAAGATTGTCCAGGAGGCCAAGGCCCTACATGGGCTGAAGTAGTAGTAGTTAAAGAGATGGAGAACCAAGGCCGTGATCCGAGAGGAGTGGGTGAAGATTGTCCAGGAGGCCAAGGTTCTACATGGGCTGTAGTAGTAGTAGTAGTTAAAGAGATGGAGAACCAAGGCAGTGATCCGAGAGGAGTGGGTGAAGATTGTCCAGGAGGCCAAGGTCCTACATGGGCTGTAGTAGTAGTAGTGAAAGAGATGGAGAACCAAGGCCGTGATCCGAGAGGAGAGGGTGAAGATTGTCCAGGAGGCCAAGGTCCTACATGGGATGTAGTAGTAGTAGTAGTTAAAGGGATGGAGAACCAAGGCCGTGATCCGAGAGGAGAAGGTGAAGATTGTCCAGGAGGCCAAGGTCCTACATGGGCTGCAGTAGTAGTAGTTAAAGAGATGGAGAACCATGGCCGTGATCCGAGAGGAGTGGGTGAAGATTGTCCAGGAGGCCAAGGTCCTACATGGGCTGTAGTAGTAGTAGTTAAAGAGATGGAGAACCAAGGCCGTGATCCGAGAGGAGTGGGTGAAGATTGTCCAGGAGGCCAAGGTCCTACATGGGCTGTAGTAGTAGAAGCTAAGAGATGGAGAACCAAGGCCGTGATCCGAAAGGAGTGGGTGAAGATTGTCCAGGAGGCCAAGGACCTACATGGGCTGTAGTAGTAGTAGTTAAAGAGATGGAGAACCAAGACCGTGATCCGAGAGGAGTGGGTGAAGATTGTCCAGGAGGCCAAGGTTCTACATGGGATGTAGTAGTAGTAGTTAAAGAGATGGAGAAGCAAGGCCGTGATCCGAGAGGACTGGGTGAGGATTGTCAAGGAGGCCAAGGCCCTATATGGGCTGCAGTAGTAGTAGTTAAAGAGATGGAGAACCAAGGCCGTGATCCGAGGGGAGTGGGTGAAGATTGTCCAGGAGGCCAAGGTCCTACATGGGCTGTAGTAGTAGTAGTTAAAAAGATGGAGAACCATGGCCGTGATCCGAGAGGAGTGGGTGAAGATTGTCCAGGAGGCCAAGGTACTACATGGGCTGTAGTAGTAGTAGTTAAAGAGATGGAGAACCAAGGCCGTGATCCGAGAGGAGTGGGTGAAGATTGTCCAGGAGGCCAAGGTCCTACATGGGCTGTAGTAGTAGTAGTTAAAGAGATGGAGAAGCAAGGCCGTGATCCGAGAAGACTGGGTGAAGATTGTCCAGGAGGCCAAGGCCCTATATGGGCTGCAGTAGTAGTAGTTATAGAGATGGAGAACCAAGGCCGTGATCCGAGAGGAGTGGGTGAAGATTGTCCTGGAGGCCAAGGTCCTACATGGGCAGTAGTAGTAGTAGTTAAAGAGATGGAGAACCAAGGCCGTGATCCTAGATTAGAAGGTGAAGTTTGTCCAGGAGGCCAAGGTCCTACATGGGCTGTAGTAGTAGTAGTTAAAGAGATGGAGAACCAAGGCCGTGATCCGAGAGGAGTGGGTGAGGATTGTCCAGGAGGCCAAGGTCCTACATGGGCTGTAGTAGTAGTAGTTAAAGAGATGGAGAACCAAGGCCGTGATCCGAGAGGAGTGGGTGAAGATTGTCCAGGAGGCCAAGGTCCTACATGGGCTGTAGTAGTAGTAGTAGTTAAAGAGATGGAGAACCAAGGCCGTGATCCGAGAGGAGTGGGTGAAGATTGTCCAGGAGGCCAAGGCCCTACATGGGCTGTAGTAGTAGTAGTTAAAGAGATGGAGAACCAAGGCCGTGATCCGAGAGGAGTGGGTGAAGATTGTCCAGGAGGCCAAGGTCCTACATGGGTTGTAGTAGTAGTAGTTAAAGAGATGGAGAACCAAGGCCGTGATCCGAGAGGAATGGGTGAAGATTGTCCAGGAGGCCAAGGCCCTACATGGGCTGTAGTAGTAGTAGTTAAAGAGATGGAGAACCAATGCCGTGATCCGAGAGGAGTGGGTGAAGATTGTCCAGGAGGCCAAGGTCCTACATGGGCTGTAGTAGTAGTAGTTAAAGAGATGGAGAACCAAGGCCGTGATCCGAGAGTAGTAGGTGAAGATTGTCCAGGAGGCCAAGGCCCTACATGGGCTGCAGTAGTAGTAGTTAAAGAGATTAAGAACCAAGGCCGTGATCCGAGAGGAGTGGGTGAAGATTGTCCAGGAGGCCAAGGTTCTACATGGGCTGTAGTAGTAGTAGTAGTTAAAGAGATGGAGAACCAAGGCAGTGATCCGAGAGGAGTGGGTGAAGATTGTCCAGGAGGCCAAGGTCCTACATGGGCTGTAGTAGTAGTAGTTAAAGAGATGGAGAACCAAGACCGTGATCCGAGAGGAGAGGGTGAAGATTGTCCAGGAGGTCAAGGTCCTAAATGGGCTGTAGTAGTAGTAGTTAAAGAGATGGAGAACCAAGGCCGTGATCCGAGAGGAGAGGGTGAAGATTGTCCAGGAGGCCAAGGTCCTACATGGGCTGCAGTAGTAGTAGTTAAAGAGATGGAGAACAAAGGCCGTGATCCGAGAGGAGTGGGTGAAGATTGTCCAGGAGGCCAAGGCCCTACATGGGCTTCAGTAGTAGTAGTTGAAGAGATGGAGAACCAAGGCCGTGATCCGTGAGGAGTGGGTAAAGATTGTCCAGGAGGCCAAGGTCCTACATGGGCTGTAGTAGTAGTAGTAGTTAAAGAGATGGAGAAGCAAGGCCGTGATCCGAGAGTAGTAGGTGAAGATTGTCCAGGAGGCCAAGGCCCTACATGGGCTGTAGTAGTAGTAGTTAAAGAGAAGGAGAACCAAGGCCGTGATCCGAGAGGAGTGGGTGAGATTGTCCAAGAGACCAAGGCCCTACATGGGCTGTAGTAGTAGTAGTTAAAGAGAGGAGAAGCAAGGCCGTGATCCTAGAGGAGTGGGAGAAGATTGTCCAAGAGGCCAAGGACCTATATGGGCTGTAGTAGTAGTAGTTAAAGAGATGGAGAACCAAGGCCGTGATCCGAGAGGAGAGGGTGAAGATTGTCCAAGAGGCCAAGGCCCTACATGGGCTGTAGTTGTAGTAGTTAAAGAGATGGAGAAGCAAGGCCGTGATCCGAGAGGAGTGGATGAAGATCGTCCAGGAGGCCAAGGCCCTACATGGGCTGTATAAGTAGTAGTTAAAGAGATGGAGAACGAAGGCCGTGATCCGAGAGGAGTGGGTGAAGATTGTCCAAGAGGCCAAGGCCCTATATGGGCTGCTGCAGTAGTAGTTAACGAGATGGAGAACCAAGGCCGTGATCCGAGAGGAGTGGGTGAAGATTGTCCAGGAGTCCAAGGTCCTACATGGGCTGTAGTAGTAGTAGTTAAAGAGATGGAGAACCAAGGCCGTGATCCGATAGGAGTGGGTGAAGATTTTCCAAGAGGCCAAGGTCCTACATTGGCTGCAGTAGTAGTAGTAGTTAAAGAGATGGAAAACCAAGGCCGTGATCCGAGAGGAGTGGATGAAGATTGTCCAGGAGGCCAAGGTCCTACATGGGCTGTAGTAGAAGTAGTTAAAGAGATGGAGAACCATGGCCGTGATCCGAGAGGAGTGAGTGAAGATTGTCCAGGAGGCCAAGGTCCTACATGGGCTGTAGTAGTAGTAGTTAAAGAGATGGAGAACCAAGGCCGTGATCCGAGAGGAGTGGGTGAAGATTGTCCAGGACGCCAAGGTCCTACATGGGCTGTAGTAGTAGTAGTTAAAGAGATGGAGAACCAAGGCCGTGATCCGAGAGGAGTGGGTGAAGATTGTCCAGGAGGCCAAGGTCCTACATGGGCTGTAGTAGTAGTAGTTAAAGAGATGGAGTACCAAGGCCGTGATCCGAGAGGAGTGGGTGAAGATTGTCCAGGAAGCCAAGGCCCTACATGGGCTGTAGTAGTAGTAGTTAAAGAGATGGAGAACCAAGGCCGTGATCCGAGAGGAGTGGGTGAAGATTGTCCAGGAGGCCAAGGTCCTACATGGGCTGTAGTAGTAGTAGTTAAAGAGATGGAGAACCAAGGCCGTGATCCGAGAGTAGTAGGTGAAGATTGTCCAGGAGGCCAAGGCCCTACATGGGCTGAAGTAGTAGTAGTTAAAGAGATGGAGAACCAAGGCCGTGATCCGAGAGGAGTGGGTGAAGATTGTCCAGGAGGCCAAGGTTCTACATGGGCTGTAGTAGTAGTAGTAGTTAAAGAGATGGAGAACCAAGGCAGTGATCCGAGAGGAGTGGGTGAAGATTGTCCAGGAGGCCAAGGTCCTACATGGGCTGTAGTAGTAGTAGTTAAAGAGATGGAGAACCAAGGCCGTGATCCGAGAGGAGAGGGTGAAGATTGTCCAGGAGGCCAAGGTCCTACATGGGATGTAGTAGTAGTAGTTAAAGGGATGGAGAACCAAGGCCGTGATCCGAGAGGAGAAGGTGAAGATTGTCCAGGAGGCCAAGGTCCTACATGGGCTGCAGTAGTAGTAGTTAAAGAGATGGAGAACCATGGCCGTGATCCGAGAGGAGTGGGTGAAGATTGTCCAGGAGGCCAAGGTCCTACATGGGCTGTAGTAGTAGTAGTTAAAGAGATGGAGAACCAAGGCCGTGATCCGAGAGGAGTGGGTGAAGATTGTCCAGGAGGCCAAGGTCCTACATGGGCTGTAGTAGTAGTAGCTAAGAGATGGAGAACCAAGGCCGTGATCCGAAAGGAGTGGGTGAAGATTGTCCAGGAGGCCAAGGACCTACATGGGCTGTAGTAGTAGTAGTTAAAGAGATGGAGAACCAAGACCGTGATCCGAGAAGACTGGGTGAAGATAGTCCAGGAGGCCAAGGCCCTATATGGGCTGCAGTAGTAGTAGTTATAGAGATGGAGAACCAAGGCCGTGATCCGAGAGGAGTGGGTGAAGATTGTCCTGGAGGCCAAGGTCCTACATGGGCAGTAGTAGTAGTAGTTAAAGAGATGGAGAACCAAGGCCGTGATCCTAGATTAGTGGGTGAAGTTTGTCCAGGAGGCCAAGGTCCTACATGGGCTGTAGTAGTAGTAGTTAAAGAGATGGAGAACCAAGGCCGTGATCCGAGAGGAGTGGGTGAGGATTGTCCAGGAGGCCAAGGTCCTACATGGGCTGTAGTAGTAGTAGTTAAAGAGATGGAGAACCAAGGCCGTGATCCGAGAGGAGTGGGTGAAGATTGTCCAGGAGGCCAAGGTCCTACATGGGCTGTAGTAGTAGTAGTAGTTAAAGAGATGGAGAACCAAGGCCGTGATCCGAGAGGAGTGGGTGAAGATTGTCCAGGAGGCCAAGGCCCTACATGGGCTGTAGTAGTAGTAGTTAAAGAGATGGAGAACCAAGGCCGTGATCCGAGAGGAGTGGGTGAAGATTGTCCAGGAGGCCAAGGTCCTACATGGGCTGTAGTAGTAGTAGTTAAAGAGATGGAGAACCAAGGCCGTGATCCGAGAGGAATGGGTGAAGATTGTCCAGGAGGCCAAGGCCCTACATGGGCTGTAGTAGTAGTAGTTAAAGAGATGGAGAACCAATGCCGTGATCCGAGAGGAGTGGGTGAAGATTGTCCAGGAGGCCAAGGTCCTACATGGGCTGTAGTAGTAGTAGTTAAAGAGATGGAGAACCAAGGCCGTGATCCGAGAGTAGTAGGTGAAGATTGTCCAGGAGGCCAAGGCCCTACATGGGCTGCAGTAGTAGTAGTTAAAGAGATTAAGAACCAAGGCCGTGATCCGAGAGGAGTGGGTGAAGATTGTCCAGGAGGCCAAGGTTCTACATGGGCTGTAGTAGTAGTAGTAGTTAAAGAGATGGAGAACCAAGGCAGTGATCCGAGAGGAGTGGGTGAAGATTGTCCAGGAGGCCAAGGTCCTACATGGGCTGTAGTAGTAGTAGTTAAAGAGATGGAGAACCAAGACCGTGATCCGAGAGGAGAGGGTGAAGATTGTCCAGGAGGTCAAGGTCCTAAATGGGCTGTAGTAGTAGTAGTTAAAGAGATGGAGAACCAAGGCCGTGATCCGAGAGGAGAGGGTGAAGATTGTCCAGGAGGCCAAGGTCCTACATGGGCTGCAGTAGTAGTAGTTAAAGAGATGGAGAACAAAGGCCGTGATCCGAGAGGAGTGGGTGAAGATTGTCCAGGAGGCCAAGGCCCTACATGGGCTTCAGTAGTAGTAGTTGAAGAGATGGAGAACCAAGGCCGTGATCCGTGAGGAGTGGGTAAAGATTGTCCAGGAGGCCAAGGTCCTACATGGGCTGTAGTAGTAGTAGTAGTTAAAGCGATGGAGAAGCAAGGCCGTGATCCGAGAGGAGTGGATGAAGATTGTCCAGGAGGCCAAGGCCCTACATGGGCTGTAGTAGTAGTAGTTAAAGAGATGGAGAACCAAGGCCGTGATCCGAGAGGAGTGGGTGAAGATTGTCCTGGAGGCCAAGGTCCTACATGGGCAGTTGTAGTAGTAGTTAAAGAGATGAAGAACCAAGGCCGTGATCCGAGAGGAGTGGGTGAAGTTTGTCCAGGAGGCCAAGGTCCTACATGGGCTGTAGTAGTAGTAGTTAAAGAGATGGAGAACCAAGGCCGTGATCCGAGAGGAGTGGGTGAAGATTGTCCAGGAGGCCAAGGTCCTACATGGGCTGTAGTAGTAGTAGTTAAAGAGATGGAGAACCAAGGCCGTGATCCGAGAGGAGTGGGTGAAGATTGTCCAGGAGGCCAAGGTCCTACATGGGCTGTAGTAGTAGTAGTTAAAGAGATGGAGAACCAAGGCCGTGATCCGAGAGGAATGGGTGAAGATTGTCCAGGAGGCCAAGGTCCTACATGGGCTGTAGTAGTAGTAGTTAAAGAGATGGAGAACCAAGGCCGTGATCCGAGAGTAGTAGGTGAAGATTGTCCAGGAGGCCAAGGCCCTACTTGGGCTGCAGTAGTAGTAGTTAAAGAGATGGAGAACCAAGGCCGTGATCCGAGAGGAGTGGATGAAGATTGTCCAGGAGGCCAAGGCCCTACATGGGCTGTAGTAGTAGTAGTAGTTAAAGAGAAGGAGAACCAAGGCCGTGATCCGAGAGGAGTGGGTGAGATTGTCCAAGAGGCCAAGGCCCTACATGGGCTGTAGTAGTAGTAGTTAAAGAGAGGAGAAGCAAGGCCGTAATCCGAGAGGAGTGGGAGAAGATTGTCCAAGAGGCCAAGGACCTATATGGGCTGTAGTAGTAGTAGTTAAAGAGATGGAGAACCAAGGCCGTGATCCGAGAGGAGAGGGTGAAGATTGTCCAAGAGGCCAAGGCCCTACATGGGCTGTAGTTGTAGTAGTTAAAGAGATGGAGAAGCAAGGCCGTGATCCGAGAGGAGTGGATGAAGATCGTCCAGGAGGCCAAGGCCCTACATGGGCTGTATTAGTAGTAGTTAAAGAGATGGAGAACGAAGGCCGTGATCCGAGAGGAGTGGGTGAAGATTGTCCAAGAGGCCAAGGCCCTATATGGGCTGCTGTAGTAGTAGTTAAAGAGATGGAGAACCAAGGCCGTGAGCCGAGAGGAGTGGGTGAAGATTGTCCAGGAGTCCAAGGTCCTACATGGGCTGTAGTAGTAGTAGTTAAAGAGATGGAGAACCAAGGCCGTGATCCGAGAGGAGTGGGTGAAGATTGTCCAGGAGGCCAAGGTCCTACATGGGCTGTAGTAGTAGTAGTTAAAGAGATGGAGAACCAAGGCCGTGATCCGAGAGGAGTGGGTGAAGATTGTCCAGGAGGCCAAGGTCCTACATGGGCTGTAGTAGTAGTAGTTAAAGAGATGGAGTACCAAGGCCGTGATCCGAGAGGAGTGGGTGAAGATTGTCCAGGAAGCCAAGGCCCTACATGGGCTGTAGTAGTAGTAGTTAAAGAGATGGAGAACCAAGGCCGTGATCCGAGGGGAGTGGGTGAAGATTGTCCAGGAGGCCAAGGTCCTACATGGGCTGTAGTAGTAGTAGTTAAAGAGATGGAGAACCAAGGCCGTGATCCGAGAGTAGTAGGTGAAGATTGTCCAGGAGGCCAAGGCCCTACATGGGCTGAAGTAGTAGTAGTTAAAGAGATGGAGAACCAAGGCCGTGATCCGAGAGTAGTAGGTGAAGATTGTCCAGTAGGCCAAGGTCCTACATGGGCTGCAGTAGTAGTAGTTAAAGAGATGGAGAACCATGGCCGTGATCCGAGAGGAGTGGGTGAAGATTGTCCAGGAGGCCAAGGTCCTACATGGGCTGTAGTAGTAGTAGTTAAAGAGATGGAGAACCAAGGCCGTGATCCGAGAGGAGTGGGTGAAGATTGTCCAGGAGGCCAAGGTCCTACATGGGCTGTAGTAGTAGTAGTTAAAGAGATGGAGAACCAAGGCCGTGATCCGAAAGGAGTGGGTGAAGATTGTCCAGGAGGCCAAGGACCTACATGGGCTGTAGTAGTAGTAGTTAAAGAGATGGAGAACCAAGACCGTGATCCGAGAGGAGTGGGTGAAGATTGTCCAGGAGGCCAAGGTTCTACATGGGATGTAGTAGTAGTAGTTAAAGAGATGGAGAAGCAAGGCCGTGATCCGAGAGGACTGGGTGAGGATTGTCAAGGAGGCCAAGGCTCTATATGGGCTGCAGTAGTAGTAGTTAAAGAGATGGAGAACCAAGGCCGTGATCCGAGGGGAGTGGGTGAAGATTGTCCAGGAGGCCAAGGTCCTACATGGGCTGTAGTAGTAGTAGTTAAAAAGATGGAGAACCATGGCCGTGATCCGAGAGGAGTGGGTGAAGATTGTCCAGGAGGCCAAGGTCCTACATGGGCTGTAGTAGTAGTAGTTAAAGAGATGGAGAACCAAGGCCGTGATCCGAGAGGAGTGGGTGAAGATTGTCCAGGAGGCCAAGGTCCTACATGGGCTGTAGTAGTAGTAGTTAAAGAGATGGAGAAGCAAGGCCGTGATCCGAGAAGACTGGGTGAAGATTGTCCAGGAGGCCAAGGCCCTATATGGGCTGCAGTAGTAGTAGTTATAGAGATGGAGAACCAAGGCCGTGATCCGAGAGGAGTGGGTGAAGATTGTCCTGGAGGCCAAGGTCCTACATGGGCAGTAGTAGTAGTAGTTAAAGAGATGGAGAACCAAGGCCGTGATCCGAGATTAGTGGGTGAAGTTTGTCCAGGAGGCCAAGGTCCTACATGGGCTGTAGTAGTAGTAGTTAAAGAGATGGAAAACCAAGGCCGTGATCCGAGAGGAGTGGGTGAAGATTGTCCAGGAGGCCAAGGTCCTACATGGGCTGTAGTAGTAGTAGTTAAAGAGATGGAGAACCAAGGCCGTGATCCGAGAGGAGTGGGTGAAGATTGTCCAGGAGGCCAAGGTCCTACATGGGCTGTAGTAGTAGTAGTTAAAGAGATGGAGAACCAAGGCCGTGATCCGAGAGGAATGGGTGAAGATTGTCCAGGAGGCCAAGGCCCTACATGGGCTGTAGTAGTAGTAGTTAAAGAGATGGAGAACCAATGCCGTGATCCGAGAGGAGTGGGTGAAGATTGTCCAGGAGGCCAAGGTCCTACATGGGCTGTAGTAGTAGTAGTTAAAGAGACGGAGAACCAAGGCCGTGATCCGAGAGTAGTAGGTGAAGATTGTCAAGGAGGCCAAGGCCCTACATGGGCTGCAGTAGTAGTAGTTAAATAGATTAAGAACCAAGGCCGTGATCCGAGAGGAGTGGGTGAAGATTGTCCAGGAGGCCAAGGTTCTACATGGGCTGTAGTAGTAGTAGTAGTTAAAGAGATGGAGAACCAAGGCAGTGATCCGAGAGGAGTGGGTGAAGATTGTCCAGGAGGCCAAGGTCCTACATGGGCTGTAGTAGTAGTAGTTAAAGAGATGGAGAACCAAGACCGTGATCCGAGAGGAGAGGGTGAAGATTGTCCAGGAGGTCAAGGTCCTAAATGGGCTGTAGTAGTAGTAGTTAAAGAGATGGAGAACCAAGGCCGTGATCCGAGAGGAGAGGGTGAAGATTGTCCAGGAGGCCAAGGTCCTACATGGGCTGCAGTAGTAGTAGTTAAAGAGATGGAGAACAAAGGCCGTGATCCGAGAGGAGTGGGTGAAGATTGTCCAGGAGGCCAAGGCCCTACATGGGCTTCAGTAGTAGTAGTTGAAGAGATGGAGAACCAAGGCCGTGATCCGTGAGGAGTGGGTAAAGATTGTCCAGGAGGCCAAGGTCCTACATGGGCTGTAGTTGTAGTAGTTAAAGAGATGGAGAAGCAAGGCCGTGATCCGAGAGGAGTGGATGAAGATCGTCCAGGAGGCCAAGGCCCTACATGGGCTGTATAAGTAGTAGTTAAAGAGATGGAGAACGAAGGCCGTGATCCGAGAGGAGTGGGAGAAGATTGTCCAAGAGGCCAAGGACCTATATGGGCTGTAGTAGTAGTAGTTAAAGAGATGGAGAACCAAGGCCGTGATCCGAGAGGAGAGGGTGAAGATTGTCCAAGAGGCCAAGGCCCTACATGGACTGTAGTTGTAGTAGTTAAAGAGATGGAGAAGCAAGGCCGTGATCCGAGAGGAGTGGATGAAGATCGTCCAGGAGGCCAAGGCCCTACATGGGCTGTATAAGTAGTAGTTAAAGAGATGGAGAACGAAGGCCGTGATCCGAGAGGAGTGGGTGAAGATTGTCCAAGAGGCCAAGGCCCTATATGGGCTGCTGTAGTAGTAGTTAACGAGATGGAGAACCAAGGCCGTGATCCGAGAGGAGTGGGTGAAGATTGTCCAGGAGTCCAAGGTCCTACATGGGCTGTAGTAGTAGTAGTTAAAGAGATGGAGAACCAAGGCCGTGATCCGATAGGAGTGGGTGAAGATTTTCCAAGAGGCCAAGGTCCTACATGGGCTGCAGTAGTAGTAGTAGTTAAAGAGATGGAAAACCAAGGCCGTGATCCGAGAGGAGTGGATGAAGATTGTCCAGGAGGCCAAGGTCCTACATGGGCTGTAGTAGAAGTAGTTAAAGAGATGGAGAACCATGGCCGTGATCCGAGAGGAGTGAGTGAAGATTGTCCAGGAGGCCAAGGTCCTACATGGGCTGTAGTAGTAGTAGTTAAAGAGATGGAGAACCAAGGCCGTGATCCGAGAGGAGTGGGTGAAGATTGTCCAGGAGGCCAAGGTCCTACATTGGCTGTAGTAGTAGTAGTTAAAGAGATGGAGAACCAAGGCCGTGATCCGAGAGGAGTGGGTGAAGATTGTCCAGGAGGCCGAGGTCCTACATGGGCTGTAGTAGTAGTAGTTAAAGAGATGGAGTACCAAGGCCGTGATCCGAGAGGAGTGGGTGAAGATTGTCCAGGAAGCCAAGGCCCTACATGGGCTGTAGTAGTAGTAGTTAAAGAGATGGAGAACCAAGGCCGTGATCCGAGAGGAGTGGGTGAAGATTGTCCAGGAGGCCAAGGTCCTACATGGGCTGTAGTAGTAGTAGTTAAAGAGATGGAGAACCAAGGCCGTGATCCGAGAGTAGTAGGTGAAGATTGTCCAGGAGGCCAAGGCCCTACATGGGCTGAAGTAGTAGTAGTTAAAGAGATGGAGAACCAAGGCCGTGATCCGAGAGGAGTGGGTGAAGATTGTCCAGGAGGCCAAGGTTCTACATGGGCTGTAGTAGTAGTAGTAGTTAAAGAGATGGAGAACCAAGGCAGTGATCCGAGAGGAGTGGGTGAAGATTGTCCAGGAGGCCAAGGTCCTACATGGGCTGTAGTAGTAGTAGTTAAAGAGATGGAGAACCAAGGCCGTGATCCGAGAGGAGAGGGTGAAGATTGTCCAGGAGGCCAAGGTCCTACATGGGATGTAGTAGTAGTAGTAGTTAAAGGGATGGAGAACCAAGGCCGTGATCCGAGAGGAGAAGGTGAAGATTGTCCAGGAGGCCAAGGTCCTACATGGGCTGCAGTAGTAGTAGTTAAAGAGATGGAGAACCATGGCCGTGATCCGAGAGGAGTGGGTGAAGATTGTCCAGGAGGCCAAGGTCCTACATGGGCTGTAGTAGTAGTAGTTAAAGAGATGGAGAACCAAGGCCGTGATCCGAGAGGAGTGGGTGAAGATTGTCCAGGAGGCCAAGGTCCTACATGGGCTGTAGTAGTAGAAGCTAAGAGATGGAGAACCAAGGCCGTGATCCGAAAGGAGTGGGTGAAGATTGTCCAGGAGGCCAAGGACCTACATGGGCTGTAGTAGTAGTAGTTAAAGAGATGGAGAACCAAGACCGTGATCCGAGAGGAGTGGGTGAAGATTGTCCAGGAGGCCAAGGTTCTACATGGGATGTAGTAGTAGTAGTTAAAGAGATGGAGAAGCAAGGCCGTGATCCGAGAGGACTGGGTGAGGATTGTCAAGGAGGCCAAGGCCCTATATGGGCTGCAGTAGTAGTAGTTAAAGAGATGGAGAACCAAGGCCGTGATCCGAGGGGAGTGGGTGAAGATTGTCCAGGAGGCCAAGGTCCTACATGGGCTGTAGTAGTAGTAGTTAAAAAGATGGAGAACCATGGCCGTGATCCGAGAGGAGTGGGTGAAGATTGTCCAGGAGGCCAAGGTACTACATGGGCTGTAGTAGTAGTAGTTAAAGAGATGGAGAACCAAGGCCGTGATCCGAGAGGAGTGGGTGAAGATTGTCCAGGAGGCCAAGGTCCTACATGGGCTGTAGTAGTAGTAGTTAAAGAGATGGAGAAGCAAGGCCGTGATCCGAGAAGACTGGGTGAAGATTGTCCAGGAGGCCAAGGCCCTATATGGGCTGCAGTAGTAGTAGTTATAGAGATGGAGAACCAAGGCCGTGATCCGAGAGGAGTGGGTGAAGATTGTCCTGGAGGCCAAGGTCCTACATGGGCAGTAGTAGTAGTAGTTAAAGAGATGGAGAACCAAGGCCGTGATCCTAGATTAGAAGGTGAAGTTTGTCCAGGAGGCCAAGGTCCTACATGGGCTGTAGTAGTAGTAGTTAAAGAGATGGAGAACCAAGGCCGTGATCCGAGAGGAGTGGGTGAGGATTGTCCAGGAGGCCAAGGTCCTACATGGGCTGTAGTAGTAGTAGTTAAAGAGATGGAGAACCAAGGCCGTGATCCGAGAGGAGTGGGTGAAGATTGTCCAGGAGGCCAAGGTCCTACATGGGCTGTAGTAGTAGTAGTAGTTAAAGAGATGGAGAACCAAGGCCGTGATCCGAGAGGAGTGGGTGAAGATTGTCCAGGAGGCCAAGGCCCTACATGGGCTGTAGTAGTAGTAGTTAAAGAGATGGAGAACCAAGGCCGTGATCCGAGAGGAGTGGGTGAAGATTGTCCAGGAGGCCAAGGTCCTACATGGGCTGTAGTAGTAGTAGTTAAAGAGATGGAGAACCAAGGCCGTGATCCGAGAGGAATGGGTGAAGATTGTCCAGGAGGCCAAGGCCCTACATGGGCTGTAGTAGTAGTAGTTAAAGAGATGGAGAACCAATGCCGTGATCCGAGAGGAGTGGGTGAAGATTGTCCAGGAGGCCAAGGTCCTACATGGGCTGTAGTAGTAGTAGTTAAAGAGATGGAGAACCAAGGCCGTGATCCGAGAGTAGTAGGTGAAGATTGTCCAGGAGGCCAAGGCCCTACATGGGCTGCAGTAGTAGTAGTTAAAGAGATTAAGAACCAAGGCCGTGATCCGAGAGGAGTGGGTGAAGATTGTCCAGGAGGCCAAGGTTCTACATGGGCTGTAGTAGTAGTAGTAGTTAAAGAGATGGAGAACCAAGGCAGTGATCCGAGAGGAGTGGGTGAAGATTGTCCAGGAGGCCAAGGTCCTACATGGGCTGTAGTAGTAGTAGTTAAAGAGATGGAGAACCAAGACCGTGATCCGAGAGGAGAGGGTGAAGATTGTCCAGGAGGTCAAGGTCCTAAATGGGCTGTAGTAGTAGTAGTTAAAGAGATGGAGAACCAAGGCCGTGATCCGAGAGGAGAGGGTGAAGATTGTCCAGGAGGCCAAGGTCCTACATGGGCTGCAGTAGTAGTAGTTAAAGAGATGGAGAACAAAGGCCGTGATCCGAGAGGAGTGGGTGAAGATTGTCCAGGAGGCCAAGGCCCTACATGGGCTTCAGTAGTAGTAGTTGAAGAGATGGAGGACCAAGGCCGTGATCCGTGAGGAGTGGGTAAAGATTGTCCAGGAGGCCAAGGTCCTACATGGGCTGTAGTAGTAGTAGTAGTTAAAGAGATGGAGAAGCAAGGCCGTGATCCGAGAGGAGTGGATGAAGATTGTCCAGGAGGCCAAGGCCCTACATGGGCTGTAGTAGTAGTAGTTAAAGAGAAGGAGAACCAAGGCCGTGATCCGAGAGGAGTGGGTGAGATTGTCCAAGAGACCAAGGCCCTACATGGGCTGTAGTAGTAGTAGTTAAAGAGAGGAGAAGCAAGGCCGTGATCCTAGAGGAGTGGGAGAAGATTGTCCAAGAGGCCAAGGACCTATATGGGCTGTAGTAGTAGTAGTTAAAGAGATGGAGAACCAAGGCCGTGATCCGAGAGGAGAGGGTGAAGATTGTCCAAGAGGCCAAGGCCCTACATGGGCTGTAGTTGTAGTAGTTAAAGAGATGGAGAAGCAAGGCCGTGATCCGAGAGGAGTGGATGAAGATCGTCCAGGAGGCCAAGGCCCTACATGGGCTGTATAAGTAGTAGTTAAAGAGATGGAGAACGAAGGCCGTGATCCGAGAGGAGTGGGTGAAGATTGTCCAAGAGGCCAAGGCCCTATATGGGCTGCTGCAGTAGTAGTTAACGAGATGGAGAACCAAGGCCGTGATCCGAGAGGAGTGGGTGAAGATTGTCCAGGAGTCCAAGGTCCTACATGGGCTGTAGTAGTAGTAGTTAAAGAGATGGAGAACCAAGGCCGTGATCCGATAGGAGTGGGTGAAGATTTTCCAAGAGGCCAAGGTCCTACATGGGCTGCAGTAGTAGTAGTAGTTAAAGAGATGGAAAACCAAGGCCGTGATCCGAGAGGAGTGGATGAAGATTGTCCAGGAGGCCAAGGTCCTACATGGGCTGTAGTAGAAGTAGTTAAAGAGATGGAGAACCATGGCCGTGATCCGAGAGGAGTGAGTGAAGATTGTCCAGGAGGCCAAGGTCCTACATGGGCTGTAGTAGTAGTAGTTAAAGAGATGGAGAACCAAGGCCGTGATCCGAGAGGAGTGGGTGAAGATTGTCCAGGACGCCAAGGTCCTACATGGGCTGTAGTAGTAGTAGTTAAAGAGATGGAGAACCAAGGCCGTGATCCGAGAGGAGTGGGTGAAGATTGTCCAGGAGGCCAAGGTCCTACATGGGCTGTAGTAGTAGTAGTTAAAGAGATGGAGTACCAAGGCCGTGATCCGAGAGCAGTGGGTGAAGATTGTCCAGGAAGCCAAGGCCCTACATGGGCTGTAGTAGTAGTAGTTAAAGAGATGGAGAACCAAGGCCGTGATCCGAGAGGAGTGGGTGAAGATTGTCCAGGAGGCCAAGGTCCTACATGGGCTTTAGTAGTAGTAGTTAAAGAGATGGAGAACCAAGGCCGTGATCCGAGAGTAGTAGGTGAAGATTGTCCAGGAGGCCAAGGCCCTACATGGGCTGAAGTAGTAGTAGTTAAAGAGATGGAGAACCAAGGCCGTGATCCGAGAGGAGTGGGTGAAGATTGTCCAGGAGGCCAAGGTTCTACATGGGCTGTAGTAGTAGTAGTAGTTAAAGAGATGGAGAACCAAGGCAGTGATCCGAGAGGAGTGGGTGAAGATTGTCCAGGAGGCCAAGGTCCTACATGGGCTGTAGTAGTAGTAGTTAAAGAGATGGAGAACCAAGGCCGTGATCCGAGAGGAGAGGGTGAAGATTGTCCAGGAGGCCAAGGTCCTACATGGGATGTAGTAGTAGTAGTTAAAGGGATGGAGAACCAAGGCCGTGATCCGAGAGGAGAAGGTGAAGATTGTCCAGGAGGCCAAGGTCCTACATGGGCTGCAGTAGTAGTAGTTAAAGAGATGGAGAACCATGGCCGTGATCCGAGAGGAGTGGGTGAAGATTGTCCAGGAGGCCAAGGTCCTACATGGGCTGTAGTAGTAGTAGTTAAAGAGATGGAGAACCAAGGCCGTGATCCGAGAGGAGTGGGTGAAGATTGTCCAGGAGGCCAAGGTCCTACATGGGCTGTAGTAGTAGTAGCTAAGAGATGGAGAACCAAGGCCGTGATCCGAAAGGAGTGGGTGAAGATTGTCCAGGAGGCCAAGGACCTACATGGGCTGTAGTAGTAGTAGTTAAAGAGATGGAGAACCAAGACCGTGATCCGAGAAGACTGGGTGAAGATAGTCCAGGAGGCCAAGGCCCTATATGGGCTGCAGTAGTAGTAGTTATAGAGATGGAGAACCAAGGCCGTGATCCGAGAGGAGTGGGTGAAGATTGTCCTGGAGGCCAAGGTCCTACATGGGCAGTAGTAGTAGTAGTTAAAGAGATGGAGAACCAAGGCCGTGATCCTAGATTAGTGGGTGAAGTTTGTCCAGGAGGCCAAGGTCCTACATGGGCTGTAGTAGTAGTAGTTAAAGAGATGGAGAACCAAGGCCGTGATCCGAGAGGAGTGGGTGAGGATTGTCCAGGAGGCCAAGGTCCTACATGGGCTGTAGTAGTAGTAGTTAAAGAGATGGAGAACCAAGGCCGTGATCCGAGAGGAGTGGGTGAAGATTGTCCAGGAGGCCAAGGTCCTACATGGGCTGTAGTAGTAGTAGTAGTTAAAGAGATGGAGAACCAAGGCCGTGATCCGAGAGGAGTGGGTGAAGATTGTCCAGGAGGCCAAGGCCCTACATGGGCTGTAGTAGTAGTAGTTAAAGAGATGGAGAACCAAGGCCGTGATCCGAGAGGAGTGGGTGAAGATTGTCCAGGAGGCCAAGGTCCTACATGGGCTGTAGTAGTAGTAGTTAAAGAGATGGAGAACCAAGGCCGTGATCCGAGAGGAATGGGTGAAGATTGTCCAGGAGGCCAAGGCCCTACATGGGCTGTAGTAGTAGTAGTTAAAGAGATGGAGAACCAATGCCGTGATCCGAGAGGAGTGGGTGAAGATTGTCCAGGAGGCCAAGGTCCTACATGGGCTGTAGTAGTAGTAGTTAAAGAGATGGAGAACCAAGGCCGTGATCCGAGAGTAGTAGGTGAAGATTGTCCAGGAGGCCAAGGCCCTACATGGGCTGCAGTAGTAGTAGTTAAAGAGATTAAGAACCAAGGCCGTGATCCGAGAGGAGTGGGTGAAGATTGTCCAGGAGGCCAAGGTTCTACATGGGCTGTAGTAGTAGTAGTAGTTAAAGAGATGGAGAACCAAGGCAGTGATCCGAGAGGAGTGGGTGAAGATTGTCCAGGAGGCCAAGGTCCTACATGGGCTGTAGTAGTAGTAGTTAAAGAGATGGAGAACCAAGACCGTGATCCGAGAGGAGAGGGTGAAGATTGTCCAGGAGGTCAAGGTCCTAAATGGGCTGTAGTAGTAGTAGTTAAAGAGATGGAGAACCAAGGCCGTGATCCGAGAGGAGAGGGTGAAGATTGTCCAGGAGGCCAAGGTCCTACATGGGCTGCAGTAGTAGTAGTTAAAGAGATGGAGAACAAAGGCCGTGATCCGAGAGGAGTGGGTGAAGATTGTCCAGGAGGCCAAGGCCCTACATGGGCTTCAGTAGTAGTAGTTGAAGAGATGGAGAACCAAGGCCGTGATCCGTGAGGAGTGGGTAAAGATTGTCCAGGAGGCCAAGGTCCTACATGGGCTGTAGTAGTAGTAGTAGTTAAAGCGATGGAGAAGCAAGGCCGTGATCCGAGAGGAGTGGATGAAGATTGTCCAGGAGGCCAAGGCCCTACATGGGCTGTAGTAGTAGTAGTTAAAGAGAAGGAGAACCAAGGCCGTGATCCGAGAGGAGTGGGTGAGATTGTCCAAGAGGCCAAGGCCCTACATGGGCTGTAGTAGTAGTAGTTAAAGAGAGGAGAAGCAAGGCCGTGATCCGAGAGGAGTGGGAGAAGATTGTCCAAGAGGCCAAGGACCTATATGGGCTGTAGTAGTAGTAGTTAAAGAGATGGAGAACCAAGGCCGTGATCCGAGAGGAGAGGGTGAAGATTGTCCAAGAGGCCAAGGCCCTACATGGGCTGTAGTTGTAGTAGTTAAAGAGATGGAGAAGCAAGGCCGTGATCCGAGAGGAGTGGATGAAGATCGTCCAGGAGGCCAAGGCCCTACATGGGCTGTATAAGTAGTAGTTAAAGAGATGGAGAACGAAGGCCGTGATCCGAGAGGAGTGGGTGAAGATTGTCCAAGAGGCCAAGGCCCTATATGGGCTGCTGTAGTAGTAGTTAACGAGATGGAGAACCAAGGCCGTGATCCGAGAGGAGTGGGTGAAGATTGTCCAGGAGTCCAAGGTCCTACATGGGCTGTAGTAGTAGTAGTTAAAGAGATGGAGAACCAAGGCCGTGATCCGATAGGAGTGGGTGAAGATTTTCCAAGAGGCCAAGGTCCTACATGGGCTGCAGTAGTAGTAGTAGTTAAAGAGATGGAAAACCAAGGCCATGATCCGAGAGGAGTGGATGAAGATTGTCCAGGAGGCCAAGGTCCTACATGGGCTGTAGTAGAAGTAGTTAAAGAGATGGAGAACCATGGCCGTGATCCGAGAGGAGTGAGTGAAGATTGTCCAGGAGGCCAAGGTCCTACATGGGCTGTAGTAGTAGTAGTTAAAGAGATGGAGAACCAAGGCCGTGATCCGAGAGGAGTGGGTGAAGATTGTCCAGGAGGCCAAGGTCCTACATGGGCTGTAGTAGTAGTAGTTAAAGAGATGGAGTACCAAGGCCGTGATCCGAGAGGAGTGGGTGAAGATTGTCCAGGAAGCCAAGGCCCTACATGGGCTGTAGTAGTAGTAGTTAAAGAGATGGAGAACCAAGGCCGTGATCCGAGAGGAGTGGGTGAAGATTGTCCAGGAGGCCAAGGTCCTACATGGGCTGTAGTAGTAGTAGTTAAAGAGATGGAGAACCAAGGCCGTGATCCGAGAGTAGTAGGTGAAGATTGTCCAGGAGGCCAAGGCCCTACATGGGCTGAAGTAGTAGTAGTTAAAGAGATGGAGAACCAAGGCCGTGATCCGAGAGGAGTGGGTGAAGATTGTCCAGGAGGCCAAGGTTCTACATGGGCTGTAGTAGTAGTAGTAGTTAAAGAGATGGAGAACCAAGGCAGTGATCCGAGAGGAGTGGGTGAAGATTGTCCAGGAGGCCAAGGTCCTACATGGGCTGTAGTAGTAGTAGTTAAAGAGATGGAGAACCAAGGCCGTGATCCGAGAGGAGAGGGTGAAGATTGTCCAGGAGGCCAAGGTCCTACATGGGATGTAGTAGTAGTAGTTAAAGGGATGGAGAACCAAGGCCGTGATCCGAGAGGAGAAGGTGAAGATTGTCCAGGAGGCCAAGGTCCTACATGGGCTGCAGTAGTAGTAGTTAAAGAGATGGAGAACCATGGCCGTGATCCGAGAGGAGTGGGTGAAGATTGTCCAGGAGGCCAAGGTCCTACATGGGCTGTAGTAGTAGTAGTTAAAGAGATGGAGAACCAAGGCCGTGATCCGAGAGGAGTGGGTGAAGATTGTCCAGGAGGCCAAGGTCCTACATGGGCTGTAGTAGTAGTAGCTAAGAGATGGAGAACCAAGGCCGTGATCCGAAAGGAGTGGGTGAAGATTGTCCAGGAGGCCAAGGTCCTACATGGGCTGTAGTAGTAGTAGTAGTTAAAGAGATGGAGAACCAAGACCGTGATCCGAGAGGAGTGGGTGAAGATTGTCCAGGAGGCCAAGGTTCTACATGGGATGTAGTAGTAGTAGTTAAAGAGATGGAGAAGCAAGGCCGTGATCCGAGAGGACTGGGTGAGGATTGTCAAGGAGGCCAAGGCCCTATATGGGCTGCAGTAGTAGTAGTTAAAGAGATGGACAACCAAGGCCGTGATCCGAGGGGAGTGGGTGAAGATTGTCCAGGAGGCCAAGGTCCTACATGGGCTGTAGTAGTAGTAGTTAAAAAGATGGAGAACCATGGCCGTGATCCGAGAGGAGTGGGTGAAGATTATCCAGGAGGCCAAGGTACTACATGGGCTGTAGTAGTAGTAGTTAAAGAGATGGAGAACCAAGGCCGTGATCCGAGAGGAGTGGGTGAAGATTGTCCAGGAGGCCAAGGTCCTACATGGGCTGTAGTAGTAGTAGTTAAAGAGATGGAGAAGCAAGGCCGTGATCCGAGAAGACTGGGTGAAGATTGTCCAGGAGGCCAAGGCCCTATATGGGCTGCAGTAGTAGTAGTTATAGAGATGGAGAACCAAGGCCGTGATCCGAGAGGAGTGGGTGAAGATTGTCCTGGAGGCCAAGGTCCTACATGGGCAGTAGTAGTAGTAGTTAAAGAGATGGAGAACCAAGGCCGTGATCCTAGATTAGTGGGTGAAGTTTGTCCAGGAGGCCAAGGTCCTACATGGGCTGTAGTAGTAGTAGTTAAAGAGATGGAGAACCAAGGCCGTGATCCGAGAGGAGTGGGTGAGGATTGTCCAGGAGGCCAAGGTCCTACATGGGCTGTAGTAGTAGTAGTTAAAGAGATGGAGAACCAAGGCCGTGATCCGAGAGGAGTGGGTGAAGATTGTCCAGGAGGCCAAGGTCCTACATGGGCTGTAGTAGTAGTAGTAGTTAAAGAGATGGAGAACCAAGGCCGTGATCCGAGAGGAGTGGGTGAAGATTGTCCAGGAGGCCAAGGCCCTACATGGGCTGTAGTAGTAGTAGTTAAAGCGATGGAGAACCAAGGCCGTGATCCGAGAGGAGTGGGTGAAGATTGTCCAGGAGGCCAAGGTCCTACATGGGCTGTAGTAGTAGTAGTTAAAGAGATGGAGAACCAAGGCCGTGATCCGAGAGTAGTAGGTGAAGATTGTCCAGGAGGCCAAGGCCCTACATGGGCTGCAGTAGTAGTAGTTAAAGAGATGGAGTACCAAGGCCGTGATCCGAGAGGAGTGGGTGAAGATTGTCCAGGAGGCCAAGGTTCTACATGGGCTGTAGTAGTAGTAGTAGTTAAAGAGATGGAGAACCAAGGCAGTGATCCGAGAGGAGTGGGTGAAGATTGTCCAGGAGGCCAAGGTCCTACATGGGCTGTAGTAGTAGTAGTTAAATAGATGGAGAACCAAGGCAGTGATCCGAGAGGAGTGGGTGAAGATTGTCCAGGAGACCAAGGTCCTACATGGGCTGTAGTAGTAGTAGTTAAAGAGATTGAGAACCAAGGCCGTGATCCGAGAGGAGTGGGTGAAGATTGTCCAAAGAGGCCAAGGTCCTATATGGGCTGTAGTAGTAGTAGTTAAAGAGATGGAGAACCAAGGCCGTGATCCGAGAGGAGTGGGTGAAGATTGTCCAGGAGGCCAAGGTCCTACATGGGCTGTAGTAGTAGTAGTTAAAGAGAAGGAGAACCTAGGCCGTGATCCGACAGGAGTGGGTGAAGATTGTCCAGGAGGCCAAGGCCCTATATGGGCTGTACTAGTAGTAGTTAAAGAGATGGAGAACCAAGGCCGTGATCCGAGAGGAGTGGGTGAAGATTGTCCAGGAGGCCAAGGTCCTACATGGGCTGTAGAAGTAGTAGTTAAAGAGATGGAGAACCAAGGCCGTGATCCGAGAGGAGTGGGTGAAGATTGTCCAGGAGGCCAAGGTCCTACATGGGCTGTTGTAGTAGTAGTAGTTAAAGAGATGGAGAAGCAAGGCCGTGAACCGAGAGGACTGGGTGAAGATTGTCCAGGAGGCCAAGGCCCTATATGGGCTGCAGTAGTAGTAGTTATAGAGATGGAGAACCAAGGCCGTGATCCGAGAGGAGTGGGTGAAGATTGTCCAGGAGGCCAAGGTCCTACATGGGCTGTAGTAGTAGTAGTTAAAGAGAAGGAGAACCATGGCCGTGATCCGAGAGGAGTGGGTGAAGATTGTCCTGGAGGCCAAGGTCCTACATAGGCAGTAGTAGTAGTAGTTAAAGAGATGGAGAACCAAGGCCGTGATCCGAGAGGAGTGGGTGAAGTTTGTCCAGGAGTCCAAGGTCCTACATGGGCTGTAGTAGTAGTAGTTAAAGAGATGGAGAACCAAGGCCGTGATCCGAGAGGAGTGGGTGAAGATTGTCCAGGAGGCCAAGGTCCTACATGGGCTGTAGTAGTAGTAGTTAAAGAGATGGAGAACCATGGCCGTGATCCGAGAGGAGTGGGTGAAGATTGTCCAGGAGGCCAAGGTCCTACATGGGCTGTAGTAGTAGTAGTTAAAGAGATGGAGAACCAAGGCCGTGATCCGAGAGGAGTGGGTGAAGATTGTCCAGGAGGCCAAGGCCCTACATGGGCTGTAGTAGTAGTAGTTAAAGTGATGGAGAACCAAAGCCGTGATCCGAGAGGAGTGGGTGAAGATTGTCCAGGAGGCCAAGGTCCTACATGGGCTGTAGTAGTAGTAGTTAAAGAGATGGAGAACCATGGCCGTGATCCGAGAGTAGTAGGTGAAGATTGTCCAGGAGGCCAAGGCCCTACATGGGCTGCAGTAGTAGTAGTTAAAGAGATGGAGAACCAAGGCCGTGATCGGCGAGGAGTGGGTGAAGATTGTCCAGGAGGCCAAGGTTCTACATGGGCTGTATTAGTAGTAGTAGTTAAAGAGATGGAGAACCAAGGCAGTGATCCGGGAGGAGTGGGTGAAGATTGTCCAGGAGGCCAAAATCCTACATGGGCTGTAGTAGTAGTAGTTAAAGAGATGGAGTACCAAGGCCGTGATCCGAGAGGAGAGGGTGAAGATTGTCCAGGAGGCCAAGGTCCTACATGGGCTGTAGTAGTAGTAGTTAAAGAGATGGAGAACCAAGGCCGTGATCCGAGAGGAGAGGGTGAAGATTGTCCAGGAGGCCAAGGTCCTACATGGGCTGCAGTAGTAGTAGTTAAAGAGATGGAGAACCAAGGCCGTGATCCGAGAGGAGTGGGTGAAGATTGTCCAGGAGGCCAAGGCCCTACATGGGCTGCGGTAGTAGTAGTTGAAGAGATGGAGAACCAAGGCCGTGATCCGTGAGGTGTGGGTAAAGATTGTCCAGGAGGCCATGGTCCTACATGGGCTGTAATAGTAGTAGTAGTAGTTAAAGAGATGGAGAACCAAGGCAGTGATCCGAGAAGAGTGGGTGAAGATTGTCCAGGAGGCCAAGGTCCTACATGGGCTGTAGTAGTAGTAGTTAAAGAGATGGAGAACCAAGACCGTGATCCGAGAGGAGAGGGTGAAGATTGTCCAGGAGGCCAAGGTCCTACATGGGCTGCAGTAGTAGTAGTTAAAGCGATGGAGAACAAAGGCCGTGATCCGAGAGGAGTGGGTGAAGATTGTCCAGGAGGCCAAGGCCCTACATGGGCTTCAGTAGTAGTAGTTGAAGAGATGGAGAACCAGGGCCGTGATCCGTGAGGAGTGGGTAAAAATTGTCCAGGAGGCCAAGGTCCTACATGGGCTGTAGCAGTAGTAGTAGTTAAAGAGATGGAGAAGCAAGGCCGTGATCCGAGAGGAGTGGATGAAGATTGTCCAGGAGGCCAAGGCCCTACATGGGCTGTAGTAGTAGTAGTTAAAGAGAAGGAGAACCAAGGCCGTGATCCGAGAGGAGTGGGTGAGATTGTCCAAGAGGCCAAGGCCCTACATGGGCTGTAGTAGTAGTAGTTAAAGAGAGGAGAAGCAAGGCCGTGATCCGAGAGGAGTGGGAGAAGATTGTCCAAGAGGCCAAGGACCTATATGGGCTGTAGTAGTAGTAGTTACAGAGATGGAGATCCAAGGCCGTGATCCGAGAGGAGAGGGTGAAGATTGTCCAAGAGGCCAAGGCCCTACATGGGCTGTAGTTGTAGTAGTTAAAGCGATGGAGAAGCAAGGCCGTGATCCGAGAGGAGTGGATGAAGATCGTCCAGGAGGCCAAGGCCCTACATGGGCTGTATTAGTAGTAGTTAAAGAGATGGAGAACGAAGGCCGTGATCCGAGAGGAGTGGGTGAAGATTGTCCAGGAGGCCAAGGTCCTACATGGGCTGTAGTAGTAGTAGTTAAAGAGATGGAGAACCATGGCCGTGATCCGAGAGGAGTGGGTGAAGATTGTCCAGGAGGCCAAGGTCCTACATGGGCTGTAGTAGAAGTAGTTAAAGAGATGGAGAACCATGGCCGTGATCCGAGAGGAGTGGGTGAAGATTGTCCAGGAGGCCAAGGTCCTACATGGGCTGTAGTAGTAGTAGTTAAAGAGATGGAGAACCAAGGCCGTGATCCGAGAGGAGTGGGTGAAGATTGTCCAGGAGGCCAAGGTCCTACATGGGCTGTAGTAGTAGTAGTTAAATAGATGGAGAACCAAGGCCGTGATCCGAGAGGAGTGGGTGAAGATTGTCCAGGAGGCCAAGGTCCTACTTGGGCTGTAGTAGTAGTAGTTAAAGAGATGGAGTACCAAGGCCGTGATCCGAGAGGAGTGGGTGAAGATTGTCCAGGAAGCCAAGGCCCTACATGGGCTGTAGTAGTAGTAGTTAAAGAGATGGAGAACCAAGGCCGTGATCCGAGAGGAGTGGGTGAAGATTGTCCACGAGGCCAAGGTCCTACATGGGCTGTAGTAGTAGTAGTTAAAGAGATGGAGAACCAAGGCCGTGATCCGAGAGTAGTAGGTGAAGATTGTCCAGGAGGCCAAGGCCCTACATGGGCTGAAGTAGTAGTAGTTAAAGAGATGGAGAACCAAGGCCGTGATCCGAGAGGAGTGGGTGAAGATTGTCCAGGAGGCCAAGGTTCTACATGGGCTGTAGTAGTAGTAGTAGTTAAAGAGATGGAGAACCAAGGCAGTGATCCGAGAGGAGTGGGTGAAGATTGTCCAGGAGGCCAAGGTCCTACATGGGCTGTAGTAGTAGTAGTTAAAGAGATGGAGAACCAAGGCCGTGATCCGAGAGGAGAGGGTGAAGATTGTCCAGGAGGCCAAGGTCCTACATGGGCTGTAGTAGTAGTAGTTAAAGGGATGGAGAACCAAGGCCGTGATCCGAGAGGAGAAGGTGAAGATTGTCCAGGAGGCCAAGGTCCTACATGGGCTGCAGTAGTAGTAGTTAAAGAGATGGAGAACCATGGCCGTGATCCGAGAGGAGTGGGTGAAGATTGTCCAGGAGGCCAAGGTCCTACATGGGCTGTAGTAGTAGTAGTTAAAGAGATGGAGAACCAAGGCCGTGATCCGAGAGGAGTGGGTGAAGATTGTCCAGGAGGCCAAGGTCCTACATGGGCTGTAGTAGTAGTAGTTAAAGAGATGGAGAACCAAGGCCGTGATCCGAAAGGAGTGGGTGAAGATTGTCCAGGAGGCCAAGGACCTACATGGGCTGAAGTAGTAGTAGTTAAAGAGATGGAGAACCAAGACCGTGATCCGAGAGGAGTGGGTGAAGATTGTCCAGGAGGCCAAGGTTCTACATGGGATGTAGTAGTAGTAGTTAAAGAGATGGAGAAGCAAGGCCGTGATCCGAGAGGACTGGGTGAGGATTGTCAAGGAGGCCAAGGCCCTATATGGGCTGCAGTAGTAGTAGTTAAAGAGATGGAGAACCAAGGCCGTGATCCGAGGGGAGTGGGTGAAGATTGTCCAGGAGGCCAAGGTCCTACATGGGCTGTAGTAGTAGTAGTTAAAAAGATGGAGAACCATGGCCGTGATCCGAGAGGAGTGGGTGAAGATTGTCCAGGAGGCCAAGGTCCTACATGGGCTGTAGTAGTAGTAGTTAAAGAGATGGAGAACCAAGGCCGTGATCCGAGAGGAGTGGGTGAAGATTGTCCAGGAGGCCAAGGTCCTACATGGGCTGTAGTAGTAGTAGTTAAAGAGATGGAGAAGCAAGGCCGTGATCCGAGAAGACTGGGTGAAGATTGTCCAGGAGGCCAAGGCCCTATATGGGCTGCAGTAGTAGTAGTTATAGAGATGGAGAACCAAGGCCGTGATCCGAGAGGAGTGGGTGAAGATTGTCCTGGAGGCCAAGGTCCTACATGGGCAGTAGTAGCAGTAGTTAAAGAGATGGAGAACCAAGGCCGTGATCCGAGATTAGTGGGTGAAGTTTGTCCAGGAGGCCAAGGTCCTACATGGGCTGTAGTAGTAGTAGTTAAAGAGATGGAGAACCAAGGCCGTGATCCGAGAGGAGTGGGTGAGGATTGTCCAGGAGGCCAAGGTCCTACATGGGCTGTAGTAGTAGTAGTTAAAGAGATGGAGAACCAAGGCCGTGATCCGAGAGGAGTGGGTGAAGATTGTCCAGGAGGCCAAGGTCCTACATAGGCTGTAGTAGTAGTAGTAGTTAAAGAGATGGAGAACCAAGGCCGTGATCCGAGAGGAGTGGGTGAAGATTGTCCAGGAGGCCAAGGCCCTACATGGGCTGTAGTAGTAGTAGTTAAAGAGATGGAGAACCAAGGCCGTGATCCGAGAGGAGTGGGTGAAGATTGTCCAGGAGGCCAAGGCCCTACATGGGCTGTAGTAGTAGTAGTTAAAGTGATGGAGAACCAAAGCCGTGATCCGAGAGGAGTGGGTGAAGATTGTCCAGGAGGCCAAGGTCCTACATGGGCTGTAGTAGTAGTAGTTAAAGAGATGGAGAACCATGGCCGTGATCCGAGAGTAGTAGGTGAAGATTGTCCAGGAGGCCAAGGCCCTACATGGGCTGCAGTAGTAGTAGTTAAAGAGATGGAGAACCAAGGCCGTGATCCGCGAGGAGTGGGTGAAGATTGTCCAGGAGGCCAAGGTTCTACATGGGCTGTATTAGTAGTAGTAGTTAAAGAGATGGAGAACCAAGGCAGTGATCCGAGAGGAGTGGGTGAAGATTGTCCAGGAGGCCAAAATCCTACATGGGCTGTAGTAGTAGTAGTTAAAGAGATGGAGTACCAAGGCCGTGATCCGAGAGGAGAGGGTGAATATTGTCCAGGAGGCCAAGGTCCTACATGGGCTGTAGTAGTAGTAGTTAAAGAGATGGAGAACCAAGGCCGTGATCCGAGAGGAGAGGGTGAAGATTGTCCAGGAGGCCAAGGTCCTACATGGGCTGCAGTAGTAGTAGTTAAAGAGATGGAGAACCAAGGCCGTGATCCGAGAGGAGTGGGTGAAGATTGTCCAGGAGGCCAAGGCCCTACATGGGCTGCGGTAGTAGTAGTTGAAGAGATGGAGAACCAAGGCCGTGATCCGTGAGGTGTGGGTAAAGATTGTCCAGGAGGCCATGGTCCTACATGGGCTGTAATAGTAGTAGTAGTAGTTAAAGAGATGGAGAACCAAGGCAGTGATCCGAGAAGAGTGGGTGAAGATTGTCCAGGAGGCCAAGGTCCTACATGGGCTGTAGTAGTAGTAGTTAAAGAGATGGAGAACCAAGACCGTGATCCGAGAGGAGAGGGTGAAGATTGTCCAGGAGGCCAAGGTCCTACATGGGCTGCAGTAGTAGTAGTTAAAGAGATGGAGAACAAAGGCCGTGATCCGAGAGGAGTGGGTGAAGATTGTCCAGGAGGCCAAGGCCCTACATGGGCTTCAGTAGTAGTAGTTGAAGAGATGGAGAACCAGGGCCGTGATCCGTGAGGAGTGGGTAAAAATTGTCCAGGAGGCCAAGGTCCTACATGGGCTGTAGCAGTAGTAGTAGTTAAAGAGATGGAGAAGCAAGGCCGTGATCCGAGAGGATTGGATGAAGATTGTCCAGGAGGCCAAGGCCCTACATGGGCTGTAGTAGTAGTAGTTAAAGAGAAGGAGAACCAAGGCCGTGATCCGAGAGGAGTGGGTGAGATTGTCCAAGAGGCCAAGGCCCTACATGGGCTGTAGTAGTAGTAGTTAAAGAGAGGAGAAGCAAGGCCGTGATCCGAGAGGAGTGGGAGAAGATTGTCCAAGAGGCACGGGACCTATATGGGCTGTAGTAGTAGTAGTTACAGAGATGGAGATCCAAGGCCGTGATCCGAGAGGAGAGGGTGAAGATTGTCCAAGAGGCCAAGGCCCTACATGGGCTGTAGTTGTAGTAGTTAAAGCGATGGAGAAGCAAGGCCGTGATCCGAGAGGAGTGGATGAAGATCGTCCAGGAGGCCAAGGCCCTACATGGGCTGTATTAGTAGTAGTTAAAGAGATGGAGAACGAAGGCCGTGATCCGAGAGGAGTGGGTGAAGATTGTCCAGGAGGCCAAGGTCCTACATGGGCTGTAGTAGTAGTAGTTAAAGAGATGGAGAACCATGGCCGTGATCCGAGAGGAGTGGGTGAAGATTGTCCAGGAGGCCAAGGTCCTACATGGGCTGTAGTAGAAGTAGTTAAAGAGATGGAGAACCATGGCCGTGATCCGAGAGGAGTGGGTGAAGATTGTCCAGGAGGCCAAGGTCCTACATGGGCTGTAGTAGTAGTAGTTAAAGAGATGGAGAACCAAGGCCGTGATCCGAGAGGAGTGGGTGAAGATTGTCCAGGAGGACAAGGTCCTACATGGGCTGTAGTAGTAGTAGTTAAATAGATGGAGAACCAAGGCCGTGATCCGAGAGGAGTGGGTGAAGATTGTCCAGGAGGCCAAGGTCCTACTTGGGCTGTAGTAGTAGTAGTTAAAGAGATGGAGTACCAAGGCCGTGATCCGAGAGGAGTGGGTGAAGATTGTCCAGGAAGCCAAGGCCCTACATGGGCTGTAGTAGTAGTAGTTAAAGAGATGGAGAACCAAGGCCGTGATCCGAGAGGAGTGGGTGAAGATTGTCCACGAGGCCAAGGTCCTACATGGGCTGTAGTAGTAGTAGTTAAAGAGATGGAGAACCAAGGCCGTGATCCGAGAGTAGTAGGTGAAGATTGTCCAGGAGGCCAAGGCTCTACATGGGCTGAAGTAGTAGTAGTTAAAGAGATGGAGAACCA
This sequence comes from Meconema thalassinum, assembly GCA_946902985.2. Lineage (NCBI taxonomy): Eukaryota > Metazoa > Arthropoda > Insecta > Orthoptera > Tettigoniidae > Meconema > Meconema thalassinum. The sequence continues at coordinate 52,299,654 of OX336397.1, forward strand.
AGGCCGTGATCCGAGAGGAGTGGGTGAATATTGTCCAGGAGGCCAAGGTTCTACATGGGCTGTAGTAGTAGTAGTAGTTAAAGAGATGGAGAACCAAGGCAGTGATCCGAGAGGAGTGGGTGAAGATTGTCCAGGAGGCCAAGGTCCTACATGGGCTGTAGTAGTAGTAGTTAAAGAGATGGAGAACCAAGGCCGTGATCCGAGAGGAGAGGGTGAAGATTGTCCAGGAGGCCAAGGTCCTACATGGGCTGTAGTGGTAGTAGTTAAAGGGATGGAGAACCAAGGCCGTGATCCGAGAGGAGAAGGTGAAGATTGTCCAGGAGGCCAAGGTCCTACATGGGCTGCAGTAGTAGTAGTTAAAGAGATGGAGAACCATGGCCGTGATCCGAGAGGAGTGGGTGAAGATTGTCCAGGAGGCCAAGGTCCTACATGGGCTGTAGTAGTAGTACTTAAAGAGATGGAGAACCAAGGCCGTGATCCGAGAGGAGTGGGTGAAGATTGTCCAGGAGGCCAAGGTCCTACATGGGCTGTAGTAGTAGTAGTTAAAGAGATGGAGAACCAAGGCCGTGATCCGAAAGGAGTGGGTGAAGATTGTCCAGGAGGCCAAGGACCTACATGGGCTGTAGTAGTAGTAGTTAAAGAGATGGAGAACCAAGACCGTGATCCGAGAGGAGTGGGTGAAGATTGTCCAGGAGGCCAAGGTTCTACATGGGATGTAGTAGTAGTAGTTAAAGAGATGGAGAAGCAAGGCCGTGATCCGAGAGGACTGGGTGAGGATTGTCAAGGAGGCCAAGGCCCTATATGGGCTGCAGTAGTAGTAGTTAAAGAGATGGAGAACCAAGGCCGTGATCCGAGGGGAGTGGGTGAAGATTGTCCAGGAGGCCAAGGTCCTACATGGGCTGTAGTAGTAGTAGTTAAAAAGATGGAGAACCATGGCCGTGATCCGAGAGGAGTGGGTGAAGATTGTCCAGGAGGCCAAGGTCCTACATGGGCTGTAGTAGTAGTAGTTAAAGAGATGGAGAACCAAGGCCGTGATCCGAGAGGAGTGGGTGAAGATTGTCCAGGAGGCCAAGGTCCTACATGGGCTGTAGTAGTAGTAGTTAAAGAGATGGAGAAGCAAGGCCGTGATCCGAGAAGACTGGGTGAAGATTGTCCAGGAGGCCAAGGCCCTATATGGGCTGCAGTAGTAGTAGTTATAGAGATGGAGAACCAAGGCCGTGATCCGAGAGGAGTGGGTGAAGATTGTCCTGGAGGCCAAGGTCCTACATGGGCAGTAGTAGCAGTAGTTAAAGAGATGGAGAACCAAGGCCGTGATCCGAGATTAGTGGGTGAAGTTTGTCCAGGAGGCCAAGGTCCTACATGGGCTGTAGTAGTAGTAGTTAAAGAGATGGAGAACCAAGGCCGTGATCCGAGAGGAGTGGGTGAGGATTGTCCAGGAGGCCAAGGTCCTACATGGGCTGTAGTAGTAGTAGTTAAAGAGATGGAGAACCAAGGCCGTGATCCGAGAGGAGTGGGTGAAGATTGTCCAGGAGGCCAAGGTCCTACATAGGCTGTAGTAGTAGTAGTAGTTAAAGAGATGGAGAACCAAGGCCGTGATCCGAGAGGAGTGGGTGAAGATTGTCCAGGAGGCCAAGGCCCTACATGGGCTGTAGTAGTAGTAGTTAAAGAGATGGAGATCCAAGGCCGTGATCCGAGAGGAGTGGGTGAAGATTGTCCAGGAGGCCAAGGTCCTACATGGGCTGAAGTAGTAGTAGTTAAAGAGATGGAGAACCAAGGCCGTGATCCGAGAGGAGTAGGTGAAGATTGTCCAGGAGGCCAAGGCCCTACATGGGCTGCAGTAGTAGTAGTTAAAGAGATGGAGTACCAAGGCCGTGATCCGAGAGGAGTGGGTGAAGATTGTCCAGGAGGCCAAGGTTCTACATGGGCTGTAGTAGTAGTAGTAGTTAAAGAGATGGAGAACCAAGGCAGTGATCCGAGAGGAGTGGGTGAAGATTGTCCAGGAGGCCAAGGTCCTACATGGGCTGTAGTAGTAGTAGTTAAATAGATGGAGAACCAAGGCAGTGATCCGAGAGGAGTGGGTGAAGATTGTCCAGGAGGCCAAGGTCCTACATGGGCTGTAGTAGTAGTAGTTAAAGAGATTGAGAACCAAGGCCGTGATCCGAGAGGAGTGGGTGAAGATTGTCCAAAGAGGCCAAGGTCCTATATGGGCTGTAGTAGTAGTAGTTAAAGAGATGGAGAACCAAGGCCGTGATCCGAGAGGAGTGGGTGAAGATTGTCCAGGAGGCCAAGGTCCTACATGGGCTGTAGTAGTAGTAGTTAAAGAGAAGGAGAACCTAGGCCGTGATCCGACAGGAGTGGGTGAAGATTGTCCAGGAGGCCAAGGCCCTATATGGGCTGTACTAGTAGTAGTTAAAGAGATGGAGAAACAAGGCCGTGATCCGAGAGGAGTGGGTGAAGATTGTCCAGGAGGCCAAGGTCCTACATGGGCTGTAGAAGTAGTAGTTAAAGAGATGGAGAACCAAGGCCGTGATCCGAGAGGAGTGGGTGAAGATTGTCCAGGAGGCCAAGGTCCTACATGGGCTGTAGTAGTAGTAGTTAAAGAGATGGAGAAGCAAGGCCGTGAACCGAGAGGACTGGGTGAAGATTGTCCAGGAGGCCAAGGCCCTACATGGGCTGCAGTAGTAGTAGTTAAAGAGATGGAGAACCAAGGCCGTGATCCGAGAGGAGTGGGTGAAGATTGTCCAGGAGGCCAAGGTCCTACATGGGCTGTAGTAGTAGTAGTTAAAGAGATGGAGAACAAGGGCCGTGATCCGAGAGTAGTAGGTGAAGATTGTCCAGGAGGCCAAGGCCCTACATGGGCTGCAGTAGTAGTAGTTAAAGAGATGGAGAACCAAGGCCGTGATCCGAGAGGAGTGGGTGAAGATTGTCCAGGAGGCCAAGGTTCTACATGGGCTGTAGTAGTAGTAGTAGTTAAAGAGTTGGAGAACCAAGGCAGTGATCCGAGAGGAGTGGGTGAAGATTGTCCAGGAGGCCAAGGTCCTACATGGGCTGTAGTAGTAGTAGTTAAAGGGATGGAGAACCAAGACCGTGATCCGAGAGGAGAGGGTGAAGATTGTCCAGGAGGTCAAGGTCCTAAATGGGCTGTAGTAGTAGTAGTTAAAGAGATGGAGAACCAAGGCCGTGATCCGAGAGGAAAGGGTGAAGATTGTCCAGGAGGCCAAGGTCCTACATGGGCTGCAGTAGTAGTAGTTAAAAAGATGGAGAACAAAGGCCGTGATCCGAGAGGAGTGGGTGAAGATTGTCCAGGAGGCCAAGGCCCTACATGGGCTTCAGTAGTAGTAGTTGAAGAGATGGAGAACCAAGGCCGTGATCCGTGAGGAGTGGGTAAAGATTGTCCAGGAGGCCAAGGTCCTACATGGGCTGTAGTAGTAGTAGTAGTTAAAGAGATGGAGAAGCAAGGCCGTGATCCGAGAGGAGTGGATGAAGATTGTCCAGGAGGCCAAGGCCCTACATGGGCTGTAGTAGTAGTAGTTAAAGAGAAGGAGAACCAAGGCCGTGATCCGAGAGGAGTGGGTGAGATTGTCCAAGAGGCCAAGGCCCTACATGGGCTGTAGTAGTAGTAGTTAAAGAGATGGAGAAGCAAGGCCGTGATCCGAGAGGAGTGGATGAAGATCGTCCAGGAGGCCAAGGCCCTACATGGGCTGTAGTTGTAGTAGTTAAAGAGATGGAGAAGCAAGGCCGTGATCCGAGAGGAGTGGATGAAGATCGTCCAGGAGGCCAAGGCCCTACATGGGCTGTATTAGTAGTAGTTAAAGAGATGGAGAACGAAGGCCGTGATCCGAGAGGAGTGGGTGAAGATTGTCCAAGAGGCCAAGGCCCTATATGGGCTGCTGTAGTAGTAGTTAAAGAGATGGAGAACCAAGGCCGTGATCCGAGAAGAGTGGGTGAAGATTGTCCAGGAGTCCAAGGTCCTACATGGGCTGTAGTAGTAGTAGTAGTTAAAGAGATGGAGAACCAAGGCCGTGATCCGATAGGAGTGGGTGAAGATTTTCCAAGAGGCCAAGGTCCTACATGGGCTGCAGTAGTAGTAGTAGTTAAAGAGATGGAAAACCAAGGCCGTGATCCGAGAGGAGTGGATGAAGATTGTCCAGGAGGCCAAGGTCCTACATGGGCTGTAGTAGAAGTAGTTAAAGAGATGGAGAACCATGGCCGTGATCCGAGAGGAGTGGGTGAAGATTGTCCAGGAGGCCAAGGTCCTACATGGGCTGTAGTAGTAGTAGTTAAAGAGATGGAGAACCAAGGCCGTGATCCGAGAGGAGTGGGTGAAGATTGTCCAGGAGGCCAAGGTCCTACATGGGCTGTAGTAGTAGTAGTTAAAGAGATGGAGAACCAAGGCCGTGATCCGAGAGTAGTAGGTGAAGATTGTCCAGGAGGCCAAGGCCCTACATGGGCTGAAGTAGTAGTAGTTAAAGAGATGGAGAACCAAGGCCGTGATCCGAGAGGAGTGGGTGAAGATTGTCCAGGAGGCCAAGGTTCTACATGGGCTGTAGTAGTAGTAGTAGTTAAAGAGATGGAGAACCAAGGCAGTGATCCGAGAGGAGTGGGTGAAGATTGTCCAGGAGGCCAAGGTCCTACATGGGCTGTAGTAGTAGTAGTTAAAGAGATGGAGAACCAAGGCCGTGATCCGAGAGGAGAGGGTGAAGATTGTCCAGGAGGCCAGGGTCCTACATGGGTTGTAGTAGTAGTAGTTAAAGGGATGGAGAACCAAGGCCGTGATCCGAGAGGAGAAGGTGAAGATTGTCCAGGAGGCCAAGGTCCTACATGGGCTGCAGTAGTAGTAGTTAAAGAGATGGAGAACCATGGCCGTGATCCGAGAGGAGTGGGTGAAGATTGTCCAGGAGGCCAAGGTCCTACATGGGCTGTAGTAGTAGTAGTTAAAGAGATGGAGAACCAAGGCCGTGATCCGAGAGGAGTGGGTGAAGATTGTCCAGGAGGCCAAGGTCCTACATGGGCTGTAGTAGTAGTAGTTAAAGAGATGGAGAACCAAGGCCGTGATCCGAAAGGAGTGGGTGAAGATTGTCCAGGAGGCCAAGGACCTACATGGGCTGTAGTAGTAGTAGTTAAAGAGATGGAGAACCAAGACCGTGATCCGAGAGGAGTGGGTGAAGATTGTCCAGGAGGCCAAGGTTCTACATGGGATGTAGTAGTAGTAGTTAAAGAGATAGAGAAGCAAGGCCGTGATCCGAGAGGACTGGGTGAGGATTGTCAAGGAGGCCAAGGCCCTATATGGGCTGCAGTAGTAGTAGTTAAAGAGATGGAGAACCAAGGCCGTGATCCGAGGGGAGTGGGTGAAGATTGTCCAGGAGGCCAAGGTCCTACATGGGCTGTAGTAGTAGTAGTTAAAAAGATGGAGAACCATGGCCGTGATCCGAGAGGAGTGGGTGAAGATTGTCCAGGAGGCCAAGGTCCTACATGGGCTGTAGTAGTAGTAGTTAAAGAGATGGAGAACCAAGGCCGTGATCCGAGAGGAGTGGGTGAAGATTGTCCAGGAGGCCAAGGTCCTACATGGGCTGTAGTAGTAGTAGTTAAAGAGATGGAGAAGCAAGGCCGTGATCCGAGAAGACTGGGTGAAGATTGTCCAGGAGGCCAAGGCCCTATATGGGCTGCAGTAGTAGTAGTTATAGAGATGGAGAACCAAGGCCGTGATCCGAGAGGAGTGGGTGAAGATTGTCCTGGAGGCCAAGGTCCTACATGGGCAGTAGTAGTAGTAGTTAAAGAGATGGAGAACCAAGGCCGTGATCCGAGATTAGTGGGTGAAGTTTGTCCAGGAGGCCAAGGTCCTACATGGGCTGTAGTAGTAGTAGTTAAAGAGATGCAGAACCAAGGCCGTGATCCGAGAGGAGTGGGTGAGGATTGTCCAGGAGGCCAAGGTCCTACATGGGCTGTAGTAGTAGTAGTTAAAGAGATGGAGAACCAAGGCCGTGATCCGAGAGGAGTGGGTGAAGATTGTCCAGGAGGCCAAGGTCCTACATAGGCTGTAGTAGTAGTAGTAGTTAAAGAGATGGAGAACCAAGGCCGTGATCCGAGAGGAGTGGGTGAAGATTGTCCAGGAGGCCAAGGCCCTACATGGGCTGTAGTAGTAGTAGTTAAAGAGATGGAGAACCAAGGCCGTGATCCGAGAGGAGTGGGTGAAGATTGTCCAGGAGGCCAAGGTCCTACATGGGCTGTAGTAGTAGTAGTTAAAGAGATGGAGAACCAAGGCCGTGATCCGAGAGTAGTAGGTGAAGATTGTCCAGGAGGCCAAGGCCCTACATGGGCTGCAGTAGTAGTAGTTAAAGAGATGGAGTACCAAGGCCGTGATCCGAGAGGAGTGGGTGAAGATTGTCCAGGAGGCCAAGGTTCTACATGGGCTGTAGTAGTAGTAGTAGTTAAAGAGATGGAGAACCAAGGCAGTGATCCGAGAGGAGTGGGTGAAGATTGTCCAGGAGGCCAAGGTCCTACATGGGCTGTAGTAGTAGTAGTTAAATAGATGGAGAACCAAGGCAGTGATCCGAGAGGAGTGGGTGAAGATTGTCCAGGAGGCCAAGGTCCTACATGGGCTGTAGTAGTAGTAGTTAAAGAGATTGAGAACCAAGGCCGTGATCCAAGAGGAGTGGGTGAAGATTGTCCAAAGAGGCCAAGGTCCTATATGGGCTGTAGTAGTAGTAGTTAAAGAGATGGAGAACCAAGGCCGTGATCCGAGAGGAGTGGGTGAAGATTGTCCAGGAGGCCAAGGTCCTACATGGGCTGTAGTAGTAGTAGTTAAAGAGAAGGAGAACCTAGGCCGTGATCCGACAGGAGTGGGTGAAGATTGTCCAGGAGGCCAAGGCCCTATATGGGCTGTACTAGTAGTAGTTAAAGAGATGGAGAAACAAGGCCGTGATCCGAGAGGAGTGGGTGAAGATTGTCCAGGAGGCCAAGGTCCTACATGGGCTGTAGAAGTAGAGGTTAAAGAGATGGAGAACCAAGGCCGTGATCCGAGAGGAGTGGGTGAAGATTGTCCAGGAGGCCAAGGTCCTACATGGGCTGTAGTAGTAGTAGTTAAAGAGATGGAGAAGCAAGGCCGTGAACCGAGAGGACTGGGTGAAGATTGTCCAGGAGGCCAAGGCCCTACATGGGCTGCAGTAGTAGTAGTTAAAGAGATGGAGAACCAAGGCCGTGATCCGAGAGGAGTGGGTGAAGATTGTCCAGGAGGCCAAGGTCCTACATGGGCTGAAGTAGTAGTAGTTAAAGAGATGGAGAACAAGGGCCGTGATCCGAGAGTAGTAGGTGAAGATTGTCCAGGAGGCCAAGGCCCTACATGGGCTGCAGTAGTAGTAGTTAAAGAGATGGAGAACCAAGGCCGTGATCCGAGAGGAGTGGGTGAAGATTGTCCAGGAGTCCAAGGTTCTACATGGGCTGTAGTAGTAGTAGTAGTTAAAGAGTTGGAGAACCAAGGCAGTGATCCGAGAGGAGTGGGTGAAGATTGTCCAGGAGGCCAAGGTCCTACATGGGCTGTAGTAGTAGTAGTTAAAGGGATGGAGAACCAAGACCGTGATCCGAGAGGAGAGGGTGAAGATTGTCCAGGAGGTCAAGGTCCTAAATGGGCTGTAGTAGTAGTAGTTAAAGAGATGGAGAACCAAGGCCGTGATCCGAGAGGAGAGGGTGAAGATTGTCCAGGAGGCCAAGGTCCTACATGGGCTGCAGTAGTAGTAGTTAAAGAGATGGAGAACAAAGGCCGTGATCCGAGAGGAGTGGGTGAAGATTGTCCAGGAGGCCAAGGCCCTACATGGGCTTCAGTAGTAGTAGTTAAAGAGAAGGAGAACCAAGGCCGTGACCCGAGAGGAGTGGGTGAGATTGTCCAAGAGGCCAAGGCCCTACATGGGCTGTAGTAGTAGTAGTAGTTAAAGAGATGGAGAAGCAAGGCCGTGATCCGAGAGGAGTGGATGAAGATTGTCCAGGAGGCCAAGGCCCTACATGGGCTGTAGTAGTAGTAGTTAAAGAGAAGGAGAACCAAGGCCGTGACCCGAGAGGAGTGGGTGAGATTGTCCAAGAGGCCAAGGCCCTACATGGGCTGTAGTAGTAGTAGTTAAAGAGAGGAGAAGCAAGGCCGTGATCCGAGAGGAGTGGGAGAAGATTGTCCAAGAGGCCAAGGACCTATATGGGCTGTAGTAGTAGTAGTTAAAGAGATGGAGAACCAAGGCCGTGATCCGAGAGGAGAGGGTGAAGATTGTCCAAGAGGCCAAGGCCCTACATGGGCTGTAGTTGTAGTAGTTAAAGAGATGGAGAAGCAAGGCCGTGATCCGAGAGGAATGGATGAAGATCGTCCAGGAGGCCAAGGCCCTACATGGGCTGTATTAGTAGTAGTTAAAGAGATGGAGAACGAAGGCCGTGATCCGAGAGGAGTGGGTGAAGATTGTCCAAGAGGCCAAGGCCCTATATGGGCTGCTGTAGTAGTAGTTAAAGAGATGGAGAACCAAGGCCGTGATCCGAGAGGAGTGGGTGAAGATTGTCCAGGAGTCCAAGGTCGTACATGGGCTGTAGTAGTAGTAGTTAAAGAGATGGAGAACCAAGGTCGTGATCCGATAGGAGTGGGTGAAGATTTTCCAAGAGGCCAAGGTCCTACATGGGCTGCAGTAGTAGTAGTAGTTAAAGATATGGAAAACCAAGGCCGTGATCCGAGAGGAGTGGATGAAGATTGTCCAGGAGGCCAAGGTCCTACATGGGCTGTAGTAGAAGTAGTTAAAGAGATGGAGAACCATGGCCGTGATCCGAGAGGAGTGGGTGAAGATTGTCCAGGAGGCCAAGGTCCTACATGGGCTGTAGTAGTAGTAGTTAAAGGGATGGAGAACCAAGGCCGTGATCCGAGAGGAGTGGGTGAAAATTGTCCAGGAGGCCAAGGTCCTACATGGGCTGTAGTAGTAGTAGTTAAAGAGATGGAGAACCAAGGCCGTGATCCGAGAGGAGTGGGTGAAGATTGTCCAGGAGGCCAAGGTCCTACATGGGCTGTAGTAGTAGTAGTTAAAGAGATGGAGTACCAAGGCCGTGATCCGAGAGGAGTGGGTGAAGATTGTCCAGGAAGCCAAGGCCCTACATGGGCTGTAGTAGTAGTAGTTAAAGAGATGGAGAACCAAGGCCGTGATCCGAGAGGATTGGGTGAAGATTGTCCAGGAGGCCAAGGTCCTACATGGGCTGTAGTAGTAGTAGTTAAAGAGATGGAGAACCAAGGCCGTGATCCGAGAGGAGAGGGTGAAGATTGTCCAGGAGGCCAAGGTCCTACATGGGCTGTAGTAGTAGTAGTTAAAGGGATGGAGAACCAAGGCCGTGATCCGAGAGGAGAAGGTGAAGATTGTCCAGGAGGCCAACGTCCTACATGGGCTGTAGTAGTAGTAGTTAAAGAGATGGAGAACCATGGCCGTGATCCGAGAGGAGTGGGTGAAGAATGTCCAGGAGGCCAAGGTCCTACATGGGCTGTAGTAGTAGTAGTTAAAGAGATGGAGAACCAAGGCCGTGATCCGAGAGGAGTGGGTGAAGATTGTCCAGGAGGCCAAGGTCCTACATGGGCTGTAGTAGTAGTAGTTAAAGAGATGGAGAACCAAGGCCGTGATCCGAAAGGAGTGGGTGAAGATTGTCCAGGAGGCCAAGGACCTACATGGGCTGTAGTAGTAGTAGTTAAAGAGATGGAGAACCAAGACCGTGATCCGAGAGGAGTGGGTGATGATTGTCCAGGAGGCCAAGGTTCTACATGGGATGTAGTAGTAGTAGTTAAAGAGATGGAGAAGCAAGGCCGTGATCCGAGAGGACTGGGTGAGGATTGTCAAGGAGGCCAAGGCCCTATATGGGCTGCAGTAGTAGTAGTTAAAGAGATGGAGAACCAAGGCCGTGATCCGAGGGGAGTGGGTGAAGATTGTCCAGGAGGCCAAGGTCCTACATGGGCTGTAGTAGTAGTAGTTAAAAAGATTGAGAACCATGGCCGTGATCCGAGAGGAGTGGGTGAAGATTGTCCAGGAGGCCAAGGTCCTACATGGGCTGTAGTAGTAGTAGTTAAAGAGATGGAGAACCAAGGCCGTGATCCGAGAGGAGTGGGTGAAGATTGTCCAGGAGGCCAAGGTCCTACATGGGCTGTAGTAGTAGTAGTTAAAGAGATGGAGAAGCAAGGCCGTGATCCGAGAAGACTGGGTGAAGATTGTCCAGGAGGCCAAGGCCCTATATGGGCTGCAGTAGTAATAGTTATAGAGATGGAGAACCAAGGCCGTGATCCGAGAGGAGTGGGTGAAGATTGTCCTGGAGGCCAAGGTCCTACATGGGCAGTAGTAGTAGTAGTTAAAGAGATGGAGAACCAAGGCCGTGATCCGAGATTAGTGGGTGAAGTTTGTCCAGGAGGCCAAGGTCCTACATGGGCTGTAGTAGTAGTAGTTAAAGAGATGGAGAACCAAGGCCGTGATCCGAGAGGAGTGGGTGAGGATTGTCCAGGAGGCCAAGGTCCTACATGGGCTGTAGTAGTAGTAGTTAAAGAGATGGAGAACCAAGGCCGTGATCCGAGAGGAGTGGGTGAAGATTGTCCAGGAGGCCAAGGTCCTACATAGGCTGTAGTAGTAGTAGTAGTTAAAGAGATGGAGAACCAAGGCCGTGATCCGAGAGGAGTGGGTGAAGATTGTCCAGGAGGCCAAGGCCCTACATGGGCTGTAGTAGTAGTAGTTAAAGAGATGGAGAACCAAGGCCGTGATCCGAGAGGAGTGGGTGAAGATTGTCCAGGAGGCCAAGGTCCTACATGGGCTGTAGTAGTAGTAGTTAAAGAGATGGAGAACCAAGGCCGTGATCCGAGAGTAGTAGGTGAAGATTGTCCAGGAGGCCAAGGCCCTACATGGGCTGCAGTAGTAGTAGTTAAAGAGATGGAGAACCAAGGCCGTGATCCGAGAGGAGTGGGTGAAGATTGTCCAGGAGGCCAAGGTTCTACATGGGCTGTAGTAGTAGTAGTAGTAGTTAAAGAGATGGAGAACCAAGGCAGTGATCCGAGAGGAGTGGGTGAAGATTGTCCAGGAGGCCAAGGTCCTACATGGGCTGTAGTAGTAGTAGTTAAATAGATGGAGAACCAAGGCAGTGATCCGAGAGGAGTGGGTGAAGATTGTCCAGGAGGCCAAGGTCCTACATGGGCTGTAGTAGTAGTAGTTAAAGAGATTGAGAACCAAGGCCGTGATCCGAGAGGAGTGGGTGAAGATTGTCCAAAGAGGCCAAGGTCCTATATGGGCTGTAGTAGTAGTAGTTAAAGAGATGGAGAATCAAGGCCGTGATCCGAGAGGAGTGGGTGAAGATTGTCCAGGAGGCCAAGGTCCTACATGGGCTGTAGTAGTAGTAGTTAAAGAGAAGGAGAACCTAGGCCGTGATCCGACAGGAGTGGGTGAAGATTGTCCAGGAGGCCAAGGCCCTATATGGGCTGTACTAGTAGTAGTTAAAGAGATGGAGAAACAAGGCCGTGATCCGAGAGGAGTGGGTGAAGATTGTCCAGGAGGCCAAGGTCCTACATGGGCTGTAGATGTAGTAGTTAAAGAGATGGAGAACCAAGGCCGTGATCCGAGAGGAGTGGGTGAAGATTGTCCAGGAGGCCAAGGTCCTACATGGGCTGTAGTAGTAGTAGTTAAAGAGATGGAGAAGCAAGGCTGTGAACCGAGAGGACTGGGTGAAGATTGTCCAGGAGGCCAAGGCCCTATATGGGCTGCAGTAGTAGTAGTTATAGAGATGGAGAACCAAGGCCGTGATCCGAGAGGAGTGGGTGAAGATTGTCCTAGAGGCCAAGGTCCTACATGGGCAGTAGTAGTAGTAGTTAAAGAGATGGAGAACCAAGGCCGTGATCCGAGAGGAGTGGGTGAAGTTTGTCCAGGAGTCCAAGGTCCTACATGGGCTGTAGTAGTAGTAGTTAAAGAGATGGAGAACCAAGGCCGTGATCCGAGAGGAGTGGGTGAAGATTGTCCAGGAGGCCAAGGTCCTACATGGGCTGTAGTAGTAGTAGTTAAAGAGATGGAGAACCATGGCCGTGATCCGAGAGGAGTGGGTGAAGATTGTCCAGGAGGCCAAGGTCCTACATGGGCTGTAGTAGTAGTAGTTAAAGAGATGGAGAACCAAGGCCGTGATCCGAGAGGAGTGGGTGAAGATTGTCCAGGAGGCCAAGGCCCTACATGGGCTGTAGTAGTAGTAGTTAAAGTGATGGAGAACCAAAGCCGTGATCCGAGAGGAGTGGGTGAAGACTGTCCAGGAAGCCAAGGTCCTACATGGGCTGTAGTAGTAGTAGTTAAAGAGATGGAGAACCATGGCCGTGATCCGAGAGTAGTAGGTGAAGATTGTCCAGGAGGCCAAGGCCCTACATGGGCTGCAGTAGTAGTAGTTAAAGAGATGGAGAACCAAGGCCGTGATCCGAGAGGAGTGGGTGAAGATTGTCCAGGAGGCCAAGGTTCTACATGGGCTGTATTAGTAGTAGTAGTTAAAGAGATGGAGAACCAAGGCAGTGATCCGAGAGGAGTGGGTGAAGATTGTTCAGGAGGCCAAGGCCCTACATGGGCTGTAGTAGTAGTAGTTAAAGAGAGGAGAAGCAAGGCCGTGATCCGAGAGGAGTGGGTGAAGATTGTCCAAGAGGCCAAGGCCCTATATGGGCTGTAGTAGTAGTAGTTAAAGAGATGGTGAACCAAGGCCGTGATCCGAGAGGAGTGGGTGAAGATTGTCCAAGAGGCCAAGGCCCTACATGGGCTGTAGTTGTAGTAGTTAAAGAGATGGAGAAGCAAGGCCGTGATCCGAGAGGAGTGGATGAAGATTGTCCAGGAGGCCAAGGCCCTACATGGGCTGTAGTAGTAGTAGTTAAAAAGATGGAGAACGAAGGCCGTGATCCGAGAGGAGTGGGTGAAGATTGTCCAAGAGGCCAAGGCCCTATATGGGTTGCAGTAGTAGTAGTTAAAGAGATGGAGAACCAAGGCCGTGATCCGAGAGGAGTGGGTGAAGATTGTCCAGGAGGCCAAGGTCCTACATGGGCTGTAGTGAAAATGAAAATCCACAGCCTGCTTCCAGTCTCCGACCAGGTCAGGAATGGAATGAATGAAGCCCCCATCTAGCGGCGAGGATATGAAATGTGCCGGCTGCCGAAGCCTGTCGCACTCCTCTGGGGCAATGATTAAATGAATGACAGATGAAATGAAATGATAGTGGAGAGTGTTGCTGGAATGAAATTGTGACAGGGAAAACCGGAGTACCCGGAGAAAAACCTGTCTGCCTCCGTTTTGTCCAGCACAGATCTCACATGGAGTGACCGGGATTTGAACCACGGACCAAGCGGTGAGAGCCCGGCGTGCTGCCGCCTAAGCCACGGAGGCTCTACATGGTCTGTAGTAGTAGAAGTTAAAGAGATGGAGAACCATGGCCGTGATCCGAGAGTAGTAGGTGAAGTTTGTCCAGGAGGCCAAGGCCCTACATGGCCTGCAGTAGTAGTAGTTAAAGAGATGGAGAACCAAGGCCGTGTTCCGAGAGGAGTGGGTGAAGATTGTCCAGGAGGCCAAGGTTCTACATGGGCTGTAGTAGTAGTAGTAGTTAAAGAGATGGAGAACCAAGGCAGTGATCCGAGAGGAGTGGGTGAAGATTGTCCAGGAGGCCAAGGTCCTACATGGGCTGTAGTTGTAGTAGTTAAAGAGATGGAGAACCAAGGCCGTGATCCGAGAGGAGTGGGTGAAGATTGTCCAGGAGGCCAAGGTCCTACATGGGCTGTAGTAGTAATAGTTAAAGAGATGGAGAACCAAGGCCGTGATCCGAGAGGAGTGGGTGAAGATTGTCCAGGAGGCCAAGGTCCTACATGGGCTGTAGTAGTAGAAGTTAAAGAGATGGAGAACCAAGGCCGTGATCCGAGAGGAGTGGGTGAAGATTGTCCAGGAGGCCAAGATTCTACATGGGATGTAGTAGTAGTAGTTAAAGAGATGGAGAAGCAAGGCCGTGATCCGAGAGGACTGGGTGAGGATTGTCCAGGAGGCCAAGGCCCTATATGGGCTGCAGTAGTAGTAGTTAAAGAGATAGAGAACCAAGGCCGTGATCCGAGGGGAGTGGGTGAAGATTGTCCAGGAGGCCAAGGTCCTACATGGGCAGTAGTAGTAGTAGTTAAAGAGATGGAGAACCAAGGCCGTGATCCGAGAGGAGTGGGTGAAGATTGTCCAGGAGGCCAAGGTCCTACATGGGCTGTAGTAGTAGTAGTTAAAGAGATGGAGAACCAAGGCCGTGATTCGAGAGGAGTGGGTGAAGATTGTCCAGGAGGCCAAGGACCTACATGGGCTGTAGTAGTAGTAGTTAAAGAGATGGAGAACCAAGACCGTGATCCGAGAGGAGTGGGTGAAGATTGTCCAGGAGGCCAAGGTTCTACATGGGAGGTAGTAGTAGTAGTTAAAGAGATGGAGAAGCAAGGCCGTGATCCGAGAGGACTGGGTGAGGATTGTCCAGGAGGCCAAGGCCCTATATGGGCTGCAGTAGTAGTAGTTAAAGAGATGGAGAACCAAGGCCGTGATCCGAGGGGAGTGGGTGAAGATTGTCCAGGAGGCCAAGGTCCTACATGGGCTGTAGTAGTAGTAGTTAAAAAGATGGAGAACCATGGCCGTGATCCGAGGGGAGTGGGTGAAGATTGTCCAGGAGGCCAAGGTCCTACATGGGCTGTAGTAGTAGTAGTTAAAGAGATGGAGAACCAAGGCCGTGATCCGAGAGGAGTGGGTGAAGAATGTCCAGGAGGCCAAGGTCCTACATGGGCTGTAGTAGTAGTAGTTAAAGAGATGGAGAAGCAAGGCCGTGATCAGAGAAGACTGGGTGAAGATTGTCCAGGAGGCCAAGGCCCTATATGGGCTGCAGTAGTAGTAGTTATAGAGATGGAGAACCAAGGCCGTGATCCGAGAGGAGTGGGTGAAGATTGTCCTGGAGGCCAAGGTCCTTCATGGGCAGTAGTAGTAGTAGTTAAAGAGATGGAGGACCAAGGCCGTGATCCGAGATTAGTGGGTGAAGTTTGTCCAGGAGGCCAAGGTCCTACATGGGCTGTAGTAGTAGTAGTTAAAGGGATGGAGAACCAAGGCCGTGATCCGAGAGGAGTGGGTGAAGATTGTCCAGGAGGCCAAGGCCCTACATGGGCTGTAGTAGTAGTAGTTAAAGAGATGGAGAACCAAGGCCGTGATCCGAGAGGAGTGGGTGAAGATTGTCCAGGAGGCCAAGGACCTACATGGGCTGTAGTAGTAGTAGTTAAAGAGATGGAGAACCAAGACCGTGATCCGAGAGGAGTGGGTGAAGATTGTCCAGGAGGCCAAGTTTCTACATGGGAGGTAGTAGTAGTAGTTAAAGAGATGGAGAAGCAAGTCCGTGATCCGAGAGGACTGCGTGAGGATTGTCCAGGAGGCCAAGGCCCTACATGGGCTGTAGTAGTAGTAGTTAAAGAGATGGAGAACCAAGGCCGTGATCCGAGAGGAGTGGGTGAAGATTGTCCAGGAGGCCAAGGTCCTACATGGGCTGTAGTAGTAGTAGTTAAAGGGATGGAGAACCAAGGCCGTGATCCGAGAGGAGTGGGTGAAGATTGTCCAGGAGGCCAAGGCCCTACATGGGCTGTAGTAGTAGTAGTTAAAGAGATGGAGAACCAAGGCCGTGATCCGAGAGGAGTGGGTGAAGATTGTCCAGGAGGCCAAGGTCCTGCATGGGCTGTAGTAGTAGTAGTTAAAGAGATGGAGAACCAAGGCCGTGATCCGAGAGTAGTAGGTGAAGATTGTCCAGGAGGCCAAAGCCCTACATGGGCTGCAGTAGTAGTAGTTAAAGAGATGGAGTACCAAGGCCGTGATCCGAGAGGAGTGGGTGAAGATTGTCCAGGAGGCCAAGGTTCTACATGGGCTGTAGAAGTATTAGTAGTTAAAGAGATGGAGAACCAAGGCAGTGATCCGAGAGGAGTGGGTGAAGATTGTCCAGGAGGCCAAGGTCCTACATGGGCTGTAGTAGTAGTAGTAGTTAAAGAGATGGAGAACCAAGGCAGTGATCCGAGAGGAGTGGGTGAAGATTGTCCAGGAGGCCAAGGTCATACATGGGCTGTAGTAGTAGTAGTTAAAGAGATGGAGAACCAAGGCCGTGATCCGAGAGGAGTGGGTGAAGATTGTCCAGGAGGCCAAGGTCCTACTTTGGCTGTAGTAGTAGTAGTTAAAGAGATGGAGAACCAAGGCCCTGATCCGAGAGGAGTGGGTGAAGATTGTCCAGGAGGCCAAGGTCCTACATGGGCTGTAGTAGTAGTAGTAGTAGTTAAAGAGATGGAGAACCAAGGCAGTGATCCGAGAGGAGTGGGTGAAGATTGTCCAGGAGGCCAAGATCCTACATGGGCTGTAGTAGTAGTAGTTAAAGAGATGGAGAACCAAGGCCGTGATCCGAGAGGAGTGGGTGAAGATTGTCCTGGAGGCCAAGGTCCTGCATGGGCAGTAGTAGTAGTAGTTAAAGAGATGGAGAACCAAGGCCGTGATCCGAGAGGAGTGGGTGAAGTTTGTCCAGGTGGCCAAGGTACTACATGGGCTGTAGTAGTAGTAGTTAAAGAGATGGAGAACCAAGGCCGTGATCCGAGAGGAGTGGGTGAAGATTATCCAGGAGGCCAAGGTCCTACATGGGCTGTAGTAGTAGTAGTTAAAGAGATGGAGAACCAAGGCCGTGATCCGAGAGGAGTGGGTGAAGATTGTCCAGGAGGCCAAGGTCCTACATGGGCTGTAGTAGTAGTAGTTAAAGGGATGGAGAACCAAGGCCGTGATCCGAGAGGAATGGGTGAAGATTGTCCAGGAGGCCAAGGCCCTACATGGGCTGTAGTAGTAGTAGTTAAAGAGATGGAGAACCAATGCCGTGATCCGAGAGGAGTGGGTGAAGATTGTCCAGGAGGCCAAGGTCCTACATGGGCTGTAGTAGTAGTAGTTAAAGGGATGGAGAACCAAGGCCGTGATCCGAGAGTAGTAGGTGAAGATTGTCCAGGAGGCCAAGGCACTACATGGGCTGCAGTAGTAGTAGTTAAAGAGATGGAGAACCAAGGCCGTGATCCGAGAGGAGTGGGTGAAGATTGTCCAGGAGGCCAAGGTTCTACATGGGCTGTAGTAGTAGTAGTAGTTAAAGAGATGGAGAACCAAGGCAGTGATCCGAGAGGAGTGGGTGAAGATTGTCCAGGAGGCCAAGGTCCTACATGGGCTGTAGTAGTAGTAGTTAATGAGATGGAGAACCAAGGCCGTGATCCGAGAGGAGAGGGTGAAGATTGTCCAGGAGGCCAAGGTCCTAAATGGGCTGTAGTAGTAGTAGTTAAAGAGATGGAGAACCAAGGCCGTGATCCGAGAGGAGAGGGTGAAGATTGTCCAGGAGGCCAAGGTCCTACATGGGCTGCAGTAGTAGTAGTAAAAGAGATGGAGAACAAAGGCCGTGATCCGAGAGGAGTGGGTGAAGATTGTCCAGGAGGCCAAGGCCCTACATGGGCTGCAGTAGTAGTAGTTGAAGAGATGGAGAACCAAGGCCGTGATCCGTGAGGAGTGGGTAAAGATTGTCCAGGAGGCCAAGGTCCTACATGGGCTGTAGTAGTAGTAGTAGTTAAAGAGATGGAGAAGCAAGGCCGTGATCCGAGAGGAGTGGATGAAGATTGTCCAGGAGGCCAAGGCCCTACATGGGCTGTAGTAGAAGTAGTTAAAGAGAAGGAGAACCAAGGCCGTGATCCGAGAGGAGTGGGTGAGATTGTCCAAGAGGCCAAGGCCCTACATGGGCTGTAGTAGTAGTAGTTAAAGAGAGGAGAAGCAAGGCCGTGATCCGAGAGGAGTGGGAGAAGATTGTCCAAGAGGCCAAGGCCCTACATGGGCTGTTTTAGTAGTAGTTAAAGAGATGGAGAACGAAGGCCGTGATCCGAGAGGAGTGGGTGAAGATTGTCCAAGAGGCCAAGGCCCTATATGGGCTGCTGTAGTAGTAGTTAAAGAGATGGAGAACCAAGTCCGTGATCCGAGAGGAGTGGGTGAAGATTGTCCAGGAGTCCAAAGTCCTACATGGGCTGTAGTAGTAGTAGTTAAAGAGATGGAGAACCAAGGCCGTGATCCGATAGGAGTGGGTGAAGATTGTCCAAGAGGCCAAGGTCCTACATGGGCTGCAGTAGTAGTAGTAGTTAAAGAGATGGAGAACCAAGGCCGTGATCCGAGAGGAGTGGATGAAGATTGTCCAGGAGCCCAAGGTCCTACATGGGCTGTAGTAGAAGTAGTTAAAGAGATGGAGAACCATGGCCGTGATCCGAGAGGAGTGGGTGAAGATTGTCAAGGAGGCCAAGGTCCTACATGGGCTGTAGTAGTAGTAGTTAAAGAGATGGAGAACCAAGGCCGTGATCCGAGAGGAGTGGGTGAAAATTGTCCAGGAGGCCAAGGTCCTACATGGGCTGTAGTAGTAGTAGTTAAAAAGATGGAGGACCATGGCCGTGATCCGAGAGGAGTGGGTGAAGATTGCCCAGGAGGCCAAGGTCCTACATGGGCTGTAGTAGTAGTAGTAGTTAAAGAGATGGAGAACCAAGGCCGTGATCCGAGAGGAGTGGGTGAAGATTGTCCAGGAGGCCAAGGTCCTACATGGGCTGTAGTAGTAGTAGTTAAAGAGAAGGAGAACCAAGGCCGTGATCCGACAGGAGTGGGTGAAGATTGTCCAGGAGGCCAAGGCCATATATGGGCTGTACTAGTAGTAGTTAAAGATATGGAGAACCAAGGCCGTGATCCGAGAGGAGTGGGTGAAGATTGTCCAGGAGGCCAAGGTCCTACATGGGCTGTAGTAGTAGTTGTTAAAGGGATGGAGAACCAAGGCCGTGATCCGAGAGGAGTGGGTGAAGATTGTCCAGGAGGCCAAGGTCCTACATGGGCTGTAGTAGTAGTAGTTAAAGAGATGGAGAAGCAAGGCCGTGATCCGAGAGGACTGGGTGAAGATTGTCCAGGAGGCCAAGGCCCTATATGGGCTGCAGTATTAGTAGTTATAGAGATGGAGAACCAAGGCCGTGATCCGAGAGGAGTGGGTGAAGATTGTCCTGGAGGCCAAGGCCCTATATGGGCTGCAGTAGTAGTAGTTATAGAGACGGAGAACCAACGCCGTGATCCGAGAGGAGTGGGTGAAGATTGTCCTGGAGGCCAAGGTCCTACATGGGCAGTAGTAGTAGTAGTTAAAGAGATGGAGAACCAAGGCCGTGATCCGAGAGGAGTGGGTGAAGTTTGTCCAGGAGGCCAAGGTCCTACATGGGCTGTAGTAGTAGTAGTTAAAGAGATGGAGAACCAAGGCCGTGATCCGAGAGGAGTGGGTGAAGATTGTCCAGGAGGCCAAGGTCCTACATGGGCTGTAGTAGTAGTAGTTAAAGAGATGGAGAACCAAGGCCGTGATCCGAGAGGAGTGGGTGAAGATTGTCCAGGAGGCCAAGGTCCTACATGGGCTGTAGTAGTAGTAGTTAAAGAGATGGAGTACCAAGGCCGTGATCCGACAGGAGTGGGTGAAGATTGTCCAGGAAGCCAAGGCCCTACATGGGCTGTAGTAGTAGTAGTTAAAGAGATGGAGAACCAAGGCCGTGATCCGAGAGGAGTGGGTGAAGATTGTCCAGGAGGCCAAGGTCCTACATGGGCTGTAGTAGTAGTAGTTAAAGAGATGGAGAACCAAGGCCGTGATCCGAGAGTAGTAGGTGAAGATTGTCCAGGAGGCCAAGGCCCTACATGGGCTGCAGTAGTAGTAGTTAAAGAGATGGAGAACCAAGGCCGTGATCCGAGAGGAGTGGGTGAAGATTGTCCAGGAGGCCAAGGTCCTACATGGGCTGTAGTAGTAGTAGTTAAAGAGATGGAGAACCAAGGCCGTGATCCGAGAGGAGAGGGTGAAGATTGTCCAGGAGGCCAAGGTCCTACATGGGCTGTAGTAGTAGTAGTTAAAGGGATGGAGAACCAAGGCCGTGATCCGAGAGGAGAAGGTGAAGATTGTCCAGGAGGCCAAGGTCCTACATGGGCTGCAGTAGTAGTAGTTAAAGAGATGGAGAACCAAGGCCGTGATCCGAGAGGAGTGGGTGAAGATTGTCCAGGAGGCCAAGGCCCTACATGGGCTGCAGTATTAGTAGTTAAAGAGATGGAGAACCATGTCCGTGATCCGAGAGGAGTGGGTGAAGATTTTCCAGGAGGCCAAGGTCCTACATGGGCTGTAGTAGTAGTAGTTAAAGAGATGGAGAACCAAGGCCGTGATCCGAGAGGAGTGGGTGAAGATTGTCCAGGAGGCCAAGGTCCTACATGGGCTGTAGTAGTAGTAGTTAAAGAGATGGAGAACCAAGGCCGTGATCCGAGAGGAGTGGGTGAAGATTGTCCAGGAGGCCAAGGTCCTACATGGGCTGTAGTAGTAATAGTTAAAGAGATGGAGAACCAAGGCCGTGATCCGAGAGGAGTGGGTGAAGATTGTCCAGGAGGCCAAGGTCCTACATGGGCTGTAGTAGTAGAAGTTAAAGGGATGGAGAACCAAGGCCGTGATCCGAGAGGAGTGGGTGAAGATTGTCCAGGAGGCCAAGATTCTACATGGGATGTAGTAGTAGTAGTTAAAGAGATGGAGAAGCAAGGCCGTGATCCGAGAGGACTGGGTGAGGATTGTCCAGGAGGCCAAGGCCCTATATGGGCTGCAGTAGTAGTAGTTAAAGAGATAGAGAACCAAGGCCGTGATCCGAGGAGAGTGGGTGAAGATTGTCCAGGAGGCCAAGTTCCTACATGGGCAGTAGTAGTAGTAGTAGTTAAAGAGATGGAGAACCAAGGCCGTGATCCGAGAGGAGTGCGTGAAGATTGTCCAGGAGGCTAAGGTCCTACATGGGCTGTAGTAGTAGTAGTTAAAGAGATGGAGAACCAAGGCCGTGATCCGAGAGGAGTGGGTGAAGATTGTCCTGGAGGCCAAGGACCTACATGGGCTGTAGTAGTAGTAGTTAAAGACATGGAGAACCAAGACCGTGATCCGAGAGGAGTGGGTGAAGATTGTCCAGGAGGCCAAAATTCTACATGGGATGTAGTAGTAGTAGTTAAAGAGATGGAGAAGCAAGGCCGTGATCCGAGAGGACTGGGTGAGGATTGTCCAGGAGGCCAAGGCCCTATATGGGCTGCAGTAGTAGTAGTTAAAGAGATGGAGAACCAAGGCCGTGATCCGAGGGGAGTGGGTGAAGATTGTCCAGGAGGCCAAGGTCCTACATGGGCTGTAGTAGTAGTAGTTAAAAAGATGGAGAACCATGGCCGTGATCCGAGAGGAGTGGGTGAAGATTGTCCAGGAGGCCAAGGTCCTACATGGGCTGTAGTAGTAGTAGTTAAAGAGATGGAGAACCAAGGCCGTGATCCGAGAGGAGTGGGTTAAGACTGTCCAGGAGGCCAAGGTCCTACATGGGCTGTAGTAGTAGTAGTTAAAGAGATGGAGAAGCAAGGCCGTGATCCGAGAAGACTGGGTGAAGATTGTCCAGGAGGCCAAGGCCCTATATGGGCTGCAGTAGTAGTAGTTATAGAGATGGAGACCCAAGGCCGTGATCCGAGAGGAGTGGGTGAAGATTGTCCAGGAGGCCAAGGTCCTACATGGGCTGTAGTAGTAGTAGTTAAAGAGATGGAGAACCAAGGCCGTGATCCGAGAGGAGAGGGTGAAGATTGTCCAGGAGGCCAAGGTCCTAAATGGGCTGTAGTAGTAGTAGTTAAAGAGATGGAGAACCAAGGCCGTGATCCGAGAGTAGTAGGTGAAGATTGTCCAGGAGGCCAAGGCCCTACATGGGCTGCAGTAGTAGTAGTTAAAGAGATGGAGAACCAAGGCCGTGATCCGAGAGGAGTGGGTGAAGATTGTCCAGGAGGCCAAGGTTCTACATGGGCTGTAGTAGTAGTAGTAGTTAAAGAGATGGAGAACCAAGGCAGTGATCCGAGAGGAGTGGGTGAAGATTGTCCAGGAGGCCAAGGTCCTACATGGGCTGTAGTAGTAGTAGTTAAAGAGATGGACAACCAAGGCCGTGATCCGAGAGGAGAGGGTGAAGATTGTCCAGGAGGCCAAGGTCCTAAATGGGCTGTAGTAGTAGTAGTTAAAGAGATGGAGAACCAAGGCCGTGATCCGAGAGGAGAGGGTGAAGATTGTCCAGGAGGCCAAGGTCCTACATGGGCTGCAGTAGTAGTAGTTAAAGAGATGGAGTACAAAGGCCGTGATCCGAGAGGAGTGGGTGAAGATTGTCCAGGAGGCCAAGGCCCTACATGGGCTGCAGTAGTAGTAGTTGAAGAGATGGAGAACCAAGGCCGTGATCCGTGAGGAGTGGGTAAAGATTGTCCAGGAGGCCAAGGTCCTACATGGGCTGTAGTAGTAGTAGTAGTTAAAGAGATGGAGAAGCAAGGCCGTGATCCGAGAGGAGTGGATGAAGATTGTCCAGGAGGCCAAGGCCCTACATGGGCTGTAGTAGTAGTAGTTAAAGAGAAGGAGAACCAAGGCCGTGATCCGAGAGGAGTGGGTGAGATTGTCCAAGAGGCCAAGGCCCTACATGGGCTGTAGTAGTAGTAGTTAAAGAGAGGAGAAGCAAGGCCGTGATCCGAGAGGAGTGGGAGAAGATTGTCCAAGAGGCCAAGGCCCTATATGGGCTGTAATAGTAGTAGTTAAAGAGATGGAGAACCAAGGCCGTGATCCGAGAGGAGAGGGTGAAGATTGTCCAAGAGGCCAAGGCCCTACATGGGCTGTAGTTGTAGTAGTTAAAGAGATGGAGAAGCAAGGCCGTGATCCGAGAGGAGTGGATGAAGATCGTCCAGGAGGCCAAGGCCCTACATGGGCTGTATTAGTAGTAGTTAAAGAGATGGAGAACGAAGGCCGTGATCCGAGAGGAGTGGGTGAAGATTGTCCAAGAGGCCAAGGCCCTATATGGGCTGCTGTAGTAGTAGTTAAAGAGATGGAGAACCAAGGCCGTGATCCGAGAGGAGTGGGTGAAGATTGTCCAGGAGTCCAAGGTCCTAAATGGGCTGTAGTAGTAGTAGTTAAAGAGATGGAGAACCAAGGCCGTGATCCGATAGGAGTGGGTGAAGATTGTCCAAGAGGCCAAGGTCCTACATGGGCTGCAGTAGTAGTAGTAGTTAAAGAGATGGAGAACCAAGGCCGTGATCCGAGAGGACTGGGTGAAGATTGTCCAGGAGGCCAAGGCCCTATATGGGCTGCAGTAGTAGTAGTTATAGAGATGGAGAACCAAGGCCGTGATTCGAGAGGAGTGGGTGAAGATTGTCCTGGAGGCCAAGGCCCTATATGGGCTGCAGTAGTAGTAGTTATAGAGATGGAGAACCAAGGCCGTGATCCGAGAGGAGTGGGTGAAGATTGTCCTGGAGGCCAAGGTCCTACATGGGCAGTAGTAGTAGTAGTTAAAGAGATGGAGAACCAAGGCCGTGATCCGAGAGGAGTGGGTGAAGTTTGTCCAGGAGGCCAAGGTCCTACATGGGCTGTAGTAGAAGTAGTTAAAGAGATGGAGAACCATGGCCGTGATCCGAGAGGAGTGGGTGAAGATTGTCCAGGAGGCCAAGGTCCTACATGGGCTGTAGTAGTAGTAGTTAAAGAGATGGAGAACCAAGGCCGTGATCCGAGAGGAGTGGGTGAAAATTGTCCAGGAGGCCAAGGTCCTACATGGGCTGTAGTAGTAGTAGTTAAAAAGATGGAGAACCATGGCCGTGATCCGAGAGGAGTGGGTGAAGATTGCCCAGGAGGCCAAGGTCCTACATGGGCTGTAGTAGTAGTAGTAGTTAAAGAGATGGAGAACCAAGGCCGTGATCCGAGAGGAGTGGGTGAAGATTGTCCAGGAGGCCAAGGTCCTACATGGGCTGTAGTAGTAGTAGTTAAAGAGAAGGAGAACCAAGGCCGTGATCCGACAGGAGTGGGTGAAGATTGTCCAGGAGGCCAAGGCCATATATGGGCTGTACTAGTAGTAGTTAAAGATATGGAGAACCACGGCCGTGATCCGAGAGGAGTGGGTGAAGATTGTCCAGGAGGCCAAGGTCCTACATGGGCTGTAGTAGTAGTAGTTAAAGAGATGGAGAACCAAGGCCGTGATCCGAGAGGAGTGGGTGAAGATTGTCCAGGAGGCCAAGGTCCTACATGGGCTGTAGTAGTAGTAGTTAAAGATATGGAGAAGCAAGGCCGTGATCCGAGAGGACTGGGTGAAGATTGTCCAGGAGGCCAAGGCCCTATATGGGCTGCAGTAGTAGTAGTTATAGAGATGGAGAACCAAGGCCGTGATTCGAGAGGAGTGGGTGAAGATTGTCCTGGAGGCCAAGGCCCTATATGGGCTGCAGTAGTAGTAGTTATAGAGATGGAGAACCAAGGCCGTGATCCGAGAGGAGTGGGTGAAGATTGTCCTGGAGGCCAAGGTCCTACATGGGCAGTAGTAGTAGTAGTTAAAGAGATGGAGAACCAAGGCCGTGATCCGAGAGGAGTGGGTGAAGTTTGTCCAGGAGGCCAAGGTCCTACATGGGCTGTAGTAGTAGTAGTTAAAGAGATGGAGAACCAAGGCCGTGATCCGAGAGGAGTGGGTGAAGATTGTCCAGGAGGCCAAGGTCCTACATGGGCTGTAGTAGTAGTAGTTAAAGAGATGGAGAACCAAGACCGTGATCCGAGAGGAGTGGGTGAAGATTGTCCAGGAGGCCAAGGTCCTACATGGGCTGTAGTAGTAGTAGTTAAAGAGATGGAGTACCAAGGCCGTGATCCGAGAGGAGTGGGTGAAGATTGTCCAGGAAGCCAAGGCCCTACATGGGCTGTAGTAGTAGTAGTTAAAGAGATGGAGAACCAAGGCCGTGATCCGAGAGGAGTGGGTGAAGATTGTCCAGGAGGCCAAGGTCCTACATGGGCTGTAGTAGTAGTAGTTAAAGAGATGGAGAACCAAGGCCGTGATCCGAGAGTAGTAGGTGAAGATTGTCCAGGAGGCCAAGGCCCTACATGGGCTGCAGTAGTAGTAGTTAAAGAGATGGAGAACCAAGGCCGTGATCCGAGAGGAGTGGGTGAAGATTGTCCAGGAGGCCAAGGTTCTACATGGGCTGTAGTAGTAGTAGTAGTTAAAGAGATGGAGAACCAAGGCAGTGATCCGAGAGGAGTGGGTGAAGATTGTCCAGGAGGCCAAGGTCCTACATGGGCTGTAGTAGTAGTAGTTAAAGAGATGGAGAACCAAGGCCGTGATCCGAGAGGAGAGGGTGAAGATTGTCCAGGAGGCCAAGGTCCTACATGGGCTGTAGTAGTAGTAGTAGTTAAAGGGATGGAGAACCAAGGCCGTGATCCGAGAGGAGAAGGTGAAGATTGTCCAGGAGGCCAAGGTCCTACATGGGCTGCAGTAGTAGTAGTTAAAGAGATGGAGAACCATGGCCGTGATCCGAGAGGAGTGGGTGAAGATTGTCCAGGAGGCCAAGGCCCTACATGGGCTGCAGTAGTAGTAGTTAAAGAGATGGAGAACCATGGCCGAGATCCGAGAGGAGTGGGTGAAGATTGTCCAGGAGGCCAAGGTCCTACATGGGCTGTAGTAGTAGTAGTTAAAGAGATGGAGAACCAAGGCCGTGATCCGAGAGGAGTGGGTGAAGATTGTCCAGGAGGCCAAGGTCCTACATGGGCTGTAGTAGTAGTAGTTAAAGAGATGGAGAACCAAGGCCGTGATCCGAGAGGAGTGGGTGAAGATTGTCCAGGAGGCCAAGGACCTACATGGGCTGTAGTAGTAGTAGTTAAAGAGATGGAGAACCAAGACCGTGATCCGAGAGGAGTGGGTGAAGATTGTCCAGGAGGCCAAGGTTCTACATGGGATGTAGTAGTGGTAGTTAAAGAGATGGAGAAGCAAGGCCGTGATCCGAGAGGACTGGGTGAGGATTGTCAAGGAGGCCAAGGCCCTATATGGGCTGCAGTAGTAGTAGTTAAAGAGATGGAGAACCAAGGCCGTGATCCGAGGGGAGTGGGTGAAGATTGTCCAGGAGGCCAAGGTCCTACATTGGCTGTAGTAGTAGTAGTTAAAAAGATGGAGAACCATGGCCGTGATCCGAGAGGAGTGGGTGAAGATTGTCCAGGAGGCCAAGGTCCTACATGGGCTGTAGTAGTAGTAGTTAAAGAGATGGAGAGCCAAGGCCGTGATCCGAGAGGAGTGGGTGAAGATTGTCCAGGATGCCAAGGTCCTACATGGGCTGTAGTAGTAGTAGTTAAAGAGATGGAGAAGCAAGGCCGTGATCCGAGAAGACTGGGTGAAGATTGTCCAGGAGGCCAAGACCCTATATGGGCTGCAGTAGTAGTAGTTATAGAGATGGAGAACCAAGGCCGTGATCCGAGAGGAGTGGGTGAAGAATGTCCTGGAGGCCAAGGTCCTACATGGGCAGTAGTAGTAGTAGTTAAAGAGATGGAGAACCAAGGCCGTGATCCGAGATTAGTGGGTGAAGTTTGTCCAGGAGACCAAGGTCCTACATGGGCTGTAGTAGTAGTAGTTAAAGAGATGGAGAACCAAGGCCGTGATCCGAGAGGAGTGGGTGAGGATTGTCCAGGAGGCCAAGGTCCTACATGGGCTGTAGTAGTAGTAGTTAAAGAGATGGAGAACCAAGGCCGTGATCCGAGAGGAGTGGGTGAAGATTGTCCAGGAGGCCAAGGTCCTACATGGGCTGTAGTAGTAGTAGTTAAAGAGATGGAGAACCAAGGCCGTGATCCGAGAGGAGTGGGTGAAGATTGTCCAGGAGGCCAAGGCCCTACATGGGCTCTAGTAGTAGTAGTTAAAGAGATGGAGAACCAAGGCCGTGATCCGAGAGGAGTGGGTGAAGATTGTCCAGGAGGCCAAGGTCCTACATGGGCTGTAGTAGTAGTAGTTAAAGAGATGGAGAACCAAGGCCGTGATCCGAGAGTAGTAGGTGAAGATTGTCCAGGAGGCCAAGGCCCTACATGGGCTGCAGTAGTAGTAGTTAAAGAGATGGAGTACCAAGGCCGTGATCCGAGAGGAGTGGGTGAAGATTGTCCAGGAGGCCAAGGTTCTACATGGGCTGTAGTAGTAGTAGTAGTTAAAGAGATGGAGAACCAAGGCAGTGATCCGAGAGGAGTGGGTGAAGATTGTCCAGGAGGCCAAGGTCCTACATGGGCTGTAGTAGTAGTAGTTAAATAGATGGAGAACCAAGGCAGTGATCCGAGAGGAGTGGGTGAAGATTGTCCAGGAGGCCAAGGTCCTACATGGGCTGTAGTAGTAGTAGTTAAAGAGATGGAGAACCAAGGCCGTGATCCGAGAGGAGTGGGTGAGGATTGTCCAAAGAGGCCTAGGTCCTATATGGGCTGTAGTAGTAGTAGTTAAAGAGATGGAGAACCAAGGCCGTGATCCGAGAGGAGTGGGTGAAGATTGTCCAGGAGGCCAAGGTCCTACATGGGCTGTAGTAGTAGTAGTTAAAGAGATGGAGAACCAAGGCCGTGATCCGATAGGAGTGGGTGAAGATTGTCCAAGAGGCCAAGGTCCTACATGGGCTGCAGTAGTAGTAGTAGTTAAAGAGATGGAGAACCAAGGCCGTGATCCGAGAGGAGTGGATGAAGATTGTCCAGGAGGCCAAGGTCCTACATGGGCTGTAGTAGAAGTAGTTAAAGAGATGGAGAACCATGGCCGTGATCCGAGAGGGGTGGGTGAAGATTGTCCAGGAGGCCAAGGTCCTACATGGGCTGTAGTAGTAGTAGTTAAAGAGATGGAGAACCAAGGCCGTGATCCGAGAGGAGTGGGTGAAAATTGTCCAGGAGGCCAAGGTCCTACATGGGCTGTAGTAGTAGTAGTTAAAAAGATGGAGAACCATTGCCGTGATCCGAGAGGAGTGGGTGAAGATTGCCCTGGAGGCCAAGGTCCTACATGGGCAGTAGTAGTAGTAGTTAAAGAGATGGAGAACCAAGGCCGTGATCCGAGAGGAGTGGGTGAAGATTGTCCAGGAGGCCAAGGTCCTACATGGGCTGTAGTAGTAGTAGTTAAAGAGAAGGAGAACCAAGGCCGTGATCCGACAGGAGTGGGTGAAGATTGTCCAGGAGGCCAAGGCCATATATGGGCTGTACTAGTAGTAGTTAAAGAGATGGAGAACCAAGGCCGTGATCCGAGAGGAGTGGGTGAAGATTGTCCAGGAGGCCAAGGTCCTACATGGGCTGTAGTAGTAGTAGTTAAAGAGATGGAGAACCAAGGCCGTGATCCGAGAGGAGTGGGTGAAGATTGTCCAGGAAGCCAAGGTCCTACATGGGCTGTAGTAGTAGTAGTTAAAGATATGGAGAAGCAAGGCCGTGATCCGAGAGGACTGGGTGAAGATTGTCCAGGAGGCCAAGGCCCTATATGGGCTGCAGTAGTAGTAGTTATAGAGATGGAGAACCAAGGCCGTGATCCGAGAGGAGTGGGTGAAGATTGTCCTGCAGGCCGAGGCCCTATATGGGCTGCAGTAGTAGTAGTTATAGAGATTGAGAACCAAGGCCGTGATCCGAGAGGAGTGGGTGAAGATTGTCCTGGAGGCCAAGGTCATACATGGGCAGTAGTAGTAGTAGTTAAAGAGATGGAGAACCAAGGCCGTGATCCGAGAGGAGTGGGTGAAGACGGTCCAGGAGGCCAAGGTCCTACATGGGCTGTAGTAGTAGTAGTTAAAGAGATGGAGAACCAAGGCCGTGATCCGAGAGGAGTGGGTGAAGATTGTCCAGGAGGCCAAGGTCCTACATGGGCTGTAGTAGTAGTAGTTAAAGAGATGGAGAACCAAGGCCGTGATCCGAGAGGAGTGGGTGAAGATTGTCCAGGAGGCCAAGGTCCTACATGGGCTGTAGTAGTAGTAGTTAAAGAGATGGAGTACCAAGGCCGTGATCCGAGAGGAGTGGGTGAAGATTGTCCAGGAAGCCAAGGCCCTACATGGGCTGTAGTAGTAGTAGTTAAAGAGATGGAGAACCAAGGCCGTGATCCGAGAGGAGTGGGTGAAGATTGTCCAGGAGGCCAAGGTCCTACATGGGCTGTAGTAGTAGTAGTTAAAGAGATGGAGAACCAAGGCCGTGATCCGAGAGTAGTAGGTGAAGATGGTCCAGGAGGCCAAGGCCCTACATGGGCTGCAGTAGTAGTAGTTAAAGAGATGGAGAACCAAGGCCGTGATCCGAGAGGAGTGGGTGAAGATTGTCCAGGAGGCCAAGGTTCTACATGGGCTGTAGTAGTAGTAGTAGTTAAAGAGATGGAGAACCAAGGCAGTGATCCGAGAGGAGTGGGTGAAGATTGTCCAGGAGGCCAAGGTCCTACATGGGCTGTAGTAGTAGTAGTTAAAGAGATGGAGAACCAAGGCCGTGATCCGAGAGGAGAGGGTGAAGATTGTCCAGGAGGCCAAGGTCCTACATGGGCTGTAGTAGTAGTAGTTAAAGGGATGGAGAACCAAGGCCGTGATCCGAGAGGAGAAGGTGAAGATTGTCCAGGAGGCCAAGGTTCTACATGGGCTGCAGTAGTAGTAGTTAAAGAGATGGAGAACCTAGGCCGTGATCCGAGAGAAGTGGGTGAAGATTGCCCAGGAGGCCAAGGTCCTACATGGGCTGTAGTAGTAGTAGTTAAAGAGATGGAGAACCAAGGCCGTGATCCGAGAGGAGTGGGTGAAGATTGTCCAGGAGGCCAAGGTCCTACATGGGCTGTAGTAGTAGTGGTTAAAGAGATGGAGAACCAAGACCGTGATCCGAGAGGAGTGGGTGAAGATTGTCCAGGAGGCCAAGGTTCTACATGGGATGTAGTAGTAGTAGTTAAAGAGATGGAGAAGCAAGGCCGTGATCCGAGAGGACTGGGTGAGGATTGTCAAGGAGGCCAAGGCCCTATATGGGCTGCAGTAGTAGTAGTTAAAGAGATGGAGAACCAAGGCCGTGATCCGAGGGGAGTGGGTGAAGATTGTCCAGGAGGCCAAGGTCCTACATGGGCTGTAGTAGTAGTAGTTAAAAGATGGAGAACCATGGCCGTGATCCGAGAAGAGTGGGTGAAGATTGTCCAGGAGGCCAAGGTCCTACATGGGCTGTAGTAGTAGTAGTTAAAGAGATGGAGAACCAAGGCCGTGATCCGAGAGGAGTGGGTGAAGATTGTCCAGGAGGCCAAGGTCCTACATGGGCTGTAGTAGTAGTAGTTAAAGAGATGGAGAAGCAAGGCCGTGATCCGAGAAGACTGGGTGAAGATTGTCCAGGAGGCCAAGGCCCTATATGGGCTGCAGTAGTAGTAGTTATAGAGACGGAGAACCAAGGCCGTGATCCGAGAGGAGTGGGTGAAGATTGTCCTGGAGGCCAAGGTCCTACATGGGCAGTAGTAGTAGTAGTTAAAGAGATGGAGAACCAAGGCCGTGATCCGAGATTAGTGGGTGAAGTTTGTCCAGGAGGCCAAGGTCCTACATGGGCTGTAGTAGTAGTAGTTAAAGAGATGGAGAACCAAGGCCGTGATCCGAGAGGAGTGGGTGAGGATTGTCCAGGAGGCCAAGGTCCTACATGGGCTGTAGTAGTAGTAGTTAAAGAGATGGAGAACCAAGGCCGTGATCCGAGAGGAATGGGTGAAGATTGTCCAGGAGGCCAAGGTCCTACATGGGCTGTAGTAGTAGTAGTTAAAGAGATGGAGAACCAAGGCCGTGATCCGAGAGGAGTGGGTGAAGATTGTCCAGGAGGCCAAGGCCCTACATGGGCTGTAGTAGTAGTAGTTAAAGAGATGGAGAACCAAGGCCGTGATCCGAGAGGAGTGGGTGAAGATTGTCCAGGAGGCCAAGGTCCTACATGGGCTGTAGTAGTAGTAGTTAAAGAGATGGAGAACCAAGGCCGTGATCCGACAGTAGTAGGTGAAGATTGTCAATGAGGCCAAGGCCCTACATGGGCTGCAGTAGTAGTAGTTAAAGAGATGGAGTACCAAGGCCGTGATCCGAGAGGAGTGGGTGAAGATTGTCCAGGAGGCCAAGGTTCTACATGGGCTGTAGTAGTAGTAGTAGTTAAAGAGATGGAGAACCAAGGCAGTGATCCGAGAGGAGTGGATGAAGATTGTCCAGGAGGCCAAGGTCCTACATGGGCTGTAGTAGAAGTAGTTAAAGAGATGGAGAACCATGGCCGTGATCCGAGAGGAGTGGGTGAAGATTGTCCAGGAGGCCAAGGTCCTACATGGGCTGTAGTAGTAGTAGTTAAAGAGATGGAGAACCAAGGCCGTGATCCGAGAGGAGTGGGTGAAGATTGTCCAGGAGGCCAAGGTCCTACATGGGCTGTAGTAGTAGTAGTTAAAGAGATGGAGTACCAAGGCCGTGATCCGAGAGGAGTGGGTGAAGATTGTCCAGGAAGCCAAGGCCCTACATGGGCTGTAGTAGTAGTAGTTAAAGAGATGGAGAACCAAGGCCGTGATCCGAGAGGAGTGGGTGAAGATTGTCCAGGAGGCCAAGGTCCTACATGGGCTGTAGTAGTAGTAGTTAAAGAGATGGAGAACCAAGGCCGTGATCCGAGAGTAGTAGGTGAAGATTGTCCAGGAGGCCAAGGCCCTACATGGGCTGCAGTAGTAGTAGTTAAAGAGATGGAGAACCAAGGCCGTGATCCGAGAGGAGTGGGTGAAGATTGTCCAGGAGGCCAAGGTTCTACATGGGCTGTAGTAGTAGTAGTAGTTAAAGAGATGGAGAACCAAGGCAGTGATCCGAGAGGAGTGGGTGAAGATTGTCCAGGAGGCCAAGGTCCTACATGGGCTGTAGTAGTAGTAGTTAAAGAGATGGAGAACCAAGGCCGTGATCCGAGAGGAGAGGGTGAAGATTGTCCAGGAGGCCAAGGTCCTACATGGGCTGTAGTCGTAGTAGTTAAAGGGATGGAGAACCAAGGCCGTGATCCGAGAGGAGAAGGTGAAGATTGTCCAGGAGGCCAAGGTCCTACATGGGCTGCAGTAGTAGTAGTTAAAGAGATGGAGAACCATGGCCGTGATCCGAGAGGAGTGGGTGAAGATTGTCCAGGAGGCCAAGGCCCTACATGGGCTGCAGTAGTAGTAGTTAAAGAGATGGAGAACCATGGCCGTGATCCGAGAGGAGTGGGTGAAGATTGTCCAGGAGGCCAAGGTCCTACATGGGCTGTAGTAGTAGTAGTTAAAGAGATGGAGAACCAAGGCCGTGATCCGAGAGGAGTGGGTGAAGATTGTCCAGGAGGCCAAGGTCCTACATGGGCTGTAGTAGTAGTAGTTAAAGAGATGGAGAACCAAGGCCGTGATCCGAGAGGAGTGGGTGAAGATTGTCCAGGAGGCCAAGGACCTACATGGGCTGTAGTAGTAGTAGTTAAAGAGATGGAGAACCAAGACCGTGAACCGAGAGGAGTGGGTGAAGATTGTCCAGGAGGCCAAGGTTCTACATGGGATGTAGTAGTAGTAGTTAAAGAGATGGAGAAGCAAGGCCGTGATCCGAGAGGACTGGGTGAGGATTGTCAAGGAGGCCAAGGCCCTATATGGGCTGCAGTAGTAGTAGTTAAAGAGATGGAGAACCAAGGCCGTGATCCGAGGGGAGTGGGTGAAGATTGTCCAGGAGGCCAAGGTCCTACATGGGCTGTAGTAGTAGTAGTTAAAAAGATGGAGAACCATGGCCGTGATCCGAGAGGAGTGGGTGAAGATTGTCCAGGAGGCCAAGGTCCTACATGGGCTGTAGTAGTAGTAGTTAAAGAGATGGAGAACCAAGGCCGTGATCCGAGAGGAGTGGGTGAAGATTGTCCAGGAGGCCAAGGTCCTACATGGGCTGTAGTAGTAGTACTTAAAGAGATGGAGAAGCAAGGCCGTGATCCGAGAAGACTGGGTGAAGCTTGTCCAGGAGGCCAAGGCCCTATATGGGCTGCAGTAGTAGTAGTTATAGAGATGGAGAACCAAGGCCGTGATCCGAGAGGAGTGGGTGAAGAACGTCCTGGAGGCCAAGGTCCTACATGGGCAGTAGTAGTAGTAGTTAAAGAGATGGAGAACCAAGGCCGTGATCCGAGATTAGTGGGTGAAGTTTGTCCAGGAGACCAAGGTCCTACATGGGCTGTAGTAGTAGTAGTTAAAGAGATGGAGAACCAAGGCCGTGATCCGAGAGGAGTGGGTGAGGATTGTCCAGGAGGCCAAGGTCCTACATGGGCTGTAGTAGTAGTAGTTAAAGAGATGGAGAACCAAGGCCGTGATCCGAGAGGAGTGGGTGAAGATTGTCCAGGAGGCCAAGGTCCTACATGGGCTGTAGTAGTAGTAGTTAAAGAGATGGAGAACCAAGGCCGTGATACGAGAGGAGTGGGTGAAGATTGTCCAGGAGGCCAAGGCCCTACATGGGCTGTAGTAGTAGTAGTTAAAGAGATGGAGAACCAAGGCCGTGATCCGAGAGGAGTGGGTGAAGATTGTCCAGGAGGCCAAGGTCCTACATGGGCTGTAGTAGTAGTAGTTAAAGAGATGGAGAACCAAGGCCGTGATCCGCGAGTAGTAGGTGAAGGTTGTCCAGGAGGCCAAGGCCCTACATGGGCTGCAGTAGTAGTAGTTAAAGAGATGGAGTACCAAGGCCGTGATCCGAGAGGAGTGGGTGAAGATTGTCCAGGAGGCCAAGGTTCTACATGGGCTGTAGTAGTAGTAGTAGTTAAAGAGATGGAGAACCAAGGCAGTGATCCGAGAGGAGTGGGTGAAGATTGTCCAGGAGGCCAAGGTCCTACATGGGCTGTAGTAGTAGTAGTTAAATAGATGGAGAACCAAGGCAGTGATCCGAGAGGAGTGGGTGAAGATTGTCCAGGAGGCCAAGGTCCTACATGGGCTGTAGTAGTAGTAGTTAAAGAGATGGAGAACCAAGGCCGTGATCCGAGAGGAGTGGGTGAAGATTGTCCAAAGAGGCCTAGGTCCTATATGGGCTGTAGTAGTAGTAGTTAAAGAGATGGAGAACCAAGGCCGTGATCCGAGAGGAGTGGGTGAAGATTGTCCAGGAGGCCAAGGTCCTACATGGGCTGTAGTAGTAGTAGTTAAAGAGATGGAGAACCAAGGCCGTGATCCGATAGGAGTGGGTGAAGATTGTCCAAGAGGCCAAGGTCCTACATGGGCTGCAGTAGTAGTAGTAGTTAAAGAGATGGAGAACCAAGGCCGTGATCCGAGAGGAGTGGATGAAGATTGTCCAGGAGGCCAAGGTCCTACATGGGCTGTAGTAGAAGTAGTTAAAGAGATGGAGAACCATGGCCGTGATCCGAGAGGAGTGGGTGAAGATTGTCCAGGAGGCCAAGCTCCTACATGGGCTGTAGTAGTAGTAGTTAAAGAGATGGAGAACCAAGGCCGTGATCCGAGAGGAGTGGGTGAAAATTGTCCAGGAGGCCAAGGTCCTACATGGGCTGTAGTAGTAGTAGTTAAAAAGATGGAGAACCATTGCCGTGATCCGAGAGGAGTGGGTGAAGATTGCCCTGGAGGCCAAGGTCCTACATGGGCAGTAGTAGTAGTAGTTAAAGAGATGGAGAACCAAGGCCGTGATCCGAGAGGAGTGGGTGAAGATTGTCCAGGAGGCCAAGGTCCTACATGGGCTGTAGTAGTAGTAGTTAAAGAGAAGGAGAACCAAGGCCGTGATCCGACAGGAGTGGGTGAAGATTGTCCAGGAGGCCAAGGCCATATATGGGCTGTACTAGTAGTAGTTAAAGAGATGGAGAACCAAGGCCGTGATCCGAGAGGAGTGGGTGAAGATTGTCCAGGAGGCCAAGGTCCTACATGGGCTGTAGTAGTAGTAGTTAAAGAGATGGAGAACCAAGGCCGTGATCCGAGAGGAGTGGGTGAAGATTGTCCAGGAAGCCAAGGTCCTACATGGGCTGTAGTAGTAGTAGTTAAAGATATGGAGAAGCAAGGCCGTGATCCGAGAGGACTGGGTGAAGATTGTCCAGGAGGCCAAGGCCCTATATGGGCTGCAGTAGTAGTAGTTATAGAGATGGAGAACCAAGGCCGTGATCCGAGAGGAGTGGGTGAAGATTGTCCTGCAGGCCAAGGCCCTATATGGGCTGCAGTAGTAGTAGTTATATAGATTGAGAACCAAGGCCGTGATCCGAGAGGAGTGGGTGAAGATTGTCCTGGAGGCCAAGGTCATACATGGGCAGTAGTAGTAGTAGTTAAAGAGATGGAGAACCAAGGCCGTGATCCGAGAGGAGTGGGTGAAGACGGTCCAGGAGGCCAAGGTCCTACATGGGCTGTAGTAGTAGTAGTTAAAGAGATGGAGAACCAAGGCCGTGATCCGAGAGGAGTGGGTGAAGATTGTCCAGGAGGCCAAGGTCCTACATGGGCTGTAGTAGTAGTAGTTAAAGAGATGGAGAACCAAGGCCGTGATCCGAGAGGAGTGGGTGAAGATTGTCCAGGAGGCCAAGGTCCTACACGGGCTGCAGTAGTAGTAGTTAAAGAGGTGGAGAACCAAGGCCGTGATCCGAGAGGAGTGGGTGAAGATTGTCCAGGAGGCCAAGGTCCTACATGGGCTGTAGTAGTAGTAGTTAAAGAGATGGAGAACCAAGGCCGTGATCCGAGAGGAGTGGGTGAAGATTGTCCAAAGAGGCCTAGGTCCTATATGGGCTGTAGTAGTAGTAGTTAAAGAGATGGAGAACCAAGGCCGTGATCCGAGAGGAGTGGGTGAAGATTGTCCAGGAGGCCAAGGTCCTACATGGGCTGTAGTAGTAGTAGTTAAAGAGAAGGAGAACCAAGGCCGTGATCCGAGAGGAGTGGGTGAAGATTGTCCAGGAGGCCAAGGTTCTACATGGGCTGTAGTAGTAGTAGTAGTAGTTAAAGAGATGGAGAACCAAGGCAGTGATCCGAGAGGAGTGGGTGAAGATTGTCCAGGAGGCCAAGGTCCTACATGGGCTCTAGTAGTAGTAGTTAAAGAGATGGAGAACCAAGGCCGTGATCCGAGAGGAGCGGGTGAAGATTGTCCAGGAGGCCAAGGTCCTACATGGGCTGTAGTAGTAGTAGTTAAAGGGATGGAGAACCAAGGCCGTGATCCGAGAGGAGAAGGTGAAGATTGTCCAGGAGGCCAAGGTTCTACATGGGCTGCAGTAGTAGTAGTTAAAGAGATGGAGAACCATGGCCGTGATCCGAGAGGAGTGGGTGAAGATTGTCCAGGAGGCCAAGGCCCTACATGGGCTGCAGTAGTAGTAGTTAAAGAGATGGAGAACCATGGCCGTGATCCGAGAGGAGTGGGTGAAGATTGTCCAGGAGGCCAAGGTCCTACACGGGCTGCAGTAGTAGTAGTTAAAGAGATGGAGAACCAAGGCCGTGATCCGAGAGGAGTGGGTGAAGATTGTCCAGGAGGCCAAGGTCCTACATGGGCTGTAGTAGTAGTAGTTAAAGAGATGGAGAACCAAGGCCGTGATCCGAGAGGAGTGGGTGAAGATTGTCCAGGAGGCCAAGGTCCTACATGGGCTGTAGTAGTAGTAGTTAAAGAGATGGAGAACCAAGACCGTGATCCGAGAGGAGTGGGTGAAGATTGTCCAGGAGGCCAAGGTTCTACATGGGATGTAGTAGTAGTAGTTAAAGAGATGGAGAAGCAAGGCCGTGATCCGAGAGGACTGGGTGAGGATTGTCAAGGAGGCCAAGGCCCTATATGGGCTGCAGTAGTAGTAGTTAAAGAGATGGAGAACCAAGGCCGTGATCCGAGGGGAGTGGGTGAAGATTGTCCAGCAGGCCAAGGTCCTACATGGGCTGTAGTAGTAGTAGTTAAAAGATGGAGAACCATGGCCGTGATCCGAGAGGAGTGGGTGAAGATTGTCCAGGAGGCCGAGGTCCTAC
Organism: Meconema thalassinum; assembly: GCA_946902985.2. Lineage (NCBI taxonomy): Eukaryota > Metazoa > Arthropoda > Insecta > Orthoptera > Tettigoniidae > Meconema > Meconema thalassinum. The sequence continues at coordinate 52,336,354 of OX336397.1, forward strand.
ATGGGCTGTAGTAGTAGTAGTTAAAGAGATGGAGAACCAAGGCCGTGATCCGAGAGGAGTGGGTGAAGATTGTCCAGGAGGCCAAGGTCCTACATGGGCTGTAGTAGTAGTAGTTAAAGAGATGGAGAAGCAAGGCCGTGATCCGAGAAGACTGGGTGAAGATTGTCCAGGAGGCCAAGGCCCTATATGGGCTGCAGTAGTAGTAGTTATAGAGATGGAGAACCAAGGCCGTGATCCGAGAGGAGTGGGTGAAGAATGTCCTGGAGGCCAAGGTCCTACATGGGCAGTAGTAGTAGTAGTTAAAGAGATGGAGAACCAAGGCCGTGATCCGAGAGGAGTGGGTGAAGATTGTCCAGGAGGCCAAGGTCCTACATGGGCTGTAGTAGTAGTAGTTAAAGAGATGGAGAAGCAAGGCCGTGATCCGAGAAGACTGGGTGAAGATTGTCCAGGAGGCCAAGGCCCTATATGGGCTGCAGTAGTAGTAGTTATAGAGATGGAGAACCAAGGCCGTGATCCGAGAGGAGTGGGTGAAGAATGTCCTGGAGGCCAAGGTCCTACATGGGCAGTAGTAGTAGTAGTTAAAGAGATGGAGAACCAAGGCCGTGATCCGAGATTAGTGGGTGAAGTTTGTCCAGGAGACCAAGGTCCTACATGGGCTGTAGTAGTAGTAGTTAAAGAGATGGAGAACCAAGGCCGTGATCCGAGAGGAGTGGGTGAGGATTGTCCAGGAGGCCAAGGTCCTACATGGGCTGTAGTAGTAGTAGTTAAAGAGATGGAGAACCAAGGCCGTGATCCGAGAGGAGTGGGTGAAGATTGTCCAGGAGGCCAAGGTCCTACATGGGCTGTAGTAGTAGTAGTTAATGAGATGGAGAACCAAGGCCGTGATCCGAGAGGAGTGGGTGAAGATTGTCCAGGAGGCCAAGGCCCTACATGGGCTGTAGTAGTAGTAGTTAAAGAGATGGAGAACCAAGGCCGTGATCCGAGAGGAGTGGGTGAAGATTGTCCAGGAGGCCAAGGTCCTACATGGGCTGTAGTAGTAGTAGTTAAAGAGATGGAGAACCAAGGCCGTGATCCGAGAGTAGTAGGTGAAGATTGTCCAGGAGGCCAAGGCCCTACATGGGCTGCAGTAGTAGTAGTTAAAGAGATGGAGTACCAAGGCCGTGATCCGAGAGGAGTGGGTGAAGATTGTCCAGGAGGCCAAGGTTCTACATGGGCTGTAGTAGTAGTAGTAGTTAAAGAGATGGAGAACCAAGGCAGTGATCCGAGAGGAGTGGGTGAAGATTGTCCAGGAGGCCAAGGTCCTACATGGGCTGTAGTAGTAGTAGTTAAATAGATGGAGAACCAAGGCAGTGATCCGAGAGGAGTGGGTGAAGATTGTCCAGGAGGCCAAGGTCCTACATGGGCTGTAGTAGTAGTAGTTAAAGAGATGGAGAACCAAGGCCGTGATCCGAGAGGAGTGGGTGAAGATTGTCCAAAGAGGCCTAGGTCCTATATGGGCTGTAGTAGTAGTAGTTAAAGAGATGGAGAACCAAGGCCGTGATCCGAGAGGAGTGGGTGAAGATTGTCCAGGAGGCCAAGGTCCTACATGGGCTGTAGTAGTAGTAGTTAAAGAGATGGAGAACCAAGGCCGTGATCCGATAGGAGTGGGTGAAGATTGTCCAAGAGGCCAAGGTCCTACATGGGCTGCAGTAGTAGTAGTAGTTAAAGAGATGGAGAACCAAGGCCGTGATCCGAGAGGAGTGGATGAAGATTGTCCAGGAGGCCAAGGTCCTACATGGGCTGTAGTAGAAGTAGTTAAAGAGATGGAGAACCATGGCCGTGATCCGAGAGGAGTGGGTGAAGATTGTCCAGGAGGCCAAGGTCCTACATGGGCTGTAGTAGTAGTAGTTAAAGAGATGGAGAACCAAGGCCGTAATCCGAGAGGAGTGGGTGAAAATTGTCCAGGAGGCCAAGGTCCTACATGGGCTGTAGTAGTAGTAGTTAAAAAGATGGAGAACCATTGCCGTGATCCGAGAGGAGTGGGTGAAGATTGCCCTGGAGGCCAAGGTCCTACATGGGCAGTAGTAGTAGTAGTAGTTAAAGAGATGGAGAACCAAGGCCGTGATCCGAGAGGAGTGGGTGAAGATTGTCCAGGAGGCCAAGGTCCTACATGGGCTGTAGTAGTAGTAGTTAAAGAGAAGGAGAACCAAGGCCGTGATCCGACAGGAGTGGGTGAAGATTGTCCAGGAGGCCAAGGCCATATATGGGCTGTACTAGTAGTAGTTAAAGAGATGGAGAACCAAGGCCGTGATCCGAGAGGAGTGGGTGAAGATTGTCCAGGAGGCCAAGGTCCTACATGGGCTGTAGTAGTAGTAGTTAAAGAGATGGAGAACCAAGGCCGTGATCCGAGAGGAGTGGGTGAAGATTGTCCAGGAAGCCAAGGTCCTACATGGGCTGTAGTAGTAGTAGTTAAAGATATGGAGAAGCAAGGCCGTGATCCGAGAGGACTGGGTGAAGATTGTCCAGGAGGCCAAGGCCCTATATGGGCTGCAGTAGTAGTAGTTATAGAGATGGAGAACCAAGGCCGTGATCCGAGAGGAGTGGGTGAAGATTGTCCTGCAGGCCAAGGCCCTATATGGGCTGCAGTAGTAGTAGTTATAGAGATTGAGAACCAAGGCCGTGATCCGAGAGGAGTGGGTGAAGATTGTCCTGGAGGCCAAGGTCATACATGGGCAGTAGTAGTAGTAGTTAAAGAGATGGAGAACCAAGGCCGTGATCCGAGAGGAGTGGGTGAAGACGGTCCAGGAGGCCAAGGTCCTACATGGGCTGCAGTAGTAGTAGTTAAAGAGATGGAGAACCAAGGCCGTGATCCGAGAGGAGTGGGTGAGGATTGTCCAGGAGGCCAAGGTCCTACATGGGCTGTAGTAGTAGTAGTTAAAGAGATGGAGAACCAAGGCCGTGATCCGAGAGGAGTGGGTGAAGATTGTCCAGGAGGCCAAGGTCCTACATGGGCTGTAGTAGTAGTAGTTAAAGAGATGGAGAACCAAGGCCGTGATACGAGAGGAGTGGGTGAAGATTGTCCAGGAGGCCAAGGCCCTACATGGGCTGTAGTAGTAGTAGTTAAAGAGATGGAGAACCAAGGCCGTGATCCGAGAGGAGTGGGTGAAGGTTGTCCAGGAGGCCAAGGTCCTACATGGGCTGTAGTAGTAGTAGTTAAAGAGATGGAGAACCAAGGCCGTGATCCGCGAGTAGTAGGTGAAGATTGTCCAGGAGGCCAAGGCCCTACATGGGCTGCAGTAGTAGTAGTTAAAGAGATGGAGTACCAAGGCCGTGATCCGAGAGGAGTGGGTGAAGATTGTCCAGGAGGCCAAGGTTCTACATGGGCTCTAGTAGTAGTAGTAGTTAAAGAGATGGAGAACCAAGGCAGTGATCCGAGAGGAGTGGGTGAAGATTGTCCAGGAGGCCAAGGTCCTACATGGGCTGTAGTAGTAGTAGTTAAATAGATGGAGAACCAAGGCAGTGATCCGAGAAGAGTGGGTGAAGATTGTCCAGGAGGCCAAGGTCCTACATGGGCTGTAGTAGTAGTAGTTAAAGAGATGGAGAACCAAGGCCGTGATCCGAGAGGAGTGGGTGAAGATTGTCCAAAGAGGCCTAGGTCCTATATGGGCTGTAGTAGTAGTAGTTAAAGAGATGGAGAACCAAGGCCGTGATCCGAGAGGAGTGGGTGAAGATTGTCCAGGAGGCCAAGGTCCTACATGGGCTGTAGTAGTAGTAGTTAAAGAGATGGAGAACCAAGGCCGTGATCCGATAGGAGTGGGTGAAGATTGTCCAAGAGGCAAAGGTCCTACATGGGCTGCAGTAGTAGTAGTAGTTAAAGAGATGGAGAACCAAGGCCGTGATCCGAGAGGAGTGGATGAAGATTGTCCAGGAGGCCAAGGTCCTACATGGGCTGTAGTAGAAGTAGTTAAAGAGATGGAGAACCATGGCCGTGATCCGAGAGGAGTGGGTGAAGATTGTCCAGGAGGCCAAGGTCCTACATGGGCTGTAGTAGTAGTAGTTAAAGAGATGGAGAACCAAGGCCGTGATCCGAGAGGAGTGGGTGAAAATTGTCCAGGAGGCCAAGGTCCTACATGGGCTGTAGTAGTAGTAGTTAAAAAGATGGAGAACCATTGCCGTGATCCGAGAGGAGTGGGTGAAGATTGCCCTGGAGGCCAAGGTCCTACATGGGCAGTAGTAGTAGTAGTTAAAGAGATGGAGAACCAAGGCCGTGATCCGAGAGGAGTGGGTGAAGATTGTCCAGGAGGCCAAGGTCCTACATGGGCTGTAGTAGTAGTAGTTAAAGAGAAGGAGAACCAAGGCCGTGATCCGACAGGAGTGGGTGAAGATTGTCCAGGAGGCCAAGGCCATATATGGGCTGTACTAGTAGTAGTTAAAGAGATGGAGAACCAAGGCCGTGATCCGAGAGGAGTGGGTGAAGATTGTCCAGGAGGCCAAGGTCCTACATGGGCTGTAGTAGTAGTAGTTAAAGAGATGGAGAACCAAGGCCGTGATCCGAGAGGAGTGGGTGAAGATTGTCCAGGAAGCCAAGGTCCTACATGGGCTGTAGTAGTAGTAGTTAAAGATATGGAGAAGCAAGGCCGTGATCCGAGAGGACTGGGTGAAGATTGTCCAGGAGGCCAAGGCCCTATATGGGCTGCAGTAGTAGTAGTTATAGAGATGGAGAACCAAGGCCGTGATCCGAGAGGAGTGGGTGAAGATTGTACTGCAGGCCAAGGCCCTATATGGGCTGCAGTAGTAGTAGTTATAGAGATTGAGAACCAAGGCCGTGATCCGAGAGGAGTGGGTGAAGATTGTCCAGGAGGCCAAGGTCCTACATGGGCTGTAGTAGTAGTAGTTAAAGAGATGGAGAACCAAGGCCGTGATCCGAGAGGAGAGGGTGAAGATTGTCCAGGAGGCCAAGGTCCTACATGGGCTGTAGTAGTAGTAGTTAAAGGGATGGAGAACCAAGGCCGTGATCCGAGAGGAGAAGGTGAAGATTGTCCAGGAGGCCAAGGTTCTACATGGGCTGCAGTAGTAGTAGTTAAAGAGATGGAGAACCATGGCCGTGATCCGAGAGGAGTGGGTGAAGATTGTCCAGGAGGCCAAGGCCCTACATGGGCTGCAGTAGTAGTAGTTAAAGAGATGGAGAACCATGGCCGTGATCCGAGAGGAGTGGTTGAAGATTGTCCAGGAGGCCAAGGTCCTACACGGGCTGCAGTAGTAGTAGTTAAAGAGATGGAGAACCAAGGCCGTGATCCGAGAGAAGTGGGTGAAGATTGTCCAGGAGGCCAAGGTCCTACATGGGCTGTAGTAGTAGTAGTTAAAGAGATGGAGAACCAAGGCCGTGATCCGAGAGGAGTGGGTGAAGATTGTCCAGGAGGCCAAGGTCCTACATGGGCTGTAGTAGTAGTGGTTAAAGAGATGGAGAACCAAGACCGTGATCCGAGAGGAGTGGGTGAAGATTGTCCAGGAGGCCAAGGTTCTACATGGGATGTAGTAGTAGTAGTTAAAGAGATGGAGAAGCAAGGCCGTGATCCGAGAGGACTGGGTGAGGATTGTCAAGGAGGCCAAGGCCCTATATGGGCTGCAGTAGTAGTAGTTAAAGAGATGGAGAACCAAGGCCGTGATCCGAGGGGAGTGGGTGAAGATTGTCCAGGAGGCCAAGGTCCTACATGGGCTGTAGTAGTAGTAGTTAAAAGATGGAGAACCATGGCCGTGATCCGAGAAGAGTGGGTGAAGATTGTCCAGGAGGCCAAGGTCCTACATGGGCTGTAGTAGTAGTAGTTAAAGAGATGGAGAACCAAGGCCGTGATCCGAGAGGAGTGGGTGAAGATTGTCCAGGAGGCCAAGGTCCTACATGGGCTGTAGTAGTAGTAGTTAAAGAGATGGAGAAGCAAGGCCGTGATCCGAGAAGACTGGGTGAAGATTGTCCAGGAGGCCAAGGCCCTATATGGGCTGCAGTAGTAGTAGTTATAGAGACGGAGAACCAAGGCCGTGATCCGAGAGGAGTGGGTGAAGATTGTCCTGGAGGCCAAGGTCCTACATGGGCAGTAGTAGTAGTAGTTAAAGAGATGGAGAACCAAGGCCGTGATCCGAGATTAGTGGGTGAAGTTTGTCCAGGAGGCCAAGGTCCTACATGGGCTGTAGTAGTAGTAGTTAAAGAGATGGAGAACCAAGGCCGTGATCCGAGAGGAGTGGGTGAGGATTGTCCAGGAGGCCAAGGTCCTACATGGGCTGTAGTAGTAGTAGTTAAAGAGATGGAGAACCAAGGCCGTGATCCGAGAGGAATGGGTGAAGATTGTCCAGGAGGCCAAGGTCCTACATGGGCTGTAGTAGTAGTAGTTAAAGAGATGGAGAACCAAGGCCGTGATCCGAGAGGAGTGGGTGAAGATTGTCCAGGAGGCCAAGGCCCTACATGGGCTGTAGTAGTAGTAGTTAAAGAGATGGAGAACCAAGGCCGTGATCCGAGAGGATTGGGTGAAGATTGTCCAGGAGGCCAAGGTCCTACATGGGCTGTAGTAGTAGTAGTTAAAGAGATGGAGAACCAAGGCCGTGATCCGACAGTAGTAGGTGAAGATTGTCAAGGAGGCCAAGGCCCTACATGGGCTGCAGTAGTAGTAGTTAAAGAGATGGAGTACCAAGGCCGTGATCCGAGAGGAGTGGGTGAAGATTGTCCAGGAGGCCAAGGTTCTACATGGGCTGTAGTAGTAGTAGTAGTTAAAGAGATGGAGAACCAAGGCAGTGATCCGAGAGGAGTGGATGAAGATTGTCCAGGAGGCCAAGGTCCTACATGGGCTGTAGTAGAAGTAGTTAAAGAGATGGAGAACCATGGCCGTGATCCGAGAGGAGTGGGTGAAGATTGTCCAGGAGGCCAAGGTCCTACATGGGCTGTAGTAGTAGTAGTTAAAGAGATGGAGAACCAAGGCCGTGATCCGAGAGGAGTGGGTGAAGATTGTCCAGGAGGCCAAGGTCCTACATGGGCTGTAGTAGTAGTAGTTAAAGAGATGGAGTACCAAGGCCGTGATCCGAGAGGAGTGGGTGAAGATTGTCCAGGAAGCCAAGGCCCTACATGGGCTGTAGTAGTAGTAGTTAAAGAGATGGAGAACCAAGGCCGTGATCCGAGAGGAGTGGGTGAAGATTGTCCAGGAGGCCAAGGTCCTACATGGGCTGTAGTAGTAGTAGTTAAAGAGATGGAGAACCAAGGCCGTGATCCGAGAGTAGTAGGTGAAGATTGTCCAGGAGGCCAAGGCCCTACATGGGCTGCAGTAGTAGTAGTTAAAGAGATGGAGAACCAAGGCCGTGATCCGAGAGGAGTGGGTGAAGATTGTCCAGGAGGCCAAGGTTCTACATGGGCTGTAGTAGTAGTAGTAGTTAAAGAGATGGAGAACCAAGGCAGTGATCCGAGAGGAGTGGGTGAAGATTGTCCAGGAGGCCAAGGTCCTACATGGGCTGTAGTAGTAGTAGTTAAAGAGATGGAGAACCAAGGCCGTGATCCGAGAGGAGAGGGTGAAGATTGTCCAGGAGGCCAAGGTCCTACATGGGCTGTAGTCGTAGTAGTTAAAGGGATGGAGAACCAAGGCCGTGATCCGAGAGGAGAAGGTGAAGATTGTCCAGGAGGCCAAGGTCCTACATGGGCTGCAGTAGTAGTAGTTAAAGAGATGGAGAACCATGGCCGTGATCCGAGAGGAGTGGGTGAAGATTGTCCAGGAGGCCAAGGCCCTACATGGGCTGCAGTAGTAGTAGTTAAAGAGATGGAGAACCATGGCCGTGATCCGAGAGGAGTGGGTGAAGATTGTCCAGGAGGCCAAGGTCCTACATGGGCTGTAGTAGTAGTAGTTAAAGAGATGGAGAACCAAGGCCGTGATCCGAGAGGAGTGGGTGAAGATTGTCCAGGAGGCCAAGGTCCTACATGGGCTGTAGTAGTAGTAGTTAAAGAGATGGAGAACCAAGGCCGTGATCCGAGAGGAGTGGGTGAAGATTGTCCAGGAGGCCAAGGACCTACATGGGCTGTAGTAGTAGTAGTTAAAGAGATGGAGAACCAAGACCGTGAACCGAGAGGAGTGGGTGAAGATTGTCCAGGAGGCCAAGGTTCTACATGGGATGTAGTAGTAGTAGTTAAAGAGATGGAGAAGCAAGGCCGTGATCCGAGAGGACTGGGTGAGGATTGTCAAGGAGGCCAAGGCCCTATATGGGCTGCAGTAGTAGTAGTTAAAGAGATGGAGAACCAAGGCCGTGATCCGAGGGGAGTGGGTGAAGATTGTCCAGGAGGCCAAGGTCCTACATGGGCTGTAGTAGTAGTAGTTAAAAAGATGGAGAACCATGGCCGTGATCCGAGAGGAGTGGGTGAAGATTGTCCAGGAGGCCAAGGTCCTACATGGGCTGTAGTAGTAGTAGTTAAAGAGATGGAGAGCCAAGGCCGTGATCCGAGAGGAGTGGGTGAAGATTGTCCAGGAGGCCAAGGTCCTACATGGGCTGTAGTAGTAGTAGTTAAAGAGATGGAGAAGCAAGGCCGTGATCCGAGAAGACTGGGTGAAGCTTGTCCAGGAGGCCAAGGCCCTATATGGGCTGCAGTAGTAGTAGTTATAGAGATGGAGAACCAAGGCCGTGATCCGAGAGGAGTGGGTGAAGAATGTCCTGGAGGCCAAGGTCCTACATGGGCAGTAGTAGTAGTAGTTAAAGAGATGGAGAACCAAGGCCGTGATCCGAGATTAGTGGGTGAAGTTTGTCCAGGAGACCAAGGTCCTACATGGGCTGTAGTAGTAGTAAGAGTTAAAGAGATGGAGAACCAAGGCCGTGATCCGAGAGGAGTGGGTGAGGATTGTCCAGGAGGCCAAGGTCCTACATGGGCTGTAGTAGTAGTAGTTAAAGAGATGGAGAACCAAGGCCGTGATCCGAGAGGAGTGGGTGAAAATTGTCCAGGAGGCCAAGGTCCTACATGGGCTGTAGTAGTAGTAGTTAAAGAGATGGAGAACCAAGGCCGTGATACGAGAGGAGTGGGTGAAGATTGTCCAGGAGGCCAAGGCCCTACATGGGCTGTAGTAGTAGTAGTTAAAGAGATGGAGAACCAAGGCCGTGATCCGAGAGGAGTGGGTGAAGATTGTCCAGGAGGCCAAGGTCCTACATGGGCTGTAGTAGTAGTAGTTAAAGAGATGGAGAACCAAGGCCGTGATCCGCGAGTAGTAGGTGAAGATTGTCCAGGAGGCCAAGGCCCTACATGGGCTGCAGTAGTAGTAGTTAAAGAGATGGAGTACCAAGGCCGTGATCCGAGAGGAGTGGGTGAAGATTGTCCAGGAGGCCAAGGTTCTACATGGGCTGTAGTAGTAGTAGTAGTTAAAGAGATGGAGAACCAAGGCAGTGATCCGAGAGGAGTGGGTGAAGATTGTCCAGGAGGCCAAGGTCCTACATGGGCTGTAGTAGTAGTAGTTAAATAGATGGAGAACCAAGGCAGTGATCCGAGAGGAGTGGGTGAAGATTGTCCAGGAGGCCAAGGTCCTACATGGGCTGTAGTAGTAGTAGTTAAAGAGATGGAGAACCAAGGCCGTGATCCGAGAGGAGTGGGTGAAGATTGTCCAAAGAGGCCTAGGTCCTATATGGGCTGTAGTAGTAGTAGTTAAAGAGATGGAGAACCAAGGCCGTGATCCGAGAGGAGTGGGTGAAGATTGTCCAGGAGGCCAAGGTCCTACATGGGCTGTAGTAGTAGTAGTTAAAGAGATGGAGAACCAAGGCCGTGATCCGATAGGAGTGGGTGAAGATTGTCCAAGAGGCCAAGGTCCTACATGGGCTGCAGTAGTAGTAGTAGTTAAAGAGATGGAGAACCAAGGCCGTGATCCGAGAGGAGTGGATGAAGATTGTCCAGGAGGCCAAGGTCCTACATGGGCTGTAGTAGAAGTAGTTAAAGAGATGGAGAACCATGGCCGTGATCCGAGAGGAGTGGGTGAAGATTGTCCAGGAGGCCAAGCTCCTACATGGGCTGTAGTAGTAGTAGTTAAAGAGATGGAGAACCAAGGCCGTGATCCGAGAGGAGTGGGTGAAAATTGTCCAGGAGGCCAAGGTCCTACATGGGCTGTAGTAGTAGTAGTTAAAAAGATGGAGAACCATTGCCGTGATCCGAGAGGAGTGGGTGAAGATTGCCCTGGAGGCCAAGGTCCTACATGGGCAGTAGTAGTAGTAGTTAAAGAGATGGAGAACCAAGGCCGTGATCCAAGAGGAGTGGGTGAAGATTGTCCAGGAGGCCAAGGTCCTACATGGGCTGTAGTAGTAGTAGTTAAAGAGAAGGAGAACCAAGGCCGTGATCCGACAGGAGTGGGTGAAGATTGTCCAGGAGGCCAAGGCCATATATGGGCTGTACTAGTAGTAGTTAAAGAGATGGAGAACCAAGGCCGTGATCCGAGAGGAGTGGGTGAAGATTGTCCAGGAGGCCAAGGTCCTACATGGGCTGTAGTAGTAGTAGTTAAAGAGATGGAGAACCAAGGCCGTGATCCGAGAGGAGTGGGTGAAGATTGTCCAGGAAGCCAAGGTCCTACATGGGCTGTAGTAGTAGTAGTTAAAGATATGGAGAAGCAAGGCCGTGATCCGAGAGGACTGGGTGAAGATTGTCCAGGAGGCCAAGGCCCTATATGGGCTGCAGTAGTAGTAGTTATAGAGATGGAGAACCAAGGCCGTGATCCGAGAGGAGTGGGTGAAGATTGTCCTGCAGGCCAAGGCCCTATATGGGCTGCAGTAGTAGTAGTTATATAGATTGAGAACCAAGGCCGTGATCCGAGAGGAGTGGGTGAAGATTGTCCTGGAGGCCAAGGTCATACATGGGCAGTAGTAGTAGTAGTTAAAGAGATGGAGAACCAAGGCCGTGATCCGAGAGGAGTGGGTGAAGACGGTCCAGGAGGCCAAGGTCCTACATGGGCTGTAGTAGTAGTAGTTAAAGAGATGGAGAACCAAGGCCGTGATCCGAGAGGAGTGGGTGAAGATTGTCCAGGAGGCCAAGGTCCTACATGGGCTGTAGTAGTAGTAGTTAAAGAGATGGAGAACCAAGGCCGTGATCCGAGAGGAGTGGGTGAAGATTGTCCAGGAGGCCAAGGTCCTACACGGGCTGCAGTAGTAGTAGTTAAAGAGGTGGAGAACCAAGGCCGTGATCCGAGAGGAGTGGGTGAAGATTGTCCAGGAGGCCAAGGTCCTACATGGGCTGTAGTAGTAGTAGTTAAAGAGATGGAGAACCAAGGCCGTGATCCGAGAGGAGTGGGTGAAGATTGTCCAAAGAGGCCTAGGTCCTATATGGGCTGTAGTAGTAGTAGTTAAAGAGATGGAGAACCAAGGCCGTGATCCGAGAGGAGTGGGTGAAGATTATCCAGGAGGCCAAGGTCCTACATGGGCTGTAGTAGTAGTAGTTAAAGAGAAGGAGAACCAAGGCCGTGATCCGAGAGGAGTGGGTGAAGATTGTCCAGGAGGCCAAGGTTCTACATGGGCTGTAGTAGTAGTAGTAGTAGTTAAAGAGATGGAGAACCAAGGCAGTGATCCGAGAGGAGTGGGTGAAGATTGTCCAGGAGGCCAAGGTCCTACATGGGCTCTAGTAGTAGTAGTTAAAGAGATGGAGAACCAAGGCCGTGATCCGAGAGGAGCGGGTGAAGATTGTCCAGGAGGCCAAGGTCCTACATGGGCTGTAGTAGTAGTAGTTAAAGGGATGGAGAACCAAGGCCGTGATCCGAGAGGAGAAGGTGAAGATTGTCCAGGAGGCCAAGGTTCTACATGGGCTGCAGTAGTAGTAGTTAAAGAGATGGAGAACCATGGCCGTGATCCGAGAGGAGTGGGTGAAGATTGTCCAGGAGGCCAAGGCCCTACATGGGCTGCAGTAGTAGTAGTTAAAGAGATGGAGAACCATGGCCGTGATCCGAGAGGAGTGGGTGAAGATTGTCCAGGAGGCCAAGGTCCTACACGGGCTGCAGTAGTAGTAGTTAAAGAGATGGAGAACCAAGGCCGTGATCCGAGAGGAGTGGGTGAAGATTGTCCAGGAGGCCAAGGTCCTACATGGGCTGTAGTAGTAGTAGTTAAAGAGATGGAGAACCAAGGCCGTGATCCGAGAGGAGTGGGTGAAGATTGTCCAGGAGGCCAAGGTCCTACATGGGCTGTAGTAGTAGTAGTTAAAGAGATGGAGAACCAAGACCGTGATCCGAGAGGAGTGGGTGAAGATTGTCCAGGAGGCCAAGGTTCTACATGGGATGTAGTAGTAGTAGTTAAAGAGATGGAGAAGCAAGGCCGTGATCCGAGAGGACTGGGTGAGGATTGTCAAGGAGGCCAAGGCCCTATATGGGCTGCAGTAGTAGTAGTTAAAGAGATGGAGAACCAAGGCCGTGATCCGAGGGGAGTGGGTGAAGATTGTCCAGCAGGCCAAGGTCCTACATGGGCTGTAGTAGTAGTAGTTAAAAGATGGAGAACCATGGCCGTGATCCGAGAGGTGTGGGTGAAGATTGTCCAGGAGGCCGAGGTCCTACATGGGCTGTAGTAGTAGTAGTTAAAGAGATGGAGAACCAAGGCCGTGATCCGAGAGGAGTGGGTGAAGATTGTCCAGGAGGCCAAGGTCCTACATGGGCTGTAGTAGTAGTAGTTAAAGAGATGGAGAAGCAAGGCCGTGATCCGAGAAGACTGGGTGAAGATTGTCCAGGAGGCCAAGGCCCTATATGGGCTGCAGTAGTAGTAGTTATAGAGATGGAGAACCAAGGCCGTGATCCGAGAGGAGTGGGTGAAGAATGTCCTGGAGGCCAAGGTCCTACATGGGCAGTAGTAGTAGTAGTTAAAGAGATGGAGAACCAAGGCCGTGATCCGAGAGGAGTGGGTGAAGATTGTCCAGGAGGCCAAGGTCCTACATGGGCTGTAGTAGTAGTAGTTAAAGAGATGGAGAAGCAAGGCCGTGATCCGAGAAGACTGGGTGAAGATTGTCCAGGAGGCCAAGGCCCTATATGGGCTGCAGTAGTAGTAGTTATAGAGATGGAGAACCAAGGCCGTGATCCGAGAGGAGTGGGTGAAGAATGTCCTGGAGGCCAAGGTCCTACATGGGCAGTAGTAGTAGTAGTTAAAGAGATGGAGAACCAAGGCCGTGATCCGAGATTAGTGGGTGAAGTTTGTCCAGGAGACCAAGGTCCTACATGGGCTGTAGTAGTAGTAGTTAAAGAGATGGAGAACCAAGGCCGTGATCCGAGAGGAGTGGGTGAGGATTGTCCAGGAGGCCAAGGTCCTACATGGGCTGTAGTAGTAGTAGTTAAAGAGATGGAGAACCAAGGCCGTGATCCGAGAGGAGTGGGTGAAGATTGTCCAGGAGGCCAAGGTCCTACATGGGCTGTAGTAGTAGTAGTTAATGAGATGGAGAACCAAGGCCGTGATCCGAGAGGAGTGGGTGAAGATTGTCCAGGAGGCCAAGGCCCTACATGGGCTGTAGTAGTAGTAGTTAAAGAGATGGAGAACCAAGGCCGTGATCCGAGAGGAGTGGGTGAAGATTGTCCAGGAGGCCAAGGTCCTACATGGGCTGTAGTAGTAGTAGTTAAAGAGATGGAGAACCAAGGCCGTGATCCGAGAGTAGTAGGTGAAGATTGTCCAGGAGGCCAAGGCCCTACATGGGCTGCAGTAGTAGTAGTTAAAGAGATGGAGTACCAAGGCCGTGATCCGAGAGGAGTGGGTGAAGATTGTCCAGGAGGCCAAGGTTCTACATGGGCTGTAGTAGTAGTAGTAGTTAAAGAGATGGAGAACCAAGGCAGTGATCCGAGAGGAGTGGGTGAAGATTGTCCAGGAGGCCAAGGTCCTACATGGGCTGTAGTAGTAGTAGTTAAATAGATGGAGAACCAAGGCAGTGATCCGAGAGGAGTGGGTGAAGATTGTCCAGGAGGCCAAGGTCCTACATGGGCTGTAGTAGTAGTAGTTAAAGAGATGGAGAACCAAGGCCGTGATCCGAGAGGAGTGGCTGAAGATTGTCCAAAGAGGCCTAGGTCCTATATGGGCTGTAGTAGTAGTAGTTAAAGAGATGGAGAACCAAGGCCGTGATCCGAGAGGAGTGGGTGAAGATTGTCCAGGAGGCCAAGGTCCTACATGGGCTGTAGTAGTAGTAGTTAAAGAGATGGAGAACCAAGGCCGTGATCCGATAGGAGTGGGTGAAGATTGTCCAAGAGGCCAAGGTCCTACATGGGCTGCAGTAGTAGTAGTAGTTAAAGAGATGGAGAACCAAGGCCGTGATCCGAGAGGAGTGGATGAAGATTGTCCAGGAGGCCAAGGTCCTACATGGGCTGTAGTAGAAGTAGTTAAAGAGATGGAGAACCATGGCCGTGATCCGAGAGGAGTGGGTGAAGATTGTCCAGGAGGCCAAGGTCCTACATGGGCTGTAGTAGTAGTAGTTAAAGAGATGGAGAACCAAGGCCGTAATCCGAGAGGAGTGGGTGAAAATTGTCCAGGAGGCCAAGGTCCTACATGGGCTGTAGTAGTAGTAGTTAAAAAGATGGAGAACCATTGCCGTGATCCGAGAGGAGTGGGTGAAGATTGCCCTGGAGGCCAAGGTCCTACATGGGCAGTAGTAGTAGTAGTAGTTAAAGAGATGGAGAACCAAGGCCGTGATCCGAGAGGAGTGGGTGAAGATTGTCCAGGAGGCCAAGGTCCTACATGGGCTGTAGTAGTAGTAGTTAAAGAGAAGGAGAACCAAGGCCGTGATCCGACAGGAGTGGGTGAAGATTGTCCAGGAGGCCAAGGCCATATATGGGCTGTACTAGTAGTAGTTAAAGAGATGGAGAACCAAGGCCGTGATCCGAGAGGAGTGGGTGAAGATTGTCCAGGAGGCCAAGGTCCTACATGGGCTGTAGTAGTAGTAGTTAAAGAGATGGAGAACCAAGGCCGTGATCCGAGAGGAGTGGGTGAAGATTGTCCAGGAAGCCAAGGTCCTACATGGGCTGTAGTAGTAGTAGTTAAAGATATGGAGAAGCAAGGCCGTGATCCGAGAGGACTGGGTGAAGATTGTCCAGGAGGCCAAGGCCCTATATGGGCTGCAGTAGTAGTAGTTATAGAGATGGAGAACCAAGGCCGTGATCCGAGAGGAGTGGGTGAAGATTGTCCTGCAGGCCAAGGCCCTATATGGGCTGCAGTAGTAGTAGTTATAGAGATTGAGAACCAAGGCCGTGATCCGAGAGGAGTGGGTGAAGATTGTCCTGGAGGCCAAGGTCATACATGGGCAGTAGTAGTAGTAGTTAAAGAGATGGAGAACCAAGGCCGTGATCCGAGAGGAGTGGGTGAAGACGGTCCAGGAGGCCAAGGTCCTACATGGGCTGCAGTAGTAGTAGTTAAAGAGATGGAGAACCAAGGCCGTGATCCGAGAGGAGTGGGTGAGGATTGTCCAGGAGGCCAAGGTCCTACATGGGCTGTAGTAGTAGTAGTTAAAGAGATGGAGAACCAAGGCCGTGATCCGAGAGGAGTGGGTGAAGATTGTCCAGGAGGCCAAGGTCCTACATGGGCTGTAGTAGTAGTAGTAAAAGAGATGGAGAACCAAGGCCGTGATACGAGAGGAGTGGGTGAAGATTGTCCAGGAGGCCAAGGCCCTACATGGGCTGTAGTAGTAGTAGTTAAAGAGATGGAGAACCAAGGCCGTGATCCGAGAGGAGTGGGTGAAGATTGTCCAGGAGGCCAAGGTCCTACATGGGCTGTAGTAGTAGTAGTTAAAGAGATGGAGAACCAAGGCCGTGATCCGCGAGTAGTAGGTGAAAATTGTCCAGGAGGCCAAGGCCCTACATGGGCTGCAGTAGTAGTAGTTAAAGAGATGGAGTACCAAGGCCGTGATCCGAGAGGAGTGGGTGAAGATTGTCCAGGAGGCCAAGGTTCTACATGGGCTGTAGTAGTAGTAGTAGTAGTTAAAGAGATGGAGAACCAAGGCAGTGATCCGAGAGGAGTGGGTGAAGATTGTCCAGGAGGCCAAGGTCCTACATGGGCTGTAGTAGTAGTAGTTAAATAGATGGAGAACCAAGGCAGTGATCCGAGAAGAGTGGGTGAAGATTGTCCAGGAGGCCAAGGTCCTACATGGGCTGTAGTAGTAGTAGTTAAAGAGATGGAGAACCAAGGCCGTGATCCGAGAGGAGTGGGTGAAGATTGTCCAAAGAGGCCTAGGTCCTATATGGGCTGTAGTAGTAGTAGTTAAAGAGATGGAGAACCAAGGCCGTGATCCGAGAGGAGTGGGTGAAGATTGTCCAGGAGGCCAAGGTCCTACATGGGCTGTAGTAGTAGTAGTTAAAGAGATGGAGAACCAAGGCCGTGATCCGATAGGAGTGGGTGAAGATTGTCCAAGAGGCCAAGGTCCTACATGGGCTGCAGTAGTAGTAGTAGTTAAAGAGATGGAGAACCAAGGCCGTGATCCGAGAGGAGTGGATGAAGATTGTCCAGGAGGCCAAGGTCCTACATGGGCTGTAGTAGAAGTAGTTAAAGAGATGGAGAACCATGG
Organism: Meconema thalassinum; assembly: GCA_946902985.2. Lineage (NCBI taxonomy): Eukaryota > Metazoa > Arthropoda > Insecta > Orthoptera > Tettigoniidae > Meconema > Meconema thalassinum. Next base: position 52,352,822 of record OX336397.1, read on the forward strand.
CCGTGATCCGAGAGGAGTGGGTGAAGATTGTCCAGGAGGCCAAGGTCCTACATGGGCTGTAGTAGTAGTAGTTAAAGAGATGGAGAACCAAGGCCGTGATCCGAGAGGAGTGGGTGAAAATTGTCCAGGAGGCCAAGGTCCTACATGGGCTGTAGTAGTAGTAGTTAAAAAGATGGAGAACCATTGCCGTGATCCGAGAGGAGTGGGTGAAGATTGCCCTGGAGGCCAAGGTCCTACATGGGCAGTAGTAGTAGTAGTTAAAGAGATGGAGAACCAAGGCCGTGATCCGAGAGGAGTGGGTGAAGATTGTCCAGGAGGCCAAGGTCCTACATGGGCTGTAGTAGTAGTAGTTAAAGAGAAGGAGAACCAAGGCCGTGATCCGACAGGAGTGGGTGAAGATTGTCCAGGAGGCCAAGGCCATATATGGGCTGTACTAGTAGTAGTTAAAGAGATGGAGAACCAAGGCCGTGATCCGAGAGGAGTGGGTGAAGATTGTCCAGGAGGCCAAGGTCCTACATGGGCTGTAGTAGTAGTAGTTAAAGAGATGGAGAACCAAGGCCGTGATCCGAGAGGAGTGGGTGAAGATTGTCCAGGAAGCCAAGGTCCTACATGGGCTGTAGTAGTAGTAGTTAAAGATATGGAGAAGCAAGGCCGTGATCCGAGAGGACTGGGTGAAGATTGTCCAGGAGGCCAAGGCCCTATATGGGCTGCAGTAGTAGTAGTTATAGAGATGGAGAACCAAGGCCGTGATCCGAGAGGAGTGGGTGAAGATTGTCCTGCAGGCCAAGGCCCTATATGGGCTGCAGTAGTAGTAGTTATAGAGATTGAGAACCAAGGCCGTGATCCGAGAGGAGTGGGTGAACATTGTCCTGGAGGCCAAGGTCATACATGGGCAGTAGTAGTAGTAGTTAAAGAGATGGAGAACCAAGGCCGTGATCCGAGAGGAGTGGGTGAAGACGGTCCAGGAGGCCAAGGTCCTACATGGGCTGTAGTAGTAGTAGTTAAAGAGATGGAGAACCAAGGCCGTGATCCGAGAGGAGTGGGTGAAGATTGTCCAGGAGGCCAAGGTCCTACATGGGCTGTAGTAGTAGTAGTTAAAGAGATGGAGAACCAAGGCCGTGATCCGAGAGGAGTGGGTGAAGATTGTCCAGGAGGCCAAGGTCCTACATGGGCTGTAGTAGTAGTAGTTAAAGAGATGGAGTACCAAGGCCGTGATCCGAGAGGAGTGGGTGAAGATTGTCCAGGAAGCCAAGGCCCTACATGGGCTGTAGTAGTAGTAGTTAAAGAGATGGAGAACCAAGGCCGTGATCCGAGAGGAGTGGGTGAAGATTGTCCAGGAGGCCAAGGTCCTACATGGGCTGTAGTAGTAGTAGTTAAAGAGATGGAGAACCAAGGCCGTGATCCGAGAGTAGTAGGTGAAGATGGTCCAGGAGGCCAAGGCCCTACATGGGCTGCAGTAGTAGTAGTTAAAGAGATGGAGAACCAAGGCCGTGATCCGAGAGGAGTGGGTGAAGATTGTCCAGGAGGCCAAGGTTCTACATGGGCTGTAGTAGTAGTAGTAGTTAAAGAGATGGAGAACCAAGGCAGTGATCCGAGAGGAGTGGGTGAAGATTGTCCAGGAGGCCAAGGTCCTACATGGGCTCTAGTAGTAGTAGTTAAAGAGATGGAGAACCAAGGCCGTGATCCGAGAGGAGCGGGTGAAGATTGTCCAGGAGGCCAAGGTCCTACATGGGCTGTAGTAGTAGTAGTTAAAGGGATGGAGAACCAAGGCCGTGATCCGAGAGGAGAAGGTGAAGATTGTCCAGGAGGCCAAGGTTCTACATGGGCTGCAGTAGTAGTAGTTAAAGAGATGGAGAACCATGGCCGTGATCCGAGAGGAGTGGGTGAAGATTGTCCAGGAGGCCAAGGCCCTACATGGGCTGCAGTAGTAGTAGTTAAAGAGATGGAGAACCATGGCCGTGATCCGAGAGGAGTGGGTGAAGATTGTCCAGGAGGCCAAGGTCCTACACGGGCTGCAGTAGTAGTAGTTAAAGAGATGGAGAACCAAGGCCGTGATCCGAGAGGAGTGGGTGAAGATTGTCCAGGAGGCCAAGGTCCTACATGGGCTGTAGTAGTAGTAGTTAAAGAGATGGAGAACCAAGGCCGTGATCCGAGAGGAGTGGGTGAAGATTGTCCAGGAGGCCAAGGTCCTACATGGGCTGTAGTAGTAGTAGTTAAAGAGATGGAGAACCAAGACCGTGATCCGAGAGGAGTGGGTGAAGATTGTCCAGGAGGCCAAGGTTCTACATGGGATGTAGTAGTAGTAGTTAAAGAGATGGAGAAGCAAGGCCGTGATCCGAGAGGACTGGGTGAGGATTGTCAAGGAGGCCAAGGCCCTATATGGGCTGCAGTAGTAGTAGTTAAAGAGATGGAGAACCAAGGCCGTGATCCGAGGGGAGTGGGTGAAGATTGTCCAGCAGGCCAAGGTCCTACATGGGCTGTAGTAGTAGTAGTTAAAAGATGGAGAACCATGGCCGTGATCCGAGAGGAGTGGGTGAAGATTGTCCAGGAGGCCAAGGTCCTACATGGGCTGTAGTAGTAGTAGTTAAAGAGATGGAGAACCAAGGCCGTGATCCGAGAGGAGTGGGTGAAGATTGTCCAGGAGGCCAAGGTCCTACATGGGCTGTAGTAGTAGTAGTTAAAGAGATGGAGAAGCAAGGCCGTGATCCGAGAAGACTGGGTGAAGATTGTCCAGGAGGCCAAGGCCCTATATGGGCTGCAGTAGTAGTAGTTATAGAGATGGAGAACCAAGGCCGTGATCCGAGAGGAGTGGGTGAAGAATGTCCTGGAGGCCAAGGTCCTACATGGGCAGTAGTAGTAGTAGTTAAAGAGATGGAGAACCAAGGCCGTGATCCGAGAGGAGTGGGTGAAGATTGTCCAGGAGGCCAAGGTCCTACATGGGCTGTAGTAGTAGTAGTTAAAGAGATGGAGAAGCAAGGCCGTGATCCGAGAAGACTGGGTGAAGATTGTCCAGGAGGCCAAGGCCCTATATGGGCTGCAGTAGTAGTAGTTATAGAGATGGAGAACCAAGGCCGTGATCCGAGAGGAGTGGGTGAAGAATGTCCTGGAGGCCAAGGTCCTACATGGGCAGTAGTAGTAGTAGTTAAAGAGATGGAGAACCAAGGCCGTGATCCGAGATTAGTGGGTGAAGTTTGTCCAGGAGACCAAGGTCCTACATGGGCTGTAGTAGTAGTAGTTAAAGAGATGGAGAACCAAGGCCGTGATCCGAGAGGAGTGGGTGAGGATTGTCCAGGAGGCCAAGGTCCTACATGGGCTGTAGTAGTAGTAGTTAAAGAGATGGAGAACCAAGGCCGTGATCCTAGAGGAGTGGGTGAAGATTGTCCAGGAGGCCAAGGTCCTACATGGGCTGTAGTAGTAGTAGTTAATGAGATGGAGAACCAAGGCCGTGATCCGAGAGGAGTGGGTGAAGATTGTCCAGGAGGCCAAGGCCCTACATGGGCTGTAGTAGTAGTAGTTAAAGAGATGGAGAACCAAGGCCGTGATCCGAGAGGAGTGGGTGAAGATTGTCCAGGAGGCCAAGGTCCTACATGGGCTGTAGTAGTAGTAGTTAAAGAGATGGAGAACCAAGGCCGTGATCCGAGAGTAGTAGGTGAAGATTGTCCAGGAGGCCAAGGCCCTACATGGGCTGCAGTAGTAGTAGTTAAAGAGATGGAGTACCAAGGCCGTGATCCGAGAGGAGTGGGTGAAGATTGTCCAGGAGGCCAAGGTTCTACATGGGCTGTAGTAGTAGTAGTAGTTAAAGAGATGGAGAACCAAGGCAGTGATCCGAGAGGAGTGGGTGAAGATTGTCCAGGAGGCCAAGGTCCTACATGGGCTGTAGTAGTAGTAGTTAAATAGATGGAGAAACAAGGCAGTGAACCGAGAGGAGTGGGTGAAGATTGTCCAGGAGGCCAAGGTCCTACATGGGCTGTAGTAGTAGTAGTTAAAGAGATGGAGAACCAAGGCCGTGATCCGAGAGGAGTGGGTGAAGATTGTCCAAAGAGGCCTAGGTCCTATATGGGCTGTAGTAGTAGTAGTTAAAGAGATGGAGAACCAAGGCCGTGATCCGAGAGGAGTGGGTGAAGATTGTCCAGGAGGCCAAGGTCCTACATGGGCTGTAGTAGTAGTAGTTAAAGAGATGGAGAACCAAGGCCGTGATCCGATAGGAGTGGGTGAAGATTGTCCAAGAGGCCAAGGTCCTACATGGGCTGCAGTAGTAGTAGTAGTTAAAGAGATGGAGAACCAAGGCCGTGATCCGAGAGGAGTGGATGAAGATTGTCCAGGAGGCCAAGGTCCTACATGGGCTGTAGTAGAAGTAGTTAAAGAGATGGAGAACCATGGCCGTGATCCGAGAGGAGTGGGTGAAGATTGTCCAGGAGGCCAAGGTCCTACATGGGCTGTAGTAGTAGTAGTTAAAGAGATGGAGAACCAAGGCCGTAATCCGAGAGGAGTGGGTGAAAATTGTCCAGGAGGCCAAGGTCCTACATGGGCTGTAGTAGTAGTAGTTAAAAAGATGGAGAACCATTGCCGTGATCCGAGAGGAGTGGGTGAAGATTGCCCTGGAGGCCAAGGTCCTACATGGGCAGTAGTAGTAGTAGTAGTTAAAGAGATGGAGAACCAAGGCCGTGATCCGAGAGGAGTGGGTGAAGATTGTCCAGGAGGCCAATGTCCTACATGGGCTGTAGTAGTAGTAGTTAAAGAGAAGGAGAACCAAGGCCGTGATCCGACAGGAGTGGGTGAAGATTGTCCAGGAGGCCAAGGCCATATATGGGCTGTACTAGTAGTAGTTAAAGAGATGGAGAACCAAGGCCGTGATCCGAGAGGAGTGGGTGAAGATTGTCCAGGAGGCCAAGGTCCTACATGGGCTGTAGTAGTAGTAGTTAAAGAGATGGAGAACCAAGGCCGTGATCCGAGAGGAGTGGGTGAAGATTGTCCAGGAAGCCAAGGTCCTACATGGGCTGTAGTAGTAGTAGTTAAAGATATGGAGAAGCAAGGCCGTGATCCGAGAGGACTGGGTGAAGATTGTCCAGGAGGCCAAGGCCCTATATGGGCTGCAGTAGTAGTAGTTATAGAGATGGAGAACCAAGGCCGTGATCCGAGAGGAGTGGGTGAAGATTGTCCTGCAGGCCAAGGCCCTATATGGGCTGCAGTAGTAGTAGTTATAGAGATTGAGAACCAAGGCCGTGATCCGAGAGGAGTGGGTGAAAATTGTCCTGGAGGCCAAGGTCATACATGGGCAGTAGTAGTAGTAGTTAAAGAGATGGAGAACCAAGGCCGTGATCCGAGAGGAGTGGGTGAAGACGGTCCAGGAGGCCAAGGTCCTACATGGGCTGTAGTAGTAGTAGTTAAAGAGATGGAGAACCAAGGCCGTGATCCGAGAGGAGTGGGTGAAGATTGTCCAGGAGGCCAAGGTCCTACATGGGCTGTAGTAGTAGTAGTTAAAGAGATGGAGAACCAAGGCCGTGATCCGAGAGGAGTGGGTGAAGATTGTCCAGGAGGCCAAGGTCCTACATGGGCTGTAGTAGTAGTAGTTAAAGAGATGGAGTACCAAGGCCGTGATCCGAGAGGAGTGGGTGAAGATTGTCCAGGAAGCCAAGGCCCTACATGGGCTGTAGTAGTAGTAGTTAAAGAGATGGAGAACCAAGGCCGTGATCCGAGAGGAGTGGGTGAAGATTGTCCAGGAGGCCAAGGTCCTACATGGGCTGTAGTAGTAGTAGTTAAAGAGATGGAGAACCAAGGCCGTGATCCGAGAGTAGTAGGTGAAGATGGTCCAGGAGGCCAAGGCCCTACATGGGCTGCAGTAGTAGTAGTTAAAGAGATGGAGAACCAAGGCCGTGATCCGAGAGGAGTGGGAGAAGATTGTCCAGGAGGCCAAGGTTCTACATGGGCTGTAGTAGTAGTAGTAGTTAAAGAGATGGAGAACCAAGGCAGTGATCCGAGAGGAGTGGGTGAAGATTGTCCAGGAGGCCAAGGTCCTACATGGGCTGTAGTAGTAGTAGTTAAAGGGATGGAGAACCAAGGCCGTGATCCGAGAGGAGAGGGTGAAGATTGTCCAGGAGGCCAAGGTCCTACATGGGCTGTAGTAGTAGTAGTTAAAGGGATGGAGAACCAAGGCCGTGATCCGAGAGGAGAAGGTGAAGATTGTCCAGGAGGCCAAGGTTCTACATGGGCTGCAGTAGTAGTAGTTAAAGAGATGGAGAACCATGGCCGTGATCCGAGAGGAGTGGGTGAAGATTGTCCAGGAGGCCAAGGCCCTACATGGGCTGCAGTAGTAGTAGTTAAAGAGATGGAGAACCATGGCCGTGATCCGAGAGGAGTGGGTGAAGATTGTCCAGGAGGCCAAGGTCCTACACGGGCTGCAGTAGTAGTAGTTAAAGAGGTGGAGAACCAAGGCCGTGATCCGAGAGGAGTGGGTGAAGATTGTCCAGGAGGCCAAGGTCCTACATGGGCTGTAGTAGTAGTAGTTAAAGAGATGGAGAACCAAGGCCATGATCCGAGAGGAGTGGGTGAAGATTGTCCAGGAGGCCAAGGTCCTACATGGGCTGTAGTAGTAGTAGTTAAAGAGATGGAGAACCAAGACCGTGATCCGAGAGGAGTGGGTGAAGATTGTCCAGGAGGCCAAGGTTCTACATGGGATGTAGTAGTAGTAGTTAAAGAGATGGAGAAGCAAGGCCGTGATCCGAGAGGACTGGGTGAGGATTGTCAAGGAGGCCAAGGCCCTATATGGGCTGCAGTAGTAGTAGTTAAAGAGATGGAGAACCAAGGCCGTGATCCGAGGGGAGTGGGTGAAGATTGTCCAGGAGGCCAAGGTCCTACATGGGCTGTAGTAGTAGTAGTTAAAAGATGGAGAACCATGGCCGTGATCCGAGAGGAGTGGGTGAAGATTGTCCAGGAGGCCAAGGTCCTACATGGGCTGTAGTAGTAGTAGTTAAAGAGATGGAGAACCAAGGCCGTGATCCGAGAGGAGTGGGTGAAGATTGTCCAGGAGGCCAAGGTCCTACATGGGCTGTAGTAGTAGTAGTTAAAGAGATGGAGAAGCAAGGCCGTGATCCGAGAAGACTGGGTGAAGATTGTCCAGGAGGCCAAGGCCCTGTATGGGCTGCAGTAGTAGTAGTTATAGAGACGGAGAACCAAGGCCGTGATCCGAGAGGAGTGGGTGAAGATTGTCCTGGAGGCCAAGGTCCTACATGGGCAGTAGTAGTAGTAGTTAAAGAGATGGAGAACCAAGGCCGTGATCCAAGATTAGTGGGTGAAGTTTGTCCAGGAGGCCAAGGTCCTACATGGGCTGTAGTAGTAGTAGTTAAAGAGATGGAGAACCAAGGCCGTGATCCGAGAGGAGTGGGTGAGGATTGTCCAGGAGGCCAAGGTCCTACATGGGCTGTAGTAGTAGTAGTTAAAGAGATGGAGAACCAAGGCCGTGATCCGAGAGGAATGGGTGAAGATTGTCCAGGAGGCCAAGGTCCTACATGGGCTGTAGTAGTAGTAGTTAAAGAGATGGAGAACCAAGGCCGTGATCCGAGAGGAGTGGGTGAAGATTGTCCAGGAGGCCAAGGCCCTACATGGGCTGTAGTAGTAGTAGTTAAAGAGATGGAGAACCAAGGCCGTGATCCGAGAGGAGTGGGTGAAGATTGTCCAGGAGGCCAAGGTCCTACATGGGCTGTAGTAGTAGTAGTTAAAGAGATGGAGAACCAAGGCCGTGATCCGACAGTAGTAGGTGAAGATTGTCAAGGAGGCCAAGGCCCTACATGGGCTGCAGTAGTAGTAGTTAAAGAGATGGAGTACCAAGGCCGTGATCCGAGAGGAGTGGGTGAAGATTGTCCAGGAGGCCAAGGTTCTACATTGGCTGTAGTAGTAGTAGTAGTTAAAGAGATGGAGAACCAAGGCAGTGATCCGAGAGGAGTGGGTGAAGATTGTCCAGGAGGCCAAGGTCCTACATGGGCTGTAGTAGTAGTAGTTAAATAGATGGAGAACCAAGGCAGTGATCGGAGAGGAGTGGGTGAAGATTGTCCAGGAGGCCAAGGTCCCACATGGGCTGTAGTAGTAGTAGTTAAAGAGATGGAGAACCAAGGCCGTGATCCGAGAGGAGTGGGTGAAGATTGTCCAAAGAGGCCAAGGTCCTATATGGGCTGTAGTAGTAGTAGTTAAAGAGATGGAGAACCAAGGCCGTGATCCGAGAGGAGTGGGTGAAGATTGTCCAGGAGGCCAAGGTCCTACATGGGCTGTAGTAGTAGTAGTTAAAGAGAAGGAGAACCTAGGCCGTGATCCGACAGGAGTGGGTGAAGATTGTCCAGGAGGCCAAGGCCCTATATGGGCTGTACTAGTAGTAGTTAAAGAGATGGAGAACCAAGGCCGTGATCCGAGAGGAGTGGGTGAAGATTGTCCAGGAGGCCAAGGTCCTACATGGGCTGTAGAAGTAGTAGTTAAAGAGATGGAGAACCAAGGCCGTGATCCGAGAGGAGTGGGTGAAGATTGTCCTGGAGGCCAAGGTCCTACATGGGCAGTAGTAGTAGTAGTTAAAGAGATGGAGAACCAAGGCCGTGATCCGAGATTAGTGGGTGAAGTTTGTCCAGGAGGCCAAGGTCCTACATGGGCTGTAGTAGTAGTAGTTAAAGAGATGGAGAACCAAGGCCGTGATCCGAGAGGAGTGGGTGAGGATTGTCCAGGAGGCCAAGGTCCTACATGGGCTGTAGTAGTAGTAGTTAAAGAGATGGAGAACCAAGGCCGTGATCCGAGAGGAATGGGTGAAGATTGTCCAGGAGGCCAAGGTCATACATGGGCTGTAGTAGTAGTAGTTAAAGAGATGGAGAACCAAGGCCGTGATCCGAGAGGAGTGGGTGAAGATTGTCCAGGAGGCCAAGGACCTACATGGGCTGTAGTAGTAGTAGTTAAAGAGATGGAGAACCAAGACCGTGATCCGAGAGGAGTGGGTGAAGATTGTCCAGGAGGCCAAGGTTCTACATGGGATGTAGTAGTAGTAGTTAAAGAGATGGAGAAGCAAGGCCGTGATCCGAGAGGACTGGGTGAGGATTGTCAAGGAGGCCAAGGCCCTATATGGGCTGCAGTAGTAGTAGTTAAAGAGATGGAGAACCAAGGCCGTGATCCGAGGGGAGTGGGTGAAGATTGTCCAGGAGGCCAAGGTCCTACATGGGCTGTAGTAGTAGTAGTTAAAAAGATGGAGAACCATGGCCGTGATCCGAGAGGAGTGGGTGAAGATTGTCCAGGAGGCCAAGGTCCTACATGGGCTGTAGTAGTAGTAGTAGTTAAAGAGATGGAGAGCCAAGGCCGTGATCCGAGAGGAGTGGGTGAAGATTGTCCAGGAGGCCAAGGTCCTACATGGGCTGTAGTAGTAGTAGTTAAAGAGATGGAGAAGCAAGGCCGTGATCCGAGAAGACTGGGTGAAGATTGTCCAGGAGGCCAAGGCCCTATATGGGCTGCAGTAGTAGTAGTTATAGAGATGGAGAACCAAGGCCGTGATCCGAGAGGAGTGGGTGAAGAATGTCCTGGAGGCCAAGGTCCTACATGGGCAGAAGTAGTAGTAGTTAAAGAGATGGAGAACCAAGGCCGTGATCCGAGATTAGTGGGTGAAGTTTGTCCAGGAGACCAAGGTCCTACATGGGCTGTAGTAGTAGTAGTTAAAGTGATGGAGAACCAAGGCCGTGATCCGAGAGGAGTGGGTGAGGATTGTCCAGGAGGCCAAGGTCCTACATGGGCTGTAGTAGTAGTAGTTAAAGAGATGGAGAACCAAGGCCGTGATCCGAGAGGAGTGGGTGAAGATTGTCCAGGAGGCCAAGGTCCTACATGGGCTGTAGTAGTAGTAGTTAAAGAGATGGAGAACCAAGGCCGTGATCCGAGAGGAGTGGGTGAAGATTGTCCAGGAGGCCAAGGCCCTACATGGGCTGTAGTAGTAGTAGTTAAAGAGATGGAGAAACAAGGCCGTGATCCGAGAGGAGTGGGTGAAGATTGTCCAGGAGGCCAAGGTCCTACATGGGCTGTAGTAGTAGTAGTTAAAGAGATGGAGAACCAAGGCCGTGATCCGAGAGTAGTAGGTGAAGATTGTCCAGGAGGCCAAGGCCCTACATGGGCTGCAGTAGTAGTAGTTAAAGAGATGGAGTACCAAGGCCGTGATCCGAGAGGAGTGGGTGAAGATTGTCCAGGAGGCCAAGGTTCTACATGGGCTGTAGTAGTAGTAGTAGTAGTTAAAGAGATGGAGAACCAAGGCAGTGATCCGAGAGGAGTGGGTGAAGATTGTCCAGGAGGCCAAGGTCCTACATGGGCTGTAGTAGTAGTAGTTAAAGAGATGGAGAACCAAGGCCGTGATCCGAGAGGAGTGGGTGAAGATTGTCCAAAGAGGCCTAGGTCCTATATGGGCTGTAGTAGTAGTAGTTAAAGAGATGGAGAACCAAGGCCGTGATCCGAGAGGAGTGGGTGAAGATTGTCCAGGAGGCCAACGTCCTACATGGGCTGTAGTAGTAGTAGTTAAAGAGATGGAGAACCAAGGCCGTGATCCGATAGGAGTGGGTGAAGATTGTCCAAGAGGCCAAGGTCCTACATGGGCTGCAGTAGTAGTAGTAGTTAAAGAGATGGAGAACCAAGGCCGTGATCCGAGAGGAGTGGATGAAGATTGTCCAGGAGGCCAAGGTCCTACATGGGCTGTAGTAGAAGTAGTTAAAGAGATGGAGAACCATGGCCGTGATCCGAGAGGAGTGGGTGAAGATTGTCCAGGAGGCCAAGGTCCTACATGGGCTGTAGTAGTAGTAGTTAAAGAGATGGAGAACCAAGGCCGTGATCCGAGAGGAGTGGGTGAAAATTGTCCAGGAGGCCAAGGTCCTACATGGGCTGTAGTAGTAGTAGTTAAAAAGATGGAGAACCATTGCCGTGATCCGAGAGGAGTGGGTGAAGATTGCCCTGGAGGCCAAGGTCCTACATGGGCAGTAGTAGTAGTAGTTAAAGAGATGGAGAACCAAGGCCGTGATCCGAGAGGAGTGGGTGAAGATTGTCCAGGAGGCCAAGGTCCTACATGGGCTGTAGTAGTAGTAGTTAAAGAGAAGGAGAACCAAGGCCGTGATCCGACACGAGTGGGTGAAGATTGTCCAGGAGGCCAAGGCCATATATGGGCTGTACTAGTAGTAGTTAAAGAGATGGAGAACCAAGGCCGTGATCCGAGAGGAGTGGGTGAAGATTGTCCAGGAGGCCAAGGTCCTACATGGGCTGTAGTAGTAGTAGTTAAAGAGATGGAGAACCAAGGCCGTGATCCGAGAGGAGTGGGTGAAGATTGTCCAGGAAGCCAAGGTCCTACATGGGCTGTAGTAGTAGTAGTTAATGATATGGAGAAGCAAGGCCGTGATCCGAGAGGACTGGGTGAAGATTGTCCAGGAGGCCAAGGCCCTATATGGGCTGCAGTAGTAGTAGTTATAGAGATGGAGAACCAAGGCCGTGATCCGAGAGGAGTGGGTGAAGATTGTCCTGCAGGCCAAGGCCCTATATGGGCTGCAGTAGTAGTAGTTATAGAGATTGAGAACCAAGGCCGTGATCCGAGAGGAGTGGGTGAAGATTGTCCTGGAGGCCAAGGTCATACATGGGCAGTAGTAGTAGTAGTTAAAGAGATGGAGAACCAAGGCCGTGATCCGAGAGGAGTGGGTGAAGACGGTCCAGGAGGCCAAGGTCCTACATGGGCTGTAGTAGTAGTAGTTAAAGAGATGGAGAACCAAGGCCGTGATCCGAGAGGAGTGGGTGAAGATTGTCCAGGAGGCCAAGGTCCTACATGGGCTGTAGTAGTAGTAGTTAAAGAGATGGAGAACCAAGGCCGTGATCCGAGAGGAGTGGGTGAAGATTGTCCAGGAGGCCAAGGTCCTACATGGGCTGTAGTAGTAGTAGTTAAAGAGATGGAGTACCAAGGCCGTGATCCGAGAGGAGTGGGTGAAGATTGTCCAGGAAGCCAAGGCCCTACATGGGCTGTAGTAGTAGTAGTTAAAGAGATGGAGAACCAAGGCCGTGATCCGAGAGGAGTGGGTGAAGATTGTCCAGGAGGCCAAGGTCCTACATGGGCTGTAGTAGTAGTAGTTAAAGAGATGGAGAACCAAGGCCGTGATCCGAGAGTAGTAGGTGAAGATGGTCCAGGAGGCCAAGGCCCTACATGGGCTGCAGTAGTAGTAGTTAAAGAGATGGAGAACCAAGGCCGTGATCCGAGAGGAGTGGGTGAAGATTGTCCAGGAGGCCAAGGTTCTACATGGGCTGTAGTAGTAGTAGTAGTTAAAGAGATGGAGAACCAAGGCAGTGATCCGAGAGGAGTGGGTGAAGATTGTCCAGGAGGCCAAGGTCCTACATGGGCTGTAGTAGTAGTAGTTAAAGAGATGGAGAACCAAGGCCGTGATCCGAGAGGAGAGGGTGAAGATTGTCCAGGAGGCCAAGGTCCTACATGGGCTGTAGTAGTAGTAGTTAAAGGGATGGAGAACCAAGGCCGTGATCCGAGAGGAGAAGGTGAAGATTGTCCAGGAGGCCAAGGTTCTACATGGGCTGCAGTAGTAGTAGTTAAAGAGATGGAGAACCATGGCCGTGATCCGAGAGGAGTGGGAGAAGATTGTCCAGGAGGCCAAGGCCCTACATGGGCTGCAGTAGTAGTAGTTAAAGAGATGGAGAACCATGGCCGTGATCCGAGAGGAGTGGGTGAAGATTGTCCAGGAGGCCAAGGTTCTACACGGGCTGCAGTAGTAGTAGTTAAAGAGATGGAGAACCAAGGCCGTGATCCGAGAGGAGTGGGTGAAGATTGTCCAGGAGGCCAAGGTCCTACATGGGCTGTAGTAGTAGTAGTTAAAGAGATGGAGAACCAAGGCCGTGATCCGAGAGGAGTGGGTGAAGATTGTCCAGGAGGCCAAGGTCCTACATCGGCTGTAGTAGTAGTAGTTAAAGAGATGGAGAACCAAGACCGTGATCCGAGAGGAGTGGGTGAAGATTGTCCAGGAGGCCAAGGTTCTACATGGGATGTAGTAGTAGTAGTTAAAGAGATGGAGAAGCAAGGCCGTGATCCGAGAGGACTGGGTGAGGATTGTCAAGGAGGCCAAGGCCCTATATGGGCTGCAGTAGTAGTAGTTAAAGAGATGGAGAACCAAGGCCGTGATCCGAGGGGAGTGGGTGAAGATTGTCCAGGAGGCCAAGGTCCTACATGGGCTGTAGTAGTAGTAGTTAAAAGATGGAGAACCATGGCCGTGATCCGAGAGGAGTGGGTGAAGATTGTCCAGGAGGCCAAGGTCCTACATGGGCTGTAGTAGTAGTAGTTAAAGAGATGGAGAACCAAGGCCGTGATCCGAGAGGAGTGGGTGAAGATTGTCCAGGAGGCCAAGGTCCTACATGGGCTGTAGTAGTAGTAGTTAAAGAGATGGAGAAGCAAGGCCGTGATCCGAGAAGACTGGGTGAAGATTGTCCAGGAGGCCAAGGCCCTATATGGGCTGCAGTAGTAGTAGTTATAGAGACGGAGAACCAAGGCCGTGATCCGAGAGGAGTGGTTGAAGATTGTCCTGGAGGCCAAGGTCCTACATGGGCTGTAGTAGTAGTAGTTAAAGAGAAGGAGAACCAAGGCCGTGATCCGACAGGAGTGGGTGAAGATTGTCCAGGAGGCCAAGGCCATATATGGGCTGTACTAGTAGTAGTTAAAGAGATGGAGAACCAAGGCCGTGATCCGAGAGGAGTGGGTGAAGATTGCCCTGGAGGCCAAGGTCCTACATGGGCAGTAGTAGTAGTAGTTAAAGAGATGGAGAACCAAGGCCGTGATCCGAGAGGAGTGGGTGAAGATTGTCCAGGAGGCCAAGGTCCTACATGGGCTGTAGTAGTAGTAGTTAAAGAGAAGGAGAACCAAGGCCGTGATCCGACAGGAGTGGGTGAAGATTGTCCAGGAGGCCAAGGCCATATATGGGCTGTACTAGTAGTAGTTAAAGAGATGGAGAACCAAGGCCGTGATCCGAGAGGAGTGGGTGAAGATTGTCCAGGAGGCCAAGGTCCTACATGGGCTGTAGTAGTAGTAGTTAAAGAGATGGAGAACCAAGGCCGTGATCCGAGAGGAGTGGGTGAAGATTGTCCAGGAAGCCAAGGTCCTACATGGGCTGTAGTAGTAGTAGTTAAAGATATGGAGAAGCAAGGCCGTGATCCGAGAGGACTGGGTGAAGATTGTCCAGGAGGCCAAGGCCCTATATGGGCTGCAGTAGTAGTAGTTATAGAGATGGAGAACCAAGGCCGTGATCCGAGAGGAGTGGGTGAAGATTGTCCTGCAGGCCAAGGCCCTATATGGGCTGCAGTAGTAGTAGTTATAGAGATTGAGAACCAAGGCCGTGATCCGAGAGGAGTGGGTGAAGATGGTCCTGGAGGCCAAGGTCATACATGGGCAGTAGTAGTAGTAGTTAAAGAGATGGAGAACCAAGGCCGTGATCCGAGAGGAGTGGGTGAAGACGGTCCAGGAGGCCAAGGTCCTACATGGGCTGTAGTAGTAGTAGTTAAAGAGATGGAGAACCAAGGCCGTGATCCGAGAGGAGTGGGTGAAGATTGTCCAGGAGGCCAAGGTCCTACATGGGCTGTAGTAGTAGTAGTTAAAGAGATGGAGAACCAAGGCCGTGATCCGAGAGGAGTGGGTGAAGATTGTCCAGGAGGCCAAGGTCCTACATGGGCTGTAGTAGTAGTAGTTAAAGAGATGGAGTACCAAGGCCGTGATCCGAGAGGAGTGGGTGAAGATTGTCCAGGAAGCCAAGGCCCTACATGGGCTGTAGTAGTAGTAGTTAAAGAGATGGAGAACCAAGGCCGTGATCCGAGAGGAGTGGGTGAAGATTGTCCAGGAGGCCAAGGTCCTACATGGGCTGTAGTAGTAGTAGTTAAAGAGATGGAGAACCAAGGCCGTGATCCGAGAGTAGTAGGTGAAGATGGTCCAGGAGGCCAAGGCCCTACATGGGCTGCAGTAGTAGTAGTTAAAGAGATGGAGAACCAAGGCCGTGATCCGAGAGGAGTGGGTGAAGATTGTCCAGGAGGCCAAGGTTCTACATGGGCTGTAGTAGTAGTAGTAGTTAAAGAGATGGAGAACCAAGGCAGTGATCCGAGAGGAGTGGGTGAAGATTGTCCAGGAGGCCAAGGTCCTACATGGGCTGTAGTAGTAGTAGTAGTTAAAGAGATGGAGAACCAAGGCCGTGATCCGAGAGGAGAGGGTGAAGATTGTCCAGGAGGCCAAGGTCCTACATGGGCTGTAGTAGTAGTAGTTAAAGGGATGGAGAACCAAGGCCGTGATCCGAGAGGAGAAGGTGAAGATTGTCCAGGAGGCCAACGTTCTACATGGGCTGCAGTAGTAGTAGTTAAAGAGATGGAGAACCATGGCCGTGATCCGAGAGGTGTGGGTGAAGATTGTCCAGGAGGCCAAGGCCCTACATGGGCTGCAGTAGTAGTAGTTAAAGAGATGGAGAACCATGGCCGTGATCCGAGAGGAGTGGGTGAAGATTGTCCAGGAGGCCAAGGTCCTACACGGGCTGCAGTAGTAGTAGTTAAAGAGATGGAGAACCAAGGCCGTAATCCGAGAGGAGTGGGTGAAGATTGTCCAGGAGGCCAAGGTCCTACATGGGCTGTAGTAGTAGTAGTTAAAGAGATGGAGAACCAAGGCCGTGATCCGAGAGGAGTGGGTGAAGATTGTCCAGGAGGCCAAGGTCCTACATCGGCTGTAGTAGTAGTAGTTAAAGAGATGGAGAACCAAGACCGTGATCCGAGAGGAGTGGGTGAAGATTGTCCAGGAGGCCAAGGTTCTACATGGGATGTAGTAGTAGTAGTTAAAGAGATGGAGAAGCAAGGCCGTGATCCGAGAGGACTGGGTGAGGATTGTCAAGGAGGCCAAGGCCCTATATGGGCTGCAGTAGTAGTAGTTAAAGAGATGGAGAACCAAGGCCGTGATCCGAGGGGAGTGGGTGAAGATTGTCCAGGAGGCCAAGGTCCTACATGGGCTGTAGTAGTAGTAGTTAAAAGATGGAGAACCATGGCCGTGATCCGAGAGGAGTGGGTGAAGATTGTCCAGGAGGCCAAGGTCCTACATGGGCTGTAGTAGTAGTAGTTAAAGAGATGGAGAACCAAGGCCGTGATCCGAGAGGAGTGGGTGAAGATTGTCCAGGAGGCCAAGGTCCTACATGGGCTGTAGTAGTAGTAGTTAAAGAGATGGAGAAGCAAGGCCGTGATCCGAGAAGACTGGGTGAAGATTGTCCAGGAGGCCAAGGCCCTATATGGGCTGCAGTAGTAGTAGTTATAGAGACGGAGAACCAAGGCCGTGATCCGAGAGGAGTGGTTGAAGATTGTCCTGGAGGCCAAGGTCCTACATGGGCAGTAGTAGTAGTAGTTAAAGAGATGGAGAACCAAGGCCGTGATCCGAGATTAGTGGGTGAAGTTTGTCCAGGAGGCCAAGGTCCTACATGGGCTGTAGTAGTAGTAGTTAAAGAGATGGAGAACCAAGGCCGTGATCCGAGAGGAGTGGGTGAGGATTGTCCAGGAGGCCAAGGTCCTACATGGGCTGTAGTAGTAGTAGTTAAAGAGATGGAGAACCAAGGCCGTGATCCGAGAGGAATGGGTGAAGATTGTCCAGGAGGCCAAGGTCCTACATGGGCTGTAGTAGTAGTAGTTAAAGAGATGGAGAACCAAGGCCGTGATCCGAGAGGAGTGGGTGAAGATTGTCCAGGAGGCCAAGGCCCTACATGGGCTGTAGTAGTAGTAGTTAAAGAGATGGAGAACCAAGGCCGTGATCCGAGAGGAGTGGGTGAAGATTGTCCAGGAGGCCAAGGTCCTACATGGGCTGTAGTAGTAGTAGTTAAAGAGATGGAGAACCAAGGCCGTGATCCGACAGTAGTAGGTGAAGATTGTCAAGGAGGCCAAGGCCCTACATGGGCTGCAGTAGTAGTAGTTAAAGAGATGGAGTACCAAGGCCGTGATCCGAGAGGAGTGGGTGAAGATTGTCCAGGAGGCCAAGGTTCTACATGGGCTGTAGTAGTAGTAGTAGTTAAAGAGATGGAGAACCAAGGCAGTGATCCGAGAGGAGTGGATGAAGATTGTCCAGGAGGCCAAGGTCCTACATGGGCTGTAGTAGAAGTAGTTAAAGAGATGGAGAACCATGGCCGTGATCCGAGAGGAGTGGGTGAAGATTGTCCAGGAGGCCAAGGTCCTACATGGGCTGTAGTAGTAGTAGTTAAAGAGATGGAGAACCAAGGCCGTGATCCGAGAGGAGTGGGTGAAGATTGTCCAGGAGGCCAAGGTCCTACATGGGCTGTAGTAGTAGTAGTTAAAGAGATGGAGTACCAAGGCCGTGATCCGAGAGGAGTGGGTGAAGATTGTCCAGGAAGCCAAGGCCCTACATGGGCTGTAGTAGTAGTAGTTAAAGAGATGGAGAACCAAGGCCGTGATCCGAGAGGAGTGGGTGAAGATTGTCCAGGAGGCCAAGGTCCTACATGGGCTGTAGTAGTAGTAGTTAAAGAGATGGAGAACCAAGGCCGTGATCCGAGAGTAGTAGGTGAAGATTGTCCAGGAGGCCAAGGCCCTATATGGACTGCAGTAGTAGTAGTTAAAGAGATGGAGAACCAAGGCCGTGATCCGAGAGGAGTGGGTGAAGATTGTCCAGGAGGCCAAGGTTCTACATGGGCTGTAGTAGTAGTAGTAGTTAAAGAGATGGAGAACCAAGGCAGTGATCCGAGAGGAGTGGGTGAAGATTGTCCAGGAGGCCAAGGTCCTACATGGGCTGTAGTAGTAGTAGTTAAAGAGATGGAGAACCAAGGCCGTGATCCGAGAGGAGAGGGTGAAGATTGTCCAGGAGGCCAAGGTCCTACATGGGCTGTAGTAGTAGTAGTTAAAGGGATGGAGAACCAAGGCCGTGATCCGAGAGGAGAAGGTGAAGATTGTCCAGGAGGCCAAGGTCCTACATGGGCTGCAGTAGTAGTAGTTAAAGAGATGGAGAACCATGGCCGTGATCCGAGAGGAGTGGGTGAAGATTGTCCAGGAGGCCAAGGCCCTACATGGGCTGCAGTAGTAGTAGTTAAAGAGATGGAGAACCATGGCCGTGATCCGAGAGGAGTGGGTGAAGATTGTCCAGGAGGCAAAGGTCCTACATGGGCTGTAGTAGTAGTAGTTAAAGAGATGGAGAACCAAGGCCGTGATCCGAGAGGAGTGGGTGAAGATTGTCCAGGAGGCCAAGGTCCTACATGGGCTGTAGTAGTAGTAGTTAAAGAGATGGAGAACCAAGGCCGTGATCCGAGAGGAGTGGGTGAAGATTGTCCAGGAGGCCAAGGTCCTACATGGGCTGTAGTAGTAGTAGTTAAAGAGATAGAGAACCAAGGCCGTGATCCGAGAGGAGTGGGTGAAGATTGTCCAGGAGGCCAAGGCCCTACATGGGCTGTAGTAGTAGTAGTTAACGAGATGGAGAACCAAGGCCGTGATCCGAGAGGAGTGGGTGAAGATTGTCCAGGAGGCCAAGGTCCTACATGGGCTGTAGTAGTAGTAGTTAAAGAGATGGAGAACCAAGGCCGTGATCCGAGAGTAGTAGGTGAAGATTGTCCAGGAGGCCAAGGCCCTACATGGGCTGCAGTAGTAGTAGTTAAAGAGATGGAGTACCAAGGCCGTGATCCGAGAGGAGTGGGTGAAGATTGTCCAGGAGGCCAAGGTTCTACATGGGCTGTAGTAGTAGTAGTAGTAGTTAAAGAGATGGAGAACCAAGGCAGTGATCCGAGAGGAGTGGGTGAAGATTGTCCAGGAGGCCAAGGTCCTACATGGGCTGTAGTAGTAGTAGTTAAATAGATGGAGAACCAAGGCAGTGATCCGAGCGGAGTGGGTGAAGATTGTCCAGGAGGCCAAGGTCCTACATGGGCTGTAGTAGTAGTAGTTAAAGAGATGGAGAACCAAGGCCGTGATCCGAGAGGAGTGGGTGAAGATTGTCCAAAGAGGCCTAGGTCCTATATGGGCTGTAGTAGTAGTAGTTAAAGAGATGGAGAACCAAGGCCGTGATCCGAGAAGAGTGGGTGAAGATTGTCCAGGAGGCCAAGGTCCTACATGGGCTGTAGTAGTAGTAGTTAAAGAGATGGAGAACCAAGGCCGTGATCCGATAGGAGTGGGTGAAGATTGTCCAAGAGGCCAAGGTCCTACATGGGCTGCAGTAGTAGTAGTAGTTAAAGAGATGGAGAACCAAGGCCGTGATCCGAGAGGAGTGGATGAAGATTGTCCAGGACGCCAAGGTCCTACATGGGCTGTAGTAGAAGTAGTTAAAGAGATGGAGAACCATGGCCGTGATCCGAGAGGAGTGGGTGAAGATTGTCCAGGAGGCCAAGGTCCTACATGGGCTGTAGTAGTAGTAGTTAAAGAGATGGAGAACCAAGGCCGTGATCCGATAGGAGTGGGTGAAGATTGCCCTGGAGGCCAAGGTCCTACATGGGCAGTAGTAGTAGTAGTTAAAGAGATGGAGAACCAAGGCCGTGATCCGAGAGGAGTGGGTGAAGATTGTCCAGGAGGCCAAGGTCCTACATGGGCAGTAGTAGTAGTAGTTAAAGAGACGGAGAACCAAGGCCGTGATCCAAGAGGAGTGGGTGAAGTTTGTCCAGGAGGCCAAGGTCCTACATGGGCTGTAGTAGTAGTAGTTAAAGAGATGGAGAACCAAGGCCGTGATCCGAGAGGAGTGGTTGAAGATTGTCCTGGAGGCCAAGGCCGTACATGGGCTGTAGTAGTAGTAGTTAAGGAGATGGAGAACTAAGGCCGTGATCCGAGAGAAGTGGGTGAAGATTGTCCAGGAGGCCAAGGTCCTACATGGGCTGTAGTAGTAGTAGTTAAAGAGATCGAGAACCAAGGCCGTTATCCGAGAGGAGTGGATGAAGATTGTCCAGGAGGCCAAGGTCCTACATGGGCTGTAGTAGTAGTAGTTAAAGAGATGGAGAACCAAGGCCGTGATCCGAGAGGAGTGGGTGAAGATTGTCCAGGAGGCCAAGGTCCTTCATGGGCTGTAGTAGTAGTAGTTAAAGAGATGGAGTACCAAGGCCGTGATCCGAGAGGAGTGGGTGAAGATTGTCCAGGAAGCCAAGTCCCTACATGGGCTGTAGTAGTAGTAGTTAAAGAGATGGAGAACCAAGGCCGTGATCCGAGAGGAGTGGGTGAAGATTGTCCAGGAGGCCAAGGTCCTACATGGGCTGTAGTAGTAGTAGTTAAAGAGATGGAGAACCAAGGCCGTGATCCGAGAGTAGTAGGTGAAGATGGTCCAGGAGGCCAAGGCCCTACATGGGCTGCAGTAGTAGTAGTTAAAGAGATGGAGAACCAAGGCCGTGATCCGAGAGGAGTGGGTGAAGATTGTCCAGGAGGCCAAGGTTCTACATGGGCTGTAGTAGTAGTAGTAGTTAAAGAGATGGAGAACCAAGGCAGTGATCCGAGAGGAGTGGGTGAAGATTGTCCAGGAGGCCAAGGTCCTACATGGGCTGTAGTAGTAGTAGTTAAAGAGATGGAGAACCAAGGCCGTGATCCGAGAGGAGAGGGTGAAGATTGTCCAGGAGGCCAAGGTCCTACATGGGCTGTAGTAGTAGTAGTTAAAGGGATGGAGAACCAAGGCCGTGATCCGAGAGGAGAAGGTGAAGATTGTCCAGGAGGCCAAGGTTCTACATGGGCTGCAGTAGTAGTAGTTAAAGAGATGGAGAACCATGGCCGTGATCCGAGAGGAGTGGGTGAAGATTGTCCAGGAGGCCAAGGCCCTACATGGGCTGCAGTAGTAGTAGTTAAAGAGATGGAGAACCATGGCCGTGATCCGAGAGGAGTGGGTGAAGATTGTCCAGGAGGCCAAGGTCCTACACGGGCTGTAGTAGTAGTAGTTAAAGAGATGGAGAACCAAGGCCGTGATCCGAGAGGAGTGGGTGAAGATTGTCCAGGAGGCCAAGGTCCTACATGGGCTGTAGTAGTAGTAGTTAAAGAGATGGAGAACCAAGGCCGTGATCCGAGAGGAGTGGGTGAAGATTGTCCAGGAGGCCAAGGTCCTACATGGGCTGTAGTAGTAGTAGTTAAAGAGATGGAGAACCAAGACCGTGATCCGAGAGGAGTGGGTGAAGATTGTCCAGGAGGCCAAGGTTCTACATGGGATGTAGTAGTAGTAGTTAAAGAGACGGAGAAGCAAGGCCGTGATCCGAGAGGACTGGGTGAGGATTGTCAAGGAGGCCAAGGCCCTATATGGGCTGCAGTAGTAGTAGTTAAAGAGATGGAGAACCAAGGCCGTGATCCGAGGGGAGTGGGTGAATATTGTCCAGGAGGCCAAGGTCCTACATGGGCTGTAGTAGTAGTAGTTAAAAAGATGGAGAACCATGGCCGTGATCCGAGAGGAGTGGGTGAAGATTGTCCAGGAGGCCAAGGTCCTACATGGGCTGTAGTAGTAGTAGTAGTTAAAGAGATGGAGAACCAAGGCCGTGATCCGAGAGGGGTGGGTGAAGATTGTCCAGGAGGCCAAGGTCCTACTTGGGCTGTAGTAGTAGTAGTTAAAGAGATGGAGAAGCAAGGCCGTGATCCGAGAAGACTGGGTGAAGATTGTCCAGGAGGCCAAGGCCCTATATGGGCTGCAGTAGTAGTAGTTATAGAGATGGAGAACCAAGGCCGTGATCCGAGAGGAGTGGATGAAGATTGTCCTGGAGGCCAAGGTCCTACATGGGCAGTAGTAGTAGTAGTTAAAGAGATGGAGAACCAAGGCCGTGATCCGAGATTAGTGGGTGAAGTTTGTCCAGGAGGCCAAGGTCCTACATGGGCTGTAGTAGTAGTAGTTAAAGAGATGGAGAACCAAGGCCGTGATCCGAGAGGAGTGGGTGAGGATTGTCCAGGAGGCCAAGGTCCTACATGGGCTGTAGTAGTAGTAGTTAAAGAGATGGAGAACCAAGGCCGTGATCCGAGAGGAATGGGTGAAGATTGTCCAGGAGGCCAAGGTCCTACATGGGCTGCAGTAGTAGTAGTTAAAGAGATGGAGAACCAAGGCCGTGATCCGAGAGGAGTGGGTGAAGATTGTCCAGGAGGCCAAGGTCCTACATGGGCTGTAGTAGTAGTAGTTAAAGAGATGGAGAACCAAGGCCGTGATCCGAGAGGAGTGGGTGAAGATTGTCCAGGAGGCCAAGGTCCTACATGGGCTGTAGTAGTAGTAGTTAAAGAGATGGAGAACCAAGGCCGTGATCCGACAGTAGTAGGTGAAGATTGTCAAGGAGGCCAAGGCCCTACATGGGCTGCAGTAGTAGTAGTTAAAGAGATGGAGTACCAAGGCCGTGATCCGAGAGAAGTGGGTGAAGATTGTCCAGGAGGCCAAGGTTCTACATGGGCTGTAGTAGTAGTAGTAGTTAAAGAGATGGAGAACCAAGGCAGTGATCCGAGAGGAGTGGGTGAAGATTGTCCAGGAGGTCAAGGTCCTACATGGGCTGTAGTAGTAGTAGTTAAATAGATGGAGAACCAAGGCAGTGATCGGAGAGGAGTGGGTGAAGATTGTCCAGGAGGCCAAGGTCCTACATGGGCTGTGGTAGTAGTAGTTAAAGAGATGGAGAACCAAGGCCGTGATCCGAGAGGAGTGGGTGAAGATTGTCCAAAGAGGCCAAGGTCCTATATGGGCTGTAGTAGTAGTAGTTAAAGAGATGGAGAACCAAGGCCGTGATCCGAGAGGAGTGGGTGAAGATTGTCCAGGAGGCCAAGGTCCTACATGGGCTGTAGTAGTAGTAGTTAAAGAGAAGGAGAACCTAGGCCGTGATCCGACAGGAGTGGGTGAAGATTGTCCAGGAGGCCAAGGCCCTATATGGGCTGTACTAGTAGTAGTTAAAGAGATGGAGAACCAAGGCCGTGATCCGAGAGGAGTGGGTGAAGATTGTCCAGGAGGCCAAGGTCCTACATGGGCTGTAGAAGTAGTAGTTAAAGAGATGGAGAACCAAGGCCGTGATCCGAGAGGAGTGGGTGAAGATTGTCCAGGAGGCCAAGGTCCTACATGGGCTGTAGTAGTAGTAGTTAAAGAGATGGAGAACCAAGGCCGTGATCCGAGAGGAGTGGGTGAAGATTGTCCAGGAGGCCAAGGTCCTACATGGGCTGTAGTAGTAGTAGTTAAAGAGATGGAGAACCATGGCCGTGATCCGAGAGGAGTGGGTGAAGATTGTCCAGGAGGCCAAGGTCCTACATGGGCTGTAGTAGTAGTAGTTAAAGAGATGGAGAACCAAGGCCGTGATCCGAGAGGAGTGGGTGAAGATTGTCCAGGAGGCCAAGGCCCTACATTGGCTGTAGTAGTAGTAGTTAAAGTGATGGAGAACCAAAGCCGTGATCCGAGAGGAGTGGGTGAAGATTGTCCAGGAGGCCATGGTCCTATATGGGCTGTAGTAGTAGTAGTTAAAGAGATGGAGAACCATGGCCGTGATCCGAGAGTAGTAGGTGAAGATTGTCCAGGAGGCCAAGGCCCTACATGGGCTGCAGTAGTAGTAGTTAAAGAGATGGAGAACCAAGGCCGTGATCCGAGAGGAGTGGGTGAAGATTGTCCAGGAGGCCAAGGTTCTACATGGGTTGTATTATTAGAAGTAGTTAAAGAGATGGAGAACCAAGGCAGTGATCCGAGAGGAGTGGGTGAAGATTGTCCAGGAGGCCAAAATCCTACATGGGCTGTAGTAGTAGTAGTTAAAGAGATGGAGAACCAAGGCCGTGATCCGAGAGGAGTGGGTGAAGATTGTCCAGGAGGCCAAGGCCCTACATGGGCTGCGGTAGTAGTAGTTGAAGAGATGGAGAACCAAGGCCGTGATCCGTGAGGAGTGGGTAAAGATTGTCCAGGAGGCCATGGTCCTACATGGGCTGTAATAGTAGTAGTAGTAGTTAAAGAGATGGAGAAGCAAGGCCGTGATCCGAGAGGAGTGGATGAAGATTGTCCAGGAGGCCAAGGCCCTACATGGGCTGTAGTAGTAGTAGTGAAGGAGAGGAGAAGCAAGGCCGTGATCCGAGAGGAGTGGGTGAAGATTGTCCAAGAGGCCAAGGCCCTATATGGGCTGTAGTAGTAGTAGTTAAAGAGATGGTGAACCAAGGCCGTGATCCGAGAGGAGTGGGTGAAGATTGTCCAAGAGGCCAAGGCCCTACATGGGCTGTAGTTGTAGTAGTTAAAGAGATGGAGAAGCAAGGCCGTGATCCGAGAGGAGTGGATGAAGATTGTCCAGGAGGCCAAGGCCCTACATGGGCTGTAGTAGTAGTTGTTAAAAAGATGGAGAACGAAGGCCGTGATCCGAGAGGAGTGGGTGAAGATTGTCCAAGAGGCCAAGGCCCTATATGGGCTGCAGTAGTAGTAGTTAAAGAGATGGAGAACCAAGGCCGTGATCCGAGAGGAGTGGGTGAAGATTGTCCAGGAGGCCAAGCTCCTACATGGGCTGTAGTGAAAATGAAAATCCACAGCCTGCTTCCAGTCTCCGACCGGGTCAGGAATGGAATGAATGAAGCCCCCATCTAGCGGCGAGGATATGAAATGTGCCGGCTGCCGAAGCCTGTCGCACTCCTCTGGGGCAATGATTAAATGAATGACAGATGAAATGAAATGATAGTGGAGAGTGTTGCTGGAATGAAATTGTGACAGGGAAAACCGGAGTACCCGGAGAAAAAACCTGTCTGCCTCCGTTTTGTCCAGCACAGATCTCACATGGAGTGACCGGGATTTGAACCACGGACCAAGCGGTGAGAAGCCGGCGTGCTGCCGCCTAAGCCACGGAGGCTCTACATGGGCTGTAGTAGTAGTAGTTAAAGAGATGGAGAACCATGGCCGTGATCCGAGAGTAGTAGGTGAAGATTGTCCAGGAGGCCAAGGCCCTACATGGCCTGCAGTAGTAGTAGTTAAAGAGATGGAGAACCAAGGCCGTGATCCGAGAGGAGTGGGTGAAGATTGTCCCGGAGGCCAAGGTTCTACATGGGCTGTAGTAGTAGTAGTAGTTAAAGAGATGGAGAACCAAGGCAGTGATCCGAGAGGAGTGGGTGAAGATTGTCCAGGAGGCCAAGGTCCTACATGGGCTGTAGTTGTAGTAGTTAAAGAGATGGAGAACCAAGGCCGTGATCCGAGAGGAGTGGGTGAAGATTGTCCAGGAGGCCAAGGTCCTACATGGGCTGTAGTAGTAATAGTTAAAGAGATGGAGAACCAAGGCCGTGATCCGAGAGGAGTGGGTGAAGATTGTCCAGGAGGCCAAGGTCCTACATGGGCTGTAGTAGTAGAAGTTAAAGAGATGGAGAACGAAGGCCGTGATCCGAGAGGAGTGGGTGAAGATTGTCCAGGAGGCCAAGATTCTACATGGGATGTAGTAGTAGTAGTTAAAGAGATGGAGAAGCAAGGCCGTGATCCGAGAGGACTGGGTGAGGATAGTCCAGGAGGCCAAGGCCCTATATGGGCTGCAGTAGTAGTAGTTAAAGAGATAGAGAACCAAGGCCGTGATCCGAGGGGAGTGGGTGAAGATTGTCCAGGAGGCCAAGGTCCTACATGGGCAGTAGTAGTAGTAGTTAAAGAGATGGAGAACCAAGGCCGTGATCCAAGAGGAGTGGGTGAAGTTTGTCCAGGAGGCCAAGGTCCTACATGGGCTGTAGTAGTAGTAGTTAAAGAGATGGAGAACCAAGGCCGTGATCCGAGAGGAGTGGGTGAAGATTGTCCAGGAGGCCAAGGCCGTACATGGGCTGTAGTAATAGTAGTTAAGGAGATGGAGAACCAAGGCCGTGATCCGAGAGGAGTGGGTGAAGATTGTCCAGGAGGCCAAGGTCCTACATGGGCTGTAGTAGTAGTAGTTAAAGAGATCGAGAACCAAGGCCGTTATCCGAGAGGAGTGGATGAAGATTGTCCAGGAGGCCAAGGCCCTACATGGGCTGCAGTAGTAGTAGTTAAAGAGATGGAGAACCAAGGCCGTGATCCGAGAGGAGTTGGTGAAGATTGTCCAGGAGGCCAAGGCCCTACATGGGCTGCAGTAGTAGTAGTTAAAGAGATGAAGAACCAAGGCCGTGATCCGAAAGGAGTGGGTGAAAATTTTCCAGGAGGCCAAGGTCCTACATGGGCTGTAGTAGTAGTTAAAGAGATGGAGAACCAAGGCCGTGATCCGAGAGGAGAGGGTGAAGATTGTCCAGGAGGCCAAGGTCCTACATGGGCTGTAGTAGTAGTAGTTAAAGAGATGGAGAACCAAGGCCGTGATCCGAGAGGAGTGGGTGAAGATTGTCCAGGAGGCCAAGGTCCTACATGGGCTGTAGTAGTAGTAGTTAAAGAGATGGAGAACCAAGGCCGTGATCCGAGAGGAGTGGGTGAAGATTTTCCAGGAGGCCAAGGTCCTACATGGGCTGTAGTAGTAGAAGTTAAAGAGATGGAGAACCAAGGCCGTGATCCGAGAGGAGTGGGCGAAGATTGTCCAGGAGGCCAAGGCCCTACATGGGCTGTAGTAGTAGTAGTTAAAGGGATGGAGAACCAAGGCCGTGATCCGTGAGGTGTGGGTGAAGATTGTCCAGGAGGCCAAGGTCCTACATGGGCTGTAGTAGTAGTAGTTAAAGGGATGGAGAACCAAGGCCGTGATCCGAGAGGAGTATGTGAAGATTGTCCAAGAGGCCAAGGCCCTACATGGGCTGCAGTAGTAGTAGTTAAAGAGATGGAGAACCAAGGCCGTGATCCGAGAGGAGTGGGTGAAGATTGTCCAGGAGGCCAAGGTTCTACATGGGCTGTAGTAGTAGTAGTAGTTAAAGAGATGGAGAACCAAGGCCGTGATCTGAGAGGAGTGGGTGAAGATTGTCCAGGAGGCCAAGGTCCTACATGGGCTGTAGTAGTAGCAGTTAAAGGGATGGAGAACCAAGGCCGTGATCCGAGAGGAGTGGGTGAAGATTGTCCAAGAGGCCAAGGCCCTACATGGGCTGTAGTAGTGGTAGTTTAAGAGAGGAGAAGCAAGGCCGTGATCCGAGAGGTGTGGGTGAAGATTGTCCAAGAGGCCAAGGCCCTATATGGGCTGTAGTAGTAGTAGTTAAAGAGATGGAGAACCAAGGCCGTGATCCGAGAGGAGTGGGTGAAGATTGTCCAAGAGGCCAAGGCCCTATATGGGCTGTAGTATTAGTAGTTAAAGAGAGCAGATGCAAGGCCGTGATCCGAGAGGAGTGGGTGAAGATTGTCCAGGAGGCCATGGCCCTACATGGGCTGTAGTAGTAGTAGTAGTTAAAGAGATGGAGAACCAAGGCCGTGATCCGAGAGGAGTGGATGAAGATTGTCCAGGAGGCCTAGGCCCTACATGGGCTGTAGTAGTTAAAGAGATGGAGAACCAAGGCCGTGATCCGAGAGGAGTGGGTGAAGATTGTCCAAGAGGCCTAGGCCCTATATGGGCTGAAGTAGTAGTAGTTAAGGAGATGGAGAACCAAGGCCGTGATCCGAGAGGAGTGGATGAAGATTGTACAGGAGGCCAAGGTCCTACATGGGCTGTAGTGAAAATGAAAATCCACAGCCTGCTTCCAGTCTCCGACCGGGTCAGGAATGGAATGAATGAAGCCCCCATCTAGCGGCGAGGATATGAAATGTGCCGGCTGCCGAAGCCTGTCGCACTCCTCTGGGGCAATGATTAAATGAATGACAGATGAAATGAAATGATAGTGGAGAGTGTTGCTGGAATGAAATTGTGACAGGGAAAACCGGAGTACCCGGAGAAAAACCTGTCTGCCTCCGTTTTGTCCAGCACAGATCTCACATGGAGTGACCGGGATTTGAACCACGGACCAAGCGGTGAGAAGCCGGCGTGCTGCCGCCTAAGCCACGGAGGCTCTACATGGGCTGTAGTAGTAGTAGTTAAAGAGATGGAGAACCATGGCCGTGATCCGAGAGTAGTAGGTGAAGATTGTCCAGGAGGCCAAGGCCCTACATGGCCTGCAGTAGTAGTAGTTAAAGAGATGGAGAACCAAGGCCGTGATCCGAGAGGAGTGGGTGAAGATTGTCCCGGAGGCCAAGGTTCTACATGGGCTGTAGTAGTAGTAGTAGTTAAAGAGATGGAGAACCAAGGCAGTGATCCGAGAGGAGTGGGTGAAGATTGTCCAGGAGGCCAAGGTCCTACATGGGCTGTAGTTGTAGTAGTTAAAGAGATGGAGAACCAAGGCCGTGATCCGAGAGGAGTGGGTGAAGATTGTCCAGGAGGCCAAGGTCCTACATGGGCTGTAGTAGTAATAGTTAAAGAGATGGAGAACCAAGGCCGTGATCCGAGAGGAGTGGGTGAAGATTGTCCAGGAGGCCAAGGTCCTACATGGGCTGTAGTAGTAGAAGTTAAAGAGATGGAGAACCAAGGCCGTGATCCGAGAGGAGTGGGTGAAGATTGTCCAGGAGGCCAAGATTCTACATGGGATGTAGTAGTAGTAGTTAAAGAGATGGAGAAGCAAGGCCGTGATCCGAGAGGACTGGGTGAGGATAGTCCAGGAGGCCAAGGCCCTATATGGGCTGCAGTAGTAGTAGTTAAAGAGATAGAGAACCAAGGCCGTGATCCGAGGGGAGTGGGTGAAGATTGTCCAGGAGGCCAAGGTCCTACATGGGCAGTAGTAGTAGTAGTTAAAGAGATGGAGAACCAAGGCCGTGATCCAAGAGGAGTGGGTGAAGTTTGTCCAGGAGGCCAAGGTCCTACATGGGCTGTAGTAGTAGTAGTTAAAGAGATGGAGAACCAAGGCCGTGATCCGAGAGGAGTGGGTGAAGATTGTCCAGGAGGCCAAGGCCGTACATGGGCTGTAGTAATAGTAGTTAAGGAGATGGAGAACCAAGGCCGTGATCCGAGAGGAGTGGGTGAAGATTGTCCAGGAGGCCAAGGTCCTACATGGGCTGTAGTAGTAGTAGTTAAAGAGATCGAGAACCAAGGCCGTTATCCGAGAGGAGTGGATGAAGATTGTCCAGGAGGCCAAGGCCCTACATGGGCTGCAGTAGTAGTAGTTAAAGAGATGGAGAACCAAGGCCGTGATCCGAGAGGAGTGGGTGAAGATTGTCCAGGAGGCCAAGGTTGTACATGGGCTGTAGTAGTAGTAGTAGTTAAAGAGATGGAGAACCAAGGCCGTGATCCGAAAGGAGTGGGTGAAAATTTTCCAGGAGGCCAAGGTCCTACATGGGCTGTAGTAGTAGTTAAAGAGATGGAGAACCAAGGCCGTGATCCGAGAGGAGAGGGTGAAGATTGTCCAGGAGGCCAAGGTCCTACATGGGCTGTAGTAGTAGTAGTTAAAGAGATGGAGAACCAAGGCCGTGATCCGAGAGGAGTGGGTGAAGATTGTCCAGGAGGCCAAGGTCCTACATGGGCTGTAGTAGTAGTAGTTAAAGAGATGGAGAACCAAGGCCGTGATCCGAGAGGAGTGGGTGAAGATTTTCCAGGAGGCCAAGGTCCTACATGGGCTGTAGTAGTAGAAGTTAAAGAGATGGAGAACCAAGGCCGTGATCCGAGAGGAGTGGGCGAAGATTGTCCAGGAGGCCAAGGCCCTACATGGGCTGTAGTAGTAGTAGTTAAAGGGATGGAGAACCAAGGCCGTGATCCGTGAGGTGTGGGTGAAGATTGTCCAGGAGGCCAAGGTCCTACATGGGCTGTAGTAGTAGTAGTTAAAGGGATGGAGAACCAAGGCCGTGATCCGAGAGGAGTATGTGAAGATTGTCCAAGAGGCCAAGGCCCTACATGGGCTGCAGTAGTAGTAGTTAAAGAGATGGAGAACCAAGGCCGTGATCCGAGAGGAGTGGGTGAAGATTGTCCAGGAGGCCAAGGTTCTACATGGGCTGTAGTAGTAGTAGTAGTTAAAGAGATGGAGAACCAAGGCCGTGATCTGAGAGGAGTGGGTGAAGATTGTCCAGGAGGCCAAGGTCCTACATGGGCTGTAGTAGTAGCAGTTAAAGGGATGGAGAACCAAGGCCGTGATCCGAGAGGAGTGGGTGAAGATTGTCCAAGAGGCCAAGGCCCTACATGGGCTGTAGTAGTGGTAGTTTAAGAGAGGAGAAGCAAGGCCGTGATCCGAGAGGTGTGGGTGAAGATTGTCCAAGAGGCCAAGGCCCTATATGGGCTGTAGTAGTAGTAGTTAAAGAGATGGAGAACCAAGGCCGTGATCCGAGAGGAGTGGGTGAAGATTGTCCAAGAGGCCAAGGCCCTATATGGGCTGTAGTATTAGTAGTTAAAGAGAGCAGATGCAAGGCCGTGATCCGAGAGGAGTGGGTGAAGATTGTCCAGGAGGCCATGGCCCTACATGGGCTGTAGTAGTAGTAGTAGTTAAAGAGATGGAGAACCAAGGCCGTGATCCGAGAGGAGTGGATGAAGATTGTCTAGGAGGCCTAGGCCCTACATGGGCTGTAGTAGTTAAAGAGATGGAGAACCAAGGCCGTGATCCGAGAGGAGTGGGTGAAGATTGTCCAAGAGGCCTAGGCCCTATATGGGCTGAAGTAGTAGTAGTTAAGGAGATGGAGAACCAAGGCCGTGATCCGAGAGGAGTGGATGAAGATTGTACAGGAGGCCAAGGTCCTACATGGGTGTCAGTAGTAGTAGTAGTTAAAGAGATGGAGAACCAAGGCCGTGATCCGAGAGGAGTGGATGAAGATTGTCCAGGAGGCCAAGGCCCTACATGGGCTGTAGTAGTAGTAGTTAAAGAGATGGAGAACCAAGGCCGTGATCCGAGAGGAGTGGGTGAAGATTGTCCAAGAGGCCAAGGCCGTATATGGGCTGCAGTAGTAGTAGTTAAAGAGATGGAGAACAAAGGCCGTGATCCGAGAGGAGTGGGTGAAGATTGTCCAGGAGGCCAAGGTCCTACATGGGCTGTAGTAGTAGTAGTTAAAGAGATGGAGAACCAAGGCCGTGATCCGAGAGGAGTGGGTGAAGATTGTCCAGGAGGCCAAGGTCCTACATGGGCTGCAGTAGTAGCAGTTAAGGAGATGGAGAACCAAGGCCGTGATCCAAGAGGAGTGGGTGAAGATTGTCCAGGAGCCCAAGGTCCTAAATGGGCTGTAGTAGTAGCAGTTAAAGAGATGGAGAACCAAGGCCGTGATCCGAGAGTAGTAGGTGAAGATTGTCCAGGAGGCCAAGGCCCTACATGGGCTGTAGTAGTAGTAGTTAAAGAGATGGAGAACCAAGACCGTGATCCGTGAGGAGTGGGTGAAGATTGTCCAGGAGGCCAAGGTTCTACATGGGATGTAGTAGTAGTTAAAGAGATGGAGAAGCAAGGCCGTGATCCGAGAGGACTGGGTGAGGATTGTCAAGGAGGCCAAGGCCCTATATGGGCTGCAGTAGTAGTAGTTAAAGAGATGGAGAACCAAGGCCGTGATCCGAGGGGAGTGGGTGAAGATTGTCCAGGAGGCCAAGGTCCTACATGGGCTGTAGTAGTAGTAGTTAAAAAGATGGAGAACCATGGCCGTGATCCGAGAGGAGTGGGTGAAGATTGTCCAGGAGGCCAAGGTCCTACATGGGCTGTAGTAGTAGTAGTTAAAGAGATGGAGAACCAAGGCCGTGATCCGAGAGGAGTGGGTGAAGATTGTCCAGGAGGCCAAGGTCCTACATGGGCTGTAGTAGTAGTAGTTAAAGAGATGGAGGAGCAAGGCCGTGATCCGAGAAGAATCGGTGAAGATTGTCCAGGAGGCCAAGGCCCTATATGGGCTGCAGTAGTAGTAGTTATAGAGATGGAGAACCAAGGCCGTGATCCGAGAGGAGTGGGTGAAGATTGTCCAGGAGGTCAAGGTCCTACATGGGCTGTAGTAGTAGTAGTTAAATAGATGGAGAACCAAGGCAGTGATCGGAGAGGAGTGGGTGAAGATTGTCCAGGAGGCCAAGGTCCTACATGGGCTGTGGTAGTAGTAGTTAAAGAGATGGAGAACCAAGGCCGTGATCCGAGAGGAGTGGGTGAAGATTGTCCAAAGAGGCCAAGGTCCTATATGGGCTGTAGTAGTAGTAGTTAAAGAGATGGAGAACCAAGGCCGTGATCCGAGAGGAGTGGGTGAAGATTGTCCAGGAGGCCAAGGTCCTACATGGGCTGTAGTAGTAGTAGTTAAAGAGAAGGAGAACCTAGGCCGTGATCCGACAGGAGTGGGTGAAGATTGTCCAGGAGGCCAAGGCCCTATATGGGCTGTACTAGTAGTAGTTAAAGAGATGGAGAACCAAGGCCGTGATCCGAGAGGAGTGGGTGAAGATTGTCCAGGAGGCCAAGGTCCTACATGGGCTGTAGAAGTAGTAGTTAAAGAGATGGAGAACCAAGGCCGTGATCCGAGAGGAGTGGGTGAAGATTGTCCAGGAGGCCAAGGTCCTACATGGGCTGTAGTAGTAGTAGTTAAAGAGATGGAGAACCAAGGCCGTGATCCGAGAGGAGTGGGTGAAGATTGTCCAGGAGGCCAAGGTCCTACATGGGCTGTAGTAGTAGTAGTTAAAGAGATGGAGAACCATGGCCGTGATCCGAGAGGAGTGGGTGAAGATTGTCCAGGAGGCCAAGGTCCTACATGGGCTGTAGTAGTAGTAGTTAAAGAGATGGAGAACCAAGGCCGTGATCCGAGAGGAGTGGGTGAAGATTGTCCAGGAGGCCAAGGCCCTACATTGGCTGTAGTAGTAGTAGTTAAAGTGATGGAGAACCAAAGCCGTGATCCGAGAGGAGTGGGTGAAGATTGTCCAGGAGGCCAAGGTCCTATATGGGCTGTAGTAGTAGTAGTTAAAGAGATGGAGAACCATGGCCGTGATCCGAGAGTAGTAGGTGAAGATTGTCCAGGAGGCCAAGGCCCTACATGGGCTGCAGTAGTAGTAGTTAAAGAGATGGAGAACCAAGGCCGTGATCCGAGAGGAGTGGGTGAAGATTGTCCAGGAGGCCAAGGTTCTACATGGGCTGTATTATTAGAAGTAGTTAAAGAGATGGAGAACCAAGGCAGTGATCCGAGAGGAGTGGGTGAAGATTGTCCAGGAGGCCAAAATCCTACATGGGCTGTAGTAGTAGTAGTTAAAGAGATGGAGAACCAAGGCCGTGATCCGAGAGGAGTGGGTGAAGATTGTCCAGGAGGCCAAGGCCCTACATGGGCTGCGGTAGTAGTAGTTGAAGAGATGGAGAACCAAGGCCGTGATCCGTGAGGAGTGGGTAAAGATTGTCCAGGAGGCCATGGTCCTACATGGGCTGTAATAGTAGTAGTAGTAGTTAAAGAGATGGAGAAGCAAGGCCGTGATCCGAGAGGAGTGGATGAAGATTGTCCAGGAGGCCAAGGCCCTACATGGGCTGTAGTAGTAGTAGTGAAGGAGAGGAGAAGCAAGGCCGTGATCCGAGAGGAGTGGGTGAAGATTGTCCAAGAGGCCAAGGCCCTATATGGGCTGTAGTAGTAGTAGTTAAAGAGATGGTGAACCAAGGCCGTGATCCGAGAGGAGTGGGTGAAGATTGTCCAAGAGGCCAAGGCCCTACATGGGCTGTAGTTGTAGTAGTTAAAGAGATGGAGAAGCAAGGCCGTGATCCGAGAGGAGTGGATGAAGATTGTCCAGGAGGCCAAGGCCCTACATGGGCTGTAGTAGTAGTAGTTAAAAAGATGGAGAACGAAGGCCGTGATCCGAGAGGAGTGGGTGAAGATTGTCCAAGAGGCCAAGGCCCTATATGGGCTGCAGTAGTAGTAGTTAAAGAGATGGAGAACCAAGGCCGTGATCCGAGAGGAGTGGGTGAAGATTGTCCAGGAGGCCAAGCTCCTACATGGGCTGTAGTGAAAATGAAAATCCACAGCCTGCTTCCAGTCTCCGACCGGGTCAGGAATGGAATGAATGAAGCCCCCATCTAGCGGCGAGGATATGAAATGTGCCGGCTGCCGAAGCCTGTCGCACTCCTCTGGGGCAATGATTAAATGAATGACAGATGAAATGAAATGATAGTGGAGAGTGTTGCTGGAATGAAATTGTGACAGGGAAAACCGGAGTACCCGGAGAAAAACCTGTCTGCCTCCGTTTTGTCCAGCACAGATCTCACATGGAGTGACCGGGATTTGAACCACGGACCAAGCGGTGAGAAGCCGGCGTGCTGCCGCCTAAGCCACGGAGGCTCTACATGGGCTGTAGTAGTAGTAGTTAAAGAGATGGAGAACCATGGCCGTGATCCGAGAGTAGTAGGTGAAGATTGTCCAGGAGGCCAAGGCCCTACATGGCCTGCAGTAGTAGTAGTTAAAGAGATGGAGAACCAAGGCCGTGATCCGAGAGGAGTGGGTGAAGATTGTCCCGGAGGCCAAGGTTCTACATGGGCTGTAGTAGTAGTAGTAGTTAAAGAGATGGAGAACCAAGGCAGTGATCCGAGAGGAGTGGGTGAAGATTGTCCAGGAGGCCAAGGTCCTACATGGGCTGTAGTTGTAGTAGTTAAAGAGATGGAGAACCAAGGCCGTGATCCGAGAGGAGTGGGTGAAGATTGTCCAGGAGGCCAAGGTCCTACATGGGCTGTAGTAGTAATAGTTAAAGAGATGGAGAACCAAGGCCGTGATCCGAGAGGAGTGGGTGAAGATTGTCCAGGAGGCCAAGGTCCTACATGGGCTGTAGTAGTAGAAGTTAAAGAGATGGAGAACCAAGGCCGTGATCCGAGAGGAGTGGGTGAAGATTGTCCAGGAGGCCAAGATTCTACATGGGATGTAGTAGTAGTAGTTAAAGAGATGGAGAAGCAAGGCCGTGATCCGAGAGGACTGGGTGAGGATAGTCCAGGAGGCCAAGGCCCTATATGGGCTGCAGTAGTAGTAGTTAAAGAGATAGAGAACCAAGGCCGTGATCCGAGGGGAGTGGGTGAAGATTGTCCAGGAGGCCAAGGTCCTACATGGGCAGTAGTATTAGTAGTTAAAGAGATGGAGAACCAAGGCCGTGATCCAAGAGGAGTGGGTGAAGTTTGTCCAGGAGGCCAAGGTCCTACATGGGCTGTAGTAGTAGTAGTTAAAGAGATAGAGAACCAAGGCCGTGATCCGAGAGGAGTGGGTGAAGATTGTCCAGGAGGCCAAGGCCGTACATGGGCTGTAGTAATAGTAGTTAAGGAGATGGAGAACCAAGGCCGTGATCCGAGAGGAGTGGGTGAAGATTGTCCAGGAGGCCAAGGTCCTACATGGGCTGTAGTAGTAGTAGTTAAAGAGATCGAGAACCAAGGCCGTTATCCGAGAGGAGTGGATGAAGATTGTCCAGGAGGCCAAGGCCCTACATGGGCTGCAGTAGTAGTAGTTAAAGAGATGGAGAACCAAGGCCGTGATCCGAGAGGAGTGGGTGAAGATTGTCCAGGAGGCCAAGGTTGTACATGGGCTGTAGTAGTAGTAGTAGTTAAAGAGATGGAGAACCAAGGCCGTGATCCGAAAGGAGTGGGTGAAAATTTTCCAGGAGGCCAAGGTCCTACATGGGCTGTAGTAGTAGTTAAAGAGATGGAGAACCAAGGCCGTGATCCGAGAGGAGAGGGTGAAGATTGTCCAGGAGGCCAAGGTCCTACATGGGCTGTAGTAGTAGTAGTTAAAGAGATGGAGAACCAAGGCCGTGATCCGAGAGGAGTGGGTGAAGATTGTCCAGGAGGCCAAGGTCCTACATGGGCTGTAGTAGTAGTAGTTAAAGAGATGGAGAACCAAGGCCGTGATCCGAGAGGAGTGGGTGAAGATTTTCCAGGAGGCCAAGGTCCTACATGGGCTGTAGTAGTAGAAGTTAAAGAGATGGAGAACCAAGGCCGTGATCCGAGAGGAGTGGGCGAAGATTGTCCAGGAGGCCAAGGCCCTACATGGGCTGTAGTAGTAGTAGTTAAAGGGATGGAGAACCAAGGCCGTGATCCGTGAGGTGTGGGTGAAGATTGTCCAGGAGGCCAAGGTCCTACATGGGCTGTAGTAGTAGTAGTTAAAGGGATGGAGAACCAAGGCCGTGATCCGAGAGGAGTATGTGAAGATTGTCCAAGAGGCCAAGGCCCTACATGGGCTGCAGTAGTAGTAGTTAAAGAGATGGAGAACCAAGGCCGTGATCCGAGAGGAGTGGGTGAAGATTGTCCAGGAGGCCAAGGTTCTACATGGGCTGTAGTAGTAGTAGTAGTTAAAGAGATGGAGAACCAAGGCCGTGATCTGAGAGGAGTGGGTGAAGATTGTCCAGGAGGCCAAGGTCCTACATGGGCTGTAGTAGTAGCAGTTAAAGGGATGGAGAACCAAGGCCGTGATCCGAGAGGAGTGGGTGAAGATTGTCCAAGAGGCCAAGGCCCTACATGGGCTGTAGTAGTGGTAGTTTAAGAGAGGAGAAGCAAGGCCGTGATCCGAGAGGTGTGGGTGAAGATTGTCCAAGAGGCCAAGGCCCTATATGGGCTGTAGTAGTAGTAGTTAAAGAGATGGAGAACCAAGGCCGTGATCCGAGAGGAGTGGGTGAAGATTGTCCAAGAGGCCAAGGCCCTATATGGGCTGTAGTATTAGTAGTTAAAGAGAGCAGATGCAAGGCCGTGATCCGAGAGGAGTGGGTGAAGATTGTCCAGGAGGCCATGGCCCTACATGGGCTGTAGTAGTAGTAGTAGTTAAAGAGATGGAGAACCAAGGCCGTGATCCGAGAGGAGTGGATGAAGATTGTCCAGGAGGCCTAGGCCCTACATGGGCTGTAGTAGTTAAAGAGATGGAGAACCAAGGCCGTGATCCGAGAGGAGTGGGTGAAGATTGTCCAAGAGGCCTAGGCCCTATATGGGCTGAAGTAGTAGTAGTTAAGGAGATGGAGAACCAAGGCCGTGATCCGAGAGGAGTGGATGAAGATTGTACAGGAGGCCAAGGTCCTACATGGGTGTCAGTAGTAGTAGTAGTTAAAGAGATGGAGAACCAAGGCCGTGATCCGAGAGGAGTGGATGAAGATTGTCCAGGAGGCCAAGGCCCTACATGGGCTGTAGTAGTAGTAGTTAAAGAGATGGAGAACCAAGGCCGTGATCCGAGAGGAGTGGGTGAAGATTGTCCAAGAGGCCAAGGCCGTATATGGGCTGCAGTAGTAGTAGTTAAAGAGATGGAGAACAAAGGCCGTGATCCGAGAGGAGTGGGTGAAGATTGTCCAGGAGGCCAAGGTCCTACATGGGCTGTAGTAGTAGTAGTTAAAGAGATGGAGAACCAAGGCCGTGATCCGAGAGGAGTGGGTGAAGATTGTCCAGGAGGCCAAGGTCCTACATGGGCTGCAGTAGTAGCAGTTAAGGAGATGGAGAACCAAGGCCGTGATCCAAGAGGAGTGGGTGAAGATTGTCCAGGAGCCCAAGGTCCTAAATGGGCTGTAGTAGTAGCAGTTAAAGAGATGGAGAACCAAGGCCGTGATCCGAGAGTAGTAGGTGAAGATTGTCCAGGAGGCCAAGGCCCTACATGGGCTGTAGTAGTAGTAGTTAAAGAGATGGAGAACCAAGACCGTGATCCGTGAGGAGTGGGTGAAGATTGTCCAGGAGGCCAAGGTTCTACATGGGATGTAGTAGTAGTTAAAGAGATGGAGAAGCAAGGCCGTGATCCGAGAGGACTGGGTGAGGATTGTCAAGGAGGCCAAGGCCCTATATGGGCTGCAGTAGTAGTAGTTAAAGAGATGGAGAACCAAGGCCGTGATCCGAGGGGAGTGGGTGAAGATTGTCCAGGAGGCCAAGGTCCTACATGGGCTGTAGTAGTAGTAGTTAAAAAGATGGAGAACCATGGCCGTGATCCGAGAGGAGTGGGTGAAGATTGTCCAGGAGGCCAAGGTCCTACATGGGCTGTAGTAGTAGTAGTTAAAGAGATGGAGAACCAAGGCCGTGATCCGAGAGGAGTGGGTGAAGATTGTCCAGGAGGCCAAGGTCCTACATGGGCTGTAGTAGTAGTAGTTAAAGAGATGGAGGAGCAAGGCCGTGATCCGAGAAGACTGGGTGAAGATTGTCCAGGAGGCCAAGGCCCTATATGGGCTGCAGTAGTAGTAGTTATAGAGATGGAGAACCAAGGCCGTGATCCGAGAGGAGTGGGTGAAGATTGTCCTGGAGGCCAAGGTCCTACATGGGCAGTAGTAGTAGTAGTTAAAGAGATGGAGAACCAAGGCTGTGATCCGAGATTAGTGGGTGAAGTTTGTCCAGGAGGCCAAGGTCCTACATGGGCTGTAGTAGTAGTAGTTAAAGAGATGGAGAACCAAGGCCGTGATCCGAGAGGAGTGGGTGAGGACTGTCCAGGAGGCCAAGGTCCTACATGGGCTGTAGTAGTAGTAGTTAAAGAGATGGAGAACCAAGGCCGTGATCCGAGAGGAGTGGGTGAAGATTGTCCAGGAGGCCAAGGTCCTACATGGGCTGTAGTAGTAGTAGTTAAAGAGATGGAGAACCAAGGCCGTGATCCGAGAGGAGTGGGTGAAGATTGTCCAGGAGGCCAAGGCTCTACATGGGCTGTAGTAGTAGTAGTTAAAGAGATGGAGAACCAAGGCCGTGATCCGAGAGGAGTGGGTGAAGATTGTCCAGGAGGCCAAGGTCCTACATGGGCTGTAGTAGTAGTAGTTAAAGCGATGGAGAACCAAGGCAGGGATCCGACAGTAGTAGGTGAAGATTGTCAAGGAGGCCAAGGCCCTACATGGGCTGCAGTAGTAGTAGTTAAAGAGATGGAGTACCAAGGCCGTGATCCGAGAGGAGTGGGTGAAGATTGTCCAGGAGGCCAAGGTTCTACATGGGCTGTAGTAGTAGTAGTAGTTAAAGAGATGGAGAACCAAGGCA
This sequence comes from Meconema thalassinum, assembly GCA_946902985.2. NCBI lineage: Eukaryota > Metazoa > Arthropoda > Insecta > Orthoptera > Tettigoniidae > Meconema > Meconema thalassinum. The sequence continues at coordinate 52,391,432 of OX336397.1, forward strand.
GTGATCCGAGAGGAGTGGGTGAAGATTGTCCAGGAGGCCAAGGTCCTACATGGGCTGTAGTAGTAGTAGTTAAATAGATGGAGAACCAAGGCAGTGATCGGAGAGGAGTGGGTGAAGATTGTCCAGGAGGCCAAGGTCCTACATGGGCTGTAGTAGTAGTAGTTAAAGAGATGGAGAACCAAGGCCGTGATCCGAGAGGAGTGGGTGAAGATTGCCCAAAGAGGCCAAGGTCCTATATGGGCTGTAGTAGTAGTAGTTAAAGAGATGGAGAACCAAGGCCGTGATCCGAGAGGAGTGGGTGAAGATTGTCCAGGAGGCCAAGGTCCTACATGGGCTGTAGTAGTAGTAGTTAAAGAGAAGGAGAACCTAGGCCGTGATCCGACAGGAGTGGGTGAAGATTGTCCAGGAGGCCAAGGCCCTATATGGGCTGTACTAGTAGTAGTCAAAGAGATGGAGAACCAAGGCCGTGATCCGAGAGGAGTGGGTGAAGATTGTCCAGGAGGCCAAGGTCCTACATGGGCTGTAGAAGTAGTAGTTAAAGAGATGGAAAACCAAGGCCGTGATCCGAGAGGAGTGGGTGAAGATTGTCCAGGAGGCCAAGGTCCTACATGGGCTGTAGTAGTAGTAGTTAAAAGGGTTGGAGAAGCAAGGCCGTGAACCGAGAGGACTGGGTGAAGATTGTCCAGGAGGCCAAGGCCCTATATGGGCTGCAGTAGTAGTAGTTATAGAGATGGAGAACCAAGGCCGTGATCCGAGAGGAGTGGGTGAAGATTGTCCTGGAGGCCAAGGTCCTACATGGGCAGTAGTAGTAGTAGTTAAAGAGATGGAGAACCAAGGCCGTGATCCGAGAGGAGTGGGTGAAGTTTGTCCAGGAGTCCAAGGTCCTACATGGGCTGTAGTAGTAGTAGTTAAAGAGATGGAGAACCAAGGCCGTGATCCGAGAGGAGTGGGTGAAGATTGTCCAGGAGGCCAAGGACCTACATGGGCTGTAGTAGTAGTAGTTAAAGAGATGGAGAACCATGGCCGTGATCCGAGAGGAGTGGGTGAAGATTGTCCAGGAGGCCAAGGTCCTACATGGGCTGTAGTAGTAGTAGTTAAAGAGATGGAGAACCAAGGCGTTGATCCGAGAGGAGTGGGTGAAGATTGTCCAGGAGGCCAAGGCCCTACATGGGCTGTAGTAGTAGTAGTTAAAGTGATGGAGAACCAAAGCCGTGATCCGAGAGGAGTGGGTGAAGATTGTCCAGGAGGCCAAGGTCCTACATGGGCTGTAGTAGTAGTAGTTAAAGAGATGGAGAACCATGGCCGTGATCCGAGAGTAGTAGGTGAAGATTGTCCAGGAGGCCAAGGCCCTACATGGGCTGCAGTAGTAGTAGTTAAAGAGATGGAGAACCAAGGCCGTGATCCGAGAGGAGTGGGCGAAGATTGTCCAGGAGGCCAAGGTTCTACATGGGCTGTATTATTAGAAGTAGTTAAAGAGATGGAGAACCAAGGCAGTGATCCGAGAGGAGTGGGTGAAGATTGTCCAGGAGGCCAAAATCCTACATGGGCTGTAGTAGTAGTAGTTAAAGAGATGGAGTACCAAGGCCGTGATCCGAGAGGAGAGGGTGAAGATTGTCCAGGAGGCCAAGGTCCTACATGGGCTGTAGTAGTATTAGTTAAAGAGATGGAGAACCAAGGCCGTGATCCGAGAGGAGAGGGTGAAGATTGTCCAGGAGGCCAAGGTCCCACATGGGCTGCAGTAGTAGTAGTTAAAGAGATGGAGAACCAAGGCCGTGATCCGAGAGGAGTGGGTGAAGATTGTCCAGGAGGCCAAGGCCCTACATGGGCTGCGGTAGTAGTAGTTGAAGAGATGGAGAACCGAGGCCGTGATCCGTGAGGAGTGGGTAAAAATTGTCCAGGAGGCCAAGGTCCTACATGGGCTGTAATAGTAGTAGTAGTAGTTAAAGAGATGGAGAAGCAAGGCCGTGATCCGAGAGGGGTGGATGAAGATTGTCCAGGAGGCCAAGGCCCTACATGGGCTGTAGTAGTAGTAGTTAAAGAGAGGAGAAGCAAGGCCGTGATCCGAGAGGAGTGGGTGAAGATTGTCCAAGAGGCCAAGGCCCTATATGGGCTGTAGTAGTAGTAGTAGTTAAAGAGATGGTGAACCAAGGCCGTGATCCGAGAGGAGTGGGTGAAGTTTGTCCAAGAGGCCAAGGCCCTACATGGGCTGTAGTTGTAGTAGTTAAAGAGATGGAGAAGCAAGGCCGTGATCCGAGAGGAGTGGATGAAGATTGTCCAGGAGGCCAAGGCCCTACATGGGCTGTAGTAGTAGTAGTTAAAAAGATGGAGAACGAAGGCCGTGATCCGAGAGGAGTGGGTGAAGATTGTCCAAGAGGCCAAGGCCCTATATGGGCTGCAGTAGTAGTAGTTAAAGAGATGGAGAACCAAGGCCGTGATCCGAGAGGAGTGGGTGAAGATTGTCCAGGAGGCCAAGCTCCTACATGGGCTGTAGTGAAAATGAAAATCCACAGCCTGCTTCCAGTCTCCGACCGGGTCAGGAATGGAATGAATGAAGCCCCCATCTAGCGGCGAGGATATGAAATGTGCCGGCTGCCGAAGCCTGTCGCACTCCTCTGGGACAATGATTAAATGAATGACAGATGAAATGAAATGATAGTGGAGAGTGTTGCTGGAATGAAATTGTGACAGGGAAAACCGGAGTACCCGGAGAAAAACCTGTCTGCCTCCGTTTTGCCCAGCACAGATCTCACATGGAGTGACCGGGATTTGAACCACGGACCAAGCGGTGAGAAGCCGGCGTGCTGCCGCCTAAGCCACGGAGGCTCTACATGGGCTGTAGTAGTAGTAGTTAAAGAGATGGAGAACCATGGCCGTGATCCGAGAGTAGTAGGTGAAGATTGTCCAGGAGGCCAAGGCCCTACATGGCCCGCAGTAGTAGTAGTTAAAGAGATGGAGAACCAAGGCCGTGATCCGAGAGGAGTGGGTGAAGATTGTCCAGGAGGCCAAGGTTCTACATGGGCTGTAGTAGTAGTAGTAGTTAAAGAGATGGAGAACCAAGGCAGTGATCCGAGAGGAGTGGGTGAAGATTGTCCAGGAGGCCAAGGTCCTACATGGGCTGTAGTTGTAGTAGTTAAAGAGATGGAGAACCAAGGCCGTGATCCGAGAGGAGTGGGTGAAGATTGTCCAGGAGGCCAAGGTCCTACATGGGCTGTAGTAGTAATAGTTAAAGAGATGGAGAACCAAGGCCGTGATCCGAGAGGAGTGGGTGAAGATTGTCCAGGAGGCCAAGGTCCTACATGGGCTGTAGTAGTAGAAGTTAAAGAGATTGAGAACCAAGGCCGTGATCCGAGAGGAGTGGGTGAAGATTGTCCAGGAGGCCAAGGCCCTACATGGGATGTAGTAGTAGTAGTTAAAGAGATGGAGAAGCAAGGCCGTGATCCGAGAGGACTGGGTGAGGATTGTCCAGGAGGCCAAGGCCCTATATGGGCTGCAGTAGTAGTAGTTAAAGAGATAGAGAACCAAGGCCGTGATCCGAGGGGAGTGGGTGAAGATTGTCCAGGAGGCCAAGGTCCTACATGGGCAGTAGTAGTAGTAGTTAAAGAGATGGAGAACCAAGGCCGTGATCCAAGAGGAGTGGGTGAAGTTTGTCCAGGAGGCCAAGGTCCTACATGGGCTGTAGTAGTAGTAGTTAAAGAGATGGAGAAGCAAGGCCGTGATCCGAGAGGAGTGGATGAAGATTGTCCAGGAGGCCAAGGCCGTACATGGGCTGTAGTAGTAGTAGTTAAGGAGATGGAGAACCAAGGCCGTGATCCGAGAGGAGTGGGTGAAGATTGTCCAAGAGGCCAAGGCCCTATATGGGCTGCAGTAGTAGTAGTTAAAGAGATGGAGAACCAAGGCCGTGATCCGAGAGGAGTGGGTGAAGATTGTCCAGGAGGCCAAGGTCCTACATGGGCTGTAGTGAAAATGAAAATCCACAGCCTGCTTCCAGTCTCCGACCGGGTCAGGAATGGAATGAATGAAGCCCCCATCTAGCGGCGAGGATATGAAATGTGCCGGCTGCCGAAGCCTGTCGCACTCCTCTGGGGCAATGATTAAATGAATGACAGATGAAATGAAATGATAGTGGAGAGTGTTGCTGGAATGAAATTGTGACAGGGAAAACCGGAGTACCCGGAGAAAAACCTGTCAGCCTCCCTTTTGTCCAGCACAGATCTCACATGGAGTGACCGGGATTTGAACCACGGACCAAGCGGTGAGAAGCCGGCGTGCTGCCGCCTAAGCCACGGAGGCTCTACACGGGCTGTAGTAGTAGTAGTTAAAGAGATGGAGAACCATGGCCGTGATCCGAGAGTAGTAGGTGAAGATTGTCCAGGAGGCCAAGGCCCTACATGGCCTGCAGTAGTAGTAGTTAAAGAGATGGAGAACCAAGGCCGTGATCCGAGAGGAGTGGGTGAAGATTGTCCAGGAGGCCAAGGTTCTACATGGGCTGTAGTAGTAGTAGTAGTTAAAGAGATGGAGAACCAAGGCAGTGATCCGAGAGGAGTGGGTGAATATTGTCCAGGAGGCCAAGGTCCTACATGGGCTGTAGTTGTAGTAGTTAAAGAGATGGAGAACCAAGGCCGTGATCCGAGAGGAGTGGGTGAAGATTGTCCAGGAGGCCAAGGTCCTACATGGGCTGTAGTAGTAATAGTTAAAGAGATGGAGAACCAAGGCCGTGATCCGAGAGGAGTGGGTGAAGATTGTCCAGGAGGCCAAGGTCCTACATGGGCTGTAGTAGTAGAAGTTAAAGAGATGGAGAACCAAGGCCGTGATCCGAGAGGAGTGGGTGAAGATTGTCCAGGAAGCCAAGATTCTACATGGGATGTAGTAGTAGTAGTTAAAGAGATGGAGAAGCAAGGCCGTGATCCGAGAGGACTGGGTGAGGATTGTCCAGGAGGCCAAGGCCCTATATGGGCTGCAGTAGTAGTAGTTAAAGAGATAGAGAACCAAGGCCGTGATCCGAGGGGAGTGGGTGAAGATTGTCCAGGAGGCCAAGGTCCTACATGGGCAGTAGTAGTAGTAGTTAAAGAGATGGAGAACCAAGGCCGTGATCCAAGAGGAGTGGGTGAAGTTTGTCCAGGAGGCCAAGGTCCTACATGGGCTGTAGTAGTAGTAGTTAAAGAGATGGAGAACCAAGGCCGTGATCCGAGAGGAGTGGGTGAAGATTGTCCAGGAGGCCAAGGCCGTACATGGGCTGTAGTAGTAGTAGTTAAGGAGATGGAGAACCAAGGCCGTGATCCGAGAGGAGTGGGTGAAGATTGTCCAGGAGGCCAAGGTCCTACATGGGCTGTAGTAGTAGTAGTTAAAGAGATCGAGAACCAAGGCCGTTATCCGAGAGGAGTGGATGAAGATTGTCCAGGAGGCCAAGGCCCTACATGGGCTGCAGTAGTAGTAGTTAAAGAGATGGAGAACCAAGGCCGTGATCCGAGAGGAGTGGGTGAAGATTGTCCAGGAGGCCAAGGTCCTACATGGGCTGTAGTAGTAGTAGTAGTTAAAGAGATGGAGAACCAAGGCCGTGATCCGAAAGGAGTGGGTGAAGATTTTCCAGGAGGCCAAGGTCCTACATGGGCTGTAGTAGTAGTAGTTAAAGAGATGGAGAACCAAGGCCGTGATCCGAGAGGAGAGGGTGAAGATTGTCCAGGAGGCCAAGGTCCTACATGGGCTGTAGTAGTAGTAGTTAAAGAGATGGAGAACCAAGGCCGTGATCCGAGAGGAGTGGGTGAAGATTGTCCAGGAAGCCAAGGTCCTACATGGGCTGTAGTAGTAGTAGTTAAAGAGATGGAGAACCAAGGCCGTGATCCGAGAGGAGTGGGTGAAGATTGTCCAGGAGGCCAAGGTCCTACATGGGCTGTAGTAGTAGAAGTTAAAGAGATGGAGAACCAAGGCCGTGATCCGAGAGGAGTGGGCGAAGATTGTCCAGGAGGCCAAGGCCCTACATGGGCTGTAGTAGTAGTAGTTAAAGGGATGGAGAACCAAGGCCGTGATCCGTGAGGTGTGGGTGAAGATTGTCCAGGAGGCCAAGGTCCTACATGGGCTGTAGTAGTAGTAGTTAAAGAGATGGAGAACCAAGGCCGTGATCCGAGAGGAGTATGTGAAGATTGTCCAAGAGGCCAAGGCCCTACATGGGCTGCAGTAGTAGTAGTTAAAGAGATGGAGCACCAAGGCCGTGATCCGAGAGGAGTGGGTGAAGATTATCCAGGAGGCCAAGGTTCTACATGGGCTGTAGTAGTAGTAGTAGTTAAAGAGATGGAGAACCAAGGCCGTGATCTGAGAGGAGTGGGTGAAGATTGTCCAGGAGGCCAAGGTCCTACATGGGCTGTAGTAGTAGCAGTTAAAGGGATGGAGAACCAAGGCCGTGATCCGAGAGGAGTGGGTGAAGATTGTCCAAGAGGCCAAGGCCCTACATGGGCTGTAGTAGTGGTAGTTTAAGAGAGGAGAAGCAAGGCCGTGATCCGAGAGGAGTGGGTGAAGATTGTCCAAGAGGCCAAGGCCCTATATGGGCTGTAGTAGTAGTAGTTAAAGAGATGGAGAACCAAGGCCGTGATCCGAGAGGAGTGGGTGAAGATTGTCCAAGAGGCCAAGGCCCTATATGGGCTGTAGTAGTAGTAGTTAAAGAGAGCAGATGCAAGGCCGTGATCCGAGAGGAGTGGGTGAAGATTGTCCAGGAGGCCATGGCCCTACATGGGCTGTAGTAGTAGTAGTAGTAGTTAAAGAGATGGAGAACCAAGGCCGTGATCCGAGAGGAGTGGATGAAGATTGTCCAGGAGGCCAAGGCCCTACATGGGCTGTAGTAGTAGTAGTTAAAGAGATGGAGAACCAAGGCCGTGATCCGAGAGGAGTGGGTGAAGATTGTCCAAGAGGCCTAGGCCCTATATGGGCTGAAGTAGTAGTAGTTAAGGAGATGGAGAACCAAGGCCGTGATCCGAGAAGAGTGGATGAAGATTGTACAGGAGGCCAAGGTCCTACATGGGTGTCAGTAGTAGTAGTAGTTAAAGAGATGGAGAACCAAGGCCGTGATCCGAGAGGAGTGGATGAAGATTGTCCAGGAGGCCAAGGCCCTACATGGGCTGTAGTAGTAGTAGTTAAAGAGATGGAGAACCAAGGCCGTGATCCGAGAGGAGTGGGTGAAGATTGTCCAAGAGGCCAAGGCCGTATATGGGCTGCAGTAGTAGTAGTTAAAGAGATGGAGAACAAAGGCCGTGATCCGAGAGGAGTGGGTGAAGATTGTCCAGGAGGCCAAGGTCCTACATGGGCTGTAGTAGTAGTAGTAGTTAAAGAGATGGAGAACCAAGGCCGTGATCCGAGAGGAATGGGTGAAGATTGTCCAGGAGGCCAAAGTCCTACATGGGCTGCAGTAGTAGCAGTTAAAGCGATGGAGAACCAAGGCCGTGATCCAAGAGGAGTGGGTGAAGTTTGTCCAGGAGCCCAAGGTCCTAAATGGGCTGTAGTAGTAGCAGTTAAAGAGATGGAGAACCAAGGCCGTGATCCGAGAGTAGTAGGTGAAGATTGTCCAGGAGGCCAAGGCCCTACATGGGCTGTAGTAGTAGTAGTTAAAGAGATGGAGAACCAAGACCGTGATCCGAGAGGACTGGGTGAGGATTGTCAAGGAGGCCAAGGCCCTATATGGGCTGCAGTAGTAGTAGTTAAAGAGATGGAGAACCAAGGCCGTGATCCGAGGGGAGTGGGTGAAGATTGTCCAGGAGGCCAAGGTCCTACATGGGCTGTAGTAGTAGTAGTTAAAAAGATGGAGAACCATGGCCGTGATCCGAGAGGAGTGGGTGAAGATTGTCCAGGAGGCCAAGGTCCTACATGGGCTGTAGTAGTAGTAGTTAAAGAGATGGAGAACCAAGGCCGTGATCCGAGAGGAGTGGGTGAAGATTGTCCAGGAGGCCAAGGTCCTACATGGGCTGTAGTAGTAGTAGTTAAAGAGATGGAGAAGCAAGGCCGTGATCCGAGAAGACTGGGTGAAGATTGTCCAGGAGGCCAAGGCCCTATATGGGCTGCAGTAGTAGTAGTTATAGTGATGGAGAACCAAGGCCGTGATCCGAGAGGAGTGGGTGAAGATTGTCCTGGAGGCCAAGGTCCTACATGGGCAGTAGTAGTAGTAGTTAAAGAGATGGAGAACCAAGGCCGTGATCCGAGATTAGTGGGTGAAGTTTGTCCAGGAGGCCAAGGTCCTACATGGGCTGTAGTAGTAGTAGTTAAAGAGATGGAGAACCAAGGCCGTGATCCGAGAGGAGTGGGTGAGGATTGTCCAGGAGGCCAAGGTCCTACATGGGCTGTAGTAGTAGTAGTTAAAGAGATGGAGAACCAAGGCCGTGATCCGAGAGGAGTGGGTGAAGATTGTCCAGGAGGCCAAGGTCCTACATGGGCTGTAGTAGTAGTAGTTAAAGAGATGGAGAACCAAGGCCGTGATCCGAGAGGAGTGGGTGAAGATTGTCCTGGAGGCCAAGGCCCTACATGGGCTGTAGTAGTAGTAGTTAAAGAGATGGAGAACCAAGGCCGTGATCCGAGAGGAGTGGGTGAAGATTGTCCAGGAGGCCAAGGTCCTACATGGGCTGTAGTAGTAGTAGTTAAAGAGATGGAGAACCAAGGCCGTGATCCGACAGTAGTAGGTGAAGATTGTCAAGGAGGCCAAGGCCCTACATGGGCTGCAGTAGTAGTAGTTAAAGAGATGGAGTACCAAGGCCGTGATCCGAGAGGAGTGGGTGAAGATTGTCCAGGAGGCCAAGGTTCTACATGGGCTGTAGTAGTAGTAGTAGTTAAAGAGATGGAGAACCAAGGCAGTGATCCGAGAGGAGTGGGTGAAGATTGTCCAGGAGGCCAAGGTCCTACATGGGCTGTAGTAGTAGTAGTTAAATAGATGGAGAACCAAGGCAGTGATCGGAGAGGAGTGGGTGAAGATTGTCCAGGAGGCCAAGGTCCTACATGGGCTGTAGTAGTAGTAGTTAAAGAGATGGAGAACCAAGGCCGTGATCCGAGAGGAGTGGGTGAAGATTGTCCAAAGAGGCCAAGGTCCTATATGGGCTGTAGTAGTAGTAGTTAAAGAGATGGAGAACCAAGGCCGTGATCCGAGAGGAGTGGGTGAAGATTGTCCAGGAGGCCAAGGTCCTACATGGGCTGTAGTAGTAGTAGTTAAAGAGAAGGAGAACCTAGGCCGTGATCCGACAGGAGTGGGTGAAGATTGTCCAGGAGGCCAAGGCCCTATATGGGCTGTACTAGTAGTAGTTAAAGAGATGGAGAACCAAGGCCGTGATCCGAGAGGAGTGGGTGAAGATTGTCCAGGAGGCCAAGGTCCTACATGGGCTGTAGAAGTAGTAGTTAAAGAGATGGAAAACCAAGGCCGTGATCCGAGAGGAGTGGGTGAAGATTGTCCAGGAGGCCAAGGTCCTACATGGGCTGTAGTAGTAGTAGTTAAAGAGATGGAGAAGCAAGGCCGTGAACCGAGAGGACTGGGTGAAGATTGTCCAGGAGGCCAAGGCCCTATATGGGCTGCAGTAGTAGTAGTTATAGAGATGGAGAACCAAGGCCGTGATCCGAGAGGAGTGGGTGAAGATTTTCCTGGAGGCCAAGGTCCTACATGGGCAGTAGTAGTAGTAGTTAAAGAGATGGATAACCAAGGCCGTGATCCGAGAGGAGTGGGTGAAGTTTGTCCAGGAGTCCAAGGTCCTACATGGGCTGTAGTAGTAGTAGTTAAAGAGATGGAGAACCAAGGCCGTGATCCGAGAGGAGTGGGTGAAGATTGTCCAGGAGGCCAAGGTCCTACATGGGCTGTAGTAGTAGTAGTTAAAGAGATGGAGAACCATGGCCGTGATCCGAGAGGAGTGGGTGAAGATTGTCCAGGAGGCCAAGGTCCTATATGGGCTGTAGTAGTAGTAGTTAAAGAGATGGAGAACCAAGGCCGTGATCCGAGAGGAGTGGGTGAAGATTGTCCAGGAGGCCAAGGCCCTACATGGGCTGTAGTAGTAGTAGTTAAAGTGATGGAGAACCAAAGCCGTGATCCGAGAGGAGTGGGTGAAGATTGTCCAGGAGGCCAAGGTCCTACATGGGCTGTAGTAGTAGTAGTTAAAGAGATGGAGAACCATGGCCGTGATCCGAGAGTAGTAGGTGAAGATTGTCCAGGAGGCCAAGGCCCTACATGGGCTGCAGTAGTAGTAGTTAAAGAGATGGAGAACCAAGGCCGTGATCCGAGAGGAGTGGGTGAAGATTGTCCAGGAGGCCAAGGTTCTACATGGGCTGTATTATTAGAAGTAGTTAAAGAGATGGAGAACCAAGGCAGTGATCCGAGAGGAGTGGGTGAAGATTGTCCAGGAGGCCAAAATCCTACATGGGCTGTAGTAGTAGTAGTTAAAGAGATGGAGTACCAAGGCCGTGATCCGAGAGGAGAGGGTGAAGATTGTCCAGGAGGCCAAGGTCCTACATGGGCTGTAGTAGTATTAGTTAAAGAGATGGAGAACCAAGGCCGTGATCCGAGAGGAGAGGGTGAAGATTGTCCAGGAGGCCAAGGTCCTACATGGGCTGCAGTAGTAGTAGTTAAAGAGATGGAGAACCAAGGCCGTGATCCTAGAGGAGTGGGTGAAGATTGTCCAGGAGGCCAAGGCCCTATATGGGCTGCGGTAGTAGTAGTTGAAGAGATGGAGAACCAAGGCCGTGATCCGTGAGGAGTGGGTAAAGATTGTCCAGGAGGCCATGGTCCTACATGGGCTGTAATAGTAGTAGTAGTAGTTAAATAGATGGAGAAGCAAGGCCGTGATCCGAGAGGAGTGGATGAAGATTGTCCAGGAGGCCAAGGCCCTACATGGGCTGTAGTAGTAGTAGTTAAAGAGAGGAGAAGCAAGGCCGTGATCCGAGAGGAGTGGGTGAAGATTGTCCAAGAGGCCAAGGCCCTATATGGGCTGTAGTAGTAGTAGTTAAAGAGATGGTGAACCAAGGCCGTGATCCGAGAGGAGTGGGTGAAGTTTGTCCAAGAGGCCAAGGCCCTACATGGGCTGTAGTTGTAGTAGTTAAAGAGATGGAGAAGCAAGGCCGTGATCCGAGAGGAGTGGATGAAGATTGTCCAGGAGGCCAAGGCCCTACATGGGCTGTAGTAGTAGTAGTTAAAAAGATGGAGAACGAAGGCCGTGATCCGAGAGGAGTGGGTGAAGATTGTCCAAGAGGCCAAGGCCCTATATGGGCTGCAGTAGTAGTAGTTAAAGAGATGGAGAACCAAGGCCGTGATCCGAGAGGAGTGGGTGAAGATTGTCCAGGAGGCCAAGGTCCTACATGGGCTGTAGTGAAAATGAAAATCCACAGCCTGCTTCCAGTCTCCGACCGGGTCAGGAATGGAATGAATGAAGCCCCCATCTAGCGGCGAGGATATGAAATGTGCCGGCTGCCGAAGCCTGTCGCACTCCTCTGGGGCAATGATTAAATGAATGACAGATGAAATGAAATGATAGTGGAGAGTGTTGCTGGAATGAAATTGTGACAGGGAAAACCGGAGTACCCGGAGAAAAACCTGTCTGCCTCCGTTTTGCCCAGCACAGATCTCACATGGAGTGACCGGGATTTGAACCACGGACCAAGCGGTGAGAAGCCGGCGTGCTGCCGCCTAAGCCACGGAGGCTCTACATGGGCTGTAGTAGTAGTAGTTAAAGAGATGGAGAACCATGGCCGTGATCCGAGAGTAGTAGGTGAAGATTGTCCAGGAGGCCAAGGCCCTACATGGCCTGCAGTAGTAGTAGTTAAAGAGATGGAGAACCAAGGCCGTGATCCGAGAGGAGTGGGTGAAGATTGTCCAGGAGGCCAAGGTTCTACATGGGCTGTAGTAGTAGTAGTAGTTAAAGAGATGGAGAACCAAGGCAGTGATCCGAGAGGAGTGGGTGAAGATTGTCCAGGAGGCCAAGGTCCTACATGGGCTGTAGTTGTAGTAGTTAAAGGGATGGAGAACCAAGGCCGTGATCCGAGAGGAGTGGGTGAAGATTGTCCAGGAGGCCAAGGTCCTACATGGGCTGTAGTAGTAATAGTTAAAGAGATGGAGAACCAAGGCCGTGATCCGAGAGGAGTGGGTGAAGATTGTCCAGGAGGCCAAGGTCCTACATGGGCTGTAGTAGTAGAATTTAAAGAGATGGAGAACCAAGGCCGTGATCCGAGAGGAGTGGGTGAAGATTGTCCAGGAGGCCAAGATTCTACATGGGATGTAGTAGTAGTAGTTAAAGAGATGGAGAAGCAAGGCCGTGATCCGAGAGGACTGGGTGAGGATTGTCCAGGAGGCCAAGGCCCTATATGGGCTGCAGTAGTAGTAGTTAAAGAGATAGAGAACCAAGGCCGTGATCCGAGGGGAGTGGGTGAAGATTGTCCAGGAGGCCAAGGTCCTACATGGGCAGTAGTAGTAGTAGTTAAAGAGATGGAGAACCAAGGCCGTGATCCAAGAGGAGTGGGTGAAGTTTGTCCAGGAGGCCAAGTTCCTACATGGGCTGTAGTTGTAGTAGTTAAAGAGATGGAGAACCAAGGCCGTGATCCGAGAGGAGTGGGTGAAGATTGTCCAGGAGGCCAAGGCCGTACATGGGCTGTAGTAGTAGTAGTTAAGGAGATGGAGAACCAAGGCCGTGATCCGAGAGGAGTGGGTGAAGATTGTCCAGGAGGCCAAGGTCCTACATGGGCTGTAGTAGTAGTAGTTAAAGAGATCGTGAACCAAGGCCGTTATCCGAGAGGAGTGGATGAAGATTGTCCAGGAGGCCAAGGCCCTACATGGGCTGCAGTAGTAGTAGTTAAAGAGATGGAGAACCAAGGCCGTGATCCGAGAGGAGTGGGTGAAGATTGTCCAGGAGGCCAAGGTTGTACATGGGCTGTAGTAGTAGTAGTAGTTAAAGAGATGGAGAACCAAGGCCGTGATCCGAAAGGAGTGGGTGAAGATTTTCCAGGAGGCCAAGGTCCTACATGGGCTGTAGTAGTAGTAGTTAAAGAGATGGAGAACCAAGGCCATGATCCGAGAGGAGAGGGTGAAGATTGTCCAGGAGGCCAAGGTCCTACATGGGCTGTAGTAGTAGTAGTTAAAGAGATGGAGAACCAAGGCCGTGATCCGAAAGGAGTGGGTGAAGATTGTCCAGGAGGCCAAGGTCCTACATGGGCTGTAGTAGTAGTAGTTAAAGAGATGGAGAACCAAGGCCGTGATCCGAGAGGAGTGGGTGAAGATTGTCCAGGAGGCCAAGGTCCTACATGGGCTGTAGTAGTAGAAGTTAAAGAGATGGAGAACCAAGGCCGTGATCCGAGAGGAGTGGGCGAAGATTGTCCAGGAGGCCAAGGCCCTACATGGGCTGTAGTAGTAGTAGTTAAAGGGATGGAGAACCAAGGCCGTGATCCGTGAGGTGTGGGTGAAGATTGTCCAGGAGGCCAAGGTCCTACATGGGCTGTAATAGTAGTAGTTAAAGAGATGGAGAACCAAGGCCGTGATCCGAGAGGAGTATGTGAAGATTGTCCAAGAGGCCAAGGCCCTACATGGGCTGCAGTAGTAGTAGTTAAAGAGATGGAGAACCAAGGCCGTGATCCGAGAAGAGTGGGTGAAGATTGTCCAGGAGGCCAAGGTTCTACATGGGCTGTAGTAGTAGTAGTAGTTAAAGAGATGGAGAACCAAGGCCGTGATCTGAGAGGAGTGGGTGAAGATTGTCCAGGAGGCCAAGGTCCTACATGGGCTGTAGTAGTAGCAGTTAAAGGGATGGAGAACCAAGGCCGTGATCCGAGAGGAGTGGGTGAAGATTGTCCAAGAGGCCAAGGCCCTACATGGGCTGTAGTAGTGGTAGTTTAAGAGAGGAGAAGCAAGGCCGTGATCCGAGAGGAGTGGGTGAAGATTGTCCAAGAGGCCAAGGCCCTATATGGGCTGTAGTAGTAGTAGTTAAAGAGATGGAGAACCAAGGCCGTGATCCGAGAGGAGTGGGTGAAGATTGTCCAAGAGGCCAAGGCCCTATATGGGCTGTAGTAGTAGTAGTTAAAGAGAGCAGATGCAAGGCCGTGATCCGAGAGGAGTGGGTGAAGATTGTCCAGGAGGCCATGGCCCTACATGGGCTGTAGTAGTAGTAGTAGTTAAAGAGATGGAGAACCAAGGCCGTGATCCGAGAGGAGTGGATGAAGATTGTCCAGGAGGCCAAGGCCCTACATAGGCTGTAGTAGTAGTAGTTAAAGAGATGGAGAACCAAGGCCGTGATCCGAGAGGAGTGGGTGAAGATTGTCCAAGAGGCCTAGGCCCTATATGGGCTGAAGTAGTAGTAGTTAAGGAGATGGAGAACCAAGGCCGTGATCCGAGAGGAGTGGTTGAAGATTGTACAGGAGGCCAAGGTCCTACATGGGTGTCAGTAGTAGTAGTAGTTAAAGGCATGGAGAACCAAGGCCGTGATCCGAGAGGAGTGGATGAAGATTGTCCAGGAGGCCAAGGCCCTACATGGGCTGTAGTAGTAGTAGTTAAAGAGATGGAGAACCAAGGCCGTGATCCGAGAGGAGTGGGTGAAGATTGTCCAAGAGGCCAAGTCCGTATATGGGCTGCAGTAGTAGTAGTTAAAGAGATGGAGAACAAAGGCCGTGATCCGAGAGGAGTGGGTGAAGATTGTCCAGGAGGCCAAGGTCCTACATGGGCTGTAGTAGTAGTAGTAGTTAAAGAGATGGAGAACCAAGGCCGTGATCCGAGAGGAGTGGGTGAAGATTGTCCAGGAGGCCAAGGTCCTACATGGGCTGCAGTAGTAGCAGTTAAAGAGATGGAGAACCAAGGCCGTGATCCAAGAGGAGTGGGTGAAGATTGTCCAGGAGCCCAAGGTCCTAAATGGGCTGTAGTAGTAGCAGTTAAAGAGATGGAGAACCAAGGCCGTGATCCGAGAGGAGTGGGTGAAGATTGTCCAGGAGGCCAAGGTCCTACATGGGCTGTAGTAGTAGTAGTTAAAGAGATGGAGAACCAAGGCCGTGATCCGAGAGGAGTGGGTGAAGATTGTCCAGGAGGCCAAGGTCCAACATGGGCTGTAGTAGTAATAGTAGTTAAAGAGATGGTGAACCAAGGCCGAGATCCGAGAGGAGAGGGTGAAGACTGTCCAGGAGGCCAAGGTCCTACATGGGCTGTAGTAGTAGTAGTAGTTAAAGAGATGGAGAACCAAGGCCATGATCCGAGAGGAGAGGGTGAAGATTGTCCAGGAGGCCAAGATCCTACATGGGCTGCAGTAGTAGTAGTTAAAGAGATGGAGAACCAAGGCCGTGATCCGAGAGGAGTGGGTGAGGATTGTCCAGGAGGCCAAGGCCCTACATGGGCTGTAGTAGTAGTAGTTAAAGAGAGGAGAAGCAAGGCCGTGATCCGAGAGGAGTTGGCGAAGATTGTCCAAGAGGCCAAGGCCCTATATGGACTGCAGTAGTAGTAGTTAAAGAGATGGAGAACCAAGGCCGTGATCCGAGAGGAGTGGGTGAAGATTGTCCAAGAGGCCAAGGCCCTACATGGGCTGTAGTAGTAGTAGTTAAAGAGATGGAGAACCAAGGCCGTGATCCGAGAGGAGTGGGTGAAGATTGTCCAGGAGGCCAAGGCCCTACATGGGCTGTAGTAGTAGTAGTTAAAGAGATGGAGAACCAAGGCCGTGATCCGAGAGGAGTGGGTGAAGATTGTCCAGGAGGCCAAGGCCCTACATGGGCTGCAGTAGTAGTAGTTAAAGAGATGGAGAACCAAGGCCGTGATCCGAGAGGAGTGGGTGAAGATTGTCCAGGAGGCCAAGGTTCTACATGGGCTGTAGTAGTAGTAGTAGTAGTAGTTAAAGAGATGGAGAACCAAGGCCGTGATCCGAGAGGAGTGGGTGAAGATTGTCCAGGAGGCCAAGGTCCTACATGGGCTGTAGTAGTAGTAGTTAAAGGGATGGAGAACCAAGGCCGTGATCCGAGAGGAGAGGGTGAAGATTGTCCAGGAGGCCAAGGTCCTACATGGGCTGTAGTAGTAGTAGTAGTTAAAGAGATGGAGAACCAAGGCCGTGATCCGAGAGGAGAGGGTGAAGATTGTCCAGGAGGCCAAGGTCCTACATGGGCTGCAGTAGTAGTAGATAAAGAGATGGAGAACCAAGGCCGTGATCCGAGAGGATTGGGTGAAGATTGTCCAGGAGGCCAAGGCCCTACATGGGCTGCAGTATTAGTAGTTAAAGAGATGGAGAACCAAGGCCGTGATCCGAGAGGAGTGGGTGAAGATTGTCCAGGAGGCCAAGGTCCTACATGGGCTGTAGTAGTAGTTAAAGAGATGGAGAAGCAAGGCCGTGATCCGAGAGGAGTGGATGAAGATTGTCCAGGAGGCCAAGACCCTACATGGGCTGTAGTAGTAGTAGTTATGGAGATGGAGAACCAAGGCCGTGATCCGAGAGGAGTGGGTGAAGATTGTCCAGGTGGCCAAGGTCCTACATGGGCTGTAGTAGTAGTAGTTAAAGAGATGGAGAACCAAGGCAGTGATCCGAGAGGAGTGGGTGAAGATTGTCCAGGAGGCCAAGGTCCTACATGGGCTGCAGTACTAGTAGTTAAAGAGATGGAGAACCAAGGCCGTGATCCGAGAGGAGTTGGTGAAGATTGTCCAGGAGGCCAAGGCCCTACATGGGCTGCAGTAGTAGTAGTTAAAGAGATGAAGAACCAAGGCCGTGATCCGAGAGGAGTGGATGAAGATTGTCCAGGAGGCCAAGGTCCTACTTGGGCTGTAGTAGTAGTTGTTAAAGAGAGGAGAAGCAAGGCCGTGATCCGAGAGGAGTGGGTGAAGATTGTCCAAGAGGCCAAGGCCCTACATGGACTGCAGTAGTAGTAGTTAAAGAGATGGAGAACCAAGGCCGTGATCCGAGAGGAGTGGGTGAAGATTGTCCAAGAGGCCAAGGCCCTACATGGGCTGTAGTAGTAGTAGTTAAAGAGAGGAGAAGCAAGGCCGTGATCCGAGAGGAGTGGGTGAAGATTGTCCAAGAGGCCAAGGCCCTATATGGGCTGTAGTAATAGTAGTAGTAGTTTAAGAGATGGAGAACCAAGGCCGTGATCCGAGAGGAGTGGGTGAAGATTGTCCAGGAGGCCAAGGTCCTACATGGGCTGTAGTAGTAGTAGTTAAAGAGATGGAGAACCAAGGCCGTGATCCGAGAGGAGTGGGTGAAGATTGTCCAGGAGGCCAAGGTCCTACATGGGCTGCAGTAGTAGTAGTTAAAGAGATGGAGAACCAAGGCCGTGATCCGAGAGGAGTGGGTGAAGATTGTCCAGGAGGCCAAGGTCCTACATGGGCTGTAGTAGTAGCAGTTAAAGAGATGGAGAACCAAAGCCGTGATCCAAGAGGAGTGGGTGAAGATTGTCCAGGAGGCCAAGGCCCTATATGGGCTGCAGTATTAGTAGTTAAAATACTTCAGTATGCCTTCCTTCGGAGGGGAAGTAAAGCCGGTGGTCTGTCATAGATTTATGACATGTAAAAGATCCTTCCACTAACTTAACTTGTGTGAAGCTAAATTTCGAGGTTCGGTTTCGTTGTAACGCTCTATTAAAGTTCCAACATTCACTACTTGTCAGGGACATCTGATAGCGAAAGTTGGAACTACTTGATATTGAACGGAACTTGTAGCTCACCCAATGAGTGTCCGCTTGAAGCAGCTACATCCTCTGGTGAGCCAAACATGTCCCCGGACACTTTCGTCACTAAAAGCCATACGCTAAATAAATAAATAAATAAATAAATAAATAAATAAATAAGCTTCTTCCTTTTCAGCTGTCCAATGTTGTTTCTTCTGGCTCTAGGAACCCGTCAAATGTGTGTATCTTATTTCTGAAAGTGGTTCTGTTGCGGATGTCTAGATCAGTTATGTTCATTTCTTGTAGATCCTTCTTGGTGCTAGCAAACCATTTTTCATAAGAGTTGCCTTTTCTATTGGGCTTGTTGTAGTGGTTAAAAATTCTCTTTATGTTCGATCCTGACTATTATATGTCAGAAAACTGCACTATAATGAGGCTCTTTATAACACTATTTTTCATTATGAAACAGTTTCTCCCACGAATCAGAGCTCAAGAAACAGTTGTTTGACCAATTAGATAATTAGATGCGCTGAGTTCCACGGCCTTCTAATTTAAATTTCACTGCCTGGCCTAGTGCCATAGTAGGGTAATCGAGAGGACCATGGTCAAATACAAGGCATTCTCTGTGTCTTATGCGCTCTGTTCAGTACATAAAACTGGCGAAATCTCGACAGATATTTATGAATATTTATGTTCGAACATAAAATAGTTCTAATAATTATCGTCGAACATAAACAGTTGTATGCAACTCGCCTATAATGGTAATTAAGACACTCGTATGGAAATTATAAAACTCGCACACGCTCGTTTTATAAACATACTCGAGTCTTCATTATTGCTATTATAGGCTCGTTTCATAATGTACTATTATGTGCCTGTCGTCAGGCATTCTTGAAACATGTCCAAAGAATGTAACCCTTCGTTTTCGTTTGGTATCTGAGATTCTACTGCATGTTTTATATACCTCTTTGTTACTGCGCAATCGTTATGTGTCAGCACATTTTTGTGGTCCGGGAATTTTCCTTAAAATTTATCGTTCCTTTCTTCCACATTATTAACCCTTGAGAACTGACGTTAAACAAGAAGTTCCGTGACGAACTAAAGAGCCTACTTTTCTTAAAATTTAAAATTCATGCCATTGATTAATCTATATGGATCTATCTAGAATAATGACAAAATTAAATTGGTAATATAGAAATTTCTGATTAGTTCGAAATACTGTATACCTGGCATAATGTAGCCTAATAGAGAACTAGAGTTGGCTGCCCTGGTGACTGAATATATTCTTGTTTCCATCTCTTAAGGTACAGAATACAAAATTTGGTTGAAGTCCAATGGATAGCATGGAAGTTACATGCAGTTAAACATTGGATCTAACAGCGCGCTTAAAATCATGTTGGCAACAATGACATACATGTATTGGTCAGAAATAATCTGCAATAATATGATCTCTTGTTGTGTTAATTTTGAATTAAATCCATTTATTAGTATAGAAGTTACAGGCATTTTAAAATTGGACCTATCAGCAGGCTTAGAATCATATTGGCAGCACTGACGTATATTAATTACTCCAAATTAATCTAGAATGTCAGGTACTATACGTGTGCAAAATTTAGAGCTATTGGCTTGCATATTTTATGATATATTGATATTAGGGAAACAAAAATAGAGACACAATTTTTTAACAGTTGGCAACACTGGTTGCTCTTAAGAATACGCATAGTCGTATCTGTTATGGTGCACATAGCACATGCAAATTTTGGTTGAAATCCAAATGATAGTATAGAAGCTACATGTAAAGTTGGACCTCTCAGCAGGCTTAGAATCATGTTGGTAGCACTGACGTATATAAGTTACTCCAAATTAATACAGAATGTCAGGTACTATACGTGTGCATAGTTTTAAGTTGTCGGCTTGCATACTTTCTGATATATTGGTATTTGGAAAAAATAAATTGAGAGCATTTATTAACAGTTGGCAGCCCTGGTGGATCTTAGGAATACGCTCAGTTATATCTGTTTATGAACACATAGCACATACGAAATTTGGTTGAATTCCAATTGATAGTGTAAAAGTTATATGTATTTAAATATTGGACCTATCAGCAGGCTTATAATAATTTTGGCAACACTGCCATGTATGGCCTCCTGGAAATTAAACTGCAATAGTATTATCTATACGTGTGCCAATTTTCAATAGCTCCCATTCATACCTTCCGAGATATCCAACATAGAGCTCAAATTTCAATTGCGATTTTTCAGCAGTTGGTAGCACTGACATCATTTTCAAATATGGCCGTGAGATATTCAGGTATAGATCTTTACTCCTACCAAATTTTGTTTCGATTGCTGCAGCCGTTTAGGAGTTGATAGGGGGACACACACACACAGCCAGACAGACAGACAGACAGACACACATTAGCCCGATCTCATAAGTCTACTTTTTCCTCATTTTTGCAAAATGTGAAAAGTAGGCTAAAAATATAACACGAGGCCTGCGCCGGGTTATTTTGACCCATAGTGTGTCGCTCCCTTTTTTGTCGTAGTCGTACGGATTTTAATTAAGTAATTTTACACCTGCTGTCTTCCTATGAACTACTCCCAATATACAATGAGCTTTATTTATAGTATTTTAGATTCAACATGCAGAAAAATGAAAATAATTTTCGTAACCGTACAATTGAACTTAATAGTGGCGGCAAAGCAGTCATCTTGAAGATTTTCTTTAACAAAGGAGCCGATGACCAAGGTGTCCCTAGACCCTAAACATGGTTCGACAAGAACGTGAGCTATGTTATTGTGCTGCACAAAAATATTTGGATTTTCCTCCTGATTCTTAACAATTGTTCCTACTAACGTAAGGCGAATATTGTCACGCGAGTACTGGCGCCATGGGTAAATCTAACCCGGCCGTAAATAAAAGAGAAATAACTTGAATTTCCAAAAAGCTATGGACAAGTTTCTTTTGCAGGGTGAAGTTCAAGGCTAGGAAGGAAGGTAGAGTAAGCGACAGGAATTGAGGGCTGACCAAAACGAAAATAGAGAGCGTTATTCAAGCATCGGCTCAAAAATACCCAAGTGCCAGTCCACACAGGTTAATTAATTAACCGTTATTATTCAATTTTTATTCTGAGCAAACTCAAAAAATATTTTTAACGTTTCACAAAAGGACTCATTAAATCCTCAGAAGTTTGAGTGAGTTTCATTTTGTAGCTGAAGGTTTATCAATCACTTTAAAGAAAGAACAAGAAGTTCCGTGAAGAACTATACAGCCTACTTTTCATGCCAATGATTATTCTACAGTATATGAATCTATCTAGAATAATGACGAAATTAAGTTGGTAATATCGAAATATCTAATTAGTTCAAAATATACCTGGTATAATGTAGCCTAATAGAGCACTACAGTTGGCAGCCCTGGTGACTGAATATATTCTTAGTTCCATCTCTTAAGGTACAGAATATAAAATTTGGTTGAAGCCCAATGGACGTTACATGCAGTTAGACACTGGATCTATCAGCACGCGTAAAAGCATGTTGGCAACAATGTCATGTGTGTGCTTGTCAGAAATAATCGGAAATATTATGATATCTTGTTGTGCCAATTTCGGATGTAATCCATTTGTTAGTATAGAAGTTACATGTATTTAAAAATTGGTCTTATCAGTCGGCATAGAATCATGTTGGCAGCACTGACTTATATTAATTACTCCAAATTAATCTAGAATGTCAGGTGCTATACGTGTGCAAAGTATAGAGCTGTTGGCTTGCATACTTTCTGATATATTGATATTAAGGTAAAAATAATATAGACAGCATTTATTAACAGTTGGTAGCCCTGATTGCTCTCAACAATACTTATAGTCATATCTGTTATGATACACATTGCACATACGAAATTTGGTTGAAATCCGACTGATAGTATAGAACTTACATGTATTTAAAAATTGGTACTATCAGTAAGCTTATAATCATGTTGGTAGAACTGAAGTATATAAGTTACTCCAAATGAATCTAAAATGTCAGATTATACGTGTGCATAGTTTAAATCTGTCGGCTTGCATACTTTCCGATATATTGGTATTTGGATTTAAAAAATAGAGAGAGCAATTATTAACAGTTGGCAGCCCTGGTGGCTCTTAAGAATACACTCAGTCATATCTGCTTATGTACACATTTTACATACAAAATTTGGTTGGCATCCAATTGATAGTGTAGAAGTTATATGCATTTAAACATTGGAATTATCAGAAGGCTTAAAATTATTTTGGCAACACTGTCATGTATGGCCTCCTGGAAATTAAACTGAAATAGTGTTATCTACATGTGTGCCAATTTTGGAATAGCTCCCAAGCATACCTTGCAAGATATCCAACATGGAGCTCAAATTTCTAGTGCGTTTTTTCAGCAGTTGGTAGCACTGACATCATTTTCAAATATGGACGTGAGATATTCCGGTGCACATCTTTACACATACTAAATTTGGTTTTGATTGCTGTAGCCGTTTAGGAGTTGATAGGGGGGGACACACACACAGCCAGACAGACAGACAGACACACATTTTCCCGGATCGATCTCATAAGTCTACTTTTTCCTCATTTTTGCAAAATGTGAAAAGTAGGCTAAAAATCCTAATTCCTATAAACATGGGAGATATGAGAGAAACGCTGAAGTTCAGCACAAAGGGGAAGGAGAAACAGGAGAAAGAAGAGGGGAAGGAGAGGAAAAGGAGGATGTGGAGAGAGGAAGGAGGAGGTGGAACAAAAGGAAGACGAGGAGGAAGAAGAGGAGGGAAAAGAAGAGGGGAATGTTGATGATGATGATAATTGTTGTTTTAAGGGGCCTAACATCTAGGTTATCGGCCCCTAATGGTTTGCGTGATCGTGAAAATGATAATGAAATGTAAACTAGAACTAAAACTAACTACTAACTTATATACTAGAAGAAGAAATGGAAAACAAAATGAGAATAAGGCAAATAAAGGACAGGAGGAAAAGAAATGCCCTCAACCCTCCAAGAATGCGGATTGAGGGACTTGGAAGGAAGAAGAACCATAACAGGCAGATAGGAAAGTGAAAGAGGAGAGGGTCCGCCCCAAAGGTAATGGATAAAAGGGGGAAAACTGGACCCAGCTCAGGAATCCCTCGGGGTCGCCTACTCCCGAA